>OW026366.1:117533620-118210808 GCA_932273885.2 Leucozona laternaria
GGTAGGTATAATTTGTTTTTTTGACGTTTAGGTAGGTATGAAGGTATACATAGGTATAGGTACATTATGTAAATATCAATGGATGTAGGTGGGTGGGTGGGTGTGTATGCACAGGGTGGTACCTATTAAAACATTTAATGTTTAAACATTTGAAAGAAATGTAGATAGGTACCTAACCTACATACATAGATATGAATGTATTTGGTAGGTAGGTAGGTATGTACGTACATTTTAAATATTAACCAACCACCATCCTATTAAAAATTATTTTTAAAATCAAATCAAATACCTTATAGGTACCTTCAACCTACCTAGCTTTCTTTTTCGAAAAAAAATACATCCTAGGTATCTACCTATTTATGGGTAAAAAAGTTACCTTTCTGTCCAAAAAAATATTTTGTAGGTACCTGACTAATTATACAATTGAGACAAAAATTTAAAAAATTTAATTTTTTTTAAGTAGGTACCTATTTATGTATGTAGGTATTGAGATTGAAAAAAAAATTAAATGAAAATAGGAATACATATATCCAATTTAGGAAGATTTGAAAAAATCAATGTTTTTTTTGGAAAAAAATTGCTTTCATCAGCAGACAATTTTTCAAAAATTAAAAAAAAAAAACAAAAATTTGGTGTTTTAAGTTAAAAAAAAAAAACAATTGCAATGCTCCTTAAAATTATTTTTTTTAAAAAAATTAAGGAAATTATTTCGAAAAAATTAGTTTTTTTGAATACAAATAATTTTAAAAAATTAAATTAAAGCCGAATGCAGAAAAATAAGTGTCTTGTTTTAAATTTCCAGAACATTGATAATTAATTTTCAAGAAAAAAACACATTAATTTTAATTTAATTAGGATACTTTTCTCTTCTTAAAGTCTAAACTATAAATTTGTCTGAATAAAAAACCTAAGGGCACATGAATTTAAAAATTAAATGAAAAACTGCACGTAATAAATTCATCAGATGATATTCAGGTATGATGGCAAACTTAAAACCTCCCAAGTTTCAGCTCAAACGGATTATTTTTCTTCAGTTTTTAACTAATTTTTATATTTCGATGTTCAGCTCAATTTATAGAAAAGTTTAAACAAATTATTTACGTGAACTTCTGATTCATCAACAATTGCATTGTCTAAGTTTCAGCTCAATCTGATGGTTAGTTTTTGAATTTTACAACATAACGAACAATCATCTGTCAATACCTACCTAGATATAAATAAATACCTACATAATCAAAACTAACCTGATTTAACCTGATATCACAAAAAAACCTAAAATAGAGCCTTTCTAATATATTTATACCTATGTATTTACTTAACTTAAATCTCAACGGAACACCTACCTACAAAAGCGTATAACATCCTTCGCTATGCAATTCAGTCAAAAAGTACTCATTTACAACAACATTATTATTCTTAGTGGTAACCGAGTTTGAATAATTTGCATGCATATTCTACATTTCCTCTATTCCCACACTACGTCACAGGCAAAAGGCAAAAGCCAAAAAATCAAGCCTTCTTTTGAACAATATTTATTTTCGTTCTTCCTATACCCAAAAAACAAACAAAAAAAAACATTTCCCCCTTTCTATAAAAAATGATTAAAGCAAAAAAAACCCCTTCCTCTGCAAAAAAACCAAATCCCATTCACAAAACAAAAAAGCACAAAATTGTTACTTCCTGCCTCCCTCTAACTTTCATAAATTTAGTGGGCTCTCATTTTTGTATTAAAAAACTATTCTCCTTTGTTGGAGAATTCAAATTCAATTCAAAGCCTCCACTTTCCCTTGCAACAACTGTTGGCAACATTTGCTTTATGTGTCGCCGTATGGTGGCGCGTCGGTCGTTCGTCGCCATGATTGTACTATAGATTCTATATACAAAGATGCTACCTAAGATGTTATTGCACGGAGTAATCGTCTTGAGTTAACGCTATGTTTAACACAGTTATTTGTATCACAGATCATTATTGCTTAATATCCTTCGCATGGAACACCCCTATTCTTTTGCCTGAGAGGTTTTTCAGTTCGTACATGTTTTTTCCGATAGATTTTACTATCCTACACTTACCGTACTTTGGGCAAAGTTTTGACGATAAGCATTTCGAAGAATCGCTTAGGACGAAATTTCGTCGAAACACCTCTTGCCCCGGTACAAACTTAACATTACGACTTCGGATATTATATGTTTTTCCGCCTTTCTCATTTGCCTTCAAAATGTTCTCCTGTATCTTTTTTCGAATGCACTGCAGTCGGTTATGCCTCGATAGTACCAATAGCTCGCCATCATTTATCGTGTTCAATTTTTCGACTAGTTCATAGCTCTTGCCGTGTCATCATATTCATACCGAAAAGAGCAAAATATGTTGACACTCCGGTGGCAGAGTGGACCGAACTTCTCAACGCGCATGCGATATCGCTAATGTGAATATCCCATTCGCGCTGGTCCTCTTGCAAATAGGATCTAACCGCCGCAAGCAGCGTCCTATTCACCCTTTCCGAGGCATTCGACTGGGGCGAATATTTGGCCGTTTTAAAATGCCGAACTCCATATGCTTGGAGAAAACTCTGAAGCTCTTTGCTTAGAAATTGTCTTCCGTTATCCGAATGGATTATTTGTGGTACTCCAAACGCATTGAAGACTTCATTTTTTAAAAATTTCACAACGCTGGTGGTATTTGCTGCGCGCAAAGGTTTTAAAAACACATACTTGGACAAATGATCTAGCACTACAAATACATACGCATTCCCTCCTCTCGATCTTGGGTATGGACCCAAAAATTCAACAAAAAGCTTTTGAAAGGGGAGATCTGTGACAAAATTACTACTCATAGGTGGACGTAGAATTTGGTGGGACGGTTTACTCTGTTTGCATACATTACATTTTGATATAAATTGTTTGATCTGTCATATTGGGCCAGAAAAAATATTGTCTTATTCTATGTAGGGTTTTCGCGATTCCTCCATGAGCGGTTTGTGGAGGTTCATGTGTCAAACGAATTATTTCTTCCGTCAGACCAGAAGGAATCCACAAACGCCAGGAGTGGCTCATAAAGGTTTCTTCGCTTCCTACCGGGAACGAACGTTTATATACAAAATTATCCTCAACTTTTAAATCTGGTAGTTCTTCTTTATTGTTTTTAATGGTTGATATTAGGGATTGGTACTCGTCCGAGCGAAACTCTTCCGATTCCAAATCTACCAACGGAGCTACTTCTGCTATCTCAATACTATCTAAGTGTGCCCGAGATAGGGTATCTGGCACGAGATTTAGAGATCCTTTTCGGTGCTCTATGTCGAAGGTAAAGGCTTGTAGTTCAAGACTCCACCTGGCCAGTCTACCGTTAAGGTCTTTTATGTTCATTAGCCACTTTAGGCTGGAGTGATCGGTGATAACTGTAAACTCTGTACCTTTAACATAGGGCCTGAACTTTTTCACCGCCATAACCGCAGCCATACACTCTTTCTCGGTCACACTATAATTTCGTTGACACGAATTTAACTTTTGCGAGAAATAGGCTATTGGACTTTCTTCTTCGGCACTGTTCTTTTGGAATAGCACCGCCCCAATTCCGGATTCGAAGGCATCGCACTCTTCCGTCATTTTAAATTTTTCATTTTTCTTTTTGAGGGTATCTGTCAGTGGAGCAGTCAAGGTAGAAAAGTCGCGAATGAATCGCCTATACCACCCTGCCAGACCAAGCAACCGACGTACCTGTCTCGGGTTCTTCGGCAGAGGAAAGTCCACCACTGCTTCCACTTTAGCTGGGTCTGTTTTCAACTTCCCACCACCAACGATGAAACCCAAATACTTGAGCTCTTTAAAGCAAAATTTAGATTTCTTCACTTTGATGGTGAGGTTAGCCTTCCTCAGGCATTCGGCCACTTCGTCCAGCACGGCGACATGAGTCTCGAAGTCTGTAGCTATTATTAGCAAATCGTCTAGATAAACGAACACACGATCTCTGAGTCGTGCAAGAATTACCTTGTCCATTAAACGGCATAACCTATGTGCTGCATTACACAGACCGAAAGGCATGACCGTGAACTGGTACAAGGGTCTCCCCGGTACCACAAACGCAGTTTTTTCTCTACTCTCCTTCTCAAGCGGTATTTGCCAAACAGCTTCTTTTAAGTCGACACTGCTAATATAATAAGTGTCCGGTAGGTGACTCAGAAGTCCGTCGATATGAGGAAGTGGGTTGGCATCCTTTTTACTCACCGCGTTCCCTTTACGCGAACCCAGGCAAAAACGATATTTTATAGTACCGTCTTCGGCTGGTTTCTTAATAAGAACTACCGGTGAGCACCAAGGGCTCTCACTTTCCTCAATCACTCCGAGCTTCAACATTCGGTCTAACTCTTGATACAACAGCGTTTGTACCGCCGGAGAAACAGGGTAGTGACGCTGCTTAACCGGGATCGCATCTCCGGTATCTATGACGTGCTCCATTAGGGACGTCTTTCCGAGACTATGACGATCGAAATCGAGGAATTTACCCTTGACTGCTTCCAATTTGGCCTGCTGTTCACTCGAAAGGTGGTGAACCTTCCTTACCTCGCCTGCCTCCTCCAGAATTGAGACGGAGCTTATGATGTTAGGTGCTATCTGAAAAGCCCGCCAAAAATCAACTCCTAGGTATAATTCTTGGTCTAAATTGGGCACCAAGTAAAATGTAATATTATGTGATTTATTTTATATTCTACTCGCGCCTGAATTCTTCCCAAATCGCTTGATTTTCCCCATCTGCCGTTTTGACATCAGCTTTGTATGGTAAAATCGGTAATTTTAATGTTTCAATTTCGGATATACATTTTTTTCCCAGAATACTAACACTGGCCCAACTATCTAACAGCCCTAAATATTCTTTTCCCTGTAAGTATATTTTGGCGTACGGTCCAAATTCGTTTTGTAGTACTCCCTACCTGGTTATTAAAAATTCTATTTCTGGCTAGATTGTATTCTCTCATTCGGATATGCAAAGGTTTCAATTCTGTAAGTTTACTATCATTTTGTACTCTATCATCGCTATTTCTTTTTAATATTTTAATCTTATTTTTCTCTCCTTTCTCTACTTCTTCGTTAGGTTCTCTTGAGCGGTCTGAGTCGAACGCGACTCGCCCAAACCCGTCGCGTTCCTCAATCGGTTTTCCGAGTTGCAGGAGCGACATTTCGGAGTAATTACTCCCTCCTGTCCACACCTGTAACAAAAAATGTTTCTGGTTGGTGATGGACAGTCCATAAAAGAGTGTCCTGGAGTTCTACAATTCCAGCAGATCCAATTCTTCGACTCTCCGTATTCTCGAGGGATTCTCGGACTTGTCCCCGAGTGATGACAAGCAGCAAGGTTTTCCTCCTGAAATTGCTGGGAAGCATCGTCCAGGAACTCAAGTTCGTTTGCTCTAAAACGAGGCGGTGGCCGCTGCGGTTTTGGACCGTCTCTATCCCAACCCGATAAAGCTCGCTCAGCGTCTTTGCACGCGATCCTCAATTGGTCTAAGGAAAAGATCGCCCTGGGGGTATACCAGCTGCCTTATCCGCTCGTTCAAATTTTCCTTCAGCATGCGCACCAGTTCTGTCTCCGGAATCAGCATCCTGAGTTGAGATTTCATTTTGTTGACGCTCGCAAAATAATCCTCACTGGACTCCCAAGGACCTTGCTGACGATCCATTATGTCCCTCATAATATCCAAGTCGGACTTTGAATTCCGAAACTAGCGCATTAATGCGTCCCGAAACATTGGCCAATCGGGACTATAATACGACCGCTGAAATTGCAATACCAATCATTGGCTGTCCCCGAGAGCAGGAGATGAAAGTCCCGCAAAATCTCAACCCAGGAGCAGTTATATTGTCGTTGCCGTAATTCCACCCGAAAGATGAAATCCTCCACGGTAAGTGTTTCCGTGTTCCCATCGAATTTTAACCCCCATTTATCCATTTTAATAGGTATTCGGGTACCCACATAACTCGAAGGAGCCTTCGGCCGGCTGCACCTATCGGGAGGACCCCTATCGTACGGTGGGTAGTCCTGAACGAAAGGCTGCTGGCCCCCTCCATTTGGTCTTTCAAAATTCCAATCATGCCGCCGATCGTAGTACGCAAAATTGCTCTCATTCGGAGCTCGAAATCGGACAGATGGATTTGGCTGCTCTCGTCTACCACCATCCGCCGGAGCATGATCGTTGTGACCAGTTCTATTCCGGTCAGTTGGAGGCTTCAGTGACCTCTCTTTCAAAGGTGGCTCGGTTCGAACAGAGCGGTTGATGCCTCCCGAAAATTCCAGGAAGTTCCTCCTAACCTCCACCATCAGGGACTCCGAAATTTCCTCTTTCAGAGAGTGGGTATACGAGTCATAGGCTTGGACGATCGCCAAATTGATGACGGTTTTCAGTTCCGCTGAAATGGTGCTTCCATCTGGCGTGGTATCGGCCCTTTTGGTGCTGTTGCCGTCAATGTTGACCCCACCAGGTTTTTGAGCAACGATTTCTCTGGACCTTTCCGGCATTCTGGTCGGCTCACTTACTGGGTTTGTTGCCATTCCCCGTTGAGCCCCACTCGGATTAGTGCCTTTCGGAATCGCACGGGTATCAAACCTCGTTCTCTCACTATTGAGCTGGGTTCTCCACGACCAGAAATGATCGGTTGTAACTCTATTTCGGGATTCACCGTAGTTAGGACTTATGGGAGTTTCCCAGTCCTGACGATTGGATCGAGGGTTTACAAACCTCTCCATCACATTTTGATCAGTTCTAGCCCTCACCGTTTCCGACTGCCTAGACTGTCCCCCCTCAGATGGAGTTCCTAAACCCGTGACACTACTATAGGACGGCGCTGACAGAGAATCTACATCGACCGATCCCTCTGATGGCTTAGGTGGAACCGAAGGAGGTGCATTCTGCGGGATAGCATTAGGTGCTAGCGGAGGTTCTGCCGCACTTTCACGCAGAGAATGTCTAACCGGAGACATGGTTGCGGTAATTACCTTTTGCTTTGCTACTAAACGCGTAATTACTCTATTTCTGGTGACTGTGCTCTTTTTACTAATCAAATGTTCTTTTTCTTTAGGTTTCATCACCGTCAGCCGTCGGAATTGTGACTTCCTGCCAGAGGATCGACAGCTGATTAAAATGCCTTCTTTTTTATATTTGTTAGAGTTTGGCAATTCCGTCACCTCCGATAATAACTACTTGGCGCTATGCGCGCCCTCTTACTTTTAATAAATATTCTGTGTTATATTCAAACTTTATCCATAACGAATAAAAACTTACTTCAATCTGTATTATCTAACCAAGCGGACATCTTTTTTTATTCCATATATCTGATAGGTTATGGTTATGGGCCCAGTCCCAACAGATATTTTACATTAAAAATAAAGTAAATTTTCGTTTTTAATAATGGCCAGTACCATGCGTATCGAAACATTGTCCAAAAATTTTGAGACATGGAAAATACAGATGGAAGCCGTCCTCGTAAAAAACGAGACGTGGATTTACGTCTGCGGTGAAAAGCCGAAACCCGAAGTAGTTGGAGAGAACGCCGCTCAACAAGCAGCATCACAACATCTCCTAGACACATGTTTAGTAGAAGATCGTAAGGCCAAATCCGATCTGATCTTGGCTATCAGTCCATCCGAACTGAGTCAGATTAGGGGATGTTCAACATCAAGAGAGATCTGGCTGAAGCTCGAAGCAGTATACGCATCAAAAGGACCCGCTCGAAAGGCGACACTATTAAAGCAATTGACACAAAACAAGATGACGGAAGCAGACGATTTAAGGGATTATCTTTGTAAATTTTTTGATATCGTAGATACACTCCAAAACATGGAAGTCAACATTAATGATGAGTTACTATCTGTTATGTTGTTGTACAGTCTGCCTGATTTCAGGTGTGCGATTGAATCGCGAGACAATCTTCCCGACATCGAAGCATTAAAGGTGAAAATCATCGAAGAATACGACGCAAGAATTCGCAAAACCAATGACCGACCCTCTGGGGCACTGTTTGCTAAACATAACACCAGTAGCCGATACCACAAAGAAAATTCCAACGAAAAACCAAAAACCAGGAACGGCAATGGAACAGAAAATCAATCATTCAGATACAACTGCAATTACTGTGGAAAGAAAGGACACAAGGCAGCCGATTGTTTTAAGAAGAAAGAAACGAAAATGAACGCAGGACATTCCTACAAATCGTACCTCATTGATACTTCCAACGAAGATGCCGTAGACGAATGGTGGTGCTTAGACAGTGGATGTTTTTAAGGATGTGTTACTTCTTCAAAATCGGGAACTCACACGATCCAGTCTGAAGCTGGCAACATCTGCATCGTCGGCCATCACAGCCAAGGGTGACGTGGCCATATCGACATGGAACGGAAACGAAAATATGGATATAAAGCTAAATAACACGCTGCACGTTCCCGATTTACGCACCAACTCGATATCTGTTGCCAAGATAGTAGATAAAGGTGATATTGTCGTGTTCACCAAAAACAGAGCCTTTATACAAGACAAGGCCAGACAAACAAAAATTGTAGCCGAACGCGAGGGTGAATTGTTCTACGTCCATGCAGACCACCAGCAAAGCCACCTCGCAACAAACAATCCAGATGGAGACCCTGATTTGTGGCACAGAAAACTTGGTCACTTGAACTCTCACGACTTGTCACTCATGGCCAAAAAGCAGTTAATTCCTGAGTTGAAAGGAAATCCTAAAATATGTGAAACATGCATTGCATCAAAACTGACACGTGTACCTTTTCAAGGTCGCAGAGAGCGTTCCAGTGAATTGCTGGATATCGTACACAGTGACGTATGTGGACCCATGAGAACTGAGTTGCATGGTGGATCTCTTTACTTCATAACTTTTATTGACGACTGTAGCAGATTTTGCATGACGTATTTTATACAAAGGAAGAATGAAGTTGTCTCGAAGTTCAACGAGTTCAAAAATTTCGCAGAGACTCAAACGGGTAGAAAAATAAAAGCACTACAGTCGGACAACGGAACCGAATGTTGCAACCGAGTAATGGACAACATCCTTAAAGAACACGGTATAAAGCGCCAACTCACGACCGTATACACTCCCGAACAGAACGAAGTAGCCGAAAGGAAAAACCGAACCTTGGTAGAATCGGCAAGATGTATGCTGAGTCAGGTCTTCCATCTACATTTTGGGCAGAAGCTGTAGCTGCAGCAAATCATATTCGAAATCGATGTATCACGAAAAGTCTTGATGGAGAATTACCTTATAAGAAGTGGACTGGTAAACTACCGAATTTAAATTACCTGCATCCGTTCGGCAACAAAGTTTATATCCTAGATAAGACACTCGGAATGGGAAAGTTTGATGATAGGGGCATCGAGGGAATCTTCGTTGGTTATCCTGATACACAAAAGGGTTACCGAGTGTGGGTTCCATCTCATCAGAAAATTCACATCTCAAGAGACGTCAAGTTTGTTGACCTTCACAATCAAGGTAATTTCAGTGAATTCACAAGCGAAGAGACACTTAATGGTCGTTACGGTCTAGAAGATTCGAATGCCACTACGAATATTGTTCTTCAAAACAAACCTAGAAACGACGAATTAGAAGATCAGAATGCCAAATGCGAAATAGAAACTTGGTCTCCTCCTAGAAAATTTGATAAAATAAAAAACACAGTGTTCGAAAAATAAACAAGGCACATCGAGTACAGTGAAAATCTATAAGCAAACAACTGGAAGACCAGCAAAACAGAGAACAGGACAGCGAGGACGCCCGAGAAAAATCTTTAACAAGGTCGAGGATACTGAAGAGACCGTTATTGATCGAACGCAGGACGAAGGTGAGACACAACTAGAAAATGTGGACTTTGCAATGAACGCTTCGGAAATTCCTGTCTCACACGCGATATCAGGCGACGATAAATCCGATTGGGAAGAAGCCATTTACACTGAGTTCAGAAATCTAGTCGCAAACAACACATGGAAAATCGTGAATAAGCCAGAGCATGCAAGGACAATTGGCTGTAAAATAGTGCTGCGAAACAAGTGGACTGCTGATGGTGTACTCGAGAGAAGAAAGGCCAGATTAGTGGCGAAAGGATTCTCGCAGAAACCCGGAGTGGATTTTAGTGACACATTTGCTCCTGTTGCTAGACTGAGCTCGTTGAGGCGGCTCATTGCTTTAGCTGCAAGGGAAAATTTAAAAATTTCTCAACTGGACATAACGTCAGCCTACTTAAATGGCAGAGTCGAGGAGGACATATTCATGGACAAACCGCAGTTCTTGGAAGTCATGTTGCAGAGAATGTCAATTAGCGATGGTGATGTGAATCCCAGAAGCCAAGCTGATAAAATGCTGAAAGATCTTCGAGGCGGTAACGATAAGGTATGCAAACTCAAGAAGGCCTTAAATGGACTCCGTCAGGCTGGACGCCAATGGAACATCGAGATCGACAAAACGCTAAAGAAAACGGGATTGGTCCCAACGGACTCCAACTCATGTGTCTACCAGGACAAGTTCAAAACAACTTTTGTCCTTGTCTACGTCGACGATATTCTCATATTCTCCAGTGACCGCATTATGGAAGTTCACATTAAGAAAACATTGTCCGAGCATTTCACCGTCCGAGATCTGGGAAAAGCGAAATGCTGCCTAGGTATACAAATCAAAAGGTCACAGCACAAGATACAACTATTGAAAAGCGGATATATTGAAGACGTTCTGAAGAGGTTTTCAATGGAAAATAGAAAACCGGTTGCTACTCCTATGGTAGCCGATCGCAAACTTTTGAAAGATAGTATTCAGCCAAAAGAAGATCGAAATGAGAAACCATATCGAAAACTAGTGGGTGCATTGATGTACCTCGCCTTGGCCACTCGAACAGACATTGCATATTCGGTAAGTGCTCTCAGTCAATATAATAATTGTTACAGCAAAGAACATTGGATTGCTGCAAAGCGATTATTGCGTTATCTCAGAGGGACGACTCATCTGGGACTAGAATTCGTGACGGATGGCAAGACACCGATTTGCTTTGTTGATGCAGATTGGGGAAAACGTACACTGGATCGTCGATCCTATACAGGTTCTGTTTTTATTTTTGGAAATGCTTCAGTATCCTGGGAATCCCGCAAGCAGCGAACAGTGGCCTTATCCTCAACTGAAGCAGAGTACATGGCTATCAGCGATGCAAGCAGAGAAGCAGTCTATTTATCGAATTTTCTGAAAGAGTTGGGCTTCAAGCAACTATGCCATATAAAGATGTACAATGACAACCAGGGAGCTAGAAAGCTGGCTGAGAATCCTGTGTTCTACTCACGATCTAAGAACATCGATATTAGATATCATTTCGTTCGTGAAGTTATCAGGAACTCATCCATTTCACTTGACTATATGCCAACGGAGAAGATGGTAGCGGACATACTAACCAAGCCTTTGACGAAGCCGAAACACGAAAGATGCCTGCACGGACTTGGACTTCATCATCTCCGCACGGTGTTAGAGTTTGGCAATTCCGTCACCTCCGATAATAACTGCTTGGCGCTATGCGCGCCCTCTTACTTTTAATAAATATTCTTTGTTATATTCAAACTTTATCCATAACGAATAAAAACTTACTTCATTCTGTATTGTCTAACCAAGCGGACATCTTTCTTATTCCATATCTCTGATAATATTACTTTCTTTTTCTGTTAAATTTAAATCCTCTATTTTTTTTTTGTTCAGTAACAACGTTTGAACAACAAACTCTAACTTTCTCACCTACCGATGTTCAATGCAACTAATGATAGTGATTTAAAAATGTTCATTTTATCAATAATTGCTTAACTGTAACTCTTAGACCCTGCTTGTACTATTTTCTAACCAAAAAAAAAAAAACAAATCAATTTACCTTTACAATTTAACTTTGGCTACGAACAATCAAAAAGTTTCTAATTGTATTAATGTATCTTACACTTACTTTACTTAATACCAAACCAAAAATAAACCTAGCTAAAACTACTTTTGTAAAACGCTTATTTGTATTTAAACTTTACTTATCACTAAATATCTATTTGCCTAAAACAAAACCTATGTATGTTATAGCCAAAAACTTTAAATATATGAAATGACCTGTTTGTATAACTTCCGCGAATCTTCTTCTTTTGTAATTATTAGTTCTTATCTTTATTAAACGCTACATTTAACTATACTCATTCAACTAAAAACTAACATGTAATTACAAAAACGGAAAGTATCTGAAAGCCAATTAAAAATGATTTGTTAAAGGCTGTAATTGTACTTTCACTTTGTACTGTTCACAAAAATCATAAAAAAAACGATACTAACTTGTTGCTGAAAACCAAAAATATTATTAAATTTGTTATTTGTTTTTAATTTGTTAATTTAATATGTATACTTTTGCGAACTTAATCAATTTTCTTCAATCGCTAATAAAGTTTGCTTTTGTGTTGTGTGTTTTATTTCATTATATTCGGGGGTGTAGGAGACGACTGTCTTCGGAGGTCCTATTTTGACGATGACGATGAGTTTGGAGCCGAAGGAAACCGTTGGTAAGCCATCCATCTTCAATCGTTATTTGCTTGGTAGGTAACGCTGGTAAAAACATTTATAAAAAGACAACATAAAATACTAGGGTGGTTCACTCTTGCAATCGCTGATAAGGTCGCGATGCATCGTCGCTATTGGTAGGCATTCTGTAGCGCTATCCTGACCAAGACTTACGATACATCTCGGTCTCACCAGCGGCAGCAATTGTGAACGTTGGTATACCTCCATATCGGAATTCTTGATTCTTGCCGCGGTTCAAAAGTACGTAAAGAACATCTATTTGAATTCTTGCAAGAATCTCCAACTCCGATGATGGAAGTGATCTGGGACAACACACGGTACCGATCGCTTTGCTTTCGATGGCATCATCACACGAAGCGTCGCAAGTATTCAGGCCTTCTGAAAAGCGATCCTAATTACGACATACGCCCCATATGATGATGACATCGGGAGCAAAATGACGGAGGATAAAAGACTTGGACTACACGTTGGGCGCCATTTGTTGCTGGCAGCTTGATTTGGAAAAGGTGAATTTGGTAATAGAGTATGGATGGGTAGGAATAGGAAAATGGAAAGGTAGGTGACTGGGGTCCGTTCAGGTTAGGCGGAAACGCAAAGCGATGACGGAAGTGTGACTGAGGAGAAGTGGAAAGGGATGAGGGTCGGTAACAGAAGGTAGGTTGGTAAGAGATAAAACTGGAGATGGATAAATTGATCTTTAATTCGAAGAGAGTAAGTATGGGTTAAAAAAAATTTGGAGATAAGGTACGATAACCCAATAGGAATAGGAGATAGAAAGGAAATCCCGAACGGGGGAGAGGAATGACTGAAGTTAGGACATGGCACGCTGGCGACACTCGGCTTAGCTTGCCGGATTAGGGGGGGATCTTGTCCTAAAGTCAGCCTAGGCCAACAACAAAACATAAATCGTGCCAGACAAAACATATAAAAATACCAAAACAAATTTTACCATCACCTCGCAAGTTGGTTGACGACGGAGGCCGTTCATAACTGCTGGTAGAATGCAGAGGCGCCGCCCTCCCGACCTGGAGTCCGTTGCAGAAATTTTCGGACTCCCCGAACGCCTGCTTCACCAATCTCCTTCAGCTCATCTCACGAAGACTTCTGGTCGTCTCCTTCCACCCCCTGAAATTTTCAGTTTAACACGCCATTAAGCTGCTAGTGCCGCTCAGTAAAAAAAACCATTCGTTGGCGTGACTCACAAAAATCAGTAAAAATTTATTAAATTATAAGGAAATGGAAGAACATTTACAAACCAAATAAACCTAATGATATTAAAAAAAAAAAACAAATGTTAGAAATGAAATTATAAAAAAAAAACAAAATACCTAAATGGATCGAAATAATCGGAAACAATTTGAAATGAAATTACTATATGAAAAATTAAACCTTAGAACTAAAATAAATTGTGAATAATATATTTTTTTTTTTTGTTTGCTATTTTTTTTTTGTAATTTTTTTTTTCAAGGCAACAGCAAGGAGAAAGGGGTGAACAGGGAAGACAAGCTGAGAGGCTCGCCCTAACCTCTTTCAGGTCGCCCGTTAAATCTTAAAAGCTTCTCTACTTCAAGATACGACGGGTATTTTAGTTTATTTACACACGATTCCGGAGACCCTATCTATACAGAGCTCTATTTAGGTCTACGCCTACCGAAAGTTCGCCAAAAGGGCTGTCTCGACCGGGGACGACTCTACGGGGGCGAGAACGGTTTTCTCCCAACCTCCTTTCCTACTCTTTTTCCTACTTTCCTTCCTTTAACTTATTAATTTTTTTTCCTTTTTTTTCTTTTACTTATCCTAATACAAAACTAATACAAACTTATCCAAATAAACTAAAATATAGCACGCCAAAAAAATTAATCTTATAAAAAAAATGTTTTTTTTTTCAAAAAAATCGGCTTCAGCTCCACTGTTGCGAAAAATCCCTTTGCTTCGAATTTTATTCCTTAACAGAAATATCGCAACCAAAAAAAAAACTCAGCGGTCACGACTTGCGGTAATCGTCCGTGGGTGACCGCTAAAAATTTTCCTAAAACCAATAAAAATTTATTTTATTTGTTGTTTTTTTTATTTTCATTAACTAATATATTTTATATATAATCTAGGTGATCGCAACACTGTGTTATGAATTTTGTTAACCTGCTCTACTTCTTTCTCCCAGTACATGACCTTTAGGTCAAACGCAAGGAGCCACTCTTTTTTTCGACTATTATATGGCAATCTTTTTTGTTTGCATCCAATAATTATTATTAGTAGTAAATTAAAAAAAAAATATCGGAAAGTCTAACCCAAATCTAATACTATCTCTTAAACAATTGTATTTTCAATAACTCTATTTATTTCTTTATTTTTGTATTTGTTTTCATATGACATCTGGGGGATTTTTATGTCAACGGTTGCATCCGGTGGTTTAGATGCTCCCGGTTCCAAATTGATTTCACTTAACCTAAAGGCGATCTTCATTACCATTTATTTTGTAACTCTCTCAGTGTGGTTATTACTCAAATTATTTAACGTATTACCTAAGAAATGTTTAATTCAAATTGACTCAAATGTACTCGTTGTTAGAGCCCAACACCTCGTCGCTTTTGATAGGGCATTCTCACCAGCTATCCCTGTCACGACCTACGAACCGCCGTTACTCTAACCTCGAAGACACCTGAGCTTAACCGTCACCGGCATCTGCTACAATTACTCCCAAAATCGTATCGCGATTCGGAAGTTTCCTCCAAGACTTCACATCTATCGAAGCTCCTACTGTTTTCATTGACAGCACTTTAGTTAATATTTTCTATTGTAATGTAATATTGGTTTGTAATATTTGACTCGTGTCAAACTGAAATATATATCGGAATAAAATATAACCTTTAAACAACTCGTCGCAGTTGTACCGGCCTGCTTAAGAGCTCTCCTATTCAAGACCTACGATTTGCTTATGTGATGTCAACGATCTCATTCAGAACTCGGTAGCTATAATAATTTCATAAAAAAAACCTACACGGATGGGCGCCATTTGTTGCGAGGCAATAGGAGTGGGATGTAGCTATACATAAGGACGGGACAGGATGAAGGACTTCGGAACCAGGAGTTTAGGATAGGATCGGATAAACAGGGTAGAATGACTAGTGCACGGGCAGAGGCACGCTGGCGACGCACGGCTAAGCTCGCCGGATATAGTGGGGGATCTTGCCCCCGCAGCTAGCCCTCACCTCCAACAAAATTAATTCGTGCCAATCTCAATTTTTCGTTCGAGTCTCTGACTCAAACACCCCTATCCACACCGAGAGCACCGCAGATGTTATGGCGGGCTGGCCTTTCCCCCCCAACCTGGAACTCAATCGGCCTTCTTCTTAGAGTTCCCCTCAGGCAGGATCACTGTTGCTTGCCTTTAGGTCAATTCATTATGTCGGAGTCCCCCACCGGAACTACTGCAACCGCCTTCCCACCCTCAAGAACGATCTTCAACAAAACACATCGTGCTTTCACAAAGCTCAATCAAATGCATTAGGTTGGCGTGATTTACAATATTCGTTTATTTTACGAGACTTATATTTGAAAGATAACTACAGATCTGGCCTGAGCATACTCAAACTAAGATACTAAAAAAAAGGTATCGGGCAACATAAAGAAGGATAAAACAATTACTATATTTCAATAACCGGACCTACGTTCGATTAATATTAAATTATTAGAGGACTAAAGTCCTCCAAAGCACTCACAAGAAGAACGGTGTGTCGCGCTATACCGCACGGTGTTTCACGGAATCCCATGATTTTCTTTTTGTTCTTCGAGAATTGTACAGAGCATTCCTACCTATAATGAGCTCACTGTCGGTATCCCTTTTAACCAACAAAAAAAAAGGGCCGCGAAGATTAATTATAGAGAAGCACAGCTGAAACCACTGGTCGTTCCTTGTTTGTACTTAGGTAGTCTCAATTGGGTTTTTGAACAAAATTGACCAAAATTAAAGAAAAATATAACTGTATGTAAATATAAAAAAAATAAGACGTATCACTATCACACCAAAATAAACACATAAACACATAGAATCTCCAACGCCTTCGAAAGCCGGGTGCCGACTGGATACGTCCCGGTAGCTTCACTAATAACTCGCTTTGGGGCCGGTCCTTTGGAGCCCGGGTCAAAATAAAAAGGTAACGGATCTCGTATGTTACTTTAGTTGTGAGCGCTAGTCTCAGATATTTTAAATTTTAAGAGCTTTCGTTGGAGAGTTCCTAGCGATGACGCGGGAAATGGCCTCATGGTAGGGATCATGTATGTAAGTTTGCACATATATTTAAGTGGGTGTATACATTTATAGCCAGAAAACTTCTCAATAAGGGTTTTACTTGGAGGGTTTGGAGATTCCCACAAACCAGCTATACCAAAAGATACGGCATCCGTCAGCCTCCGTTGGTTTTCTTTTAACGTGATCTTGGAAGGCCATGGAATAAAGGTCTATCCTATAGTGGAATAGCCTGTTAGGCCCCTCTGCCTGTGGGTGCGAAGGCCAATTCACCGCCAGAAACTGTAACCCCAAAATTCACTTATTCATGGTTCCAAGATACGTTTTGTTTAAAATTCTCACCTCTCAATATATTTTAACTCAATTTTGTGTACCCCTTTGGTATTTTAAAATTAATCCCGACCTCAACTACGAAATACGACCCTTTATTTGGTTTGGACGTATAAATTCGTTTTCACGGAAGATGTGCTCAATGACGTGTACCGCACGGAACCAAGGATGACTGACTAACTCTCCAAGATTATTATTTTTTTCCTCAAGCTAAAACATCCTATCATTCCCAACGGTTCCTACCATCACCTGATCCGTAAAATGGCCAACCACCAACTTATGGCTTAACCTGACTATGTGCTTACACATGTATTGGAATCATATGTTCAAATACTAACGTCCCTCTACGACCTTTGGACTTCCTATTAAGATGTTGACAATATCTAGTATTTACCAGGGTTTGGTTTCTGGCTATACCTGAGCAGTACCAGCTAGCGGTCGGGTTAAAAACTACCTCTAGTGCAAAAAAAACAAAATATAAGCAAACACCTTTGACATTTCGGCTAAATTAAACCTCACTTTCAATTTATTTGGTTGACTTTCATAGAAGCATGTTTTGCAATATCAACATTTCTTTTAATTCAAAACAAATTCAACGAAATTGGCATTTTTGGTTCGCTGCATGAAAAATGCTACAAAGGAAATGTTCCCTTTGACTACCCGATGCACCGTGTAAGTATATCTCATCCGGTGTTTATTATATTCATCGTCAATTACCCCCAAAGGTACATTCATCTGATCTTTCATCGGAAATGAAGATGGTCGGTGCAAAATCTCTTCCAGCGAATCCTTCATATAGACCCACTAACGAGACTCTTGCAGCTAGCGTCCCCATTATTTGCAACCAGGAACAGTCGTTGCGCATTTCTTTGCCCACTCGCCTGGCACTTGCGAGCATTAAAACAAGAGCCAACGATCATGGTTACCCGTCGAGAAATCAAATGTCCGGGAAAGCATTGACAGGTAGCTGTAACAACGGCCGGATTTCGTTGTGCCAACGAACGTACTTGTTCAGTGGATGCATGATTGAGCGTCGACGCAAGGCAGCCCTTGGATGGATGGTCGCCAAGCCAGTTTCTCACCTTGGTTATTGAAGTAGGTGTCTCCTCCTCCGAGGAGTTGTCCTCCAGCTGACTCAGAATTAGGTATTTTTTCTCCAAATATTCACAATCCCTTTTTGCCTTAATTTCCCTTTCCTCTCGGTCTCTCTTCACCTTCAAAAACCTCTCCTCCTCTAACATCCGCAATTAAATATCAAGGTTCTTTCCCATAGATATCCTAGACCCCTTTGAGCTAATAGACCGTGGACTCTTGTGGTGATCAGCTGGGGCGTTAGGGTTTTCGGTGGGAAAAAGGAAACTAGTGGCATCGTTTTGTTGAATTCTGTAGTTACCTGTAGCAGAAGGGATCGCAAATTCGGCAAAGGAGCTAGACTTGATAGCACGTGCGGAAATTAAGCCGTTGGATACATCGGTTGCGTGGGGATCTTTCGTATTGCCCGAAGCAGTATATGTTGCAGTATTCCTGAAGGTATCCCCGGACGCAGAATAGACCGTATCTTTAGATGGATTAATTGGGTGTACACCTCCTGAAGAAATAAGAGTAGCAAAAGACATAGCGCCAGTGACTGAGTCCACTGTATAAGTCGGAGCAGCTCTACAAACGTTTAATACAATATCAGCAGCTTCATTTGCAGTATAACATCCAGTGAATGAACTTCCATTCTGTGCAGATGGTGTATTAATATACAAGGCGCTTGAAGTTGTGTTGGTATTATCTGCGGTACTTGGGGCTTTGTAGGAAGTACGCATAGCGCTAGCCGTGTCAGACGGGTGCGTATCAGTTTCCTTAGTGCATATAAACGAAATCAAATCGTTATAGCCTGAAGCGTATGTATCCGAGGGCGAAGGATTACTTAGGGCAGTATTGACGACATTATTTGGGGCTTCATTTACACGTTCCAATGGCGCAATGTCGTGCGCAGCAGAACCAGTAACTACTTTAGAACTACTAGGCAAAAGAGCAAACTTACCTGTCGTGCACGTGGAGCAAGTCCAGTTTCGATTTTGGATTGAACTGTTAACTCCGGCGCAAACGTAGTGGCTCCACGAGTCGCAGTTGTCGCATTGGACCATATCCCCAAAATAGTCCGGTTGTTCGCACGAACGGCAATTGAATTCTTCCTGGTGAATTGGTGATCTGCGCGCCTTGTTGGACTTTGGGAAAGCATATTGGTTCCCTTTTGGTGACATCCTATGGCTAGACGTGGTGTTTCTTATACGTGGTAACGTGGTGCACTATTGTTGTAAATTGTTGGTACGAATTGGTACCAACATGAAGCAAACTCGTTGTAATACCCACAATGATGAGATAAAAGAAATTGATACTTGGTGGCCAAGTTACACCCTTTATTAATCAATTCATTAATAAATATATGTACATAATTATTAATTCATTTTAAAGTCTAACTTACAAAAGTTTTTGTCTTCTTTTATATTTAAAGTTCGAGTTTTAATTTTAGATTTTATAGTAAAGGTATTTGTCTGATTGGTGTTTCTGTCGTCTCGCTGCGCTGGTTGTTCGTAGAAAAACGAGCCAAAAAGCCGGAAATGCATCATGGCGGATTTTGACATTTACCAGGGGGGTCATTCCGTAAAACAATTATCGTCAGACGATAGCGTTTCGGCGATAGTCGCGCTTCACGTAAGACGATAATCGTCAAAGTGATATCATCAAAACGATATCGTTCACACGATAGCTAAATAGGTATCGTTTGGCATTGAAATCTGTCAATTTAGTAGATAAATAGAAGTAAAAATGTTGCAGCGCAATTTATTTGTCTTGCAAAGTGAAAATTAATATCAAGAAAAACTACAGTTAATACGATTGCGAAGACAATTAAGAGATAAATCAGATCCTTTATCTCTTCCAACCCATATTTAAGCACAATGTTTTTATGTTTATGTACTATTGAATATCTTTAATGGCACTGGTGCTAAATAAAATGAAACGAATATATAATAATTCAAACCATTATAGTTTTGTTCAACGTTTTCGGCCATCAAAAGAAGGCTTTGTGATGGTACTCGAAATAATAAACTTGCCAGACGGCTTTTCAATGCAATCGGCGGCGGCCGCACCAAAACAAAACACAAAGCAATAAACAAAACAAAAAAGGTGTAGGTGCGCTTTTTTACTACAAATTTTCTGTCAAACCCCATTGAAAAAAACATTTTCACTACAGTTTGAGAATTTGTGAAATATACCAAACAATCTCAAACTGAAAACGATAGACGAGACCATAGTGGTCGAGTTACGTGAAGCAAATCATTGACGATAGCGTTAACGATAATCGTTTTGACGATTATCATTTTGAAAATTACGGAATGACCCCCCAGGGTAAAACGATTATCGTCAGACGATAGCGTTTCGGCGATAGCCGCGCTTCACGTAAGACGATAATCGTCAAGGTGATATCATCAAAACGATATCGTTTACACGATAGCTAAAAAGGTATCGTTTGGCATTGAAATCTGTCAATTTAGTAGATAAATAGAAGTACAAATGTTTCAGCGCAATTTATTTGTCTTGCAAAGTGAAAATTAAAATTAAGAAAAACTACAATTAATACGATTGCGAAGACAATTAAGAGATATTTCAGATCCTTTATCTCTTCCAATCCATATGTAAGCAAAATGTTTTTATGTTTATGTACAATTGTAGAATATCTTTAATGGCACTGGTTGCTAAATAAAATTAAACAAACAAATAATCTTTTTATTATTGTTATAATAATTCAAACCATTATAATTAGTTTCGTTCAACGTTTTCGGCTATCAAAAGAAGCCCTTTGTGATGGTACTCGATATAATAAACTTGCAAGATGGCTTTTCAATCCAATCGGCGCCGGCCGCACCAAAACAAAACACAAAGCAATAAACAACACTAAAAAGTTGTAGGTGCGCTTTTTTACTACAAATTTTCTTTCAAACCCCATAGAAAAAAAACATTTTCACCACAGTTTGAGAATTTTTGAAATATACCAAACAATCTCAAACTGAAAACGATAGACGAGACCATAGTTTTCGAATTACGTGAAGCAAATCATTGACGATTGCATTAACGATAATCGTTTTGACGATTATCATTTTGAAAATAACGGAATGACCCCCCAGTACTTTGGAAGGTGCCTACTTCTAGTACTTTTTGTGTGGGTGCTGCCAACAGTGTCTATTCCAGTCTTTATTCAACTCGCGGTGATTGAGAACGTGTCAGTTTTTAATTTTTTTTGTGATTCGTATATATTTTGTACGTATCCTTGATGTCCAGCCAGAGAGCTCGAAAAATCAATACGCAATTGCCCTTATAGAAGCAGTAGTATTTTATTTCTAGAAGAACATGGAAATAAAGATAACAATAATTGTTCTTGTTTTATCTTATTAAGTATACTCACCGCAGTTTGCACTCTCCGACCGTTCAGCTCCAAGGATGTATTCAAAAGAAAGATCTTTTTTGACATATGAGAAAAAGAGGATCGAAAATCAAAATGGCGAAAGAATTATGCCCGGTGTGAGGAGTGCAACTGCGGCGAGAAAAATGGTGACAGCTATAGATGTTCGTTGATTAATAAGTTGTCGTCTAGGTGGTGCTGCATGGAAGTTCTGTTTGCGTAAATACTTGAGGTCATTATTCCACATCCCCGACCCCGTGAATCAACCCGATTCACCATCCACTTTGAGAACGGCCAATTTAGATACGGGCCGACGGAGAACTCCAGACTTGGTACGAACATCGGCTCGTCTCACTACTCCATCTGCACCTTGATAAACTCGTTCTACTCTTCCTCGGCACCATTGTTTTCTGGGCATGTCCTTGTCACAAATGAATACTAGGTCTCCTTCTTGCAGAGGCTCTGATATTTGGCACCACTTGGATCGGCGTGTCAATGTTGGCAAATATTCAGAGATCCAGCGCTTCCAAAATCTGTCTCGAAGTTGACGGGCAATTCGCCACTGTTTTCGAAGAGTACACAACTTCTCAAATGGCTCACTTCCACTTGGCGTCTGGGCAGTGTTAGCTGTTCCAAGTAGAAAATGATTCGGCGTGAGCGGCTCCTCCTGGTCAACAGAAATTGGCAAATGAGTCAAAGGCCTCGAATTGACGACATTCTCCGCTTCAATCATCAGACATTGTAGCGTATACTCGCGGGTTGAGACTTCCTTCAGTGTATGTCGAAGTACCTTTTTTACGCACTGGACCATGCGTTCCCAAACACCTCCCTCAGATGGATTACTAGGGCAGTTGAAAACCCATTCAACTCCCTTGGCTGACAGCTCATCTTGAATACGGTCGCAATCGAACACCTCGCTGAAACGTTTCGCCTGTTGATCCGCTCCCACGAAATTCTTCCCATAATCGCTGCGCATCCGGACAGGCACTCCTCGACGATTAATGAAATTCCGTATGGTTAGAATACATGCGTCTGTTGAGAGATCACAGGCAACCTCTAGGTGGACAGCTCGGACAACGAGACACGTAAATAATGCCACCCATCTCTTTTCGACCCGACGACCAATAGTTACTGTTAAGGGTCCAAAATAATCCAGGCCAGTGTAGGTGAACGGTCTTAAATACGGCGTCAAACGATCCTCTGGCAGAGGCCCCATCAAGGGTGTAACAGGCTTGATTCGTTCTAGCTTACACATTGCGCATTTAGAAATTACCTTTTTCAAAACTTGTCTAAGGCGTGGTACCCAATACAGGCGGCGAATTTCACAGATAGTAGCTTCGACGTTCTGATGTTTCATCTTGTGATGGTAATAATCCACGACCAGCTTAGTAAACTCATGTTCAGGCGGCAAAATAATAGGTCTTCTAGTAGAATATGGAAGCCAGCTGGCAGCATCAATCCGACCACTCACACGTAAGACGTCATCCTCGTCGACGTACGGCATCAGGTTGTGCAAAGGACTTTCTGTGGTAAGACATTGACCATCTTTGAGTCGGCTAATATCGGCGCCATACACTTCAGCTTGTGCTTGGCGGCATAGCACAAGTTCAGATGAATTTAGTTCGTCTACTGTCAATCCATTTGCTGGCCTTATTTGACGTAGTGAGCGAACGTATCGTATGACATAAGCAATGGACCTCTTCAGCTTCAAAAAAGAAGAAAAGTTGGAAAATTTAATGAAATATTTACTTACGACAAGAAGAGCGAATTTTGATGGGAGTTCCTCATCTTCAGTTACTTCGTGGTTGCTAACGTTGGCTAAGTCAGCAGGCCACAAGTTTTCCCTTTGTTTCAGAAACCCAGGTGCATTTAACCAACTCGATGAAGGACTGAATTCGACAGGGCAATTTCATCGAGTTGCTTCATCGGCCACGTTTTCTTGGGTAGGTAGCCACCTCCAGTTAGACGCTTCAGTGGCGGCAAGAATTTCAGCTATTCTGTGGGCCACAAATGGTTTGTAGCGACGGTTCTGTGAGCCAATCCACTTGATGACTGTCTTGGAATCTGTCCAAAAAACACAGCGGCTGACTTGAAGTGTTTGGTGCTCTTCTACTATCGTTTGCATCAAACGAGTTCCCAAAACGGCAGCTTGGAGCTCAAGGCGTGGAATAGTCATAGGCTTCAATGATGCGCACTTGGTTTTGGCACAAACAAATGCGGTTTCAACTTCTTTGTTCAACCACTCAGACCTCCAGTAAGCTACGGCGGCAAATGCTTCCTCGCTTGCATCAACAAATATGTGAAGCTGGAGCTCCTTCGGTAAACCATTGAGGAAGTAGTAGCGTGGAATCTGAAACCCAACAACTTTGTCCAAATTGTTGCACCAATTGATCCAAGCTGCATAGATGTTATTGGGCATTGGCTCATCCCAAAGTAACTCGTACCTCCAGACCTCACGCATCAATAGTTTGGCACAGACCAAAAAATTTGCCAAAAATCCCAATGGGTCAAAGACTGACATGATGACGCTGAGCAGCTCTCTTTTACTTGGGCATCTTTCTCCAGCTATAATGTGAGGATCAACTCGGTGGAACCTGAGTTCATATCTGAAAGTGTCACTCAAGGGCTGCCAAAACATACCCAAGACTTTCTCCGTGATCTGTGACTGTTTTGGACTCTGCATCATCCTCTAGGGCACTAAGTACTTCTGGTGAATTTGAACTGAAGCTTCGCAATTGAAAACTGGCATCTTTATGTATTTCACGAACTTGTTTTGAGACGGCAAATGCTTCATCAATTGACTCGAAACTGTCCACAAAGTCATCAACGTAGTGGTGCTGTATGATAGACTTCACTGCTCTGGCATTAGTCTCAAGACGTTCCAGCGCATTAATAAATTTGACGTATTGGGCAGCGCAAGGTGAGCAAGCATCGCCAAAGGTCATAACTTGCATCTCATGGACTTCAGGGTTCACTTCTGTATCTCCAAAGCGCCAGAGAAATCTTTGTGAATTTCTATCCTCAGGTCGAATGAGCACCTGGTGAAACATTTCACGGATGTCTCCGCACACTGCGATAGCACCCACTCGAAAGTTGAATAGCACCGATGGCATCGGCTGGTACTCCTGTGGTCCCTTCAGTAAACAAGAATTGAGTGAAATCCCATTTACTCTGGCGGCGGCGTCAAACACCAAGCGAAGTTTCCCTGGCTTGTTGGGATTCACTACGGCAAAGTGTGGAAGGTACCACGTTCTAGGACCTACCTTGGCGGCCTCTGCTGGCTGCAGCTGGCGAGCGTACCCCTTCGCAACGTAAGAGCTAATGATGTCGTTGTAGGCGGCAGCAAACGCATCATCCCTCTTCATTTTACGCTCAATACCTATGAGCCTCCTTTTTGCCATGGCATAGGAATCCGGAAGCCCAA
Source organism: Leucozona laternaria (assembly GCA_932273885.2). Classification (NCBI taxonomy): domain Eukaryota; kingdom Metazoa; phylum Arthropoda; class Insecta; order Diptera; family Syrphidae; genus Leucozona; species Leucozona laternaria. The sequence goes on from OW026366.1 coordinate 117,558,638, forward strand.
TTTTATCACGCTTCCAAAGTAGTCCAGTTTGGAATCTTCCATTGATTTTTATTGTAGTTGACTGCAGAATACTACGAGCACGCATGTCTTCTTCGGTTTCTACCACTGGTGCTGGCCGCACCCCAAAGCTTTCCGTCTCGAAGTAATCTGCAACTAGTTTGTTGAGGACATCTTCATTTGTCTTGATCAGCAGGCATGGCATCTTCAGTGGTGAGGCTGTCTTCGTTGGACCAAATACTACCCATCCGAGTTCTGTGTGTGCAGCATATGGCCCACCATCTCGAAGTTGAATAGTCTCACTTGGCAGACCTAGGTGACAGTGGTCCAAGCCAATGAGAATCTGCGGCGTGATGTCATCATAAGGGTTAATAGGCAACCGATCAAAATATTCTGCATCCCTGTGCAAATCGTTTGCATTCAGGCTTTGCATCGGTAGACAAAGGTTTGAAACACCATAAACGTTACGAAGCAGATGTTTCTTCTTGTTATTTGTTCCACTGATGTGAACGTTGACCACAGTTGCAGGTTCTTGAGCAGCTCTGCCCCCAAACCATTGGAGATCCAACTCACGGATATCACCATTCAGTCCAAGATCTTCAATTAGGCTTCTATCCATCATGGTTATTGAAGAACCTTCATCCATAAGAGCGTAAGTGTCGACTCGCTTTAAGGGTCCATACATGGTGACAGGCAGCACTCGAAAAAGTAATTTGTTGTTCTTATCTGGGCTCTGTGAACAGCTGAGAACTGCTTCCTTTGTTTTAATGGCCTCTTGTTTTTTCTGTGCACGTAGAATTTGTGGTGGTGACTTCTTTGGTACTCATCAATACCACAAGATTTTCGACGGCGGCGGCAGAACCTCAGCGAATGTCCTACTTCCAGACATGTGAAGCACAATCGACATCTTTTGGCTTGTGTCCACCTTTCACTCACACTGCATTCCAAAAATTGTTTGCATTCGGGTATTCTGTGACGGCTTTGACAGATTGGACACTTGACTGCATCTGCTGGTGGACCCTCGGCTGCATGGAGAACTGAACGGCGTTTTGGTTCAATAGCTGTTCGACTACCGGTAATCTTGTCATCTTGTACCGCGGAAATCAAACTTGCAACTCCACTCAACCAGTTGCTGAAGTCGACAATAGTTGGATACGGCTGGCTCTGAGCTGCAAATCCAGCCCACTGAATCCTTTGGCTCATAGGAAGCTTATGTATAAGCTCCTTCAGTAGGGTCGGGTTAGCTAAATGATGTTGACCATTGATTGATGACAAAAACACAGCAAGATTCTTCGCCTTCACGGCAAATGGTATCAACTTTTCCATTGAGGTTTCAGAGATCGGGGCAATTTGTCTAACTTGCTGGAGCTTACTCTCTATCAACTGTTCAGGGCGACCAAACCTAGAACGTAATTGCTCCATTACCAATTTCACGTTCTCGGCATGAATCATCATGCACTTCACCGCATCACGTGCTTGGCCTTTTAAAGATTTTTGGAGACGCATACTGTTTTCCAAATTACTGTAGTTGTAGACTGCTGTTGACTCAGAATATGCACTTGAAAACATAGGCCAGTCTTCTGGATCGCCGCTGAATTGGGGCAAATCTTGGAGCTTTCGTGGCGCAGTGAATTGCTGCTGAGATACACCACTATAGCTTCCAGAATATCCAGAGTAGGTTGGAGTGGTATGCGTTATAGGGTTATTTGCAGAGAACCAAGTTGGCGCTGATGACTGCCCATTAAAATTTCCTGCCACACCGGCGAGTGTTACGTGATGGTTAACTGTACTTACTGGCTGCGAAAAGTTTACACTATATAGCGGGTTGGAGAACGGTATTGTTGGAAGTGACTTGCCATACGTTACGGTAGTGGATAACGGTGGCATCCAATGCGGAACTGTGGATGCGATGGTAGGCATTAATCTGTTCTGCATCTGCAGCGCCTCGTTCAGAGATTCGCATTGTGAATTTTTTTCATTCAACTTAATTTGAGTACTTTTTAGCTCACTCTCAATTGCGATTAACCTCCTCTGAAACTCGTCGAGTATATTTTGTGTGGAAGCAGTTTGAGCGACGGCTTCCGCATTTGTAGCTGAAACTTTTGCAGCGCTCTTTACAATTCCAGCTACTGATACTGCGGCATTGATATCAGCAACAACTGATTTTGGAGCACCATTTAACAAACCAGTTGATACTGCGGTGGCATTGGCATTCCCGCTTGAAATTCCTCGCGAAGAACCAGCAGGCAAATTATAGACACTCATATTGTCCATATCGACCAATGGAACTCCTTGTAAAGGGGTGCCTATGGATGCGGAGGCATTTGCATCGATCAATAGAACCTCGTCTATCGATACGGCGGCATTGTTGGTCGCCTGACCATCGTTGTTGTCTTTCATACTCAGGCTGGCAGAAAGCGAATATTCGGGGTTAAGGCGAGGGCTTCTTCTTGGCGGTGTACGGTGCATTACTTGTACGAGCACACCACGGCGGCAAGGGTTATGTCTGCAACAATCTGCAATTTAGTCCTCGGCGTGGGACTAGCGATTGCAAATTGAAAAATGCGTGACTTAATCTACGAATGGCGGCAATTGCAAATAATTAAACACAATTTATTCCACGGCAGGGATTACTAAATTGCGAAATAAAACGCTATCCTTGATGTCCAGCCAGAGAGCTCGAAAAATCAATACGCAATTGCCCTTATAGAAGCAGTAGTATTTTATTTCTAGAAGAACATGTTGATTTGGCATCATTATTGTTAAAAACTAATTTGGCATAATTGAAATTTAAATAAAACTCATCTCTTTTTTGTAACGTTCTTCAAGACGACTGGTTATCTTTTCTTTTGTTCTCTGGAAACTATTTTATCTTTTACAGAAAACTGCGATATATTCATCAGGTTATGGGCCCAGATGCGCCAATTGAATTAACATAAAGTTGAAAGCAAAAAGTAAATAGTTATTTTTAAAGTTATTTTTGTTTAGAGAAACCATGGCGAATATTCCGATGATTGAGAGACTGAGGGGTCGTGAGAACTACGACAGCTGGAAGTTTGCGACAGAAAACTATCTTGTGTTGGACGACTTGTGGAAGTCGGTTCAAGGAACCGAGGTCAAGGAAGAGAAGAAAGCCATGGCAAAGGCAAAGCTGGTATTGCTGGTTGACCCGTCGTTGTACGTTCACATCAGGGAAGCCAAGACTGCAAAAGAAGTATGGGACCAATTGGCCGCAGCGTTTGATGATTCTGGACTCACGAGAAGGGTTGGGCTTTTGAGAGAGTTGACGACTACTCGCCTGGATGAATGTTCTTCAATTACAGAGTATGTGAACAAAATCATTGGAACAGCTCACAAGCTCAATGCCATCAAAATGAAAGTCGATGATGAGTGGATTGGTAGTCTGCTCTTGAGCGGTTTGCCAGAAAGATTCCAGCCGATGATCATGGCAATTGAGAGTAGCGGAATCAAGATCACAAATGATTCAATTAAATCTAAATTATTGCAGGATTTTGAATGCTACAATGGAATGCTTGATGGGGGCGATTCTCGTCGTGAAGGTCAGGCAATGGCGGCAATCAAAGGCAAACATAAGAACAAAACCCGAGTCAAGTGCTTTGGTTGCGGTGGTTTTGGGGACTTCAAAAAAGACTGTCCGAAGAAAGTAAACACGCACGGCAAGTTTGCTATATTTGCATCATTTTCTGTGCAGGAAGCTGACCAACTGTGGTTCGTGGACTCTGGGGCATCGTCGCACATGGCGAAAAGTTCTGATGGCTTTGAAAAATACATACCTTGTTCTTTGCAAGAATTTGTGACGTTGGCTGATGGATCCAAACTGCAAGTTGCTGGCGAAGGCAACATTTCCATCCGTGTACATGGTGAAGGTGGCACCAATGAAGTTCTTAAGCGTGACGTTCTACATGTTCCAGAAATAAGTTTCAATTTAATATCAATAAGCCAGATAGTTAAGAACGGAAATTTAATTAAATTTGATGAAAAGGGTTGTAGAATTGTTGACAGCAAAAATATTACTTTTGCTACGGCTACTGACATTGATAAGGTGTACAGATTAAATATACTGAAAGACAATACTGCTAAGGTGGCAACAGAATCTCACGTTGATTTATGGCACAGGCGGATGGGTCATCCGGGTGCTGAAGTTATGCGCTCTTTGGACTTGGTCGGTAGTACTAATGATGAGGGTTGCATTGTATGTTGCGAGGGTAAGCAGAGTAAGCACACGTTCAGAGCGTCTACAAGTTCCACAACAGATTTTCTCCAGTTGGTTCATTCAGATGTTGCTGGTCCGATGGAAAAGCCGTCGCTGGGAGGTGCCAGGTATTATGTTTTATTCTTGGATGATTTTTCTAAAAAGGTATTTGTTTTTGCCATGAAGAATAAAAGTGAAGTTCCAAAGCATTTTATTAATTTTAAAAACATGGTTGAAAATCAAATGCAAAGGAAGATACAAATTTTTCGCTCAGATAATGGCAGCGAATTTATAAATAGCCAGATGAAAAAATGCTTTGAGTCATCGGGTATAATTCATCAAACTTCAACACCATATTGTCCTGAGCAGAATGGAAAGGCGGAAAGGATGAATCGATCGCTGGTCGAGAAAGCGAGATGGTTTAGACAAAAGTTACTGGGGTGAAGCAGTGCATACTGCGGCTTATTTGATTAATAGAACTCCGATCAAATCGTTGAGTAATCGTTGCCCAGAAGAAGTGTGGACTGGTTCACAGGTGAATATTAAACATTTGCGAGTTTTTGGTTCTGTTGGAATGGTGTTGGTTCCAAAACAAAAGAGAACCAAGTTTGATGTAAAATCCATTAGGTGCATCATGGTTGGTTACGCTGAAAACTCAAAAGGCTACCGAATGTATGACCCAGTAAATAAAAAAATTCATATTACCAGAGAGGTGAAATTCATGGAAGGCAAGCGTTTTGAAGGTCAGAATTTAGTGGGGAATTTGGGAAAAAATTCTGAACCTACTGTTTTTAAAGCAAATCCTATTTCTGCTGTTGAGAATGATGCTGTTGTTGTTGGAGCCGAACCTGTTGTTTTTGCTGAGACTGAAGCTGTTGGTGAAAAGATTTGTCCGTCTGAAAATTCATTTGACGATGAAGATGATGTGGACAATGTCACAGAGATGTTCGCTGGTCAAGACTTGGACTCTGATGAGGTATTTGACGATGCTCATGCTGATATGGATGAAAATTGTATCGAAGTTTGTTCAAGTTATGAACCGTCAACCAATTTATCATCAAGTGAGGAAGTTGCTGATGGATTTTTAAGACGTTCAAATCGCGTGAAGAAACCTAAGATTTTAGAAGATTTTGTAGCTTTTATCAACGAAAAAGAAGTCGGTTCATCTGATGATCCTGTAACTTACGATGAGGCGGTTTCAAGATCAGATGGTTTAAATTGGAAGAAAGCAATCAGTGATGAGTGTGAATCTTTGAAAGTAAACAACACTTGGGATGTTATTGACCGTCACCCTGGAATAAAACCCCTGAATTCAAAGTGGGTTTTGTAGACCAAAAGAGGTGTAAACGATAAAGTGATCCGATACAAAGCTAGGTTAGTGGCGAAGGGATGTGCTCAACGGAAAGGCATCGACTTTGACGAAGTATATTCACCGGTAATCCGATACAGCTCATTAAGATATCTACTGTCACTTGCAACAAAGATGAGTCTTCACATCGAGCAGCTGGATGCGGTTACCGCTTTTCTACAAGGTGAGTTATTGGAAGATGTTTATATTACTCCACCTAAAGGTTTAGAAATACCTATGAACAATATTTTGAAGTTAAAAAAGTCCATTTATGGACTCAAACAGTCTTCAAGGACATGGAATCTTAAGTTAAGCAAGGCTTTAAAAGCATTTAATTTAAAGCAATCACGATATGATCCATGTATTTATTATAATAATACAAATACTGAGTCGCTTTTATTTTTGGCAGTCTATGTAGATGACTTATTAATTTTTTCAAAAGACATGAAAGTATCAGACAAATTAAAGTCTTATTTAAAGTCAGAATTTCATATGAAAGAGATACCACAAGTAAGTTCGTTTTTGGGTATGACAATAAGCTATGATAGAAAGAATGGAATCTTAGATATAAATCAAGGACAATATATTCTGAAGTTATTAAATCGATTTGGCATGAATAATTGTAATCCAGTATCAAGTCCTATGGATGTTAATGTAAAGTTAAGCAAGGATAATTGTCCCAAATCTGAAAAAGAAAAACTTGAAATGTCAAATGCACCCTATCAAGAGTTAATTGGAAGTTTGCTTTTTGCGGCTCAAATCAGTCGTCCAGATATTTGCTTCGCCGTAAATTTTTTGAGTAAGTTTAATAATAATCCAGGTCGACTTCACTGGTTGGCAGCAAAGAGAATTTTGAGATACCTGAAGGGAACTTTGAACCTGAAACTTTCCTATAATCGAAATGGAAATTCAGAAATTGTAGGATTTTGTGATTCCGACTACGCCAATGATTTAGATGAAAGGAAATCAGTAAGTGGATGCGTGTTTCTGGCTCAAGGAGGAGCAATATCCTGGGGATCACGAAAACAGGCGACCGTTGCACTGTCTACAGCCGAGGCAGAGTACATCTCTATGGGGGTGGCTGTACAAGAAGCAATTTGGCTGAAAGGAATTCAGAAGGAGTTGACTGGAGTTGAATCATCTATACAAATTTTTTGTGACAGTCAATGTGCCATTCATCTTGCATCGAATGAATGTTATCGTCCACGCACGAAACATATCGACATCCGACATCATTTCGTCCGAGATATAGTGGCAGAAAAACAGATCCAGCTGAAATCAGTTCGCTCCGAAGATATGGCAGCTGATATATTAACGAAGCCTTTATCATCTCCTATGATTCAAAATTTTATTAAATTAATTGGTTTGTTAATTAAATGAGTTTTTAGTGGGGATGTTGATTTGGCATCATTATTGTTAAAAACTAATTTGGCATAATTGAAATTTAAATAAAACTCATCTCTTTTTTGTAACGTTCTTCAAGACGACTGGTTATCTTTTCTTTTGTTCTCTGGAAACTATTTTATCTTTTACAGAAAACTGCGATATATTCATCAGAACATGGAAATAAAGATTACAATAATTGTTCTTGTTTTATCTTATTAAGTATACTCACCGCAGTTTGCACTCTCCGACCGTTCAGCTTCAAGGATGTATTCAAAAGAAAGATCTTTTTTGACATATGAGAAAAAGAAGATCGAAAATCAAAATGGCGAAAGAATTATGTCCGGTGTGAGGAGTGCAACTGCGGCGAGAAAAATGGTGACAGCTATAGATGTTCGTTGATTAATAAGTTGTCATCTAGGTGGTGCTGCATGGAAGTTCTTGTGGCGGCACTGTATCGACAGTCGCACCTCTGCCTCTCAAACGCATCTCTAAATTGAAAGAGAGAAGTTAAGAATCAAGAAATTCAAATTGTCCAACTCACTCTCTATTCCAACGGCCCTCAGCGAAGTCTAGTGATTTTTTGTGTCTTCAATTTTGTTAACTTTGTATTTTCATTAATAAGTATTTAAAGATAGTTTTTTTCAATAAATTTAATTTGAGTGATAACTCAGAGTAATCAGCTGTTCAATTACTTGTTGTCTTTTCTTTGGTGACGTTCGCACACTAAAAAAGTTGGTGTCAAGTAGAGACACCACATTGGTGACCCCGACGTGATCGGCATCTTTAAGGATCACAAAAGAACAACACAAACAATATCTCGTCATCATGGATAATGGGAATGATACCGGCGAAAACGGCGACCTAAATGAAACCATCAAAGAGACTGGCCATCCTGCGATAACGAGCGGACTTTCCACGGGCGGAGCACCACGAACTCTTCCGTCCAACAACCTGCATCACAACATCCAACAGGAATTCGTGTACGCGGTAAACTTACATCTGCCTCAATTCTCACCCGAGTCTCCAGACATATGGTTCGCCATAGCCGAAGCCGATTTTGCCACTAATCGGATAACAAGCGATGCACAAAGGTACAATCAGCTCCTGAAGGCACTTCCTTTGAGCATTGCTTCGCAACTTATCGACATCATCAACAATATACCAACCCAAGATAAGTACAAAACTTTAAAACTATCAATTCTTGAACGTTTCTCGGAGTCTAGGCAAAAACAACTCCAGAAACTACTACGGGAAAAGGTTTTAGGAGACAAAAAGCCATCCCACTTATTACGCGAGATGCGTGAGCTGGCAAAAAACTCAGTCACCGACGAAGTGCTGCACCAACTGTGGACTGAACGTCTGCCAGAAAAATTTCGCCCACTTCTGGTGATTTCTGATAACCTCCATAATCTCAACGCTCTAGCAGAGACTGCAGACCGCATAATGGACGCGCTTGGTAGTTCTTCAGTCATGGCAGTTCAAAATAGAGACTTCGCGCCACGCCCACATCGAACCTTCAACCCACCGGACTTCGTACATTTAGAACGACAGCTTTTGGAGATGCGGTTGATGCTGGAATGCTGCCAGCAGGACATTAAAGGCCTGCAATCCGGCCAACAACAGCTGCAACAACAACAGCATCAACATCATTCTCAAGTCCAACGTCCTCGTGCAAGGTCTATCACTCCCAATCGAAATGGGATGTGCTACTATCACAATCGTTGGGGAAGTGAAGCGCGACATTGCACAAAACCTTGCAAATTCCAAGTTCAAACTTCCAATCAGGGAAACTAACAACGCTGTCACTAATTGGAGCAGTTGGTGACAGCATAACTGACACTTCATCCAAAGAGTTACGGCTTCACATTCAAGATTTCAATAGCAACAAAACATTCCTGATAGACTCCGGTTCAGTTGTGTCCATTATTCCATCCAGCTTTTTCAAAATTAAGCCCGAACAAGACCAACTTACCTTGTACGCAGCAAACTCCTCGGCAATACATACATATGGATACAAAACACTTACTCTTGACCTCAACCTCCGCAGAGCTTTTCCTTGGACTTTCGTCATTGCTGACATACTGACAGCAATTATAGGTGCAGACTTTTTGACCCACTACAATCTTCTTGTGGACTTAAAACACCAGAGGCTCATTGATCCTCTCACCACATTATCGTCCAAGGGAGAATCTTTAGCCACCAAGACGTACAACATCTCAACAGTGGACGCATCTCTCCCAGAACCATATGCGGGTCTGCTCAGAGAATTTATCAAGGTAACTAGACCTACATACAGTCCCAACTTCAACAATCGACAATATGCACATCGTATAATCACAAAAGGTCCTCCGGTGTCTGCTCGCGCCCGCAAATTGGCTGGAGAGAAAGCCACTGCAGCAAGAACAAACATTTTTGAAATGTTGGAAAACGGCATCATCAGACCATCCAGATCTCCATATGCAAGCCCAATTCACCTTGTGAAAAAGAAAAATAATGACTGGAGACTCTGTGGAGACTACAGACAGCTTAATTCTGACACTCAAGCTGATAAATATGCGCCCCCACTCATTCAAGACCTATTTCTGCGTCTCCATGGAAACTGCATATTCACAAAATTGGACATGGACCGAGCATACCATCAAGTTCCGATGCATCCAGACGACATTCATAAAACGGCCATCACCACACCATTGGAATACTTGGTCATGCCGTTTGGCCTAGGGAACGCGACACAGACGTTTCAGAGATTTATGGACTCCATCTTTCGTGACCTTGACTTTGTATACGTTTACATCGATGACATACTCATGTCACGAAACAAAGATCAACATGAGTCACACCTAAGAACAGTTTTCGAACGCCTACAGGCATCTTCGCTCAGCATTAGCCTAAAAAAATGCGTTTTTGGACAGCCACAGTTAAACTTTCTTGGTTTCACAATCAACTCTCAAGGATATGCACCAGTGAATGAACGAGTCGACGCTATTCTTAACTTCAAGAAACCTGAGACGATCGAAGAACTGAGACGCTTTCTCGGAGTAACCAACTACTACAGGCGCTGCATTCCCAATGCAGCTTTTTCTCAACTTCCACTAAACGGTTACCTACAACGTTCAAGCAAAAACGATAAAACAAAAATGCACTGGACAGAAACAGCTACAAATGCATTCGAGGAGTGCAAACAAAAAATAGCGAACGTCACACTACTCGCATATCCGTCACCAGATGCTGCCTTGACCCTCACCACCGATGCATCATCTACTGCTATTGGAGCCAAACTGGAACAACTTGTCGATGACACCTGGCAGCCACTGGGTTTTTTCTCACGAAAACTCAGTTCTGGAGAACAAGGTTACTGCACTTATGACCGTGAGTTACTTGCCATTTTTGCCTCAATACAATTTTTTCATCACATGTTAGAATGTCGTAGTTTCACAATTAAGACAGATCATAAACCCTTAATTTATGCTTTCAAACAAAAACGCGAAAAGGCTCCAGACCGAAGACTTCGCCAGCTAGATTACATCTCACAATTTTGTATAGACATAGCCTATCTTAAGGGTGAGGACAACATTGTTGCGGACGCTCTTTCACGCATCAATACACAGCCCTATTCTGCTAAACGATTCGATCGAATCTTTCGATTCACGTGAATGTTTTATTCAATTTTCTTCAAATCATTTATTTAAAACTTATGTCTTTCGAATGCAAATCTTAACCAGTTCTTTATTATTAAAATTCTAAAGAGAATTTCATTGCATTCATTTTATTTTTATCGCACTTAATAGGCATTATGGAACAATCATTTCCTTCCCGCTGATAGCAGAATGCCAATGTTCACGCGAACGTTTAGCAGAATAGGGCTGACAATCACCATGCCTACCATTCTCAGCCCAGATAGGATCCGCGATGAACAACAAAACGACGAACATCTACACGACCTGATCGAGAGTTCATCTCTTCATCTTCAGAAACTGCAGGCAGAACCTGGCATCAAAATATATTGTGATATATCTACTGGTATCGTGAGACCATATATACCACTAACACTACGTAGAACAGCTTTCAACACTATACACAACACAGCTCATCCCAGTGGTAGAACTACATCTCACCTTCTTAGAGAAAAATTCATATGGCCTGGAATCCGAAAAGATGCTCTACAATGGTCTCGAGAATGTTTAGATTGCCAGAGAGCAAAAGTACATCGTCACAACAAACTTCAACCCGATCACATTCCAATTCCAGACTCTAGATTCAACCACCTTCACATTGATATCATATTTTTACCTTTCGTTCAAGGTTTTCAATACTGCCTAACTATGATTGATCGTTTTTCAAGGTGGCCCGTAGCTGTTCCAATAAAAGACATGACCGCAGACACCGTAGCCACAAGTCTTTTCAATAACTGGATTTCTCACTATGGTTCACCAGTCACCATCACTTCAGATCAAGGAACTCAGTTTGAGTCTGCTCTATTTCAAGCCCTCACCAATTTGATTGGAACCAAAAAAATCAGAACAACTTCGTATCATCCACAATCCAACGGATTAGTTGAACGAATGCACCGAACGCTTAAAGCAGCACTCATGTGTTCACCAAAGCCTTGGGTGGACATACTGCCAACAATCCTGGTAGGACTTAGAACATCATTTAAAGAAGACATTCAAGCTACGCCAGCGGAAATGCTCTATGGAACATGTTTAAGAATTCCTGGAGAATTTTTCGTTTCATCGGACCTACCAGTTGATACATTGACCTTCATTGAAAAGCATCGTGAGTACATGCGCGGCATGCGACCAACTCAAGCCGCACATCACAACAAAAGCAGAATCTTCTTCCTAAAGGATTTAAACACCTGTTCCCACGTCTGGTTGCGCTGCGACCACGTCAAAAGTCCTTTGGAACCACCTTACCAAGGCCCTTACAAAATCTTACAGCGTCTATCGGACAGGATCTACAAGATAAAAACAAATGGTGTAGAGACCAATGTTTCTGTCGAAAGATTAAAACCATGTTATGTCAACAAAACGGACAAAGACTTCCCAGAACAAGCATCCGAATCAAAACCAGCTCAGCCACATCAATGGACTTCTTCTATGGATCCACCTCAACGTACATATGGAACCAGTTCCAGACGCTCCGTAACTTTCGTCCAACCATCTCCCGAAATTCACTCAGGGGGGAGTACTGTGGCGGCACTGTATCGACAGTCGCACCTCTGCCTCTCAAACGCATCTCTAAATTGAAAGAGAGAAGTTAAGAATCAAGAAATTCAAATTGTCCAACTCACTCTCTATTCCAACGGCCCTCAGCGAAGTCTAGTGATTTTTTGTGTCTTCAATTTTGTTAACTTTGTATTTTCATTAATAAGTATTTAAAGATAGTTTTTTTCAATAAATTTAATTTGAGTGATAACTCAGAGTAATCAGCTGTTCAATTACTTGTTGTCTTTTCTTTGGTGACGTTCGCACACAAAAAAAGTTGGTGTCAAGTAGAGACACCACATTCTGTTTGCGTAAATACTTAAGTTCGTTCTTCCACAGTACGGTTCTGTCGATTCTTACTGTTCAGTTGTTTTTTGTTGTAAGTACCACAATTTTTTGTATATATTCTAAATTCTTTTATGAAGATTTGTATCCTATTTAAGTTATGTGCCCTAAATTAATGTTGAAAATTATATTTTAGAATTTGCCCAAACTGGTGACGTGATCCCCTCTTATAAATGGGAGACTTGAGCCGGGGATAAAGTCTCCCCACGGGATGAACTCTTGCATACCTGAAAACGAGGATATCAGCGATCAACCTGATGTCATTAAAATAACGGGTGATTTTTTAGCTGGTTTGGTTTTGGCAACACTGGTTTTGACAGCTGACGTGTGTTTAGTACCTTGTGTCACTGTCAAACAGCTTCAATTTGGTTTGCAATTTAACCATGGATCGTCTTACAAATGAACAACGCTTGCAAATTATTGAATTTTACTATCAAAATTCGTGCTCGGTTCGAAATGTTCATCGCGCGCTGCTTGTGTTCAGCGATGAGGCTCATTTTTGGTTGAATGGGTACGTAAATAAGCAAAATTGCCGCATTTGGAGTGAAGATCAGCCACTGTTTGGTGCGGTTTATGGGCCGGCGGCATTATTGGGCCTATTTCTTCAAAGATGATGCGAATCGCAGCGTTACTGTCAATGGTGAACGCTACCGAGCGATGATAACAAACTTTTTTTTGCCCGAAATGGAAGTTCTTGACTTGCATGATATGTGGTTTCAACAAGACGGTGCCACATGCCACACAGCACGCGAAACAATGGCGCAATTGCGAGGCGAGTTTGGTGAACAGTTAATTTCACGTTTCGGGCCGGTCAATTGGCCGCCTAGATCGTGCGATTTGACACCATTAGATTATTTTTTGTGGGGGTATGTCAAGGCTAATGTCTATAGGGACAAGCCCGCTTCGATTGACGCACTGGAAGCCAACATCCATGCATTCATTCGTGAGATACCGGCCGATATGTGTGAAAGAGTATGCCAAAATTGGACTCAGCGGATGGGCTACCTGAGACGCAGCCGCGGTCAACATTTGCATGAAATTATCTTTAAACATTAAATTGCAAGGTTCAAACTATCGATTCAAATAAATATTTCATTCATTTTTTCGAATTTTTTGTGTTTTTTTTTTAAAAAAAAGTTCTAAACCTCTTAAAAAATCACCTATTATTACCAAATCCAACTTTAAGATCATACCTACAAGCGCGTGTGGTGTTTTGTTTTCCCAAAATCGCTGCGTCTATTTTAAATCAAATAGATTTAAGAAAATGATAAAAATTATCGCCTTCTTTTCTGTTCCTTTATTTATAAGTTCTTGTTTAAGTTGATTTTGCTTTTGTTTTGAAATTAATTCGTTATTTATTTTTTTTTTTTTTTGTTCTTTCACTGAATAAATAATTTATTTAATCGTTCCAAACATTAAAGGATGTTTTACTTAAGAAAATTCAAATATATAGTATATTTGGTTTAGGGATCAAGTCTCCCATAGGTGGGGATCAAGTATCCCATAGTTTGGGAGACCCCGCCCAAAATTGTCCAAAAATATTTTCAAAAAAGTCGAATTTTTTTCAAAAAATATTGATGTTTTTCAAAAATACTAAAAAATACTTTTCAAAATGTATTAGAAATCCCGCTGAAAAGGAGTACAAAAATCCCGCAAACGAAATGCGGGATTTAATTGTTCGACCAATTTTCGTGACGTCACAATCTCCAAAAAATTCATTTTCAATTTGCGGGATTTAGTTACGCGGGATTTTGTGATGCGGGATTTTGTAAAGTTCCCATCTTAAAAGATTCTCCCAGAGGAACAAATTCAATGGTTGTTGAATTCACTCGCTATTCGTGACAGCATTGGCGACAGTACACTTTTTTAACATCCATCTAGCGGATGAAAATTCCGGTGTCCTTTCTATGTGTATTTATTGAATGGTTTAGCCAATCAGAGTGAGTTGACTACGTAGAAACTAAATTAGTGAATGCGCCCATTCAAACCCAATGTGCATCGGTATCTCCTTTTAAATCCACACCAACCTACCTTATCGCTCGTGCTGTGCATATCAATTAAAGGGTAGTCACAACCCCTTAAGTGCGCGCTAAATATTAAAAAAAAACGAATTTGCTTTATAAACTTTCATAATAACCATTTTCAATGATGGTTTTTAATGAAAGCTTTAACTAATGCCTTACTCGGAAAACAAATTCTAGCTTACCCTAAGAAATTTATTAAAATAAACCACACTATAATCAGTAACAACTAGATGATTTCAGTTTTGCGCCGAATTCAATTGAACACATATTTTTTTATCATAAACTTATTTATTGATAACAAATACATTTAATCTATCAATTATAAGTTTATACAGTTAGTTTATTTCATATATCATACTCTATTAACTAAACTATAAGCCCAACTTAATTATATATAATTATAAAAAAGTTTCCAAATTGGTGCAACTTTTACTTTTTCTTGCAAAGTTCTATTTATTTTTGAAATTAATACCTTTAAGACAACGGAGCAGAATTTATGGTCCAATTTGCAAAAACTCAATTTTATTTAAATTATTGTTGCTGGTCTTTCAGTATATAAAACATCTGCGAAATAAATAATTGGCAATCGAACTACAAAATAATTGTTTTTTCTAAACTCCGACTTTCGCTCCAATTTTGAGAATTTTGTGGTGTTCATTTTTAACAAGAAAACAATGCATAATGAATTATTCTTTATAAACTTAGCAAAACACTCATGCCTTTTTTACAATTAAGTTGTTCGCTATCCGATGTTCCCTCTAAAATAGCACCAATAGTGTAAAGCCATTCGCGACACTTTTCCTCCGAAACAAAAGCTAACATTCTAGTTATCATGCTAATAGCAATACATGGACGATAAGATTTAATCATAACTTTAACAGCGCACTTTCGCTCCCTCTCAATGAACCAATCAATCAAATATCCGGACATGAGCGGTGCCTTTTTGTAAAGATTAAAAAATCTACAGTAGTTCCCAAGAGCCCACGCGGATCTTAATTCTAATGCATGAGCTATGGCAGAGTTAGTTCTTTGTTCCGGAGTTAAAGACCGAAGAACCGTTGTAATATCTAAGGTGTTCTTTGTAAAAATGTAATATAAAATTCTATACGCGATGAATTCCAAGATGTTGCTTCCTCCAACCTCTGTATACAGCATTTTTAATTGAGTCTGGCACTGATTGAATTCCTCGTGATCGCCTTTTTCCATAGCGATTCTAGCATGTGTTTCATATACCTCAACTGTAAATTTATCCCTGATTCCCTGCACCGTCAAATCTTGTCGTATAGATTTCAGTTGATCGCAGGCATAGAAGTAATCTGGTTTCGTTCGCCATTTAATTTTGACGTTTTGCAAGGAACTTTCCAATACATGAGTGGGCCGTACTTCGTTGGGCATTGGTGCTTTGGTCAATCTAAGAAAAGATTTCTCCAAGTCCCTACTTGTGCCTACAATATGAAATTCATCGATAGAGCTATCAACCTCGTAATCATCCAATATTTTTTTCTGTTTCCTGTCGTTGGTTGCTTTATTGGACGAAAAAATACCTTGTCCGAATCGAGCAGCTCTCTGCTGAAGCCGTCGCGAGTCATCTTCTATAGAACCTCCAACAACTGATGGATACGCTACTTTATTGTTCTTCTTCTGCATTTTCTTTCGAAAGGTTCTATTGTTTTTGGTTTTGAAAGTAATATAATTGATCGATTTCATCTCCGATGATTCAGAACTAGGACTTCTGGAATTTTTCTTATGTGGACTTAATGATAAGTCTCGCGGGAGTTTTCTTTTTGGTGACCTTGATTTGGAGCGACTCCCTGATTGGTTAAAAGCTGAACGCTGACCTAAACGTGCATTCAAGTATTTTGAAATCCCAGGACGGGTTTGTTGTCGGTCGGTTTTATTTTTGGCTGAATTGGCTTGTATTAACAGATTGCTCTCGCTGTGGACACTCGGAATTGGTTCATTATGCCAGTTCCTAGTCCATAGTTCGTTTTTGGTGGCAGCGGCAGTAATTTTCCCTTTGAGGCAAATATCAATTTGGTCCTTGTCCAGATCTGTTACACATTTAGCGTAACATCTGGCTACGTAAGTGTTCAGGCTCTCGGGCCAGGCATCCGCAGGATTGAACGGATCCTGAAGGTTGTTACTTTCTTTTGTAACACTTTGACTACAGTTTGAATCTGTTAATAACATTTGGTTTGGTGCTAGGACAACTGTTGGCACCAACGTTGGTGGGGGCTTAGAAAGATCTGGAGATGCAGATGTAACAAGTGGAGGAGGAATACTCGTATCAAAAAATGTGCTACTACCTTCAAAAGTCAGATCATTGCCCTTGTTCTGTAAACGCTGGTGTTGCTGAATTTGGCATTTATTTTTGTTGCGTTTTCTTTTCTTTTTTCCAACACCATTTCTTAAAATATTCAAGGGATTTTGAACGTTACTGAGTCGATTATGTTGAT
The DNA here is from genome assembly GCA_932273885.2 of Leucozona laternaria. NCBI lineage: Eukaryota > Metazoa > Arthropoda > Insecta > Diptera > Syrphidae > Leucozona > Leucozona laternaria. The sequence continues at coordinate 117,575,614 of OW026366.1, forward strand.
TTAAATTAAAACGTATTCCGCCGAAATTGTCCTTGCCTTGGGAATGATTTAAACCAAAAAAATGTATTTGCTGCTCGTTGGAAAATCTATGTATATGATTCGTAGAAGCAATAAGACTATTCGTTAAATGCCGAGTTTGTTCCGAATTTTTATTTGCTAACTTTTTGTTTGGCAAGTTATCAACGACATCAGCATATCTAGGTGCAGGATTTGTATTATTGCACAGGGTGATGTCTTCAGATTTGGCTTCAAAATGGGACGAAGATTGGGTGTTCTGCTGCACGTTTCCGCCGGAGTGCATATAACAATTATTATAAAAGTCAGAGTATTGTTGGAAGTTGTTTTTGTATGGAAAATTGTAATAATCCCAGCTTGGTGCTATCTGAACATGATGTGTATTTTGTTGAAATTGTTGATTATCGGGAATCATTTGCGATGAGTCGTCTGACTGCGGAATAATTGTAGCTACGGAGTCTCCTTGATCTGACATGCTTTTATACTTACCCAACAAATGCTTTTTGTTAAATTGGATAGTTTTTTATTTTATCACCTAATATATAGAACTATTTTCAGTGTGTTTCAGCTTTCAGAGAATAAAACTAAATGGCGAAAGTGAAACTACATGATTGTAAAATAAAATCAAAAAACCAAGAACTGATTTTGATTTATTTTAATAGTCGCACCGTTTATATGTAGGATCTACAGATCAAGTTGAATTACGGTTGGATTTTTGACCAGGGTTTTTCGGGTTAAAACATGACGGTCCCTTTAACTAATCTCTATATTAGTGCCTGATTACATGAGTCGTTTTACTGAAGAGCGCATAGCGTTAGACGGGTAGATTTTATGTGCGCAAAAAAGAGACGGTAGATTCCACCTTCTCTTTTTTACGCACATGAAATCTACCTGTCTCACGCGATGCGCTCTCCAGTAAAACGACCAATGTAATCAGGCACTTAGAGGAAATAAAATATGGATTGCTTGTTTTTATTCGAATGCGGAGCTTTCATAGGGGTCGCTGTACAAGTTTCGGAAACTTAAAGGAACATTGGAGAAAAAAACTAAAAAAGAAAATATTGAAATCTTTAAAATAATAAACAAACACTTATTAATTTCAAGAATTACTTCAAATTAGAACAATTAAGAGATAAATAAAGCAAATTATGACTTACAATTGATAGTAGCAGTACAATATCCTCTAAGAGTTTATCTTACCGAAAGTGAAATAGCGCCCCCTATCATGGCTCCAGGCAATACAATACATTAGGAATAGAACACTGATCTCTCTAATACACTGGATAGTGGATTCCCTTTATGTATAACAGTTTTTTTTTACTCGAATTGAAGATGACATTTTGAAGGTGCCCTGGTGCCAAGCGCACCTTTTGACCTCTGTCTTAAAAAAAAAAAATTAGTTTGACCTTTGTACATAGAATCTATAGTACAATCATGGTGACGAACGACCGACGCGCCACCATACGGCGACACATAAAGCAAATATTGCCAACAGTTGTTGCAAGGGAAAATGGAGGCTTTGAATTCTCCAACAAAGGAGAATAGTTTTTAATACAAAAATGAGAGCCCACTAAATTAATGAAAGTTAGACGGAGGCAAGGAAGTAACAATTTTGTGCTTTTTTGTTTTATGAATGGGATTTGGTTTTTTTGCAGAGGAATGGGTTCTTTTTGCTTTTATCATTTTTTTATAGAAAGGGGAAAATGTTTTTTTTGTTTGTTTTTTGGGTATAGGAAGAACGAAAATAAATATTGTTCAAAAGAAGGCTTGAATTTTTGGAAATGTATAATATGCATGCAAATTATTCAAACTCGGTTACCACTAAGAAAAATAATGCTGTTTTAAATGAATACTTTTTGACTGAATTGTATAGCGAAGGATGTTAAACTCTTTTGTTGGTAGGTTTTCTGTTCATTTTTTTATAGAAAGGGGAACATTTTTTTTTTGTTTGTTTTTTGGGTATAGGAAGAACGAAAATAAATATTGTTCAAAAGAAGGCTTGATTTTTTGGCTTTCGCGTTTTGCCTGTGACGTAGTGTGGGAATAGAGGAAATGAATAATATGCATGCAAATTATTCAAACTCGGTTACCACTAAGAATAATAATGTTGTTTTGAATGAATACTTTTTGACGGAATTGTATAGCGAAGGATGTTATACGCTTTTGTAGGCAGGTTTTCCGTTGAGATTTAAGTTAAGTAAATACATAGGTATAAATATATTAGAAAGGCTCTATTTAAGGTTTTTTTTGTGATATCAGGTTAAATCAGGTTAGTTTTGATTATGTAGGTATTTATTTATATCTAGGTAGGTATATAGGTAGGTATTGACAGATGATTGTTCGTTATGTTGTAAAATTCAAAAACTTACCATCAGATTGAGCTGAAACTTAGACAATGGTTGATGAATCAGAAGTTCACGTAAATAATTTTTTTAAATTTTTCTATAAATTGAGCTGAACATCGAAATATAAAAATTAGTTAAAAACTAAAGACAAAATAATCCGTTTGAGCTGAAACTTGAGAAGTTTTAAGTTGACCATCATACCTGAATATCATCTGATGAGTTTATTACGTGCAGTTTTTCATTTAATTTTTAAATTCATGTGGCCTTAGGTTTTTTATTCAGACAAATTTATAGTTTAGAGTTTAAGAAGAGAAAAGTATCTTTATTGAATTAAAATAGGTGTGTTTTTTCTTGAAAATTAATTATCAATGTTCTGGAAAGTTAAAACAAGACACTTATTTTTCTGCATTCGGCTTTAATTTAACAAAAACTTGCTGATAACACAAGTTAGAAATACTTAATTAGGTTAAATTTTGTAAGAAATCGGTTTGAAATGCTTGTTGATTTTACTTTTCAGATTTTGTGAACCCACAAAGAAAACGAGTCCAAATTAGTAGGTATTTCAATTTTATTTTGTCGGGTTACAAAAGTCCTGTAAACCAAAGTTATTTATTTCAAGAATACATTTTTTAAATATACATACTATTAGTTTACTTAAGTTAGATTTGTTTTTTCTTCAATCCATATTTCTAGCTTTTTATAAATTACTTTAACTTTTAATGATCAAATTTTATTTTCCAAACTGGTTGGCTATGCCCAAAAACTAACCTCTCAATAACACAGGAAAAAAGACATGTGAATATATTTTGTACTATTATGTTGGCTGACTGTGTATAAGGCCGGGTTGTTAACACTCCCCCCCGGTATATGGCCACTGGGTGAAGTGGACTTTACCAAATCCATAACACCGACATCTAACACAGCCAACTTCACGGAAGGACGTTCGTATACCCCTGAACTGGTTTGGATAGTAGCGCTCCGTACCTGTCCATCTCTGGAACGTCTAGTGCTGATGACTCTACCCTTCGGCCAGCAATTGCGTGGGTTGTTACAATGCTGCCTTCTTCGATTGGCTTGTCAGGCGTAAACCACTTCGACCGCCTCATAATAGTAGGGAGGTATTCTTGTACCCACCGCTTCCAAAAATGGTCTGCATATTGCTGACTGGTCATCCAGTTTTTCTTAAGCACCAACCGATCATCGTTGAAGATTGCTAGTGGCTTCACACTACTGGAAGTCCCAAGCAAGAAATGATTCGGCGTCAGCGCCTCTTCGTGTTCATTTATTATTGGCAGATATGTTAAAGGACGCGAATTAATGATGCTTTCTACCTCAATTAAAAGTTCGTCTGAGGGATTGCGAGTAAGCATAGTCTGAGCCAATGTTGATTTGACGGATCTGACCAATCTTTCCCTGCTCCCTCCCATGTGTGGTGACCCTGGCGGAATGAACACCCATTTGGTCACAACTGATGTGAATGTTTCCATTAGTTTTTCTTTGTCGACGTTTATATAAGCTTCCTTCAATTCTCGTTCTGCACCGTGAAAGTTGGTACCGTTGTCGCAGTGAAATTCAATAGGCATTCCTCGTCGAGCAGTAAAATTTCGAATCGCAAGTATACAAGAGTCAGTGGATAAGGAGTGGGCGACCTCTATATGTATTCCTCGAGTTGTTAAGCAAGTTAGTAAAACTCCCCACTGCTTTACTTAACGGACCAAAGTAATCAATGCCTACGAATGAAAATGGACGCCTAAAAGAGGCCAGCCTGGCAGGTGGTAATTGAGCCATGATGGGTGAGTTTGGCTGCGCTTTAAGATTTTTGCAATTTTGACAAGACCGCCGAACAGAGTTGAAAACAGTTCTCAGATTTGTAATATGAAATTGCTGCCGAATTTCATTCAAAGCTGTTTCATGATGTTGGTATTTGTAGCGCTCGTGGTAATCAAGAATAATTAGTCTAGTGATCTGATGTTTTCCCGATAGAAGGATTGGGCGCTTAAAGTCATGACCCACATCTTCAGAGAGCTCAACTCTTCCACTAGCGCGTATTAATTCATATTCATCTAGGTAAGGACAAAGTTTGAAAATAGAGCTTGTTTTACTAACCGGTTTATTTTTAGACAAACAATCCATTTCATATATGTTGAAACCTGCACGTCCTTAAGTAGGGTCATCTCTGCTTGCTGGAGTGCGCTTTGAATGAGAGGTCCACCAATGCTTGCTGCCTCTTGTAATAGTTTGATTTCAATGAGCTCATGTTTCGTTGGAGCGAAGCTTTCGGACAAAAATTCGTTTGAGCTTTGCTCTTGCCTGAGACTTTTTCACAAACCGATGAAGAAAAGCACAGCTACGAGGTAGTTTTCTCCATTGCGCAAATCGGTCTGCTGAAAATAGGGTTTCCTTACAAACAATATGCATGCTAACGTGTTGACTTCTCAATTCATCGGGTGTGTTGTTTTGTTGACCTTTTTCAACAGGCCAAGTTTCTGGAGGCTGAAGAAAGAACGATGGCCCTACAAACCATCGACTGGACGAGCAGAAATCTGGAATTTTGGTCCATTTTGTGGCTTCGTCAGCCACGTTTTCTTTAGACGGAACCCACCTCCACTCTGCCATATCGGAAAGCTCCAGAATCTCAATTACGCGAAACGCCACAAACTGCTTGTATTTTCGATGGTCTGATCGAAACCAGGAGAGTACATTCTTTGAATCAGACCAAAAAACTTTGCTGGTGAAGGAAATGGAACGCGATTGTATTATTGATCTAGCTAAACGAGCACCAAGAGTTGCTGCTTGCAATTCCAATCTAAGTATTGATAGACTTTTTAATTGGGCTACTCGTGTCTTCGCTCCAATCAGAGATACCTCTGTGGAACGTCCATCTGAACATCTCAAGTACGCTACAGCTGCATATACGTCTTCACTTGCGTCAACAAACATGTGGAGCTGAATTACAGGCGGGTTGTCAAACTTCATATTGATGTAGCGCCTAGGCAATTGAAGATTTTCGACTTTGGGCAAAATATGAACCCAGTTACGCCGTTTATGATTTTGTTGATCTTTAATTTTTTCATCCCAGCCAATACCTGATCTCCAAATCTCTTGAAGGAGAACTTTAAGATACATTAAAAAATGAGCGATCAGACCCAAGGGGTCGAATATGGTCATCAATAGCCGCAGAATATCTCGTTTATTAGGACCGCAATTTCCAGAAAGAATCAATGAAAATCTAAGCTTAGCTGTTGGTTTGAATATAAACATGTCGTTGGTGGTACACCACCACATACCCAAAACTTTCTCTGAAACGAGTTCGGGGTTCATATTTAAATTCATTAGATTGGTCTTGCTGGATTTTAGAGCTTTCACTACCTCTGCGGAGTTCGATACCCAGTTTCTAATATAAAAACCTCCTTGGCCATGAACGAAGCGTATATTTTCAGCCAGCTCTATTGCCTCTTGTTGGGTATCGACGCTAACAAGCAGGTCGTCGACGTAGTGATTCTCAAGAATTGCTTTTACAGCTGCTGGATAAACGTCTGCAAACTCCTTGGCGTTCTCATACTGGGCACAGGCGGGTGAACAGGTTGCGCCAAACGTCATGACATTCATTGCGTAGGTCTCAGGAAACTCGTTTTTGCTATCACACCACAAAAAGAGCTGGGAGCATTGGTCTTCAACTCGAATCTTTACTTGGTGGAACATCTCCATGATGTCTCCACAAACAGCTATTCTCTTTTCTCTGAATTTATAGAGAACTGAGATCAAACTAGTAAGCTGCTCCGGATCCTTCATCAGAAATGAATTTAGGGACATGCCTCGAACTTTGGCTGCGGCGTCCCACACAATCCGTAGTTTAGATAGATTGTTCGGATTCATCACAGGAAATATTGGCAGGTACCACGAGCGCCGGTGCTTTTCGTTAACTTCCTGACTGCTCAACTTTCGCGCGTATCCTTTTAAGAGATAATCTTGCATTTTGTTTTGAAGAACTTTCGCTAGCTCTGGATCTTTTACCATTCGTTTTTGTAAGCTTTTAAAGCGATTGTAAGCCATTTCAAAACTATCCGGCAGCTCGATATCATCGTTTCTCCATAGAAGCCCGGTTTCAAAGTATCCTTCTTTTCGACAAGTTAGCTTCCTTAATAAAGCTAAAGTACGCTCCTCTTCCGCAGGCACTAGCATTTTCTATGGTTTTGACACTCCAAGATTTTCGTAGCACTGAAACTGCTTCACAAGATCTTGCAGATTTCCGTCATCTCATTTTTTGCATTCGCAAACGTGGAAATTGCAGCCAGCAGTTGTCATCCCTTTCTGTTGTGTTGTATTCTTCAAGCAACCATGAATAGTCCAACCCAGCCGTGTCTTAGTAGCAACCGGTTGGCCAGCTTCACCCTTTTTGTACTTTAAAGGTAGCCCTAGCTTCCAGTTCGTCTTCGTCAAAAAGGGCACAAATATTAGCCTTAGAACCGTTGCCATAAAGAGTCACAGGTATCACTCGGAAAAGGATAGCTTCGGAGTTATGGTGGTGAAAATGGTCATCGTGATGAGTCGATATTTCTTCCGATTTCTCAGCCTCAGTTTGTCTTTGCACTCGGGAATCTTTTTCATCATTGTGCAGCAGACGGTGGTGCTTAAAGGCACAGTTATTTCTTCCGCATACAGTCTCAACCTTACATCTCTGCCTCCCATGTTTGCTGAGACAACGTCTACAAAGTCTTTGGTCGCACACAAGCGTCCATTTTAGTGAAAGACTCAGATTTTCAAACTTTTTGCACTTTGCAATCGATGGGCAGTTTCCACTACAAATGCAACAATTGCGTTTGGCTGGCGAATATTTATTCTTCTCAACGTCTTGAGAATGCACATGCAGAAATCCCTTGTCGTTAATTGCTTTAGTCTGCTTATCCCTACTTAGTGAGCTCGGTAGACTGACCATGTTAACCGCTTCAGCCATTTTGTACAGCCATGAGCTAAAATTCGAGAGAGTGTGATTATCGACGGGAAGAGTCTGACTATACATAGCCCAGTTCAAACGAACTGCTGGAGGTAACTTGTCCACGAGCTCTCGTAATAAAGTAGGGTTGCTTTAATATAGGACACGCCCAGTTGCTTCTATAGTCGCACAAAGGTTTTGCACGGCGATTGCGAAGTTAACAACACTGTCCAGTTTATCAGCTTTCGGTGGTGGAGTGGCGTGTATCTTGTTCATCAGCGTATCAATTATAAACTCTGGTCTTCCGAATAGCATTTTTAGAGTAGAAATCACTCGTGGGACACAATCTGGTTGTATCAGCAAGCTTTTGACTGATTCTAGAGCCTTACCTTTAAGAGACTGTTGAAGACGCATGAGGTTCTCCTCGCTTGAGAATCCACATAACTCCGTGCTTCTTTCAAAGCTTCTTATAAAAAGAGGCCATTCACCAGGATCTCGACTAAAGGTTTTCAGCTCTTTAGATATTGAATGACGAGCCGCCAGGTGATTTCTTGTGATGATCGGATAGTTGTTGGTAAGACGGTTGTGGTTGCTGTTGAAAATCAGATGAACGCTTGGGGATCTGCGGTGGCCTTTGGACTGGATCATTTACTAGTCGTCATTGCGGTGGTGGTTCTTGCCGCACTTCATCAAAATGCGCATGGCAAACATTTGAGTTTTGTGACTCAAAGGCTATGAAATTTGAGCCAGATGCTTGGCCGTTCGTTACTTCTTGATTTTCATCGGCAGCTGTTCTCTGATGAGGAGGCACTTTATCTTTGGCAAGTCGATTGCTCAATTTAGTGCTTTTAATGTTAGATCTTGCATCATTTATCCAGCTGTGGGTTCTTCCTTGGGCAGACACACTAGATTGTGCATCGTCACCTTCTGAATCAGAGCTAGCATCTTCCTTAAGGCTCAAAATCTGGTACTTTTTATTGATGTACTCGCGTTCGCTTTGTTCTTTCCTCTTGGCTAGGCGTCTTTCTTCGTCTAACTTTCGCAGTTCAAGTTGCAGATGTCTGCTGGTTGATGCTTTTGAAGATCTGGAAATATGAGAAGCCGCTGTTGAGTGTTTGGCTGCTGCTGTTGCAGATGCAGATGCTCGTGCGGGATGAGCGAAACTTTGAGTGCACGTTGAGCACATCCATGGGCGAAGAGCTACCTTACTATCAACGCCTACACAATTATAATGAAACCAAGAACCACATGGTTGGTTGTCGCACAATACCATATTTTCCAGGGAATCCGATGCGCTACACGCTTTGCAGTTATAAGGCTGTCCCAAACCAACGCGAAACATTCGCGCGAATATGCGACGACTGAATAATGTTCGAAGATTCGCATAGCGCCTGTGTGGGTGCTCCCATTAATCTTCATGTAAATAAATTAAGACAGGCGAAAGTTTCGGCGTCGTTCTGAAATATTCGCGTTGGTTTGGGAGAGCCTATATTCCTTTGCTGCGTTTTGTGGCGCGACGGATTTGGCAAGTTGGTTTGCTTGGGCGAAAGGCGTTGTTCTGGGAAGCATTTTGGCTTTTATTCTTAAAGATCACCTTAAAAGAATTTTGTAAAATGTTGATTTTACTTTTCAGATTTTGTGAACCCACAAAGAAAACGAGTCCAAATTAGTAGGTATTTCAATTTTATTTTGTCGCGTTACAAAATTCCTGTAAACCAAAGTTATTAATTTCAAGAATACATTTTTTAAATATACATACTTTTAGTTTACTTAAGTTAGATTTGTTTTTTCTTCAATCCATATTTCTAGCTTTTTATAAATTACTTTAACTTTTAATGATCAAATTTTATTTTCCAAACTGGTTGGCTATGCCCAAATACTAACCTCTCAATAACACAGGAAGAAAGACATGTGAATATATTTTGTACTATTATGTTGGCTGACTGTGTATAAGGCAGGGTTGTTAACAGTGCTATACAATTAACAAATGTGGTAATCATGTCTTACTTTTTCTTATAAGTTTGAGCTTTTTTTAGTAAAATTGGGGATATAGGTTGGTTTGTTTCTATAAACAATTTTTTCGGAAAAAATGTACTTAATTTTTTTTTGAAAATATTTTCTAGGTATATTTATATGGATTTTCAAAATTGATTAGCCAATTTTAATTTTTTTTTAATTCTTGAAAAATTGTCTGCTGATGAAAGCAAATTTTCTAAAAAAAAACATTTGATTTTTTTCAAATCTTGCTAAATTGCCTATATGAATTCCTTTTTTCATTTCAATTTCTTTTTCAATCTTAAAACATAAATAGGTACCTACCACTGATCTCTATAATACACTGGATAGTGTATTCCCTATAAAGTATAACAGTTTCTCTGACTCCCATTGAAGGTGACAAGTATGTAGGTAACTCAACACTTTAACGTCTGCCATTCACAAAAAAAAATTGACATATAAGTATTTTACTGTGAAAATAAAATTAAACTGGAAGGTAAGATTCTTAGAAAATAAAATTAAACTGGAAGGTAAGATTCTTTAGAACAAAATAAACAAAATTATTGTTTCTGTTCTAACAAATTGCTTATTTAATAGTGAAAATAATAATTAATATCCTTTTATGGATTTGTACTAATATCAACTTTTGCAGGTCAAAGAAGCTGAAGAATGTTACAATACTGCTCTTCGCTTATGTCCCAGCCATGCGGACTCTCAACAATTTGGCAAATATAAAACGCGAACAAGGTTACATCGGAGAAGCCACACGCCTGTATTTGACGGCATTGGAAGTTTTCGCTGCTGCACATTCCAACTTGGCATCAGTATTTCAACAACAAGGAAAACTAAACGAGGCACTAATGCATTACAAGGAAGCGATTCGCATTCAGCCAAAATTCACCGATGCCTACTCAAATAAGGGTACCTAATACTTTGAATGAGTTACGGGATGTCGATGTCGCCGGGGTACTTCAATACTATACCCGAGCTATACAAATTAATCCGGCCTTCGCTCACGCTCTTAGTAATTTGGCGAGTATTCATAAAGACTGGCAATATCCTGGACGCCATTCAATCGTATCCTACGGCATTTAAGTTAAAGCCTGACTTTCACGATGCATACTGCAATCTGGCAGATTGTATACGACTGGACAGACTATGAGGCACGCATGAAGAAACTGGTCAGCATTGTTGCTGAACAGCTGGAAAAGAATCGTTTGCCATCAGTTCATCCTCATAATTCAATGCTTTGACTTCTCTTTGACTTCTATTAACAGGTTGCATTTTGTTTTACAGGAGTATCTTCTGATGGAGTAATTTTCTCAAATGTAGCAGCTAAAGAAGACCTCCTTCGACGTGGGCAATTGGCTGATGTTTGCCCAGATACACCACTGTGTAACGATCACATAAAATCTATGGGTGTCCTTTGGACGAGAACTCCAGTCGTAACACTTCCAGGAGAACACTAACTTGAAGGTAAACATATACAAAATAATGTTTTTTTTTTGATTTTATTGAACGTATTTTATTGTTTTTTTTTTCAGAGTTTCAGCATCGCAATTGGAAACACTCGTCTTTCCCAAGTTAATTGCTCGCATTCGTCAAGAATACCAAGAGATTGCAATACGCCTTGGCACTGATCGAGAGTATCTTCAGACGAAACCTTAAAATTAAATTTAGCATTTCAAATAAATAATAATAAAAATCAACCATCCACTGACAAAAATAAATAAAATCAACAAATTATTAATCTTTAAACTGCCTACAAAAATTCGATGTTGTAATCAAAACTAACACTACAATGATCGAGAAGTTCAAAAAAGTGGGTTTCGTCATGCCGTCCGTCGGTCTGTGCGCCTGTGCCTCTGTGCGTCCACTGGTGTTTGAGCTAGAGCCTTTACTGGGTGGACGGATTTGCTTAAAATTTGCTACAGAGCATTTTTATGTAAGTCCCTAGAGGGGAATTTCGAATTTTTGTTTTAGCTCTTCTAGAACGGGTAGCTGCAATACAAATATTTTGTTTTTTTTTCAAATTTTCTGGAAAACGGCTGATTTTGATAACACTTAGCACTTGTAATAAACAAGTTTATTGTAAGAAAACTGCGTTTCAGGTTTTTGTCAAAAAATTCACATGAAGGAATAAGGTATTCCACTTCTTATTTTTGGGTTATTCCCTTATATCTTTTCCATAGTTAAACAATCTGCTGCTTCTCAGTAGTTTAAATAAATTTAAAATTTTGAAAAACTTTGTTTTTTGATTAAAAAAAAATCATTTTTATTAGTTCTTTGACACTTTTAATGTTTTTTCATTAAATATGTACATCATGCATTTTCAATTTGTAGTTACACATAGTTGTTCATACTACAATAATGCATACTATAATATGCAAAACAAAATCTTCATCATAGCTTGAAAAAAAAACAACCCATAACCCAAGTAAAATACACACGTGCATTTTCTTTCCTCGGTATATTGTAAATTGGTTAGTGTACACAAATCAAGCTGAATAAGGCAGCGGTCGGGAAATGAAATTAGACCGTATGGCCTTATTTCATTTTAAATGATGTTAGCTAAATTATGGCCAATCGCATAATAATCCCAGAATATGACATCGGATTTCAGTGTTTGGTAATATCTTTTCTTAGTTGACAGTTTACTCGTACTTAGTGCATGGCCGAAAACTTCTTCAGCATCTCCGAATTCTTCCTCATCATGCATATGAATCATCAGCATCATACTCCTCATCCTAAACAAAAGACCACATTAATAAATATTATGAAACTTTGACCAAAAGTGACTTACCGAAATGGGATGGCTTTATTAAGAAATATGACACTATTAACATTTCTGGTGAAACAAATTGAAAACAAACGGCTATTGATAGCGATTTATTGCATTTTCAGAGTAAATTTCTGCGTTACCAAACAAGCACTCTATACCTAAGTATCAAATAGGTAGTTCGACATTACATTTCACACTACCTGACTCTGGTGGTAAACCGGCGGAGGTAAAGCGGCGGGGGTAAACTGTCTCGTGGTAAACTGTCCCGTGGTAAACCAGCGGTGGCAAACTGGCCCGTGGTAAACTGGCGGTGATGTAGCAAACAGTTAATGTTCTTGTCAATGATTTAGGTTACGCATTGCTTCACAGGTGGACTTAATTTTGAAATATATAGAATTTGTTAAAAAATGTTTAAATCGATTTATTTATCAAATATATCCATTCTTAAATATTAAACCATAAATAATTTGATTGCAGAACACGAATATTTGTAACTACTAATTTACTTCATAAAAACAAAATAAAAAAGACAGTAAGTCATATGGGTTTTCTGCCGATCATTCTGTCCAGCTAGAAGGCTGTGGGATTTCCTTGTCCGTCAGGTATAAAATTGAAAATTAAATCAAATCTCTGCACAGCAAAATAAATGTTAATTTCTTTTTTTAACTCCCACACTCAGGATATGCTTTTGAACGTCTTCGATGTTCGCTCTACATCTACAAAGAGAAGATATATTTGTGCTATAGTCAGTTAGTTTAGTTCTTCTAGCCGACTGACTGTACTTCTACTCGAGTTTTTTGTTGCCACTTACATGTCTCTTTTTGTTCATGCTTAAGCATCATTAATTGTCACATTCTATACACACTGATTGGACAGAAATTTACCAACTCTACATGGTGGTCACTCTTCGGTGGGGGCATTAAGAAACTTCTACGTAAAGCAAATTCACAAAGTCATCTAAGACAAAGTTTCCAATGGCAAAGCTCTCAAGATACCTGATGATAGTAATGTTTGGAAGACCGTAACATCTATAATAAAGGAGCGATTTAAATGAAATATGAAACCACTTGCAATTCAGTATTCCTAGTAGCAGTTCGGGTATAAAAGAAGATAAGCCAACTTACCGGAAACAATTTGTTAAGTATTAAATTTACCTCGGGGAAAACGCTGTTTCAGGGCTTTTTGGAAATACTTTGCACTAAATGGTCTATAAACCCGGAAATATAGTTCGTCCCGTATGTATCAAGCCATTAAAAGATTAAATTCTAGCGAAAGATGCCCTCGATGTTAATGGATTGAGAAAGCTCGTAACAATTAGGCAGTTCAAACGCATTCTGAAGAGGCCTAAGATTTTTGGAATTTTTAAAGGATTATAGAATCAGCATTTTTTTTTTTAACTCCAATAATTTTATTTTTAACGGTGAAGAAGTTTACATCGACATTGCAATGAAATAGCTGTCAGACGAAAATTTCGCTGGCTTAATTTATTTACATGGATATTAATGGGAGCACCCACACTGGCGCAAAGCGAATCTTCGTACATTATTCAATCGTCGCATATTCGCACGAATGTTTCGCGTTGGTTTGGGAAAGCCTTTACCCCATTGACTTTTTATATATGGACTGCTAGTTGGTTGTCAATTCTATACATAACCTGCGGAGATGATGGTTCCAGTTCTCAAAGCGAAATCAGCGACAAGTTCGGGCCTATCGACAATAATAAATACTATTTTTAGCGCCATCTGTTACATACTTCGCCTTAGAATGAAATTTCATTCATAGAAGGTAAGGCCATCTATGGTCATAGGAAGTCACCAATCGGCGTAGTGTTGGGGGAGCACTGAAAAAAAATTCTTTTTTGATTAATTTTATAAAACCTTTGATTTTAGAGTCATATTCGAAATAAAAGATTTTTCAATGGAATTTATTTTCTCCATTTCAAGAGATGTAGTGAAGGAAGATATTTTTAAAACATTATTTCAAGGAAAAATTCGTACAAACGTATTTATAAACGCCGTCTTACTTTAGACGGCCGTCCAAGTTATAAAAAACATTTTTAATGTCTGAAGTTTTCTAACTTTTTACCTACCTTAAGACAATGGAATCTATTGTCTAAACCTGCAATATTGCAATATTTTTTGTATATATCAAATAAAGTATTTTCCAACTATTTCGAAATAATTATAAACTGTCTAACTACTCAAAAATCTAATAAATACGACTCGCCCACTAGGCAACTTCCGAGCAGCTTTTTAGATATCTTATTTTTCTTGAAAACGTTCGTATTTTTTTTAATTATAACTTATTCATAGGTTCATTCCTTCATTTTAAAATTCTGATTTTTGTGCATTTCAGTCCAAAGTTCTGTCAAAGTTCATAAAAAAAACAATAAAATTGTACAAAAATGCCCAACAATTTGGAGTAAAGGAACGAACCTTACTTTTAATTTATCAGTAAAATTTATCTTAACCGAAATTGTAGAGGTTAGAATTGCCTATAAAAACGCGCTTAAACTGTGTATTTAAAACTACTAGGCGTTTTTTTTGCAAGTCCATGTGGATTTGTCGAAAAAACAACATCGGAACTAATTGCTTTACACGTAAATACAACAACAACTTAAATCTATATGGACTTAGCTAAGTCCAGATAATTATCGGGACTTAAGTACTGTAAGTAAGAAGTCCCGATGTTGTTTTTTCGACAAATCCATATGGACTTGCAAAAAACACGCCTACTAAATATATTCAATATTCTTAGCAAAAAGTGTACAGCAAAATAGTACCTCTACTCATTTACTTTTCAAATCTGCCAGTTTCTACTAATTTTATTTTATTTTATGAACTTCGACATGACTAAAATTTGTATGAATTAACAGTTTTGAAAATTAAGCGAGAAGTTGTTTGTAAAAAAAGGAAATTTTCGGATTTGGTTAAGGGATTTTTTTTCAAATAACCCTTAGCACTGGTTTGACATTTATTGTTTGTTTTTATTTTGCAATTCAGTTTCAGAATTCTTCTCGATGATGTTTGTTTATTAGTTTGTTGTTATTAATTAAAAAAAGTATGAAAACAAAGTTGAATCATTGCGAAACTAATTAACAATAGCAACCAATGAAATCAACAAACAGCGGTAATGGTTATCGATTTAAGTGAAAGAAAATTTTATTTGCTCCTAGACAAGAAGTGAAAAATCTCAGTCACGTTCAGCGTCACACAACGTGAAGGATGTCGGAAAGACAGAATGCATGTATTGAAGAAATTATAATATACAATTCGTAATTCATTTGTGTGAGGTGTTTTTCAGATAAAAATATTATTATAAATACTATCTGCACTATCGACGGAAGGTAAAGGTTGGAAGTAAAGTTTCAATTTTGGTATTAATGACATCTCAAAAAATAACTAGTTTCCTTTGTAAAATTTGCGTTCAATGAAAGCACTTGACTACATAAATGTAGTCCCTTGTGTCTGCTGAACGTACCCAATGAAAAATGAAATCAGATGGAAAAAAATCCTTCAAAAAAATCCTCGATACAAATGTCAAGCAGTAGTATCTGTATTTTCCGATAGGACTGAACTCGGCGCTTGTAACGCATAGCTTAAAGTGGCGTCAACGTGAAGTTGGCTCCTGGCAGTCCATATATAATAAGTCAATGCTTTACCCCTTCCTGTACTAACCCCAAAATAATTTGCAGCTGTCAGTTGGGGAATGTGTTGTTTGATTGGATTAATGTAGATATTTTGGCAATATCTACATTAATTGGAAATAATGAGATGGAAATATGTGAGAAATATTTGATTATAAATGGAAAATTTTAAAATGAATCGGAAACTTCATCAAGCTCATCTTTTTCTTCTAAAAGGGACGAAATTAGCATCGAAATATTGACAGAGAAATGAAACTACACAAATACAATGACTGGTACGTGTAAGCTCGTTCTTAAGATGTCCACGCACCCTTATCCTGAAGTCAGCTGTCAATATTATGTCAATGTGATATAAACGTCATTCAAAACTTTGCAAGTCATTTTTAATTGTAATTTTGCAAGTCATGTTTCCCTTTTCATTTTGTTTCATTTAAATTGTAAAAATATCCAAATGAGTGTGAAATAAAACACTTCAAATTGAAACTTCGAACTATCAACATCGTCTGCATTTTTATTTGATACAAGGTTGAATTGAGCGCAAACATTTTGGCCCTTTCGAGCCATATTATTATTAAATCTGTGATATTAAGCTGTGATTTTATTAAACAATAAAGACTGATAAAACTTAAAACTGTGATAAATTGTGTGTTCGTCATCTCTGAGTGCTGTTTTTTGATGTTTTTTGGAAGTCCTGTCCAGCGGAGTAAAAGCGAAAAGCCAACTTGTCCAGCAGAGCACCTGCAAATAGAAACAAAATTAAAGGAATTTAATGAAATTACATATAAAGTGCAATATACCGACAAAACGTATTTTTTCACGAATTTTCACAACGTTGGAGGAAGTGCTGTTGGATCATAATCCATTGTCCAGCTATCCATAGCTGTTTTGAAGTGCCGTTGTCCAAAGCAGTTAGCAGTTATCCATAGTCGTTATCCAAAGCAGTGAGCAAATTCAAGTGCCGTAATCCACAGCGGTTGGTTTTCGATATCCGTTGCCTGTACCTGTTGTCCTGTGCCGTTTTTTTGGAACCGTTTTGTTGCAATTTTGCACTTTTCTCTGTGGAGCCCCAGTACCTGAAAAGAATTCATCATCAAGTGAGTGCAATAATTGTTTAACTATATTGATTAACCATACATATATTGAGTGTTAACCTGAGTGGTTCGGCGACTTTCAAAATCTTCAAAAAAACATGTGCCCAAATCGTAAAAAATAGCACAAGTTTTGGGAAGTTAAATCCTGAAATGAAAACGAAGAATTACTTAGTAGGGCGCTTAAATATTTTGGAAGAAAACTTCAGAAAAGTATGTGAGTTATATGATTCATTTCAAGGTTTCGAAGAAGATGAAATAGATTTAGATGAGTGTGAGGATAGTTACGACAGTGTCATGGAAATTTGCCTTTCGTATAAAGCAGGTATTTTGGATGAGTTGGATAGGTTAGGTAGATTGCAGTCCGAAAGACCACGAGATGAAGAAAAAGACAGTGCCAAAATCCACGATGGGCGGGAATCATTTTTGAACGTCGCTGTTAAGTCATCCAGCGCCCGTGAATTAAGACTTCCCCCAATAACTCCTCCAACGTTCTACGGAGATTATAATAATTGGCGTCCATTTCACGATCTTTTTCTCTCATTGGTCCATAACAATTCATCGTTATCTAAAATAGAAAAACTAACTTATCTTAAATCATGTTTAAAGGGTAGTGCAGCTTCGTTATTAGATTACTTAGAAGTCAATAATGAAAATTATGACCAGGCATGGGCAATTTTGGTGACGCGGTACGACCACAAAAGAATTCTGGTTACCACCCAGTTAAAAACTTTTTTTGATCAGCCAACTATTAGCACAGAAACAGCCGATTCTATCAAGGGGCTTTTAGACAAGTCCAAGGAAGTGCTTCATGCGTTAAAAAATTTAGGCGTTCCTGTAGATAGCTGGGATGTTGTAGTTGTTTTTACCCTGCTGTAAAAATTGCCCACAGTATCTCAACAAATGTGGGAAGAGAAGCTAGGCTTGAGAAAGAAGCTTCCAACTTTTGAGGAATTTTCAGTCTTTTTGGAAACTAGGTTTCGCTCTTTGGAGGTTGTGTGTCAGCAAACATCGAAATCAAAGAATAGTTCAAATAAAGAGCAATCAAAATTAAAATCAAGGGTGATGCATTTGAAGTCGGTTAGAAAAGAGAAGTATAGCTGCGCAGTTTGTCACAAGGGTCAGCATTCACTTCGTTCTTGCCACTCATTTCTGAAGCTGGATGTATCGGCAAGAGTGAAAACTATAAAACAACTCGGTGTTTGTGAAAATTGTCTGGCTTACAATCACAAAACTATTCAATGTCCGAGTGAAAAACGGTGTTTTCACTGCAATCAAAAGCATTATACGCTTCTTCACTTTTCTCAGCCTAATCATTCACAAAATAATCCAAATTCATTCACACAAAATTCTCAGCCTAATCATTCACAAAATAATCCAAATTCATTCGCTCAAAATTCTTAATCCAATCATTCGCATTTTTCCAACACAAATTCAGCTCCTTCACAGACACACAATAGAAATACAAATTCACAGTCTCTTAATCCTAACAATAATCAAAATACATACCAAATTTCAAGACAGATAAATCCAAACGCAGCACCATTTAATCCAGTTGGTGAGCAAGCTTTGACAAATTCCATTGCTCATAATTATCACGTCTCGAATCCGATAAATACGATGATTTCACTTGCAACAGCAGTCGTCTTAATACAATCATCCAATGGAGGGTTAATCAATATGAGAGCGCTGATAGATCCGGGTTCAGAAGCAACTTTCATCACTGAACGAGCTGCGCAACAACTTGGTTTGAAAAAATGTCGAACTTTCGTCGAAGCCTCTGGATTTGGAAATAACAAAAATGGAACTTGTCAAAGTTTTGTCAATTTAAAACTAAAATCTATACATACCTTGTTTGAAAATGAAGTTAGGGCGTTTGTTTTCAAAACTTTAACTGGTCTACTTCCCAATAGGGAATTTCTTCCACAGTGGAATCACATTCAGGGTTTGAGTTTAGCTGATCCTTCATTTTATAAACCTTCTAGTATTGACTTGCTCCTAAGTAGTGATGTATTTTCTGAGGTCGTTTTGCCAGAGATTGTTAGGGGAAATTAGCCTATAGCACCCATTGCTCAAAATACTCAACTTGGCTGGATTGTCTTTGGTAAGACACCAGTTCAAACTTGCCGTGTTCATCTGCAGCTTATTGACGACGTTACACAACTTCGAAAATTTTGGGAAATCGAAGAATCTCCGTTTGAGGATCCCGAAACTGAAGAAAACATAGCCTGTGAAGATCACTTCCGGACACATACCAGGCGTTTAGCAGATGGACTTTTCGAAGTGTCGCTACCATTCAAGGAAGGTTTTCGTCCAGCACTAGGAGCAAGTCAACAAGGAGCACTACAAAGGTTTATACAGCTCGAAAGAAGATTCAACATCAATCCTGAATTACACAAACAGTACTCTGCCTGCATTTCAGAGTATCTACAGCTTGATCAGATGGAAGAAGTAGATGTCAGCCAAGGTGAAATTCTCAAATCACCATTCCATTATGTTGTGCCTCATCATGCCGTTTTCAAGGAGTCCAGCACAACCACGAAGCTTCGGGTAGTTTTCGATGCTGCTTTTAAAACTACAGATGGGACTTCCTTGAACGAGCATCTTTTAGTTGGACCTAAAACACAAGCAAACATTAGGGACATAATTTTAAAATGGAGAAAATTTAAGATTACCTTGGCAGCTGACATCGAAAAAATTTACCGGCAGATCCGGATGAGAAAACCAGATTCCTTCTATCAGTTAATTTATTGGCGAAACAACAACATGAGTCCTTTGAAGCTGTATCGATTGAAGACGGTGACTTTTGGAACAACTTCGGCTCCTTACCTAGCTACTCGAACGTTGAACAAGCTTGCTGATGACGAGAAAGAAAAATATCCGTTAGCAGCTCAGATGATACGTCAGGAAATGTATGCCGATGATTTGGAGCAGACTCATTTCAAGAGGCTCAACAAAAGGTTTCTGAGATCAACCAGCTTCTTTTATCGGCTGGCTTCCACTTACGTAAATGGGCAAGCAATTCTGAAGAAGCTCTAATCAATATTGCGCCTCAAGAACGTGAGGTCGATTTTCTTCTGCCCTTTGACTCTTCGGAGCATACTAAGACATTGGGTATAAAATGGCTTCCTTCTAGTGACTCTTTCTCTTTTCAGTGGGTTCAAACGGAAACAGTTGAAATTTCTAAGAGAACCATTCTGTCAACGATTACTAAGCTTTTTGATCCACTAGGTTGGATTTCTCCGTGCGTAATTTCGGAAAAAATTATCATGCAAAAACTGTGGTTAAAAGGCTTAGAATGGGATGTTCCTATTCCGTCAATGGATTACTCTACGGTCAGAATTACCACTGCTTGAACATATCCGCATACCTCGTTGGATTTTCACTGAAAAGAAAAATTTAGAGTTAGAGTTGCACGGTTTTAGTGACGCTTCTATGAAGGCATACGGAGCTGTAGTTTTTCTAAGGGTTTTAGACAAAAACAACCAAATTCATACTCACCTCGTCATGTCTAAAACTAGGGTAGCTCCTCTGAACACTGTTTCACTTCCTCGACTGGAGTTGTACGGTGCTGTTATGTTAGCTCGACTTCTGTGTTATGTCAAAAGCGTTTTGCAGCTAGGCCAAATTAACACTTACGCGTGGACTGATTCCACCATCACGCTATGTTGGATAGCGGCATCCCCATCGAAATGGAAAACATTAATCAGCAACAGAGTTGCAGAAATACAGAGGCTAACCAATGTCAACATATGGAAGCATGTACCAACGAAACAAAACCCTGCTGATTTGGTGTCGAGAGGAGTTTCACCATCTGAACTGAAGGACAACAATCTTTGGTGGCGAGGCCCAGAGTATCTTCAAGCCGTTTGGAAATTTTCATTTCCCAGTTCACAAACAACTTTCGAAACTGAAGAAGAAATGCGCCCAGTAAAAATCCTGTTGCATCATGCAGTTGGAGCTGAAAACCAAGTTGTAAAACTATTTCAAAAAATTTCGGACTTGAAAAAACTTGTAAGAATCATCGCTTATTGCCGGAGGATTGTACGTATCTGTCTCAAAAAACTTCCGATGAAGCAGTTGAAAGAACCACTTACCCCTGACGATATAAAAAACGCAACTTTTAATTGCATACGAGCCGTCCAAAAGGAAGGGTTTTCTGAAGTAATCCAGGATTTAATCAAGCAGCCAACATCATCGAAACATCTTGGATCCCTGCATTCATTCATCGATTGCTATGGTATTTGGCGAGTTGGAGGACGACTTCAGAACTCAAATCTCCCATATGAACAACGACATCCAATCATCTTAAAGCCAGAACACTGCTTTTCAAAATTGCTGATTCACGAAGCCCACGAAAAAACACTCCATGGTGGATTGCAGCAAATGGTCGCCTATCTTCGCACAAAATATTGGATTTTCAACATCAAGCGCAGCGTGAAAAAATATATACACCATTGCGTCATCTGCTACCGATTTAAAGCCAAGCCTATGCAACAGCTGATGGGAAATTTACCAGCCCCCCGAGTAAGAGCGTCTCGCCCTTTCACGCACACCGGAGTGGACTACGCAGGACCCATAGAGGTAAAGGCTTGGAAAGGACGTGGAGGAAAAATATACAAAGGATATTTCGCCATATTTGTGTGCTAAGCAACCAAGGCAATCCACCTGGAGGCGGTTAGTGACATGACCACACAGGCGTTTCTGGCAGCCTTTCGTAGATTCACTGCACGTCGAGGTATCTGCAAAGAAATTTACAGTGATTGCGGAAAAAACTTTGTGGGAGCTAACACTGAGCTCCAAAGGATGCTGAAGGCCGCAAACATAGATTGGAAACAAACTAAAACAACAACAAGTAATGTCGGAACCAAGTGGAATTTCATTCCTCCCGCTTCTCCCCACTTTGGAGGATTATGGGAAGCAGGAGTGAAATCCGTAAAGTTTCACTTGAAAAGGGTCGTCAGAAATGAAACCCTAACATTTGAGGAGCTCAGCACGCTTCTTACAGAAATAGAAGCTTGTTTAAACTCGAGGCCTCTATGTCCCTTGACCGATAACTTCGATGATTTTGCTATACTAACTCCAGCACACTTCCTTATAGGAACTTCAGCGCAGCTCGTACCAGAAGCAGATTTGGCCGAAGAAAAAATGTCTCACTTGGATCGATGGAGAAAAATACAAATAGCTGTTCACTCATTTTGGAAGCAGTGGAGCGGAGAATATTTATCTCGTCTTCAACAACGACCGAAATGGTTGAAAACCGAACCGCAGCCGCAAATAGGAGATCTAGTACTGCTAAAGGATGAACGCTTACCACCTTCAAAATGGGTTCTTGGTCGAATCACTTCTTTGGTTCCTGGTGCAGATAAGCTTGTTGCGGTAAAATTTACCACAACAAGTTTCACCAGCCTATTCTTTATCCTTCATCCATTTTTAGCCTTCCTTTTTCGTTGTGGCTCCAAAATACTGGTAGAGTACAGTTGAAACCTGGTTTCCATCAGCCAGAGTCCTGCTCTTAAAGTATTCTGGAAAAGCAACCAATATAGGTATCCGTGAAACAGTGTCCTGTGTGACGGGCGGTCCACAAAAACACACATACGTGCGACAGGTGGTCGGCACAAACACTTATCGTGTGACAGTTGGTCCACGTACAATAAAAATAAACATTGTGTGACATGTCGTCCACAAAATCATGAAGTATGTGGCAGTTGGTCCATACAAGGAGAAAACATGATGAACCCGACCCATGTTCAACGACATGTGTGACAACTATTTCACACCAACGTAAATTTAGTATGGCTTAATGCCCACCCTAAAGTGTCTTGAACACAAAAGTAAAATCACTTTGCGATGTGTTTCCCTTCCCCTATTAAAATCTGCGCGAAAGTCTACGGGTTTAGCTTATTTTAACTCTCGCGAAAGGCAGTGAATCCTGTCTCTTCATTTTAGTTGGAAAAGGGGGTCATCCCATCTGACAAAATGTTTTCCTCCAACTTCGTAGTCTGGGCCGGTTTGGTATGGGGCATTGTTCGTGGTTTTAAATAATTTTTCGCTTACCTTTTTGCTTTGGAAATTGACGGGTGGGGACTGAACTTGTCCATTGAGCTACTTTTGGAAAGAGATCGCATGCGTGGCTCGATTCGACAACAGCGCACACTTCAGCAAATTGGCGGAGTGCTGCAGTTAGACTGTGACCGAATAACACACGGACAAGCGATCTGAAAGAGATAGCAATATATGGAATGGACGGCATGGACGAGCTAAGTCCGCCATTTTTGACTGACTTTGGAAAAGGTTACAGAAGCAAGTGGTTGGAAAAAAAGAAACTAAGCGAAACTTTATTCTCGATTTTTTTTGAGCGATTTGTTTTTTTATCAGAAAAATTGCGTTGTGAAAAATCCCAGTTCGGGGAACAAAAATCGAAAAGAAATAGAGGAGCAATTTTTTGGTGTAAGGAGAGGAAAACGTTTAGTCTGAGGCGAAAGAAAAAGGTTCCAGATTAGGGAACAGTGGAGGAGATAGGATTCCGCATTAAAGCTAAGTATTTCGTTGTTTGGTTTTGTCCAAAATTAGTGAAAATCGTGAGATTTTATCGTTTGGTTTTTGTGGCCAGAAAAGTGGCAAAATTTTACCCCGGTTAGGCTTTCGTTCCGTTTTTCTTTTATTCTCCCGAAATTGCGGGACTCGCGACCGTTTTTTTTTTTTTTTTCATAACGTTGTCTTTTCGGGAACTTTCCCTTTGTGATTTTACTTCGTGTTCTTGTGACACAAAGAAATTGTTCTTGCTATTTTTTTGAGTTGTTATTTTCTTTTAATTTCGAGAATTTGCCTTCTGCCAATCTCGAAAAACCTTTGTTTCACTTCTCTTTTGTGTTTGAAAAGATTCTGGGTTTTAATCCAGGCTTCGGCCATGGTTTCCCAGACACACCCAATACAGATCAATAAAACTTTCAATTTCCCATTAGGAAATTAATTTCAGTATGTTATTTTGCAATTTTGGAGTTTATTTTACAGGTACTGGTTAAGGCAAACTACCTTCTAAAAAGTTTCCTGGCGCCCACTTTCGAAAGTAAGTACGCCCCTGTACTTACCTTCTCGTTTACTATTTCATTTTATTTCATTTTATATCATTTTTATATTTGTTTGATATTCCTCTTTAATCGGATCGGATTAAAAAGGAATATCAAATCGAACCCACCCCTAAGACTGAGCTACGGGAGACAGCACTGTATGTGTTGTTGGTTGCTGATTTGTTCATCGAACGAACCTGTTGTCATTTTGACATTTCTAATTCTAATTAAATTCATATCATAAGTCGCGTTGCACGCCGGGATCGTGCTTTCGTTTTGTTTTATTTAATAAATAATTCTTATTAATTAATCGAATTCGTTTTGTTATCGTGATATTGGAATCCGTTTTCCAATATTACGATTATAGTTTAAAGTCGGTTCGCGGAATAAATATTTGCAACAATTGGCGCCCAACGTGGGGCTCGCCCTTGAGTGTTTTTTTTTTGTATAAACTTTCATCCCTTCTGTGTCGTGTGTGTGCCTTCGGCAGTTTTAGGGAAGTTTTTTTTTAATTTATTTAATAAAAATATTTACTTTGTGTTTTTTTTTTTTTTTCTTAGGTGCACTTAAAAGTGCAAATTCAAATTGAAGAATTTATCCATTAGTCAAGTGCAGTCGAGTGGCAGTGGCAGTGACGATCAGAGAAGTGCAAGGATAGTTACATGTAAGGGAGGCGGTAAAAATCGAGGCAGAGTTCGTGAGTGTTTTCTTTTTTCATTTTGTTTTCATAATCGAATAATAATTCAATTAATTTGATTTATTCCGACATTTGGGCGAATTTCTTTTTTTGATATACGCCATTTTATCGAGTGGGCATATAGCTGTCTCACTCACTCTTTTCAAATATTGTTTTGTTTCAAGTTTGAGTTAATCGAACTTGTAAACAAGAACTGGGCTACCATTTTTATTTTTCGCCAGTACTTTTGTTGCCACTTTGACAACTTTTTTTTTACTTTCGCGAATTATTTTTCTTGTTCGTGGTGATTAATTTCAAACCTTTTTAATTATATTTTATTCTAAGTTTTTGATTTTGATTTTAAATTATTATTATTATTATTGATTTTAAATTGTTTTAATTTTGAAAACGAGTGCCAGCTAAGTAGTTGGGATATTATACCGGTTGTTTTTAAATACTTTTGAGTTCGTTTTTGTTACTTTTTTTTAGTTTTTTTTTATATTGTTAAAATGGAATTGAGTCAGGTGAATAGATTATCACAGGATGAGATCACATATGAAATCGAATGCGGGGGTTTAACGGTAGGGACGGTTGAGGACATGCGTAAAGCGCTTAGAGTAGCTATTAAATTAGAGCGTAGGAATTCTTTTGTGTCTCCAGGATATCCATTCAGTTTTGAACAGGATACGGTAGCGGTTGAGAGAAAGTTAGAGGAAATAAATAAGTTGTTAGAAAATCCGCCGAAAACAGAAACTTCGACGGAATATTTGAAAATTTTAACGAAAGTTGAGTGGTGTTTACGTAGGATGGAAAGGAGCATTCCAGAAAAGGAAAGTGAGGATAAAGTGAAGCTAGTTTTGAAAAATAAAATAGTGATGGCTATGGCAAATTTAGACGGGGATGAAGATGATGATGTTGAAATTGAAATTGAGGAAGATAAACAAGATCAGAATAAAGGAACAGGAAAGAACATTGTGGTTGAAAAACAGCGTTCAGCTGAACCCCAGATGAATGGATCAGTGAGTACTGCTGCCGGTACACCTATAGGGTTAGGAGAGGCAAACAAGAAAAACGATAATGGTGTTCAGGTGAACCCTATCGTAAATCAGGAAAACGTTAGTACAGGGAAATTTCAAAATATAGCTAAATGGGAGGTGAAGTTCACTGGAGAGCGCTGTGGTGCCTCAGTGAACTCATTTTTAGAAAGGGTTGAAGAGATGAGGCAGGCTAGAGGGGTTTCGGAAACCCAACTGTTTAAAGCAGCTGTGGAGTTATTCGTAGGAAAAGCTTTAATTTGGTTTAGGGCAATTAGGATTTCAGTCAATTCGTGGTCGGAACTCATTAGGGAGTTGAAACTCGAGTTCTTGCCACCGAATTACGACGACCAACTTCTTGAGGAGATAAGGCACCGCACACAAGGGAAGGATGAATCGATAGGAGTTTACGTTGCTACGATGCAAAACTTATTTGGTAGGTTGACCGATCCAATCTCGGAAAATAGGAAATTGTCAATGATTCAAAGGAATTTGACACCTTTTTACCAAACTCAACTTGGGTTGGCGAAGCCAAGTTGCGTTTCGGATTTAGTTGCGTTAGGTAGAAATTTAGAAGCAGTTAGGGCAAATGTGGAGGCTTATGTTCCCCCACCCAATGTTAGGAGTAATAGGACTTTGCTAGAACCGGATCTAGCATACGTAGGTGTTGGAAATCCATTCGTTTCGGTTGTTTCGGAAAACAACGGAACCGCTCGTCAGGCCCAAACATCGAACCAATCTCGATCTCATTCTTCTGTTCGGTGTTTCAATTGCAATGGATCAGGCCATTTTGCAAATAGGTGTTCTGCTCCTAGGCGTTGTTTCGGTTGCGGTGAGTTAGGTGTCAGCAGACAAAACTGTCGTCGCTGTTCGGGAAATGGCCAACGGACTCCTGCGCCAGCAGGGCGGGAGGTCCGAAGACGTTGATAGGGTTGCCTGCTGGTAACCAGTCGGCAGATAGGATTCATTTAGGTTTTACTTTGGAGGCAAACGGTAATGATAGGAGACCTTTTTTAACTGTTAGCATTTATGGTTCAAGATTTTTAGGTTTATTAGATTCAGGAGCTTCTAGGACCATAATAGGTAGGGATGCATGGAAAATCTTTCAAAATTTAGGACTTTCATTAAAGAAAGACACTGTTCACTGCGTGTGTTTGGCAGATGGAACAGGAGTCGAAGTGTTAGGAATTATCTCTCTTCCAATTATAGTTGAGGATAGGGCAATTTTAGTTGACTGTTTAGTCATTCCCTCCTTACCACATACGGTGATTCTCGGCGCAGATTTTTGGGCGCTGTCGGGTATTGTCCCGGATTTGAGGTCTCGTATTTGGAATTTTTCGGAACAGGACAGTCCAGTTTCGATTTGTTCTATAACAGAACGATCTGAATTGAGTGTTAGGGAAATTCAAACCTTAGAAACTTTGATTGAAGAATCTTTTAGGAAGATGCCTGAAGGCTTAGGGTGTACAACATTAGTCGAGCACAAAATTAGGACGTCGGCGGAGCCGATAAAACAAAGGTATTATCCGGTCTCCCCGGCAATGCAGGAACACATCGATAGGGAACTAAATGAAATGTTAGAAGCAGGAGTTATTGAGAGATCGACAAGTGCTTGGTCATCTCCAATACTTTTAGTTAAGAAGAAAGATGGCTCCTATAGGTTCTGCGTGGACTATAGGAAGCTAAATAAGAGTACAGATAGGGACGCGTATCCACTCCCGTATATTAACGCAATTTTAGATAGACTTCGAGGTGCTAGGTTCTTGTCTTCACTGGATATCAAGTCAGCTTACTGGCAGATACCTATGGAGGAAGAATCTAAACCTTTTACAGCTTTTACGGTTCCTGGGAGGGGTCTCTTCCAGTTTAGGAGAATGCCTTTTGGCCTTCACAATTCACCTGCGACTTGGCAGAGATTTATCGACACAGTCTTGGGTGCCGATTTAGAGCCATTCGTTTTCGTCTATTTAGACGACATTATCATTATTTCAGAAACTTTTGAGAAGCATCTTGAAATTCTGAATGAGGTCTTGAAGAGGTTAAGTGAAGCAGGTTTGAAGGTTAGTAGGGAAAAGTGCAACTTTTGCATGTCGTCTCTAAAATTTTTAGGATATGTAGTGGATCGAAATGGTTTACATGTAGATCCAGAGAAAGTTGATAGTATGGTTAGAATTCCGGCACCGAGGAATGTGAAAGAAGTTAGGAGTTTTATAGGGACAGTTTCATGGTACCGACGTTTTGTACCAAACTTTGCAGAGTTACTTAGGCCATTGTCAGATTTGTTAAAAAAAAATAAGAAGTTCAATTGGACTCAAGAATGTGAGGATAGTTTTAGGAGGGCAAAGGAGTGTTTGGTGACAGCACCTATACTAACATGCCCAGATTTTAAACGACCTTTTGTCGTTCAAACAGACGCTTCAGATTATGGGATCGGTGCAGTTCTTTCACAGAACTTTGAGGAAGGGGAAAAGGTTGTCTGTTACCTTAGTAGGTCCTTAAATAGGAATGAACGAAATTACAGCAGCACAGAAAAGGAATGCTTGGCTGTACTATGGGCTATTGAGAAGTTACGACCGTATCTCGAAGGTGTTCGATTTACAGTCGTAACGGATCATTATTCCTTGGTATGGCTGAGTAATTTGAAAGATCCACAGGGTAGGTTGGCTCGTTGGGCCATTAGGTTACAACAGTTCGACTATGAAATTATTCATCGCAAGGGTAAAGAGCATGTAGTCCCAGATATGCTTTCTCGGGGAGTGCCGCAGTTGGGTGGTATCTCAGAAGAGGATGTAGACCCTTGGGTGTCAAAAATGATTTCATCAGTCAGTACAAATCCACTTAGGTATCCGGCTTGGAGGGTTGAACAAGGGAAGTTGTTCAAACTGGTGAAGCCAAACCACATTGTAGTTCATGAAACTAATCAGGAATGGAAGAGAGTGATAGGGAAAAAATTGCAAGCAGCATCTAAGAGATCTGCTCAAGCCTACAATCTTCGACGGCGTGATGTTCAATATCACCCCGGCGAAATGGTATGGCGTAGGAACTTTTCGTTGTCGGATGCCGCGAATTATTATGCTGCCAAATTAGCACCGAAGTTTGTCGGTCCGTTTAAAATTAAGAAGCGTGTGTCACCTTGGTCATATGTCTTAGAAGATAGTAATGGTAAAGAGCGCGGAACGTGGCATGTTAAAGATTTAAAACCGTACACCGACGCATCCGAGGATTAAACTTAAAGTAACGTAGTTTATTTTTTTTTGTAGTTTGGTTTTTTATCAATATGACTTATGATTTTCAGTTTCAATTGTTGCTTTTGATTTTTCTTTAGTTGATGGAAAATCCCTTGTCATTTTCCATTACCTTGGTAGATCTTAGAAAATGTGTCACAGAAATGTAAGCACATTTTCTAGGAGGTAAGGGTGGGATTTGTTGCGGTAAAATTTACCACAACAAGTTTCACCAGCCTATTCTTTATCCTTCACCCATTTTTAGCCTTCCTTTTTCGTTGTGGCTCCAAAATACTGGTAGAGTACAGTTGAAACCTGGTTTCCATCAGCCAGAGTCCTGCTCTTAAAGTATTCTGGAAAAGCAACCAATATAGGTATCCGTGAAACAGTGTCCTGTGTGACGGGCGGTCCACAAAAACACACATACGTGCGACAGGTGGTCGGCACAAACACTTATCGTGTGACAGTTGGTCCACGTACAATAAAAATAAACATTGTGTGACATGTCGTCCACAAAATCATGAAGTATGTGGCAGTTGGTCCATACAAGGAGAAAACATGATGAACCCGACCCATGTTCAACGACATGTGTGACAACTATTTCACACCAACGTAAATTTAGTATGGCTTAATGCCCACCCTAAAGTGTCTTGAACACAAAAGTAAAATCACTTTGCGATGTGTTTCCCTTCCCCTATTAAAATCTGCGCGAAAGTCTACGGGTTTAGCTTATTTTAACTCTCGCGAAAGGCAGTGAATCCTGTCTCTTCATTTTAGTTGGAAAAGGGGGTCATCCCATCTGACAAAATGTTTTCCTCCAACTTCGTAGTCTGGGCCGGTTTGGTATGGGGCATTGTTCGTGGTTTTAAATAATTTTTCGCTTACCTTTTTGCTTTGGAAATTGACGGGTGGGGACTGAACTTGTCCATTGAGCTACTTTTGGAAAGAGATCGCATGCGTGGCTCGATTCGACAACAGCGCACACTTCAGCAAATTGGCGGAGTGCTGCAGTTAGACTGTGACCGAATAACACACGGACAAGCGATCTGAAAGAGATAGCAATATATGGAATGGACGGCATGGACGAGCTAAGTCCGCCATTTTTGACTGACTTTGGAAAAGGTTACAGAAGCAAGTGGTTGGAAAAAAAGAAACTAAGCGAAACTTTATTCTCGATTTTTTTTGAGCGATTTGTTTTTTTATCAGAAAAATTGCGTTGTGAAAAATCCCAGTTCGGGGAACAAAAATCGAAAAGAAATAGAGGAGCAATTTTTTGGTGTAAGGAGAGGAAAACGTTTAGTCTGAGGCGAAAGAAAAAGGTTCCAGATTAGGGAACAGTGGAGGAGATAGGATTCCGCATTAAAGCTAAGTATTTCGTTGTTTGGTTTTGTCCAAAATTAGTGAAAATCGTGAGATTTTATCGTTTGGTTTTTGTGGCCAGAAAAGTGGCAAAATTTTACCCCGGTTAGGCTTTCGTTCCGTTTTTCTTTTATTCTCCCGAAATTGCGGGACTCGCGACCGTTTTTTTTTTTTTTTCATAACGTTGTCTTTTCGGGAACTTTCCCTTTGTGATTTTACTTCGTGTTCTTGTGACACAAAGAAATTGTTCTTGCTATTTTTTTGAGTTGTTATTTTCTTTTAATTTCGAGAATTTGCCTTCTGCCAATCTCGAAAAACCTTTGTTTCACTTCTCTTTTGTGTTTGAAAAGATTCTGGGTTTTAATCCAGGCTTCGGCCACGGTTTCCCAGACACACCCAATACAGATCAATAAAACTTTCAATTTCCCATTAGGAAATTAATTTCAGTATGTTATTTTGCAATTTTGGAGTTTATTTTACAGGTACTGGTTAAGGCAAACTACCTTCTAAAAAGTTTCCTGGCGCCCACTTTCGAAAGTAAGTACGCCCCTGTACTTACCTTCTCGTTTACTATTTCATTTTATTTCATTTTATATCATTTTTATATTTGTTTGATATTCCTCTTTAATCGGATCGGATTAAAAAGGAATATCAAATCGAACCCACCCCTAAGACTGAGCTACGGGAGACAGCACTGTATGTGTTGTTGGTTGCTGATTTGTTCATCGAACGAACCTGTTGTCATTTTGACATTTCTAATTCTAATTAAATTCATATCATAAGTCGCGTTGCACGCCGGGATCGTGCTTTCGTTTTGTTTTATTTAATAAATAATTCTTATTAATTAATCGAATTCGTTTTGTTATCGTGATATTGGAATCCGTTTTCCAATATTACGATTATAGTTTAAAGTCGGTTCGCGGAATAAATATTTGCAACAAGCTGACTCGTGTCCTCAACTTAAAAACACAGTCAGGAGAATTCAGAAGACCAATCACCAAAATATGCCTATTGCCGTGCAACAAAAATGCAGATGAAAATGCAACCATCTTACTATGGACGAATATCTAACACGCAGTCAACAGAAAACATTAATTCCAAACGAGATCAATCATTCAAAACATAAAATAGCATACTTTCAAACATTCATTCAATGCAATCAAAAATAACACGTATGCATCGTTAAAACACTCATATAGTTTTGATGTTGTCCACAGAAAATCAAAATATTCAACATCACTCACTCACTCACTCACTCACTCACTCACTCACTCACTCACTCACTCACTCACTCACTCACTCACTCACTCACTCACTCACTCACTCACTCACTCACTCACTCACTCACTCACTCACTCACTCACTCACTCACTCACTCACTCAATCACTCACTCACTCACTCACTCACTCACTCACTCACTCACTCACTCACTCACTCACTCACTCACTCACTCACTCACTCACTCACTCACTCACTCACTCACTCACTCACTAACTCACTCACTCACTCACTCACTCACTCATAAAATGTTGCACAAAGTGAATCAAAATATTCGACAGATACTTATTAAGATCTCTTATACATTCAAAACACTCATTAGTATCACATTCGTTCAATAACTCACACTCACATTATTGAAAATCACTCACAAATATTTGCAAGATCATTCAAATCACACACACAATCGTTTTATATCACACACTCAATCACTCTTAAATGATACACAATTATCAATATCACTCGCATTCAAACAACCATTTAAAATTAATTCTCACATAAACGATGTTATCATCACAATAAAATAAACAATATTTCATCATATAAACTAAATTAAATCACAGTCAGCAAAAGTAAAATCACCATATCAATCACACTCACTTTCACAATCACAGTCAGCAAATAGTCACGAAGGTCAAATGAACTTTGAATCATTCATAAACAACATTACAATCATCCAAATCAATTTAAAAAAGGCACCAAAAAAAAACACCGAAATAAAATATTTGTTCAACTTAGACACCGAAACACCCTGTAAATCCAAACAATTTTCACATCAACCATATTTGAATTCATCAAAATACAGTCCACTAAAGAATCCATTCAAAATAATTGAATCAAATAAAAAAAAATAATAATAATAAATTTCACACGTAAAAAAATGAGACACCCTAATATACGAAATATGAAACAAACATCAATGGAAAAAAACCAACCACTCAATGGAGATAACAGATATTATAGATATATATATTTTTATAGTACTATCATGAAGAGGAACTAGCGCGACGCCACCTGGGCAACCGCGGCCTAACTAAAATCAGATGATTTGTGCAGACTGAGGTGTCCAGTTTTAAGAGTAGGTAGAGTAGGAAATAATTCAATTGAAAGTAGGAGATAATAATAAGAGAATAAATAAAAAACACTCTATATGAAGATACCAATCTCGGCTGTCATCCGAGTTTGCCTACAAGCTCATATAGGGGAAATTCAGGAGCAACACGCACACATATTCAGTAAGCGTACATCCACCACGCTTTATTTGCACACACATGCAGTAAGCGTACATTCACCACCAAAATGTCGGTTATTTACGAGTTTCAATGGGTATGTTCAAAAAGTATAACACAAGGAGCAACGAGTTATCAAGTGCTAACCCAATCTTATAAGGATAAGTTCGTGGAAACAAATTGAACGTGAAAATTTATAATCAATCTAAGTATATTCGATTGTCTTTTGTCATTATTTGTTTTGTTTCTACGATTGTTTGGTATTGTATTTCGCTCTCGAATTATTGAAACAGACTGTGAACATGACAAAAAAAAAAAAACGAATGAGAAATCAGAGAATCAACGCAACTGTTATAAGACAACTTTAGGCGTGTTTTTTTTGCAGGAAGTGACTAGACATGCCAATTATAACAGTTTTTGTTTATAAAATTACTGTTTATGTGGCCCCGCAGGGCCAGGGTCCTCCGCCGGTGGGCATAATTCAAGCACCTAAAGTTTTTTTTTTAAGTAGTGCGAAGCGCGTAAACTGTTATAAATTGGCATGTCTTTAGTCTCGTCCTTTTTGTAAGCCTGGAGGAAATTGATCGAAAAAAAACTATGTCGCGTCGGGGCTAAGGAATTTACATGTTAAATGCAACAACTAATTCCCTCCAGGCATAGCTACGAGCACATAATTTTCGGGGCTAAACTGTTTTAACGGCGTGAATTGCATATGTTAGTCTAATCAATAGTTTTTATGGAAACTCCATTTTTTTCTGTGATGGCGTCGATAGATAATCCCCAATATCAATTCTTTTTAACCAAATCCCTCCGGGTTGCAAAAAAAACACGGCTTTTAAGAGCATAAGACCAGGCGCGCACATGCAACTAAACAGTTTGGTTGCGATTTTGAGCACTATGAGTCCGCGCACATAAACCGGCGGACTCTCATATAATCCTGAGTGCTCAAAATCGAAACCAAAATGTTTATTTGCATCCGAGGGCCTGGCCTTAAGGCTCTCCAAAACCAAAGCGAATACTTCAGAACGACGACGAAACTTTCGCCTGTCTTAATTTATTTCCATGGAAATTAATGGGAGCACCCACACTGGCGCGATGCGAATCTTCGAACATTATTCAGTCGTCGCATATTCGCGCGAATGTTTCGCGTTGGTTTGGGACAGCCTTTATGCTATGTATATGCGAAACCAATAGAAAACTATCGATGACCGAAATTTCAATGTATAAATTCTAACTTATCTGTGAAATGGCAAAGATTTAAAAATCATTGTGTAACAGCGAACTACTCAAAGGATGAATTTTCAAAGAAAGATTTAAAAAAGTTTCATCACGCGAAATTCGTAGTGTAATAGCAGACTTAGCACCATTAAATTGGTGTTTTTTTCAACACATCCCTATATCCCACCTAACATCTCCCATTTTCATGGTGAAAAGCTGGTGAGTTGAAATTTTTTTAAGGATGGCTGCGTTTTTTGCACATACAAAATGGTTGTTCTGGCAAAACAGAACAATCCCACCCCGTTAAATTGTTGTTGCATTTCACATCTATTCATGGACACAAAACGAAATTACAAAAACAATAATGTAAACAAATGGGTTTTGGAGGGTGATACGTACGAAAGATTGGCATCTTCATATAGAGTGTTTTTGGAATAAATTATGATGGCTAAGGGAAAATTGACGATAGAGAAGAACCTATACAAAATGTATGGGAGTTCAAGGGGGACAGAAAAAAAGCTAATTTGTTCTTTTTGCTTTAATCATTTTTTATAGAAAGGGGCAAATGTTTTTTTTGTTTGTTTTTTTTTTTGGGTATAGAAAGAACGAAAATAAAATATTGTTCAAATAAAATATTGTTCAACGTCCTTGCTATCACGTGTGTTTGGGTATAGAGCAAATGTATAATATGCATATAGGTATATTCATGCTGTGACGTATGACTGAGAATGCCCATAAATGTATAAATATGCATGTAAATTATTTAAACTCGGTTACCACTGAGAAAAATAATTTTGTTTTGAATAAATACTTTTTGACTGAATTTTATAGCGAAGGATGTTATACACTTTTGTAGGTAGAGGTTTTCCGTTGAGATTTAAGTTATGTAAATACTTTACGAAGGTATTAGAATGGCTCTATTTAAGATGTTTTATGAACTCAAGTTAGATGCCTTGCACTAGGTAGGTATTTATTTGTATCTAAATATATAGGTATGTATGTAGGTAGATATACACAGATGATTGTTCGTTTAGGTTGTAATATTCAAACTAACCATCAGATTGAGCTGAAATTTAGACAATGTATTTGTTGTTGAATCAGAAGTTCCCGTAAATAATTTTTTAAACTTTTCTATAAATTGGGCTGAAGATCAAAATATAAAAATTTGTTAAAAACTAAAGAAAAAATAATCCGTTTGGCTTGAAACTTGAAAAGTTTTAAATTTACCATCATACCTGCCTATGATCTGATGCATTTATTACGTGCAGTTTTTCATTTAATTTTTAAATTCATGTGGCCTTAGGTTTTTTATTCAGCCAAATTTATAGTTTAGACTTTAGGAAGATAAAATTATCCTAATTAAATAAAAATTAGTGTGCTTTTTCTTGAAAATTAATTATCAATGTTCTGGAAAGTTCAAACAAGACACCTTTTTTCTGCATTGGCTTTGATTTATTAAAAACATTCTGATAAACCAAGTTAGAAATACTTAATTAAGTTAAATTTTGTAAGAAATCGGTTTGAAATGCTAAACAATTAACAAATGTGGTAAGCACGTCTTACTTTTTCATATACGTTGTACCGTTTTTTTTTAGTAAAATTGGGGATATAGGTTGGTTTGTTTCTTATTGTAACGACTAAGTGGGTGTTTGAGTGGGAGTGGGATTATTTGCTTGCGAATAAGTTTAAGAGGTCATTTTGAAATAATAAATTTTTATTTATGCTCACAAAAACACTTTTTTAACTTAATTTTACTTAAAAAATAGTGTTTATTAGTATTGCAATTGTTTTTTTTTTTAATAAACATCAAAGTTTTGTCTTTTTAAAATTTTTCAAAATTATTTGTATTTAAAAAACTAATTTTTTCGAAATATTTTCCTTGATTTCTGTGAAAAAATAATTTTTAGAAGCATTGCAATAGTTTATTTTTAAGTTAAAACACCAAATTTTTGTTTTTGTTTTTAATTTTTAAAAATTGTCTACTCATATAAACTATTTTTTTTCGGAAAAAATGCACTTAATTTTTTTTTCTGAAAATAGTTTTTAGGTGTATTTCAATAGATTTTCAAAATTGACTAGCCAAATTTATTTTTTTTTTTTTTAGTTTTTGAAAAATTGTCTACTAATGAAAGCAAATTTTTTCCAAAAAAAAAAATTTATTTTTTTTTAAATTTTGCTACATTGCCCATATGTATTCCTATTTCAATTTCAATTTTTTTTTTAATTTAAATACATAATACCTACTTAAAACAGAATTTAATTTTTTTCTAAATTGTATAATTAGTCAGGTACCTACCTACAAAATATTTTTTTTTGGACAGAAAGGTACCTTTTTTACCCAGAAATAGGTAGATACCTAGGTTGTATTTTTTTTTTCGAAAAAGAAAGCTGGGTAGGTTGTAGGTACTTACCTATAAGCCATTTGATTGGCTTTTAAAAATAATTTTTAATAGGTGGGTGGTTGGTTAATGTTTAAGATTTACGTACATACCTGCCTACCGAATACATTCATATCTATGTAGATTAGATACCTTTCTATATTTTTTTTAAATGTTTAAAAATTAAATGTCTTAATAGGTACCACCCTGTGCATACACAACCACCCACCCACCTACATCCCTAAATTGATATTTACATATATGTACCTTCGTATATACCTTCATACCTACCTAAACGTTAAAAAACAAATTATACCTACCTACCGAATACCTATATAATTATTATTATTTTTGTTATTCAAACTTCCAACTACCTTTCATCTTTTTGAATAACAAACATAATAAAATACCTACTATGAAAAGAGCCTACCAAAAATCTATTAAATATAGCTATACCTATGTACATACTATACTTGAAAATCGGGTATACCTACCTATGCACCATAATTCAAAATGTAGCAACGTTGTATTCCACTAAGCTATAGTGAAATTTAACAACGTTGCTTTGAAAATCAACAAAACTCAAAATCTAAAAACAAATTCAAATCGTGCTGAAAAATAAAAAGCATAATGTATAAACATATAAATATAAGTCTATAGCTCATAGAAAGCAAAAAATCTATTCTTCAAAAAGAAACGCCAAAAAAATGACAACAAAATTTAATTTGCTCCTCCTAATTGTTGTCGTTCAAGGTACATATATTAAAGGTAATATCATTAGCGTTTAAATTTTTGTTCAGTTCTGCGCATCTGTGAAAATGGCGGATCCAGTGTCTCTTTTCTTGTCAAAATGCTTATATTTGTTGTTGTTTCTAGTAATGCCATGTGCAGTTTTCGTAGACACTCGAGCCGCCATGTTTAATTTCTGACTGACAACCTGCGCAATATATTACCTTAGATTTGTGTACTGTGGTTGTCGTTGCCATGACGCGAACAACTGATTCAATTTTATCTACCTTACTCCCTTTATTAATATACGAATTGAAAATAATACAACCTTCCCTTTCTCGTTCGCTCTCTTAACTGTGCTCACAGTATTTTATTTATAACATATATAGAATCCTCTCAGCTGCAACGTCAATTTTACTTGACTACAACGCCACCAGCACAACCGAGGCCCAAGTAAAAATATCTGTTCCATGAGAGTAGTATAGAGTTTATATACAATGGAGATACACACAAACAAGTGTATTCCTTATGGTAAACACACAAACACGTATATTTCTTATGGGATACACACAACCACGTATCTTTCTTATGGAGAAAGAAAATTACCACAGAAAAACACTAATTATCAATTAATTATTACAAATTTGTAAAAACGATTCAAAACTCACCTGAATTTATCAAAAAACATCATTATTATTAAATACTTTTTTTAAATTAAACTAACACTTTTTATACTAAAATTATTATTCGCACAATGAAAGAAAAACAACACTTCGAATACAAATTACAACTGATGCCGATGTACGATGTCCCTCAACACCGACCAACTCAGCCAGAATTGGGAGGTTGTTAAGGTTGGCGAACCCACCAAAGATGGCACCGAAGTAATCGTGAGTTTAAGCCACAAATCGATGCCACTTCTTCGGAAAATTGGCTACAAAGTACGCGTCGGTATAAACCGATGCAAGCTCAGGATGATAGCCAATAAGAAAAAACAGGTAAATAAGGGGGTGGTAGTTAAAAACTTATAATGAAATTTGTACAAATAAATCTTCATCACAGTAAATCTGCCAGCGCCAACCTGGTCTACCTCATGGAGAGTAGACAAATAGACATTGCCCTAGTTCAAGAACCCTGGGTATCAGGCGGCAAAATTAGGGGGCTCCACTCAAAGGGACTTACTTTGTTTAAATCCTCTTTTGCAGGTACAATTAGTAATCATAGAGCATGTATTGTAGCTAGAAAACAGATTAATCTCTTTCTTTTATCTACATACAGTAACCTAGACCAAACTGCGATAAAGTTGGAGCGCGATGGGCTTCCACCGCTTATCTTGGCATCATGCTATATGCCTTACGATGGAACGGAGGGACCACCTGCAAATATCACGTCCCAACTTGTTGAACGCGCAGCTGTGGAGAAATGGAACCTTGTGATAGGATGTGATTCTAATGCACATCATACTCAATGGGGGAGCACCGACATCAACGATCGAGGTGAGTCTCTTTTTGAATTTATCATAGGAAATAACATACTAGTAGCGAATAGAGGTAATGAACCAACATTTGTGACTAAGAACCGCGAGGAAGTACTCGATATCACCCTTGTGAGCAACTCGAATACCGTCTCAATAGAACAGTGGAAAGTACTTAAGGAAGAATCTTTTTCCGATCATAGGTTAATTGAATTCTTTATACTTAACACAACAAATTCTCAAAAACCTTTTAGAAATTTTAGGAAAACTAACTGGTATATTTTTAATGGGGAAGTAGAGAATAGAATCACATTGCTTAATACCAATGAAATTGATAATCCTGATAACTTAGACAAAGCTGCCGAGAAATTCACAGAAATACTCAGCAATGCTTTTGTCAAAGGATGTCCTTTAAAATCAGGTAGTAAAGGCAACAAAAAACCACCTTGGTGGACAAAAGAACTGGGCGATATTAGGAAAGAAACTAGGCGACTTTTCAATATCGCCAAACACACTAGATTAGACATAGACTGGGAGAACTACAAATCCAGTCAAAGAAAATTCAAAGCTGAAACACAGCGAGCCAAACGAAGCTCGTGGAGAACCTTCTGCGATGAAGTAGAAGGCACCAATGAATCAGCTAGACTAAGGAAAATTCTCTCTAAAGAGCCAACTACCTTGGGTTCCCTAAAAGAACCAAATGGTCGTTGGACAGAATCATGCAGTGAAACTCTTAAACTCTTAGTTAATGCTCATTTTCCCGGGTGTAACTCTAACCCGAGCTATAACCAGGTGAGTGAGATCCATACAGAGCACAGAGCACCGTCGGATATTGTAACGGAAGACAAGATTAAATGGGCAATAAACTCTTTCTCCCCTTATAAATCCCCGGGACTAGATGGCATCTTTCCAATGATGTTACAAAAAAGTGAAAACCTCATTACTCCGCACCTAAAAAACATATTCTCAAGCAGCCTCAGATGGGGATATGTACCTAAAGTATGGCGTGAAGTCAAGGTTGTTTTCATCCCGAAGGCTGGTAAACCTAGTCACACGGAAGCTAAAGACTATAGACCAATCAGTCTCACGTCGTTTACTCTTAAAACCTTCGAAAGACTGTTGGACATCTATATTCGCAGCACACTGAACCCGGAGGTAATTTCTCCAATGCAGCATGCCTATACAAAAGGCAAAAGCGTAGAAACAGCACTTCACTGTGTTGTTAATACAATTGAAAAAACTCTCAAAGACAAGGAATACACTCTCGCTGCCTTTCTGGATATTGAAGGAGCATTCAATAATGTGGAAAGTGATGCAGTTAAGAGAACCCTTGTAGAGCTGAATATAGAAAGTTCAATTATAAATTGGACTATGTGCATGTTAAGAAACAGGCATATAAACACAGAACTTGGAGAATCACGTTTAAAAGTATCCACATCTAGAGGAACACCCCAGGGAGGGGTACTCTCTCCACTTCTTTGGATACTAGTTATGAACGAAATTCTTGTAAAATTAAAATATAGTGGAGTCAAAGTAGTAGCCTATGTGGACGACCTAGCACTACTTGCGACAGGAAAATTCCCATCCACTATAAGTGAACAGATCGAGTTTGCCCTGTCAAAGGTCAACAACTGGACAAAGAAATGTGGTCTAATGGTTAATCCATTGAAAACAGAATTGGTTCTCTTCACTAACAGAAGGAAAATACCAATGTTTAGACTACCATCAATAGAAGGGACACCACTCAAAATCTCAGATCAGGCCAGATACCTTGGTGTGATCCTTGATAAGAAACTGAACTGGTGTCTCAACACCAAAGAAAGAGCAAAGAAAGCTATGGTCGCATTCTATTCCTGCAACAGGATTTTCGGAAAATCCTGGGGACCAAACCCAAAAATTATCAGGTGGATGTACACGGCAATAGTTAGACCGATACTAACCTACGGTAATCTAGTTTGGTGGAACGCGACAGAGAAAACAACAAACCTGAAAATCTTAACAAAAGTTCAAAGATTAGCATGCGTAGGTATTACAGGGGCGTTGAAAACCACCCCCACAGCGGGGCTGGAAGCGATACTCAACCTGAAACCCTTAGATCTATTCGTGCAAGAATCAGCAGCATACAGTGCCTTGCGACTAAGCCAGACTAACTGCTGGAAGCAAAGCACAACGGGTCATACTCAGATTCTTCAGAGATATGTGGGAATTAATGTTTGCACAGACTACATAACACCCCATTTAAACTTCGACAGACCATTCACTACCTCTTTTCCTAATAGAGAGGAGTGGAAAAACAACCAACCTCTCAGTAACGAATCTACGATAACCGTCTTCACTGATGGTTCTAAGATGGACACTGGAGTTGGTGCAGGAATCTTCTCGGAAATTCTGGGACTAGCTAGTTCCTTCAGACTTCCAGACTTTTGCAGCGTCTTCCAAGCTGAGGTCTTGGCAGTGACCAAAGCAGCTACGCAAATATCAATGATGGCGATACCACGAGCTGACATCACCCTCTTTATTGATAGCCAAGCAGCAATTAAAGCAATTTCCGCCACCGAAATACATTCGAAGCTTGTAAATTGCTGTCGCGAAGAGCTTAGGGTTCTTGGCATGCAGCATAACATTAGACTCTGCTGGGTTCCTGGTCACAGCAATGTACAAGGAAACGAAAGAGCTGATGAACTGGCGAGAACGGGATCGTCACTTGATTAAAGTCAAGCCGAACGACATATTAAAGTACCGAACTGTAACATCAAACAGGATATTGGTAACAAAATATCAGAAAAAAACAATGAAAGATGGAACCAGCTTGAAACATGCGCCACAACTAGAAAACTGTGGCCCAATTTCAATAAGCAGAGGACAGACAAAATTATGCAAATGAACAAAAAACATCTTCGTTCCCTTGTCAGCATAATCACCGGACACAACCTACTGGGATACCACAGAAAGAAAATGAGGCTCAGTACTGACGACCTTTGCAGAGGCTGCAGCGATGAAGAAGCACATGAGGACACCTTACACTTCCTTTGTCACTGCCCAGCACTCTGTCACTTAAGAAAGAAACACTTAGGTAATCATTTCTTTGATGATTTAGAGGATCTTTCTAGAACTTCGGCGAACAGTCTTCTGAACTTCGTCAATGCCTCTAATTGGCTTGATTGCTAACAGAACACATAGGTTTTTACATTAAGTGGGATACAACTTCCTAGGGTATCACAACGGATCTACATAGATCTAAGTGTGACGGTAACAAGATCAACTGTCAGCCCTTCTACCTAACCTAACCTAACGAAACGAAGCGAGATAGATACATAAAATGTTAAACTCAGCACTTTTAACACAGATTAGCCATATGAAGATGGGAATGTTTCGTACGTTTCACTCTCCAAAACCCATTTGTTTACATTGTTGTATTTGTAATTTTTTCCCGCGTCGATGAATAGATGTGATTTGCAACAACAATTTAACCAGGTGTGTGAAGATCCCTACTGTCTATGTGTGAGATTTTTATTCACCCATTCTCATTTTTTATTTGATAACTGCCAGTTCAAGCTTGTAGGCAAATTAAAAGGGCTGCCGGGGATTCTCATCTTCATGTGGCTAATCTGTGCTTTTAAGTCGTAAATAAAACTAGATCTGTTCGATTAAAATTTGTTTTTGTGTCTGCGTAATCTAGTACTATTTTTGTATGTTTATAATTGTACTAAATATTTCAATTTTATCGTTTCCTGTAAATTGAGCATTGCAGAAGGAAGAAGCTAACAGTTGAGAACTTCGTTCACAGCCGGGAGGAATGGTACGTCTAAACTCGTCCTTAAGATGTCCACGCACCCTTATTCTGAAGTCAGCTGTCAATATTATGTCAATGTCAATGTGATATAAACGTCAGTCAAACTTTGCAAGTCATTTTTAATTGTAATTTTGCAAGTCATGTTTCCCTTTTAATTTTGTTTCATTTAAATTGTAAAAATATCCAAATGAGTTTGAAATAAAACACTTCAAATTGTAACTTCGAACTATCAACATCGTCTGCATTTTTATTTGATACAAGGTTGAATTAAGCGCAAACAATGACAAAAATAAATCAATTTGAAATCGTGTTCCATTCGCCTTGAAAAAAAAATCAATTTTTAATTTGAAATCTGAATTTGCCAATGGAAAACAGCATAGATAAAACACTTGAAAATACCAAACTAAAAGCTGCTTTACCTTGGTATGTATACTTTGATGCCATTAGATCCAAAGAAGAAGTTTCATTTTCTATCTAAAAATAACCAAATATTCACACCGATGTGATAAATACACTGCCATGCCAAAACGCACATATTCCTTTGAGACATTTTAAGAGAAAATATGAGTATATCCCTAACTCTTATTTATCGACTGATTTGGTTTAAATTAACACCATTTATTAGGCGTGTTTTTTTGCAAGTCCATATGGATTTGTCGAAAAAAACGACATCGGGACTTAGGAACTTCTTACTTACAGTACGTAAGTCCCGATAATTATCTGGAGTTAGCTAAGTCTTTATGGATTTAAGTTGTTGTTATAAAGGGTCCGCCAAATAACTTCTGATTTTTTTAAAATGGCGCAAAACATCGAGTGCAGCTTCGGCTGTGTGGCACGTAGCGCCGTCCTGTTGAAATCAAATGTTGCCAATATCCTCCTCTTCAATTTTTGTGAACAAAAACTCGTTCAACATGGCCCGATAACGATCGCCATTGACTGTAACGGGCACTCCTTGCTCATTTACTACCCGCCAAGATCAAAATGAGCTTCATCTGAAAAGATGATTTTTTTGGCAAAATCGGCATCTTCTCTAAGTCGATCGCAGGCCTACTTAGCGAAGCGTATACACAACCATATTCGTTATTATCTGTCAAATCAGACATGAGCTAAGTGTTACCATTCACGAAATAAGCACTAGTTGTAAAACAAACGTTAGATGGCGAACCCTTTATTTACGTGTAAAACTATAAGTCCGGATGTCGTTTTTTTCGGCAAATCCATATGGACTTGAAAAAAAAAAAACACTGCTATTATTTCAATGATTTAACTACCTTACCAATGAAAATTAAACGTCATTTTATTGCGAAGTTCGGCTGTGTTTTTCTGAGAGTTTAGCAAAAACTCATTGTGAAATTAATAATAATATTAATAAGATAATATTTCACAACGTTTTTTTGAGAACAACGTTCGGCTTTTAAACTTTTCTCTTACAATATTTTGCGCCAAATCAAATCACAATGGGCCATCACACACTGGTTCAATTTTGAACGAGACTTAATCCTTACTAACTTTTGCTTCAATCGCACACGGGATGAAGAAAGCTGGGAGAACATTTTGTGTACATGAAACCGTTGTTTTTGTATGTGTATTTTTTGTTTCAATTTTAAAATTCAAACAACAAAAACTCCTTTGCTTTTACAAAAATAAAAATTTAGTGGTCATGACAACCGATTGTTTTTTTTCGCCTAGAAACAAACAACTTGTGTGTATTAGTAGTTAAACTTTCTTATTCCACTCGAATTAAGGAAGTACATTTTGTTCGTTTCATTCCGAACTCTTCACCTCTCTCGCCAACAAACTCCGATTTCCCCAGGCTCAATTGAGCCAGTGTGTGATGGCCCAATCACATGTTTTTGTTTTACCTGCATATTTTACTGTCAAAGTGGCTGATTACATGGGCCGTTTTACTGAAGAGAGCATCGCGTGAGAGAGGTAGATTTTATGTAAGTAAAAAAGAGAAGGTGGAATCTACCTTCTCTTTTTTACGCACATAAAATCTACCTGTCTCATGCGATGCGCTCGTCAGTAAAACGACCCATGTAATCAGGCACAAATTATTGATTTTTGTTTGCTTGTTTGGCACTGACGTCTAATGTAAGTTCCAAATTATGTTCCGTTCGTGTTGTTCATACTGCCTGATTACATGGGTCGTTTTACTGAAGAGCGCATCGCATGAGACATGTAGATTTTATGTGCGTAAAAAAGAGAAGGTA
Organism: Leucozona laternaria; assembly: GCA_932273885.2. Classification (NCBI taxonomy): domain Eukaryota; kingdom Metazoa; phylum Arthropoda; class Insecta; order Diptera; family Syrphidae; genus Leucozona; species Leucozona laternaria. The sequence goes on from OW026366.1 coordinate 117,620,094, forward strand.
GATTCCACCTTCTCTTTTTTACGCACATAAAATCTACCTCTCTCACGCGATGCGCTCTTCAGTAAAACGACCCATGTAATCAGCCACATAAGTTGTTTGTCTCAAACACAGATTAGACTGCTTTTAAACCTTGCAATTTCTTCTTGCGATTTTTAAGCACGTGGGCAAGGGACGTATGTGGTGGCCGGGGTAGACGAAATTGCTGAGGTTGAACAAATTGCAGAGTTATCGCTCATTCTTCTTTGTGCTTTTCCTTTTTGTTCGAATGTGTTTTATTTTCATTCGTCGTCCACTCAGATAACTTCGTTTAATCAAGTGGAGTAAAGAGTGCAGTGAGATGATACTTCTTCACTTGCACAAACTAAACTTTTCATTAAAAATCGCTGTCGTGTAAAAGGTATTTGCAATTAGAAGGAAACCAAAGGAGAAACGAAGAAGCAGTCTAAGACTGCTTTTACACTACAGCGATTTTTAATCTTCGTTTCTCCTTTGGTTTCCTTCTAATTGCAAATACCTTTTACACGACAGCGATTTTTAATGAAAAGTTTAGTTTGTGCAAGTGAAGAAGTATCATCTCACTGCACTCTTTACTCCACTTGATTAATCGAAGTTATCTGAGTGGACGACGAATGAAAATAAAACACATTCGAACAATAAGGAAAAGCACAAAGAACAATGAGCGATAACTCTGCAATTTGTTCAACCTCAGCAATTTCGTCTACCCCGGCCACCACATACGTCCCTCGCCAACGTGCTTAAAAATCGCAAGCAAAAATTGCATGGTTTAAAAGCAGTCTTAGCCACATGAAGATGAGAATCCCCGGCAGCCATTTTAATTTGCCTACAAGCTTGAACTGTCAGATATCAGATAAAAAATGAGAGTGGGTGTATAAAAACCTCACCCATAGACAGTAGGGATCTTAACACACCTGGCTAAATTGTTGCTGCAATTCACATCTATTCATCGACGCGGGAAGAAATTACAAATGCAACAATGTAAACAAAGGGGTTTTGGAGGGTGAAACGTACGAAACATTCTCATCTTTATATGGATAATCTGTGGTCTCAACTTCGTTTCCCTTCGTTATTCAACATCACATCCGGATCCGACCAGCAGCAACAAAACATCAACAAGAAGAAGCAACAAATCAGACCGCAAATTGGTTATTAAAAAGTAGGGGAGATTGGGTACGAAAGTAACATTTTTGACATTTCGTGCCGTAATTTGATAACCAATAAACATATCAAAATGAAATATTGTGCATATTAATGAATGAACATTTAGCTACCGTTAATTACTAATTTGGTTTCCAGCTTTTTCTTTGATTTAAATGTATGACTTGAAAATGAAGACAAGGTCAAATGTTACAATCGTCTTTTTCGGTGTGTCGATTGTAACACGCTGAAAGGACGGTTGTAACACCATATAAATATATGAAGACAAAATCTAAATGGTGGTTAGACTTAGAATTTAATTCTAAGCCAATACTATAAAGTAATTATGTTTTACTATAAAATAAATTAGGGCCAATAAAAAGGCATTCTTATTCAGAGCTGATGATAAATGGATTTATGTAGTATAACATTATTTCGAATTAATATGAAAAAAAAACTATTTTGATCTCTTTCTCCAGCTGTTGAATAAACAAAGTCACCGAAAACTGTGTGTGGACGGTTGTAACACAAATAATTATACAGTAATTTGTGCTTGTATTATGTTACAAACGTCTACACAAAAATTGTTACAACAGTCCACCCCACGCTTTTTTCTATTAACAATCAAAGTAAGAAGAAACCAGTATGCCTATCGTAAAAATATTGAATCTATTCGATTTCAGAAATATTGTATCACGGTAAGGTCGTATCCATTCAATGAATTGTTTATTTTTTTCAAAGAAAACTATGAAAAAACTCAAGACTACAAAAAATTACGTTTTCACTAAAATTTCACTTTTTTGGCTTTTGTTGGTACTGTTGAATTATGTAAACCAACAGTTTGTGATTGACTCACTGTTTATGTGAGATTATAATTTATGTCTTATGCGCCAATTTAGGTATACACATTTTGTAATCTCGATATCAGTTCTGTGCCGATCTCTAATTAGCCAAGTTCTCCAATGTAATACTTTTATATTAAGTTATATAACAAATGAATTCTACCTTTAAATAAATGAAGTCAATTTAATTGGTGTTGCTTATTTATTTCAACATGGTAGCAGAACATGGTTAACTAAATAAAAATTAAAACTTAATTAAAATAGAAAAGAAGTAGCACACTAAAATACCATGTGTCCAAAATTGAGCGAGTGTCATTATGAATAAAGAAAAAATTGAGGTGGATAAAGAATCAATAAGAATAAGAAATTTGTTTGCAGAAGAGTTTGTGAGAGTGCTCGAAATTAAATTTTTTATTGAAAACTCTGAGAACCTAAAAAGTGAAAAAGAAGAAATGGCTTCGTATGTAAAAGTTGATGATGTCGTGATTCCTATATTTGATGGGTCCGAATATGTTAGTTGGAAAAGGAGAATACTAAAATTATTGGAGTTTAAAGAATGTAAAGCTCAAGCAACAAGACAAAGATTAGACACAGAAAATGAAACAGTATGGAAAAAGAATGACATAAAAGCTACGAATTATATATATAGCTCAATATCAAATCGTCAATTAGAATACATCGGTAACCTAGACACAAGTTTGGAAATAATTAAAAAATTCGATGAAATGTATTCAAAAGAATCGACCGCATTACAAATTGTCTGTCGTAGTAAATTAGAAAAAGTTAAATTGAGCAATTATGAAAATGTGACATTATTTTTCGATGATTTCGAAAAGGCCTCGAACGCATTGATAATTGCTGGCGGTAAATTAGATGAGCAAGAGAAGCTGCGATATATGCTGAAAGCATTACCTGAAGAGTATTGCTATATAGGTGATTTGATTGATGTACTGCAAGAAGGAGAAAGAACGTGTGACTATGTGAAATCGAAGATAGTCATGAAAAGCATAGAAAAGGAAAGCCACAAGACAACAAAGTCAGACAGAGATAATTCAAATGTATTCAATGCAGAAATGCGAAACAAGTGTTTTAAATGCGGGGTAACTGGTCATATACAACGATATTGTAAGCAAGGTGGTACACAATTCAGCCGAGGGCAATCGAATTCATGGAATTCTAAATCAGCGCATCGAGGTGGTTACAACAGAGGGTATCAGCGGGGAGGTTACGGCAGAGGTTTTCATCGAGGAGGCAGTGGTAGAAACTACAACCAAGGTCCACAAGTGTCATCACATGCCAAAGGTAATGATCATGAAAATGTGTTTGTTGCTGAGGTGAGCAATGCAGCAATGCTACAAAAATTGGCAACATAAAAACTATATTTAAAAAACATATATACGATTCTGAAATAACTTTAAATAACGTTTATTTTGTAAAAGAGATGAAAAAGAATTTAATTAGTTATGCGAAAGTGACAGAAAAACACAAAATAGTATCTACATATAATAATTCTAAAATTTTCAACAAACAAGGAAATTTAATTGCAACTGCAAAAAAAGAAGATAACTTGTATTTTATGAAAAGTCTTGTAAATAACGCAAGAAATAAAGAAATAACTGTTAATATAGCTAAAAATAATCAAATGTCAGAAAAAGAAAAATGGCACAGAACGTTAGGACATGTTAATTTTCAGTATTTAAATAAACTATGTAAAAATGAATTATTAATTGGTTTGCCAAAAGATTTAGGTAATGAATATATTAAGTGCGCTACTTGTATTGAAAGTAAGATGACAAATTTACCATTTCGTAATAATAGAACTAAAGCTAACAAAGTATTAGAAATTATCCACACAGATTTGAATGGGCCACATCAAACTACAGGTTGTCGTGGTGAAAAATATTTTTTAACATTCATTGATGAATATAGCAAATGTGCTAAAGTTTTTTGCATAAAATCTAAATCTGAAATATTTTGTTGAGTATGTAAATTTAGTTGAAAATCTAGTAGGAGAAAAAATAAAATTATTGCAATGTGACAACGGAAAAGAATATTTAAATGGAAATATTTTTGAGTTTGCTAGAAATAAGGGTATCAAAATAAATCCATGTCCGCCGTATGTACATGAATTAAACGGAATTGCAGAACGTTATAATAGATCAATTATGGATACCGCGAGATGTTTATTAAAAGAAGCTAATTTAAAAAGAACTTATTGGCCTGAAGTAATATTGGCTTCTGCTTATTTGAAAAATCGAACAATTGCAAATACCTATGAGTTTAAAACTCCGTTTGAAATATTTTTTAATAAAAAGCCGAGTGTAGAGCATTTGAAAATGTACGGAAGTAGAGTATTTGTAAGAACGCCTGAACAATTAAGAGGAAGTAAATGGGATGACAAATCGAAATTAGGAATTCTGGTAGGCTACAATGAAAATAGTTATAGAGTATTGATGAATAGTAAAATTGTAAATGCAAGACATGTCGATGTTATAGAAGAGGGTGTAAAAATGATATGTTTAGATGAGAACAAAGATAAAGAAAATAGAATAGAAATTAACGAAGATAATGAATTAGAAATTGAGGTAAATGATGATATAAATAATGAGGAAAATATTAGCCAAGACAGAGAAAATAATGAACAATTAGAAATAAGGCGATCAGATAGAAAGAAAAGTCCAATAGTTAGATACGGTTGTGATGAGCATGCAACAAATTATATATATGTAAATTATTGTGACGTCCCTAATAGTTTTGAAGAAGCAATTAACAGTAACGAATCGGAAAATTGGAAAAGCGCTATGAATTCAGAGTTTAGAAGTTTAATTGAAAATAAAACCTGGCAATTAGTTGATAAACCGAAAGATAAAGATATTATTGATGTAAAATGGGTTTTCAAGAAAAAGAATGAGAATACTTATAAATCTAGATTAGTTGTACGCGGATTTCAGCAAAGAGAATATATCGATAACGTTTATTCTCCGGTAGTTAAAATGCAGACTTTAAAATTATTATTGTCATACTGTTGCCAAAATGAATTTAAAATAGAGCAAATGGACGTTGAAACAGCGTTTTTAAATGGCAAAATTAGTTCTGAAGTATATATTAAACAACCTGAAGGGTATGAACGAGACAAAAATAAAGTCTGTAAATTGTTAAAATCATTATATGGTTTAAGAGAGAGTCCAAGGTCGTGGTATAATTGCTTTAATGATTTTATAATAAAATTAGGTTTCGTAAGAAGTAACTATGATTATTGTTTGTATGTAAATCGAACTGGAAATCAAGTAACATACATACTTTTGTCTGTCGATGATTTGTTAATATGTAGTAAAAATCAAAGGGAAATTAATGATGTCAAACAAAAACTAATAAATAGATTCAAAATGAAAGATATGGGCAAAGTAAAGATATATATTGGAATTGAAATAAATAATAATTTGGAAGAAAATGAATTAACGTTAAGCCAAGAAAAATATATTGATACACTTGCAGAAAAGTACAATTTAAAAAATTCTAAATTATATGATACCCCTATGGAAGCAAACTTAAAAATAGATCCTGCATCAGAAATAGATACAAGAATAAAATACAGAAATTTAATTGGTGAATTATTATACATAAGTTCAGGTACAAGGCCTGATATAGCGTATAGCGTTAACTATTTAAGTAGATTTCAAAATTGTTACACTGAAACGCATTATAAATACGCTTTAAGAATTTTGAAATATTTGTATAAAACTAAAATTATTAAACTAACTTATAAGAAAACTAATGAAAACGAAATCCTAGATTGTATGGTAGATTCTGACTGGGCAGGAGACAATATAGACAGAAAGTCCACTACTGGATATGTTATAAGAATGTACAACAATATAATTTTTTGGAAAACACATAAGCAAAACACTGTAACAAAGTCTTCCACTTTTGCTGAATATATTGCACTGTCAGAAGCAGTAACAGACGTAATTTTTATAAAAAATATATTGAATGAATCTTTTGATGTAAAAATTAACGATCCAATTAAGATATATGAAGAGTTATCTTCATTAATAATTGGAAAATATGGAAACTATACAAAAAATTCAAAACATATAGAAGTTCAATATCATTATGTAAATGAGAATTATGAAAAAGGAATTATTGATTTAATTAAAGTAAATTCTGAAGATAACATTGCAGATATTCTAACGAAAAGTCTATGTAAAACTAAATTTGTAAGCATAAGAAATTTATTAAAACTGAGTTAAGATAAAATTATTAATTGTTGAAAAATGAAAATAAAAAAGTCACAAACTGTAGATTTAAGTAGGTGTGTTGAATTATGTAAACCAACAGTTTGTGATTGACTCACTGTTTATGTGAGATTATAATTTATGTCTTATGCGCCAATTTAGGTATACACATTTTGTAATCTCGATATCAGTTCTGTGCCGATCTCTAATTAGCCAAGTTCTCCAATGTAATACTTTTATATTAAGTTATATAACAAACGAATTCTACCTTTAAATAAATGAAGTCAATTTAATTGGTGTTGCTTATTTATTTCAACAGGTACATTCAACTGTACTGACTTCTGGATTTTTGTGGGTGCATTCAGGACTCATTTGCAAAAAATTGTGCATTAAAAATGAACGCACACAGTTCTAGTTTTTCGTAAAAATTGAATGTTACAATCGACCCACAGTTACGTTCGTACCCACTCTCCCCTAAGTATTATCTCCCCTAATAATTATCTATTTTATTCTTTATTTTGCTTTTTTTTATTCGTTCTTTAAAATGATAAATTGGAATATTTCTCATTTTTATTATTACTTTTTAGGTTTTGTGAGGAGTTCGGGCCGTTGGAGGACGCGAGAGCTGAAGCAACTCAACTCGGAGGTGGAGCAACAGGATTGCCAATTGATTTGGTGTCGAAGGCCAAGCATTGAAAAATATTGCTGAAGGTGGGTCTGCAGCACATTCAAGGAGTAAACCGGTATCACAATTCGCATGTCCAAGAACATTTGGTTTGTCATCAACCACCTTGAGTTTACAAGAACCCCCAGAGTGACACATACATCATTTTCGGAGAAGCAGAAAACGAAGTTGTTATACAGTAAGCTCAAGTGGAAGCTGCCGAGAAATTCAAGGCCTCAGAATCGGCCGCTGTGCATCAGGCACCGTAACCACAACTTCGGTGACATCAATTGCCGAAGAATATGAAGTCGACGAGAGTGGAGTTGATGAGAAAGACATTGAGCTTGTAACCACACAAGCAAGCACTACCAGAGCCAAGCAATTCGAGCCCTCAAGTAAGCTGTTCAGCTACCAACGTCCAATTCGCTTTTTCAAGGTTGCAGATTGTATGATCTGCATATTTTTTTTTGAATCAGCTCGACAAGCGCCTAGAACTGTTTCGATTTGTTTTTTTTTACCGTAACTTTTCACTAAGGCTAGGCGCGCACATGCAATTTTCAGTTTCGCAACAGTTTGGTTGCTCAAGTGACTGCCATGGACTTGTATGAGAGTGCGCGCACATGCAAAAACTATTCAGTCGTCGATTCGAGCAACTTAAGGCCAGGCGCGCACATGCAACTAAACAGTTTGGTTTCGATTTTGAGCACTCGGGATTATATGAGAGTCCGCCGGTTTATGTGCGCGGACTCTCATATAATCCCATAGTGCTCAAAATCGCAATGGCCTAAAAGTTTGTGTTTGGACACAAATCAAACGATTGCCCCAAATCAGTTCCTCAGTTTGTGTCAAACCGAATTATATGTAACTGCGCGCACATTAAACCAAATAGTTGAACTTTTTTCTTTGAGTGCAAGAGAGAAAATCGTTGCAGTCAATATTTTCCTTTCACCAAAAATTCAGAGGGAAGAGAACAGCCTTACATCCCAGATTGCCTTACAGCCTTACAGCGAAGATTGAACTGTTGCTCAAACTGAAAAAAATACCTGTGTCCTACGTGATTGAACGTAGATGCGCGCACATGCAACCAAATAGTTTCTGGGCGATGTGTGTATTGGTTTATTTCATTCCAATATTTTATTAAGGGTGTGTTTCTTTATTTATTCCGAATATTCGGAAAATCTGGAACACCGCTTTAGCGTTTCTTTATTCACTGGAATATTCCGGATATACTTTTTTGTTGTTTCTTTATTCGTTCTAGAATTATTGGAATGCGTTCTTTCTGTTCCTACTCAAGAGCTAGTGTAAATGGAATATTCTCTACTTTGACAGATACATTTCATTTTTTTCATTGGATACAATTAGGTATTGTTATTTTGTCTGCCGTCTGCCTCTGTCATGGATGAAAAGAAATTTAATGAAATGGAAATGGGTGAGCATGTTTTTGTGATAATTATTTTTGTATCTTCATGATGCTTATGCGTGCGCGTAAAATTAATTTACAATTTGCAAAACAAATAATTATTTGTTTCTTCTATCAGAAATAATCGCAAAATGATTTTTTGACATGAAAACAAACAGCTGATAGTTGGATATTCTTTCAATTAAGATCTGTTTCTTTATTTATTCGATTCTGGATATTCTGGGTAGATATTTTGCCTTTTCCGTCTTTTCTATTCTTTATCCGGAAAAAATAAAGAAACACCCCCTAAGTGTGGCGAGCTAAGTAGTATAGAGGTCTTCCAAGATTTGTCTTTGTCTTTTCTCTTTCTAGTTTGACATCTAAAAACAACAACAAAAAAAGTCCCTGGTTGGAAAATATATACATGCTCTTGGCAGTGTTAAAAATCCGGTCATTTGATTATTTTTTGTATTTGCAACTGAAAACTTAAATTTGCGATCGAATTACGTATTAATTAGTGTTTAAACATTTTAGTGAACATTTTTTCAAGTGTTTGATACAAAAAAAAACTAATTTTATTACATATTAATCACTATTATTAAACACACGACTTTTTTGGCTCGCCTTCGCGCCTTCGGCATTTGGTTTTGTTTTCCAACCAGGGAGTGCTGTCAGATTGTTTTTTTTTTTTTTAATTTCACACTGACACTTCTGAAATTTTGTGGCAGAGATCCATATACGCACAAAATATAGTCTTTGCATGTGTTCGTTTGGATTTGACAGTGTTGTTCAAGCGTTGTTTTTTTCAAGCAATACATGTACATATTTATCCCTTTCTTTCCTTATTAAGAATAGAAATTGAGAGAAAGAAAAACTGAATAAATGTTGTCTGTGTGTTGATTTATCTCAGTCGTTGATTTTTAAGTTGCTTATGTGCGCGATCATCGTTCAACTAGTGATTAAACTATTCAGTTTCGGAAAAATTGCATGTGCGTGCCTAGCCTAACAGAACCTCAAACGACTCTTATGCCAAACATTCATGGTTTCGCCTCTCTTATGGCTTTAATATTTTGGAAGATAAAACAGCAGTTTTGCCCAACATTCATGCTGACCTTGCTGCTAAAATTAAGAATCTCATTATAAAGCAATTAAATTTATTTATTTCTATTTATGAATTTTAAACTTCTCCTCACTTATCTTCAAGGCTTTTCAATAAGACACGCAAGTACATTCAAACTAACGTGGATTATTAGCATCACGTTTGGATTCGACCTGAGGAAAAGGATGAAATAGAAAGCCGTCTCATTTATGGACTCAAATGTATTTTTCCTATGCACTCGGCTCTACGTTTTACGATGAATCATTTGATAGTACGCACACTCTGAATGTACATTGCCGCGAATTACATCGCATGAAACAATTGTATGAAATTTGTAACTTAAAACACAATAAAGGCTCTCCCAAACTGGAGTGAATATGCGACGACTGAAGAATGTTAGAAGATTCGCATCGCGTCAGTGTGGGTACTCTTATTTATCTCTATGTAAATATATTAAGACAGGCTGAAGTTTCGTCGTTCGGAAGTATTCGCGTTGGTTTGGGAGAGCCTTAAGGAAAATTTTTCGAACATTTAACATTTTTCGGGTGAAAACCAGAATGGCGAAAAGTGAAATGGCAGTCATTCCGCGTGGAATGTTGTTTGGGCAAAACTCACAATTATGTTTGGAATCTTGAATTGCAATAAGCGAATCCTCGATTCTCACCGATTTCGCGCAGATAAAGCAACCCAACGTAAATATGAAAAAAAAAACAATTTTAGAAAAAAATCCTCTTTCAGATCATACACTTATCATTTTATCTATCGACACTATTGCAAGTAGAATTCATTATTAAAATATATGACCTAGTTTTTTTCTTAAAAATAAAAAGATGAATTTTAATATTGATGTAGCGGGTCTACATAGATTATTTAATTTTTCGTGTCGTCGAGAAAAAATATACTAAATATAAAAAAATAACTGAGTAGAACGAAATCTAATTGCGCTTTTTCCTTGTTGTTATCAGGTTTATTTTCCTCCTCAGTGTTGGGAGCTGTGTGCCAGGAAAATCGTTCTTCGTATAACTGAATAACGATTTTAGATCATATGTTTGCTTGTTTGGCAGGCACTAAATCTCATGAGTAACATCATCTCACGGGATGAGTGTGTGGTGCCTAGAATCCAAGCTGGTTCCAGACCCCGATCGTAACCCAGCGATTTGTGCGCCTCTCTGAGTCGTTGGTGGTTTTCAATATTTCAAGGAATTTTGTCCAGCAACGCCAGCCAATTGTTGCAGGCCGCAATTGTTTAAGCCAGAAATTTTTCTCTCTGCTGTCTATCTTGTCTTGTCCACAACCTGTGAATTATTTTTAAACTGATCAATTAATTAACAATAAATGAATATACTGTTTACCTGCAGAATAGTCATTCATTTTGGCAAATCAAATTTAAAAATAGAACAATCCTTTATCATTTTTTTTTCTTCTTTGAGAAGTCAAAAATGTCAAATCTACAAAAGTAAAGGCTTAACTACATTCAACTCACTTTTGTACAAAAGCAAACCAAATGTTTTGTCTTTTTTCAACGCACTACTCAATTCTATCTCCTTTCTCAAATTTTACAAAAGTAAAAGTTAAAGCGCTCTTAACTTTTACTTTTGTACAAAAGTAGAACACCAATGCGCATAAGCAATTAGTTTTAAAACCGACCAATGGATGTCACTGCGGAGGGGGAAATTTTTGGGGAACAAACCATATCTGGACAGATCACGATTTTGTTTTCGTTTCGGTAAACAAAAATATATGTATATCCTTATATGAATGTATCTTTTATAAAAATTTATTAAAACAAAATTAAATGCAAAGATGATGTCGAATACAAAATGCATTTTAGTGAAAAGGAAACAAAACGCTGCATGCCGGTCGTAATCTCACAAGCTTTTATTTCATATAAAAATAATTCTTTGTAAATAAATTGTTTTACCCCCTCCCAGTCCAATCTTCTTCCCAGACTCACTTTAGTTTTATCACAACAGACAGCAAGAGGACGAACAAAATAAAGAGAAATATGTAATATATTGTGTTACTGTTGTTCCCAGAAAGCCGCCCGTTCTGTCCATTTTATCGTGGATTTCGCCCACCAGTTTGTCTTGGTATCGAACTTCATCGTTTCCGATGTCGATCGTCAGCTAATTTAGGAAGCTGATTTTTTGTTGCAGTTCTTCGGCGGCTCATTCGTTTTCTTCCAGAGAATCTTGAATCTTGGGCCGGGATTCTGGGGTATCGGTTGCTAGGAGTAGTTCGGTTGGTTTTTTATGTGAAGTGAGTGTTACGAATTGGATGTTACTCGCTGTAAATGCCCTTGCATTTATTAAGCAATTTTGTAAGATACACGGACAGAGACCAGAGAAGGTCATTTTGTTTTTTTTTTCAAAAAATTGACAGATACTTTTAAGTGCAAAACACAATTTTGGTAATCTTTATCGCAAAGAGATGTCGCTAGAGTATGTGTGTGTTTTTTCACTTTTGTACATTTTCCAAAAAGTTTTGAATGTAGTTAAGCCTTAAGGAAGGTAGTTTCTAAAATATACATTACCTGACCTGCTCTGGTGGTAAGCCGGCGGAGGTAAAGTTGCGGTGGTAAACTGTCCCGTGGTAAACCGGCGGTGGTTAACCGGCGGTGGTAAACTGTCCCGCGGTAAACTGGCGGTGGTGAACTGTCCTGCTTCGGTTCTAGGCGCTTGTCGAGCTGATTCAAAAAAAATATGCAGATCATACAATCTGCAATCTTGAAAAAACGGATTGGACGTTGGTAGCTGAACAGCTTACTTTAGGGCTCGAATTGCTTGGCTCTGGTAGTGTTTGCTTGTGTGATTACAAGCTCAATGTCTTTCTCATCAACTCCACTCTCGTCGACTTCATATTCTTCGGCAATTGATGTCACCGAAGTTGTGGTTACGGTGCCTGATGCACAGCGGCCGATTCTGAGGCCTTGAATTTCTCGGCAGCTTCCACTTGAGCTTACTGTAAAAGAACTTCGTTTTCTGCTTCTCCGAAAATGATGTATGTGTCACTCTATGTATGTTCTGTAAACTCAAGGTGGTTGATGACAAACAAAATGTTATTGGACATGCGAATTGTGATACCGGTTTACTCCTTGAATGTGCTTCAGACCCACCTTCAGCAATATTTTTCAATGCTTGGCCTTTGACACCAAATCAATTGGCAATCCTGTTGCTCCACCTCCGAGTTGAGTTGCTTCAGCTCTCGCGTCCTCCAACGGCCCGAACTCCTCACAAAACCTGAAAAGTAATAATAAAAATGAGAAATATTCCAATTTATCATTTTAAAGAACGAATAAAAAAAAGCAAAATAAAGAATAAAATAGATAATTATAACACTTACTTTTTAATAACCAAATTGCGGTCTGATTTGTTGCTTCTTCTTGTTGATGTTTTGGTGCTGCTGGTCGTATCCGGATGTGATGTTGAATGACGAAGAGAAACGAAGTTGAGACCACTACTTTGTAACGATTACTTGAAATAATCAAAGTAATCGAGTACATTTCTGAGTAACGATTACCAGTTTTTGTACCGATTACCAGTAGCGATTACTAACGATTACCAGGAACGATTACATTGAGTACTTTGATTACTTTGAGTACTTTGATTACTTCGATTACTTTTCGTTTCTATTGGATTCGATTACTTTTGATTACTTTGGGATTTGATCACTCTTGGGTTTTGGATCAGGATTGGATTGCAGGAGGGAACAAAATATTCTCAGCACAGGGTGGTCCCAAAAAATGTCACTTTCTTATTCTCTGAGCGACTTCGATGAAATTGACACAGGTAATAGCTGAGGCAGAATTATGAACGAAAAAAATATTTTCATCACAGGGTGGTCCCAAAAAATGTCACTTTCTTATTCCTTGAGCGATTTCGATGAAATTGACACAGGTAATAGCTGAGGCAGAATTATGAACGAACAAAATATTTTCAGCACAGGGAGGTCCCAAAAAATGTCACTTTCTTATTCTTTGATCGATTTCGATGAAATTGACACAGGTTATAGCTGAGGCAGAATTATGAACTAACAAAATATTTTCAGCACAGGGTGGTCCCAAAAAATGTCACTTTCTTATTCTTTGAGCGATTTCGATGAAATTGACACAGGTTATAGCTGATGCAGAATTATGAACGAAAAAAATATTTTCAGCATAGGGTGTTCCCAAAAAATGTCACTTTCTTATTCTTTGACCGATTTCGATGAAATTGACACAGGTTATAGCTGAAGCAGAATTATGAACTAACAAAATATTTTCAGCACAGGGTGGTCCCAAAAAATGTCACTTTCTTATTTTTTGACCGATTTCGATGAAATTGACACAGGTTATAGCTGAGGCAGAATTATGAACTAGCAAAATATTTTCAGCACAGGGTGGCCCCAAAAAATTTCACTTTCTTATTCTTTGAGCGATTTCGATGAAATTGACACAGGTAATAGCTGAGGCAGAATTATGAACGAACAAAATATTTTCAGCACAGGGTGGTCCCAAAAAATGTCACTTTCTTATTCTTTGACCGATTTCGATGAAATTGACACAGGTTATAGCTCAGGCAGAATTATGAACGAAAACTATATTTTCAGCACAGGGTGGTCCCAAAAAATGTCACTTTCTTATTTTTTGACCGATTTCGATGAAATTGACACAGGTTATAGCTGAGGCAGAATTATGAACTAACAAAATATTTTCAGCACAGGGTGGTCCCAAAAAATTTCACTTTCTTAATCTTTGAGCGATTTCGATGAAATTGACACACGTAATAGCTGAGGCAGAATTATGAACGAACAAAATATTTTCAACACAGGGTGGTCCCAAAAAATGTCACTTTCTTATTTTTTGACCGATTTCGATGAAATTGACACAGGTTATAGCTGAAGCAGAATTATGAACTAACAAAATATTTTCAGCACAGGGTGGTCCCAAAAAGTGTCACTTTCTTATTTTTTGACCGATTTCGATGAAATTGACACAGGTTATAGCTGAGGCAGAATTATGAACTACCAAAATATTTTCAGCACAGGGTGGTCCCAAAAAATGTCACTTTCTTATTCCTTGAGCGATTTCGATGAAATTGACACAGGTTATATCTGAGGCAGAATTATGAACTAACAAAACATTTTCAGCACAGGTTGGTCTCAAAAAATGTCACTTTCTTATTCTTTGAGCGATTTTGATGAAATTGACACAGGTTATATTTAATTGAGGCAGAATTATGAACGAAAAAAATGTTTTCAGCTCAGTGGTAAAAAAATTTCACTTTCTTATTCTTTGAGCGATTTCGATGAAACTGACACAGGTAATATCTGAGGCAGAATTATGAATGAAAAAAATATTTTTCAACACAGGGTGGTCCCAAAAAAAGTCACTTTCTTGTTCTTCGAGCGATTTCGATGAAATTGACACAGGTAATATCTGAGGCAGAATTATGAATGCAAAAAATATTTTTCAACACAGGGTGGTCCCAAAAAATTTCACTTCCTTATTCTTTGAGCGATTTCGATGAAACTGATACAGGTTAAAGCTGAGGCAGAAAAGAATCGAAAAAAATATTTTCAACACAGGGTGATTGCAAAAAATGTCACTTTCGTTGTTCTTTGAGCTATTTCAATGAAATTGACACAGGTTATAGTTCCCGAAAATTCTGTTTAAAAAAACTGATATTATAAAAGTGAATCGGGATAAAATCAAACAATTCTTTTTGTTATTAAAAGGTTATTTCTCGGGGATGGCTTAAAAGATATTTTTTCTTCAAGAAGTTGCTATTTATAGGGTGAATTGGGGTAAAAGCAAAAAAATGATATTCGATTTAAAAAAATATTTTTGTGATTGAAATGTAATTTCACCGTATAAATCAAAATATTTTTGAAAAAATATCCATCAGTTCACTTCTAAAAAATGCCCTTTCAAACAGACCTCAAATTTTTAACATCGCCTACCACTTAACGTCTTTCCCCACTGCACCCTATAAATATAAATTTTTTAAATAAAATTGTTCTGAAGCAATCCCCGATAAATACCTTTTCAATCACAAAAAAAAAATTTTAAATCGAATATCATTTTTTTGATTTTATCCCAATTCACCCTATAAATAGCAACTTCTTGAAGAAAAAAAATCTTTTAAGCCATCCCCGAGAAATAACCTTTTAATTGATTGATTTTATCCCGTTTCACCTTTATAATATCAGTTTTTTTAAACAAAATTTTCGCGAACTATAACCTGTGTCAATTTCATTGAAATAGCTCAAAGAACAACGAACGTGACATTTTTTGGAATCACCCTGTGTTGAAAATATTTTTTTCGATCCCAATTCTGCCTCAGCTATAACCTGTGTCAATTTCATCGAAATCGCTCAAAGAATAAGAAAGTGACATTTTTTGGGACCACCCTGTGTTGAAAATATTTTTTTCGTTCATAATTCTGATTCAGCTATTACCTGTGTCAATTTCATCGAAATCGCTCAAAGAATAAGAAAGTGACATTTTTTGGGACCACTCTGTGTTGAAAACATTTTTTTCGTTCATAATTCTGCCTCAACTATAACCTGTGTCCATTTCATCAAAATCGCTCAAAAAATAAGAAAGTGACATTTTTTGGGACCATTCTGTGCTGAAAACATTTTTTTCGTTCATAATTCTGCCTCAACTAAATATAACCTGTGTCCATTTCATCAAAATCGCTCAAAGAATAAGAAAGTGACATTTTTTGGGACCACCCTGTGCTGAAAATGTTTTGTTAGTTCATACCCAACTAACAAACTCCCGGAGTTAAGCTCTTCAAATCTGAAAAGAACTCCCATAAGATTCTTTTATATCCTATTGCTATACTTAAGAATGAATCTCTTGTTATGAAACTCAAATTCGTCTCATAGCATTTTTATTGTAAGAGCTAAGCATTTTTTAAATTTGAAAGTACTTAAATCCTATATCTAAATCTATTTAAGTCTCATAAGTATCTCGTTATGAAATTAAAACTCTAAACGTCATTTTTAGTCTTTATAATCCCATAATAATACTTCAAGTTTTTTTCAAGATTCTAATAGGAGCTACGACGCCAGCTTTGAATATCAAACGAACAGATGTTGTAGTTGAATTGTACAGTGCGTTCTTTTTGTTCACAAAACTTGCTTCTGTTCATGTTTCTATCGGATTGGTTATTTGATTGGTGGTGGAAGATGTAATTTTAGATTTCAAAGAAAAGTTTCATTGTTTTCTTTGCGAGCAAGTTTCTTTGGTCGATTTTTTGTTCTGTTTGTTTACCTAATTTGGGGGTAGTAGTGAATTTGATTATAAATATTATAACAACAATTTTTAGCACTGAAATATACTAAACAAAAAGCACTTAAGGTAGTTAATATTATTAGTATTATTAAAAAGAGAAAACAATCTGCCGAAAAATCGATCTCAAAAGTATTATTTTGATAGAATTGATCGAAACAACCTTATTAATTGTACTAATGGAAATCACCATGAGCATCACATAATGTTTATGGTATAAATATATATACTGTTGTTGCATCGGCTGTCATCAGCTTTGGAGTGAATTAAATAACACCAAGCTATATCCAGTTAACTTCGATTGTTACTTTATTCGAAAAATTATTAGGTTATAATTTAGTTCCATTGTTTCAAAATGTTAATCTAACACAATTATCGATTTTTTGCTTTCTCATTTAAATTTCTTAATAAAAGTTGGCAATTGCAATAAAAAGGAACGCCCCACAGACAATGTCAAATTTAAGTCCCATAAGAGCATTTTAGCTCCCATAAGAAGTACTGTCTCAGAGAAAATTTATATTTACTGAGAGCGACACTTCTTACGGAAGCTCAAACGTTCTAATGGGACTACAACATTTATCTGTGTTGCTTTCCGTTTCATCAGCATCCAAAGATCTCATAGAGATGTTAAAACAAGAGTTAGAGTATCAATCAACAGCAGCCATGTTGCAAAATGAACAAAATGTTTTCATTATATTTGGAGGGTTACCGTAGCTTAAAAAAAATATTCTAAAAAAATTATCTTATTTGGTTTTGCATTCTGACCAAAACTTGTAAAAAGTTGTATAGGTCATATTCATCTTGTTTTCTCTTATTTGCTGTCGATATTAGTTGTATAAAAAATGGACTTGTATAACTTAATATACAGCTATTATACCAGAGAAGAATGAGCGGGGACATTCTTTTTTGTGTTATGTCATTATTTAAAATTTGTGACAGCAGTATATTAACACGACACAAGTAAAATGGCATCTTTAAAAATCAGTTGTTTTTGTCAGTTTTTAATGACAAATATATTGGAAGATTTCAGATAATCTTAATAATGAAAAAGCGTTATATTTTGTGCCACTCTAGATCCAATTTTTGTCATAAAAGCACGATAACGACAATATTTGGAAAAATATATTGTATGAATCATCGCATTTTGTTAATTGTTTAAAAACATACTTTAGTGATTTTTGCATCTAAAAAAATATTAATGGTAACCCTTTTTCTTATTATAATTAATAACAAAATATTTTAAACATGCATAATTTTGGAAGCGCGTTGTTATTTTTCGAAGCAAAATGTGGAAATTAGTAGATGCAATTTTAATTGCACCAAGAATTTATCCTACATATGCCATGATCTTAACAAATATAATACGTCAATTAACTTGTGAGATAAATACTCGCATCAAAAAACACATTATTTTTTGACATGAGAGAATCACAAACATACATAAAAACTATTCGCCTACCTTCTTCAAAAAAAGAAATTAAAAATGCGAAAGATATATGTTTTTTTTAAGTTTACACACACTCATTCTCTTTTTAACAACTTTTGTAGGAAGAGACGCACTCCCATACGAAGAGTTAAGAGAGCCTTACTAGATTTACAAAGCGGCGTCTATAATCGCATAAGAAGAATAAAACTCTTCCTATAGGATGAAGAGGCTCCCATAACTAGTCCATTTAAGGCTTTTAACAATCTTATAAGAATCTAGAAGAACTCCTCAAGAGTGCATTTAGCTCCCTAAAATAAGTCTTGTAGCGCTCTCGGAGCGTCTTATGAGAGGAAAAATGTTACTTGGGTAATTCTTCCTCAGCTATAACCTGTGTCAATTTCATCGAAATCGGTCAACAAATAAGAAAGTGACATTTTTTGGGACCACCCTGTGTTGAAAATATTTTTTTCGTCCATAATTCTGCCTCAGCTATAACCTGTGTCAATTTCATCGAAATCGCTCAACGAATAAGAAAGTGACATTTTTTGGGACCACCCTGTGCTGAAAATATTTTTTTCGTTCATAATTCTGCCTCAGCTATAACCTGTGTCAATTTCATCGAAATCAGTCAAAGAATAAGAAAGTGACATTTTTTGGGACCACCCTGTGCTGAAAATATTTTGTTCGTTCATAATTCTGCCTCAGCTATTACCTGTGTCAATTTCATCGAAATCGGTCAAAGAATAAGAAAGTGACATTTTTTGGGACCACCCTGTGCTGAAAATATTTTTTTCGTCCATAATTCTGCCTCAGCTATTACCTGTGTCAATTTCATCGAAATCACTCAAAGAATAAGAAAGTTACATTTTTTGGGACCACCCTGTGTTGAAAATATTTTTTTCGTTCATAATTCTGCCTCAGCTATTACCTGTGTCAATTTCATCGAAATCGCTCAAAGAATAAGAAAGTGAAATTTTTTGGGACCACCCTGTGCTGAAAATATTTTGTTAGTTCATAATTCTGCCTCAGTTATTACCTGTGTCAATTTCATCGAAATCGCTCAAAGAATAAGAAAGTGATATTTTGTGGGACCACCCTGTGCTGAAAATATTTTTTTCGTTCATAATTCTGCCTCAGCTATAACCTGTGTCAATTTCATCTAAATCGGTCAAAGAATAAGAAAGTGACATTTTTTGGGACCACCCTGTGCTGAGAATATTTTGTTCCCTCCTGCAATCCAATCCTGATCCAAGACCCAAGGGTGATCAAATCCCAAAGTAATCAAAAGTAATCGAATCCAATAGAAACGAAAAGTAATCGAAGTAATCAAAGTAATCAAAGTAATCAAAGTAATCAAAGTAATCGTTTGGCAGACCGAGTCCGGGTACCGGGTCCGAGATTCGAGTATAAAATGCTCGGTATGGTTAATTTATTAAAGATATAGTTGTTGTCGTTGGAAGCCTATAACTTTGGTTTTAGTTGTCCGATCTTCAAGGTTGAGGTATTTAAATAAACGAGAAATAATAGGCTTCTTATGGAGATTTTTTTTTTCTTAAATGGATTTTTTAAAGGAAGGGTGGGGGGGGGGGGGTGTTAAAATCCTCATTTTAAATAATTTCAATTTTAAGTTATGCGCAAATATGAACCGATCGAATAGCACACATCTACTCGATAATCGATATGTGGATTGGCTTCACGTTCCACTGTGGTGCGTTCTTTTTTTAACTAAAGTTAACTATGGTTGATGTGTCAGAAATTATAGTTGGAATGTCATAGTTAAAAAAGTTACTTTGGGTAACTTTTCATTTAGGAACGATCAAAGTTATAAATATGGTTGAACTGTCAAACGAAATGTGTTGAAAAAAAAATCGAAATACATTTGGAATGAATAAAAGAGATAAAATCGTGTTTGCATTAAATTTATTGCCAAAAATAATTACTTGCACTTCAAAAATGGAAACAATTTGTTAATTAAATTTATGTATACTTAATTTTTGGACAAAATCGAATCAATAATGTGTACATTGTTGGTTCATTCATTATGGGCACAATGCACAAATTTCGTAATAAAAAATTGACCAAATCGAAAGAATAAAATGTCGACAAAAAATTAAAATTAGTCAGATAATAACAGAAAACAATTCCCAAAATCGAAATCGACAAAAACAAAATGAGTTAAATTAAAAACACATTTACAAAAATGAATGCAATTTCAGATCAAAAGAACGAAAAGTAAACAAAAGATAACCACAAAATGAAAACATTGCAGTTTCAGCTGTGTTTGACAGATTAACCATTTCAACTCATATCAATGAGATGAGTTGGAAAAAGTTACTAAAAGTTACTTTCTGACACTTTAACCTTGAGTTTAGGAACGACTTTATGACGTCATAAAGTTACTCAAAGTTACTTTTCTGAATTAAAGGAACGATGAAAGTTAACTATAGTTAACTATAGTTAACTATAGTTAACTTTAGTTAGAAAAAGAACGCACCACTGATGCGTTCAGTTACGCTTCTTTTATTGAACGTAACAAGCAACGGTTTGTGGCCATATCGTACGAAATTTGGATTGAAGTTGAAACTGGCAGACTGTTTTGTGAAAACTCTGTCTCTCCTTCTGAAATAGGAAACGGAAATCTGATTTGCAAAGTTCTTTTCATATTTATTTTGTTTGTGCAAAACTAAAAGTGCGACAATATTTGTAATTTTTATATAAAAAAAGTAATCAAAGTAATCACTCAAAAGTAACGATTACTTCGGAAAAAGTAACGAATGTAACGATTACTTAAAAGTAACGAAATTTTACATCACTAGCCAGGTGTGTGAAGAAGCCTACTGGCTATGGGTGAGGTTTTTATACACCCATTCTCATTTTTTTGCTTGTAGGCAAATTAAAACGGTACATGACGTTTTACCACCGCCAGTTTACCACGGGACAGTTTACCACCGCCGGTTTACCACCGCCGGTTTGCCACCGCCGGTTTACCACGGGACAGTTTACCACGAGACAGTTTACCACCGCCACTTTACCCCCGCCGGTTTACCACCTGTTGAAGCAGAAAAATAGCACAACTCTTCATCATAAATTTTGTTGTCATCATAAATATCTTTCATTGAAAAATTGTAAATAATGTTTAATTATCTTCGATTTTAATTCACATTTATATAACTAATTATAACGTTTTAATTTTCAAATTTAAATCTGGCGCTCAAATTATACCATTCGCCATAATTTTTTTATATTTTGAATTCGCCTTTAAACTTTAACTTAAAATGTAACGTAATCTCTCTTTCGAAATTACTTGAAATTTTTGTATAAATACCTGTCTCCGAAATAAAATGAAAAAAACTAGTATCATAACCCTCAGGAGAAAATCTTTGTCTTTCAACTAAGAAAATTTCGTCGTTGCTTTCGCTTGCTTTGATGGTCTTTTTTCGTAAGCCATTAAAAGTCCTTTCGTTCGAATAAACCAGTAGGGTTTAGATAAAATAAATCTCGGTTATTTTGCTACCGCTGACAATTGGTCAACGCATCAACCAGGAATTAATAGAGCTAAAGGGAATTAATAGAGATCTCCGGGTTGACGTTCAAGTTATTTGAACGTTCATTTTGGCGCCCAACGTGTTAAAAGTGGTTATCCACATTAAACCTTTAAAATTAAAATTATTAAAAACTAAAAAACTATTCGTGATTATATCGTATATAAAGAAATATGATCAATAGTGAAAAACATTGACATTGAACATTCTATCCAAAGATATGTACATATACCTCGCCGCGTTTCGGTTTCGGTTTCGTGAGTGCATGGTGCAGGTGAAGTGCTAAGAACCTCGAGAGGAAAGAGAGACAAAAGGAGAGAACCCAGTTCAGGAATACCATCCACCCATCCTAGAGGAATTACCACCAACCTACAGAACACCAGAGAAAAATTGTGGGAGCTAAGTATATCTCTCACCAAGGTATGTGTGGTCTAAGTTTTACTCAAATGTGCGTTGCTGTAGTAAATCCAAATTAAAAAAAAAAAAAAAAAAAAAAAAAAAAACAATTTAAAATAATTTTTCAAACGCACCTTCGACATAAAACAGACCCTAAAAATTAATTATATTGCCTATAAATTAATATATTAAAACAACATTATAAATGAACAACATATTCCGTTTTCACCGTTTATTTAAAAGTTAAATAATCAACCTAAATATCAAAATTCAAATCTACGAATTTAAATCAGAAATATAATCTACATATCATAGCCAAACCATTGATCGTCAGCATCCGCCTATATCATAGTGCTTTCGCTGGAAAAATCCTATACAATCCACAAAAGAGTAGACTTACGATCCACATGTGGGTCCAGTACACACTCCCACGCACAATCATTAATATTTTGAAAGCTTTCGCTCTAAACTAGTTTTGCACGCTCGAGCCCCGGTCCGCCAACACCACACCATTGCCTATTTCGTCGTTTTTCACCTATTGTTCTCGTTCGTACTCTCGCTCGCTTTTTGCACTTGGTTGCAGAATCCCCACAATCCAAATCACAAAATTCAATAAACACCTGATTTCAGTGCATCGATCCTCATTTCGCCCACACATAATTCGCTCAAAGCTCAAAGGTGTTTTCTTTTCGTCGTCGTCGTCGCGGGAGATCTTGCTGCATGATCATTGCACTGAAGGAAAGCTTTTTTGATTGGATTTTCGCCGTTGGATATAAAAAACAACAACTTTAGTTCGAATGCTACATTCAATTATTTGAATTACAAAACTTAATTTAGATAAAATAACACCGCCTTATACTCGTAGGCAGTTGTTGCATCTGTAATATACTTCTATCAGATATCTTCTCTAACTCAATTCGCCGCTGCTGTGGGATAAACATAGTTCCTGTTTAAAATTAGTTCGTTTGGAACAGGGTTGCTAAATGCTATTTTTATTTGAATTGGAATACAATTCAAATTAAGCTAGTTAGTTAAACAAACAAATATCTGTACATTTATCGTTGCTGCTTGAAAACATTTTTGATTTTGGTAATTTTTGCAATGGCGACAAAAGCGACTCTTGATGAATTAAAACAACAACGGGCTTCTACTAAAGGAAGCATAACACGTATAAAAAACATAGTGGAATCTACATCGAATGTGCTAACGCCGACTGAACTTGAATGTCGCCCAGGAATTTTGGAGTCTTACTTCAAACAAATTTTAGTTTACCAAAACCAGATAGAAGTTTTAGCCCCCGGTGATAATTGTCGAGGTGAAATCGAAGATTTGTACATCACTGCTAAAACAAAAATCATTTCGCTTTTAGGAACTGGTAGGCGATGCAGTGTTGCAGATGTGACGTAAGGTAGTGTCCCTACTTCAACTAGTCGTCTCCCTAAACAACGTCTACCTAGGTTTAGTGGAAAATACTCGGAATACAAAAATTTTATAAATTCATTTAACAATTTAGTTGAAAATGATTCAAGCTTAACTAAAATCGAAAAGTTTAATTATTTGCTCTCGTTTTTGACTGATCAGGCACTTGGTACAGTAAGGGCTTTTCAAGTCACGGAAGCCAACTACCCTAAGGCACTTCTTAGTTTAAAGGAGCGCTATGACAATGACTGCCTCATCTTTTTGGAAAATATATCCGAGTTAATTGAATTACCTAAGGTACCGTAATCATCTCCTGCTCATTAAGGACTTTGGTGGACAATATTTCTGCTTTGTTTAGTTCATTACTTTCGATAGGATCGTTTGAAAATATTTGTAATGCAATAATTATACATATTGCCATGTCAAAGGTTGATCCAGAAACACAGTCCAAGTGGGATGAACAACTGGACTACAGAAAGTTACCTGAATGGAAAGAATGTGCTACCATTCTCAACAAACGGTGTCAATTTCTGGAAGCTAGAGATAGCAAACAGTTACCTTCGGATTTCATTCACAAATCATCCAACAAACCAAAGCCCACTTTTACCAACCATCGTCCTCAAACTTCACTTGCTGCTAATCAACATTCTTGTATATTTTGTCGAGACAATAACCATTCAATTACAAGCTGTAAAGGTTTCATGGAGCTTTCTGTAATGGATCGTTATCTTAAAGTGAAAAAATTAGGGCTTTGCTTGAATTGTTTAGGAAAGGGTCACAATGTTTCGAAATGTCCCTCGGCCTTTAGGTGCAAAAGTTGCAAACAGTCACATCATAGTCTCTTGCATAGGCCCCAACCTACAAACAATGCTTCGAGTGTTGAGGTTTCATATCAAGGTACATCTTCCCCGAGTGCATCAGCTGCATCACATTCTCCATTGGAGAAGGACCGTGTTCTTCCCCAAGTTATTTTGGCAACCGCCCTAGTTCTCGTCAAGGACTCATCAGGAGGTTTTCAGTTGGGTAGGATTCTACTTGATTCTGGTTCCCAAGTTAACTTTGTTAATGAGAATTTCGCAAAATCACTCTGTCTCAAAAAACAAAGAAGGAACGTCGATATTGTGGGAATAGGAGATACAGAAACACAAACAAAGTATCTAACTCAATCGACAATTCGCTCAAGATACAACAATTTTGAAGTTTCATTGGAATTTTTAGTCGCACCATCTATCACAGGGTATCAACCGGAAATAGCACTCAACATTAGTAATTGGAATCTACCTACAAATTTGGAGCTTGCAGATGAGAGTTTCAATCAGCCATCTAAGATCGATATGTTGGTAGGTGCTGAAGCATTCTTTGATTTGCTGGAAACAGGCCAGGTAAAACTAGGTGAAGGACTCCCAGTTTTGCAAAAAACTGCTTTAGGTTGGATCATATCTGGCAGATACAAAACACAAATTATTGAACACAATAATTCATGCTTTGTCAATACTAAAGATAGCTCCTTGGATAAATATTTAGAGAAGTTTTGGGAAATGGAAGAGATTCAGGGTCATCAGTCGAGGTGGTCCGAAGAACAAACCACATGCGAGGAACACTTTAAGAACAACATTGAGGTTCTACCTAGTGGTCGGCTTATGGTTCAACTACCTCTTAAACGAGATCCCAGCTGTCTTGGAGCTTCCTATGATATCGCCTTCAGAAGATTTTTATCTCTTGAGCGTAGGTTATCTAAAAATGCATCTTTAAAAACGCAGTATGTTGATTTCATGAAAGAATATGAATCGTTAGGTCATATGTCAGTCGTTCACAATCCCTGTCTCGGAAAGGCTCATTATTATCTTCCACATCAGTGCGTAATTAGGCCCGATAGCATATCTACGAAGTTACGCGTAGTATTTGACGCATCTTGCCGAACATCGTCGCAAATATCCTTAAACGGAATACTTGTGGTCGGTCCTACGATACACGACGAACTTTTAATCATTTATCGATACGCTCTTACTGCCGATATTGTCAAGATGTATCGACAAGTCTTAGTGCATCCATCGCATAGGAGGTTACAGTTTATCTTATGGAGAGAAGATGCACACACCCCTATACAAACATACCAGCTTAACACCATAACATATGGTACGGCATCTGCACCGTTTTTGGCCATTCGTTGTCTTCAGTACTTGGCTGAGAAAAACCAAGACCATTTGAGCCTGGGTGCTTCTGTTCTAAAGTCTGACTTTTAGGTGGACGATCTCTTGACTGGATCAAATGACTTAGATACTCTTACCCAAAAACGAGATGAAGTCGTTTCCATTTTGAATTCAGCTGGATTAAAGCTGTCAAAATGGAATAGTAACAATCTTTCCTTAATCGAGGAATCTAAACAAAACCAAATAAGATTAACTGACTCCAATCTAACAAGTACGTTAGGCATCGCTTGGAATCCTCTTGCTGACGAATTCAGTTTTTCTTATAAGCCAAATCGAACTTACACGAAATACACCAAGAGATCCATACTATCTCTTTCTTAGTCTCTTTTTGACCCGATGGGTTTGCTTACCCGGAGGCCACACGAGCCACTACTGGCAAGCAAGTTGCAATACATTCACATTTTTTCACTAACACATATAAACCCAAGCAACTTGCTCGTCAACTGGCTTGCCTTTTTCGAAGCCAGTTGAGGAGCCAGTAGAGAAGCAAGTAGGGCGTTCATTTTTTACACTATAGTCAACAATCATCGTTCCTTTTATTTAAATTTCTGAATTGATTAGATTTTGTGCAAAAAATAAGTTAAAATAAATTTAGTGTGGAATTTGATTGCATTTTAAAAATGTTAAAATTCACTTTCGTACGAAACTTGACATTGCTTGACAGAATATTTGACATTTGCGAATATTTCGTTACAAATTACCAAAAAGCTCTAAAATTGCCCTTTTCAAAAATAAAATTTCAAATTATTCGGATATTTAGAGGTTTTTTAATCCATTGACATCGTAGACATCCTTTAATGGAATTTGAAAGTTTATGGCTTGACAGATAGGGGACAAATTATATTTGATCCTATCGTGAATATTTCGTTCCAAATGTCAACCGATTGCCCTGAAAATGCATATTTCCGGAGCAGAAAAAAAATGGAAAAAAAATCGGATTTTCAGAGGTTTTTTAATCCATTGACATCGTAGACATCCTTCAATGCAATTTAAAAGTTTGTGGCTTGACAGATAGGGGAAAAATTATATTTGATCCTATCGAGAATATTTCGTTCCAAATGTCAACCGATTTCCCTAAAAATCCATTTTTCCGGAGCGGAAAATAAAATGGAAAACAATTCGGATTTTTAGAGGTTTTTTTATCCATTGACATCGTATACAACCTTCAATGGAATTTGAAAGTTTTGTGCTTAACAGACGGATAGCTAACAAAATGTATTTTGACGTCTGTAGTTTTTTTTTTGGAACATGAATTTTAGTTAGAGTATATGTTATTCCCTCTTATGTTTCGTTGTCCATAATTTCAATTATTAAAGTTTGTTAACCATTTTTGCATTTTTCTTTAATATTCTTTAAAAATGTATTTTGATTTTTTCAATCCATTTTGTTTGAAAGATCAACCAAAATTGTTTACTATAGTAGAGAAAAAGAACGACCTACTTGTAAGCAACTTGCTTGGCAAGTGGAGTGCCACCTACGTCACAGCCATTACACAGATACGAATTTGGCAGGCAATGTATGAACCCAACTTGCTTGCCAGTACTTGCTCGTGTGGCCTCAGGGTTAGCCCCATCATTATTCGAGCTTAAATATTGCTACAACAACTGTGGATAGATAAGGTGGATTGGGATGCACCCATTCCACAAATCATCGACATTGAGTGGTGTCAGTTTATGACCGACCTTCACTTACTTCAAAATCTTTCTCTTCCTCGGCACGTATTTGTAGAGAATAAACAAAGCTACCAAATACATGGCTTCGCAGATGCATCTATGAAAGCATATGGTTGCTGCATTTATCTGAGAAGCAGATATACTTTTGGATCAATAGGAGTAAAGCTATTAGTTGCCAAGTCCAGGGTGGCACCCGCTAAAAAGAAACAACTGCCTCGCTTGGAGCTCTGCGCAGCTCATCTTTTGTCCAAGCTCTGGGTAAAAATTCAAAGAGTAATCGACAAAAACTACTCGGAAGCTTTCTTTTGGACTGATTCTGCAATTGTTTTGCACTGGATTTCAACACACTCCTCGAAACTTAATACATTTGTTGGTAATAGCGTAGCGGAAATCCAGGAAACGACAAAAGAGGTAGTTTGGAAACATGTTCCAACAAACGACAATCCTGCAGATGTGGTCTCGAGAGGATGCATGGTGGAAGAGCTACAAAACTCGATTTGGTTCAAGGGTCCAGAATTTTTAATTGAACAGGAGGAAAATTGGCCAAATACGACAGGAATCCCTCTTCTTCCAGAGGACCTTTCGATGGAGAAAAGAAAAATAGTTCTGAGTTGTCAAAAACCAGACCAAAACCATTATCTCGATGTTGTAGAAAGAGTAAGCTCATACACAAAACTTATTAGAATATTTGCGTACGTTGCAAGATACCTTAATTTACGTATATGGAGAAGACCGTTTTCTGATGAATTTCTGACAGCTGAAGAGCTAGAATATTCACTACAAATCATCGTTAACGTGATTCAAATGAAGTACTTTGCTAAGGAAATTGAAGCTATAAAATCAAACGCACCGCTTAAAGGATCCATAAAATCGCTAAGTCCGTTCATCGAAGACAGGAATGGGCTTCTTTTGCTGAAAGTTGGAGGCCACTTGAAGCACGCGAATATGACAGAAGGAAGTAAACATCCATTGTTACTACCAAAGGATTGCAGTTTTTGCAAAACGCTAGTCGAACATCTTCATTATTCAAACTACCATGCTGGTGCAAAGGCTCTTGTCGCATTGACGAGACAAACATTTTGGATGATAAATGTTCGAGAAGTAGCACGAAGGGTCGTGCGAAAATGTCCTCACTGTCCAAGGTATAGGCCGAAACTATTCGAGCAGGTTATGGGAGATTTGCCTGCTGAAAGATTGACGCCATCACGTCCATTTATTTGCTGTGGAGTGGACTTCTGTGGTCCAATATATACCTATTATAAAATTCGAGGCAAAGTTCCATATAAAACCTATGTGGCAGTTTTTGTCTGCTTCTCATCGAAGGCAGTTCATTTGGAAGCTGTTTCAGACCTTTCAGCCAATGCTTTTATAGGAGCTTTAAAAAGAATGATAGGTCGAAGAGGTCTCCCTAGAGACATCCATTGTGACAACGCGACAAATTTTGTTGGCGCACAGTCAAAACTAAAAGAATTACGCGATATGTTGTTCAAAAAATCTAACCAAGAAAATATTGTTAATTTTTGTTCTAATGCATCCATAAATTTTCATTTTATACCCCCCAGGGCACCCCACTTTGGTGGAATTTGGGAGGCGGCCGTGAAAGTTGCAAAGGGCCATCTCTATCGCAGCCTAGGAGGTGCCAAGCTGTCATTCGAAGAGCTGTCAACTGCACTAGTGGAGATCGAAGCCATAATGAACTCCAGACCAATAACTCCGATGTCGACAGATCCCAATGACGTTGAAGCCCTAACGCCAGCACATCTGCTTATTGGGTCATCGCTTTTGTGATTTTAAATCATATTTATTAAAATAAACGGTGTTCAGGAAAAAACAATTCGACTGTTAACAGTCAAATATTTCTTCTTAAAAAGTCCCATAGCAAGGCAATAAAAATAGCTACAATTTATCTTCTTTGAAGACTTGTAGCGACTATATAATTCGCAGTTGCTCTTTGTAGCTCGGATTATATGGAATCTCGATTTATTCGGGAAAATATGCGTCAAGACAAGGTGTAATGGTCATCTTCTGATGAGCCCAGCCATTACATCGGGGCGAAACGCATATATGAACACTTTGATGCTGGTTTTTTTGTTGTGTGATTTTAAATCATATTTATTAACATCCAAGAACTCCAAGGTCGGGCGTCAGCCAGCCCGAACATCGAATTGGGTAGCCTCATCATTATTCACGAGGACAATCTACCACCTCAAAAGTGGCTCTTAGGAAGAGTCACAAATATTATCGAAGGTCCAGATGGTCGAGTCAGAGTCGACGATGTAAAAACGTCAAGAGGAGAATTCAGGCGACCCATTCGCAAACTCGCAGCGATTCCGTCTTGAAAGGTAGTCCTTTCAAAGGAGGCGGAATGTTGAAGCAGAAAAATAGCAAAACTCTTCATCATAAATTTTGTTGTCATCATAAATATCTTTCATTGAAAAATTGTAAATAATGTTTAAATATCTTCGATTTTAATTCACATTTATATAACTATAACGTTTTAATTTTCAAATTTAAATCTGGCGCTCAAATTATACCAATTGCCATAATTTTTTTATATTTTGAATTCGCCTTTAAACTTAAACTTAAAATGTAACGTAATCTCTCTTTCGAAATTACTTGAAATTTTTGTATAAATACCTGTCTCCGAAATAAAATGAAAAAACTAGTATCATAACCCTCAGGGGAAAATCTTTGTCTTTCAACTAAGAAAATTTCGTCGTTGCTTTCGCTTGCTTTGATGGTCTTTTTTCGTAAGCCATTAAAAGTCCTTTCGTTCGAATAAACCAGTAGGGTTTAGATAAAATAAATCTCGCTTATTTTGCTACCGCTGACAATTGGTCAACGCATCAACCAGGATCTACCTATCCCTTCGCTAAAGGGAATTAATAGAGATCTCCGGGTTGACGTTCAAGTTATTTGAACGTTCACCACCAGAGCAGGTCAGGTAGTGTGAAATGTGATGTCGAACTACCTATTTGATACTTATAGGGTGCTTCTTTGGTAACGCAGAAATTTACTCTGAAAATGCAATAAATCGCTATCAAAAGCCGTTTTTCATTTCAAGCATTAAATTTACCTCGGGGAAAACGCTGTTAAAGGGCTTTTTGGAAATACTTTGCACTAAATGGTCTATAAACCCGGAAATATAGTTCGTCCCGTATGTATCAAGCCATTAAAAGATTAAATTCTAGCGAAAGATGCCCTCGATTTTAATGGATTGAGAAAGCTCGTAACAATTAGGCAGTTCAAACGCATTCTGAAGAGGCCTAAGATTTTTGGAATTTTTAAAGGATTGTAGAATCAGCATTTTTTTTTTTTAACTCCAATAATTTTATTTTTAACGGTGAAGAAGTTTACACCGACATTGCAATGAAATAGCTGTCAGAAGTGAGGGAAGGGTTATTTCAAACTATATTTGGTTGCGTTCTGGATGTGATTAATGGGGGTTTCCATTGGTAAGATAAATCAATTTATTTTTGATTTGGATCTGTCAAAAAGCCAATTTTGACCATTTTTGCGTTCCATTGGGCAAAATAAATTGATTTATTTTTGATTTAAAATCAATTTTGCAGATCTAATTTTTTCGGCAGATTTAAGGCTCTCCCAAACCAATGCGAATACTTCGGAACAACGACGAAAATTTCGCCTCTCTTAATTTATTTACATGGATATTAATGGGAGCACCCACACTGGCGCAAAGCAAATCATCGTACATTATTCAATCGTCGCATATTCTCACGAATGTTTCGCGTTGGTTTGGGAAAGCCTTTACCCCTTCCTGTACTAACACAAAAATAATTTTCAGCTGTCAGTTGGCGAATGTGTTGTTTGATTGGATTAATGTACATAGATATTTCGGGAATGAAATTTGTGTTGAAATATGTGAGAAATGTTTGATTATAAATGGAAAAGTTGAAAATGAATCGGAAACTTCATCAAGCTCATCTTTTTCTTCTAAAAGGGACGAAATTTGTATCGAAATATTCACAGAGAAATGAAACTACACAAATACAATGACAAAAATAAATCAATTTGAAATCGTGTTCCATTCGCCACGAAAAAAATCAATTTTTAAATTGAAATCTGAATTTGCCAATGGAAAACCCCATAAGTAAAACACCTAAGAATACCGAACTAAAAGCTGTTTTACCGTGGTATGTATACTTTGATGCCATTAGATCCAAAGAAGAAGTTTGATTTTCTATCTAAAAATAACCAAATATTCACACCGATGTGATAAATACACTGCCATGCCAAAACGCACATATTTATTTAATGTGGCTTTCGTTTCAACCAATTCAGATTTTGGTGTCAGATCTTAAATCTTACTGGCAAAACGAACACAAAACGTGATTTTATTTTGTTTTATGATTGTATGAGTGCCTTTTTTAAAACAGCACTGGTAAAAGTCACTTTTCTTTGATGTGTGTGCAAGTGCGTGTGAAAATCTGTGTAAATCTTGCTATAAATCGAGATCTGCAAAATCGACTTCAGATCGACAAAAAATCGATTTTTTTGGTCGAAAGGAAAAACTTGTCACAAATCAAAAAAATCAAAAAAAAATCGATTTTTTTTGGTCGAAACGAAATCCACATAAGACATTTTAAGAGAAAATATGAGTATATTTTTAACCCTTATTTATCGACTGATTTGGCTTAAATTAACACCATTTATAAGGCGTGTTTTATTGCAAGTCCATATGGATTTGTCGAAAAAACGACATCGTAAGTCCCGATAATTATCTGGAGTTAGCTAAGTCTTTATGGATTTAAGTTGTTGTAAATATTTACGTGTAAAACTATTAGTCCCGATGTCGCGGCTATTATTTCAATGATTGAACTACCTTTACCAATGAAAATGAAACGTCATTTTATTGCGAAGTTTGGCTGTGTTTTTCTGAGATTTTAGCAAAAACTTATTGTGAAATTAATAATAATATTAATAAGATAATATTTCACAACGTTTTTTTGAGAACAACGTTCGGCTTTTAAACTTATCTCTTACAATATTTTGCGCCAAATCAAATCACATGTTTTTGTTTTACCTGCATATTTTACTGTCAAACTATTGATTTTTTTTTTTTGCTTGTTTGGCACTGACGTCTGGTGGAAGTTCCAAATAATCTTCCGTTCGTGTTGTTCATAAGTTGTTTGTCTCAACTTCGTTTCTCTTCAACATCACATCCGACCAGCAGCAGCAAAACATCAACAAGAAGAAGCAACAAATCCGACCGCAATTTGGTTATTAAAAAGTAAGTTTAATAATTATCTATTTTATTCTTTATTTTGCTTTTTTTATTCGTTCTTCAAAATGATTAATTGGAATATTTCTCATTTCTATTATTACTTTTCAGGTTTCGTCAGGAGTTCGGGCCGTTGGAGGACGCGAGAGCTGAAGCAACTCAACTCGGAGGTGGAGCAACAGGATTGCCAATTGATTTGGTGTCATAGGCCAAGCATTGAAAAATATTGCTGAAGGTGGGTCTGAGGCACATTCAAGGAGTAAACCGGTATAACCATTCGCATGTCCAAGAACATTTGGTTTGTCATCAACCACCTTGAGTTTACAAGAACCCCCAGATTGCACATACATCATTTTCGGAGAAGCAGAAAACGAAGTTCTTTCACAGCAAGCTCAAGTGGAAGCTGCCGAGAAATTCAAGGCCTCAGAATCGGCCGCAGTGCATCAGACATCGTAACCACAACTTCGGTGACATCAAGTGCCGAAGAATATGAAGTTGATGAGAAAGACATTGAGCTTGTAATCACACAAGCAAACACTACCAGAGCCAAGCGATTCGAGCCCTCAAGTAAGCTGTTCAGCTACCAACGTCCAATTCCACTGAAAGCGAAAATCTTTTCTGCAACTCATGTTGGTGCATGGAAGGGTATTAATGCCCAACGGGATTCAATTAATTCGGTCGCTGTCCTGCCGGTGTTTCTGAGTCTAACTAACAGCACCTCAAACGACTTTGCCAAACATTCATTGTTTCGCCTCTCTTATGGCTTTAATATTTCGCGATGATGAAACAAAACAAAGTAAGAAAATTTATTTATTTCTGTGTATGAATTTTAAACTTTTCATCACTTATCTTCAAGGCTTTTGAGTGTGCATTGAAACTCACGTGGATTCCCAGCATCATGTTTGGATTCAACCTGACGAAAAGGATGTAATAGACATTTATGGACTCAGATGTATTTTTCCTATGCACTCGGCTCTACCTTTTGGGATGAATCATTTGATCGTATGCACGATCTGAATGTACATTGCCGCGAATTACATCGCATGAAACAATTGTATAAAATTTGTATCTTATCAGTACATGCACTTACCTACTGTAGGATTAAATAGGATGGTAATCAAATATTATGGTGCATATTCATAGTCACTTTTAAACTCCAGTTTATCTTAGACTGGGGTTTATTCAATGTTATTTAGATAGGATAAACCCAGATCTAAGATAAACTGGAGTTTAAAAGTGACTATGAATATGGCCCTATATATTTTAAGTTCACGTTAATGTACAGCGTTCCATAAATAAATAAAAATCAAAAATGATAACGATTCCATTTTCAAAGACCATTTCGGACAATTTTAAACGTATATTTTGTTTAGATTCAGCCCTTGTGTGAGTTGCACCCGAAAAATATTTCAACTTCAAATTTTTTTGTTCGCCCGGAATTTGAAAAGCTATTGTGAGTTTCGCTTCAATGGTAATGTTGATTTCTATGTACATGATGCTGTTTCCATTCGCCTCCGAAAAATAAGTTAACATTTTACTTCTTAATGGCTTAAAAATTAGCTATAGTAAGACAGGCGAAAGTTTCGTTGTCGATCGGAAGTATTCGCGTTGGTTTGGAAGAGCCTAAGGGGAATTTTTCGAACATTTAACATTTTTCGGGTGAAAACCAGAAAAGTGAAATGGCAGTCATTCCGGGTGGAATGTTGTTTGGGCAAAACTCACAATTAAGCTGATTATGTTTGGAATCTTACATTGCAATAAGCGAATCCTCGATTCTCACCAATTTCGCACAGATAAAGCAACCAAAAGTAAATAGGTATGAACAAAAAAACAATTATAGAAAAAACTGCTCTTTCAGATCTTACACTTATTGTTTTATTTATCGACACACTATTGCAAGGAGTTCATTATTAAAATACCTGACAGTCTTTTTCTTAAAAATACAAAGATGAATTTAATATTAATGTAGCGCGTCTATATAGATTATATCATTTGCACCTGGTTTTTTTGCTAAGGCAACATCATTGCATTTACATAAAGATGTAACTTTTTGTTTTGTATAACTCCATATTTGATGTCGAAGAACTCGCTCTGCTTCCCAAGAGAAAAAAATAGCACTAGATCTCATGAGGAATATCATCTCACCGGATGAGTCTGTGGTGCCTAGAATCCAAGCTGGTTCCAGACCCCGATCATAACCCAGCGATTTGTGCGCCTCTCTGAGTCGTTAGCGGTTTTTCGTTTGGTCTTCATTTCAGTAATTGGTTGATGCTGCCAAACCAATCAGCACTGAACCATTTCTTTTGTGTTTTGTAGCTGTCTTATACCTGGCATGAAGTTTCTGTCCAACCCAAACGGGTATTCCTGTACAAAAAAACAAATGGCGATTAAAAATGTTAAAAAAATACATTTATTTAATTGAATACCAATCATAGCAGCGTATATGAGGGTACAACTAGATGTTATAACTGCGTAGGGTAATCGATATTTTAAATGGGAGTTCTTGAGGGTCATGACGGTCGGCTTACTTGCAATCTGGAGGTGGACACCATAGTGAATCTGGATCTGGTAGTAAAATCTTCTAACCATAAAGTTTTCATATTTTTTTATGAATTCAGGATGATCTTTAAGTAAAATTTCGATATTTCAAGGAGTTTTGGCCAGCAACGCTAGCCAATTGTTGGAGGCAGCAATTGTTTAAGCCAGAATTTTTTCTCTCTGCTGTCTATCTTGTCTTGGCCACAACCTGTGAATTATTTTTAAACTTATCAATTAATTAATAATAAATGAATATACCGTTTACCTGCAGAATAGTCATTCATTTTTGCGAATTAAATTTAAAATTAGAAAAATCCTTTATTTTTTTTTTCTTTTTGAGAAGTCAAAAATGTCAAATCTACAAAAGTAGGGAAGGTAGTTTCTAAAATATACACTACCTGACCTGCTCTGGTGGTAAACCGGCGGAGGTAAAGCACTGATCTCTATAATACACTGGATAGTGGATTCCCTTTATGTATAACAGTTTTTTTTGACTCCAATTGAAGATGACATTCTGGTGCCAAGCGCACCGTTTGACGTCTTTCTTAAAAAAAAAGAAGTAATTTGACGCACATTTTTCAGTTCACTGGTTGAACACAACACGCGCGTCAGGACACGCGGCAGGGCGCGCGTTCGAATTTCTTTCAACCATTTCAGATGGCTTATTTTTGTATATGATTGTGTGAGTTCTATTTGACAGGAATTTGAACACAAAAAAATAATGGTCCTTCAAATTCACAACAAATATTTCGAACTGCATTTAATTTACCATGTCCCTTTTATAAGATTAAGTACAAACTTATTTGAGTGAATAGATGCAAAACAAAAAAAAAATTGTGCGTTTATCCAAACAACAAAAAATTACAATTCAGTGTTAGTTACAATTTGTGCAAATTCGCAAGAAATGTCAGTTACTATTTAACTCCCAGAACCGCGTTTGTGGCTACAGACACAAAACCTAATGTGAACACATCCGACTCATTCTGACGTGTAGCAGTCGTTAAAACAAAACAAAAATCTTTGCTTGTTGAAGGATTAATTAGAAACATTTCACTTACAAAATATAAATCTTAGTAGGAAAATGCTTTTAATTAAAAAAATTAGATTCCGTAGGACTTAAGTGCCAAAGATAAGGTACAGACAGAGAGAACAGATATCACAAAAGAAAACGCCAAAAAAAATGAACAATCTTAAGCAAAAAATTAAAAAATCCTTACTTTCTTCGCCATCATTTTCTCACCATGACTGGCTGAACACAATAGAAGCGCGTTCGAATGCGCGTTCGCACCTGTCAAAGTTAAAACACGTGAAATTTCGTTAAAGTGAATACAATGGAGACGCAGCCGCGAACGCGACTCTGGGAGTTAAATAAGTTTTAATAATCACGCGCGTGCGAACGCGCGATCGAACGCGCGTCTTTTGTGTTCAGCCAGTGAAGTGGGGATAAAGCACAAGAGACGCGAAAAAAAGTCGAAGGAGACAGTCCAATGTGAACACCGTTCTATAACGAGATTTTATGTATTTTAACATTGTAAGATAAGGACGCGCGCCATGACTCGCGTGTATTGTGTTCAGCCACTTTGACAAAAAGAAGTTATACTGTTATACAAACCTGGTGCCAAGCGCACCGTATAACAATCTTCAATTGGAGTCATTTTGTTTGTATGAATACGCTATCCAGTGTATTATAGAGATCAGTGAGGTAAAGTGGCGGTGGTAAACTGTCCCGTGGTAAACTGTCCCGTGGAAAAACGGCGTTGCCAAACCGGCGGTGGTAAACTGTCTCGTGGTAAACTGGCGGTGGTAAACAGTCCTGCTTCGAATTAAAATGGCTGCCGGGGATTCTCATCTTCATGTGGCTAATCTGTGGTTGAGACAAACGTCTTATGTGGCTGATTACATGGGTCGTTTTACTGAAGAGCGCATCGCGTGAGAGAGGTAGATTTTATGTGCGTAAAAAAGAGAAGGTGGAATCTACATTCTCTTTGTTACGCACATAAAATCTACATGTCTCATGCGATGCGCTCTTCAGTAAAACGACCCATGTAATCAGGCAGTATGAACAACACGAACGGAACATAATTTTGAACTTACATTAGACGTCAGTGCCAAACAAGCAAACAAAAATCAATAGTTTGTGCCTGATTACATGGGTCGTTTTACTGACGAGCGCATTGGATGAGACAGGTAGATTTTATGTGCGTAAAAAAGAGAAGGTAGATTCCACCTTCTCTTTTTTGCTTACATAAAATCTACCTCTCTCACGCTATGCGCTCTTCAGTAAAACGGCCCATGTAATCAGCCACTTTGACAGTAAAATATGCAGCTAAAACAAAAACATGTGATTGGGCCATCACACACTGGCTCAATTGAGCCTGGGGAAATCGGAGTTTGTTGGCGAGAGAGGTGAAGAGTTCGGAATGAAACGAACAAAATGTACTTCCTTAATTCGAGTGGAATAAGAAAGTTTAACTGTCACAGACGTGACCTAAGACGGTTTTTTAAGCGAGAAAAACAAGAAATCTTTTTTTTTTATATCAATTTTTAATTTAACTTTTATTTTTGCACTCATTAGTGTTTTTGAAAAGTAATTTTATCTTTATTTTTTTGTCGTTCGTCGCTAAAAAACTTCGTCTTCTTCTTAGCTTCTCAACGATCAGTATTTTTGAATCTTCAACATCTTTTTCATAGGGCCTTTTTAGTCTCCTCGATTTGTTGTAGTTATAGTCCGTATATCTAGATGGCGTTTGCGGCGACACTCCCCCCTGGTAAGACGGTTTTAATCGACTTACCACCTTGAACGTCGAGAACGGCAATCTTTACAGCTGGTCGAACATATATCCCATCTCAAGCCTGAACTGTCACTTTTCTGATTTGCCCATCACTATCTTCTGTACATTTATGTGGTTTTCGTTGCGACCAAAAAATTCGATTTTTTTTTTATTTTTTTGATTTTTTACAAGTTTTTCCTTTCCTTTCGACCAAAAAAATCGAATTTTTGTAGATCTGAAGTCGATTTTGCAGATCTCGATTTTTAGCAAGATTTTCACACGCACTTGCACACACATCAAAGAAAAGTGACTTTTACCCGTGTTGTTTTAAAAGTGGCACCCATACAATCACAAAACAAAATAAAATCACGTTTTGTGTTCGTTTTGCCAGTAAGATTTAAGATCTGACACCCAAATCTGAATTGGTTGAAACGAAAGCCACATTAATAGGCGTGTTTTTTTGCAAGTCCATATGGATTTGTCGAAAAAAACGACATCGGGACTTAGGAACTTCTTACTTACAGTACGTAAGTCCCAATAATTATCTGGACTTAGCTAAGTCCATATGGATTTAAGTTGTTGTTGTATTGACGTGTAAGACTATTAGTCCCGATGTCGTTTTTTTCGACAAATCCATATGGACTTGCAAAAAAAACACGGCTAATAATTCGACCCACAAATTTCATGGATTTGTATCGTCAACGATTATAACAATGTCTCCCACTGCTATTGGTTTTGCTGGAGCCCACCACTTTCCTCTGCGAGTGAGTGTAGGAAGGTATTCATTCAGCCATCGTTTCCAGAATCCATTGGCAAATTGTTGCGATCTCATCCAATGTTTCCTCAAAACACAATTATCGGTGATGATACAGTCAGGTTTGTGCCCATCCGACGACCCCAACAAGAAATGATTTGGAGTCAGCGCCTCGTCCTCATCAGTATCTAGTGGTAAGTATTGTTGATTTGGCATCATTATTGTTAAAAACTAATTTGGCATAATTGAAATTTAAATAAAACTCATCTCTTCTTTGTAACGTTCTTCAAGACGACTGGTTATCTTTTCTTTTGTTCTCTGGAAACTATTTTATCTTTTACAGAAAACTGCGATATATTCATCAGGTTATGGGCCCAGATGCGCCAATTGAATAAACATAAAGTTGAAAGCAAAAAGTAAATAGTTATTTTTAAAGTTATTTTTGTTTAGAGAAACCATGGCGAATATTCCGATGATTGAGAGACTGAGGGGTCGTGAGAACTACGACAGCTGAAAGTTTGCGACAGAAAATTATCTTGTGTTGGACGACTTGTGGAAGTCGGTTCAAGGAACCGAGGTCAAGGAAGAGAAGAAAGCCATGGCAAAGGCAAAGCTGGTATTGCTGGTTGACCCGTCGTTGTACGTTCACATCAGGGAAGCCAAGACTGCAAAAGAAGTATGGGACCAATTGGCCGCAGCGTTTGATGATTCTGGACTCACGAGAAGGGTTGGGCTTTTGAGAGAGTTGACAACTACTCGCCTGGATGAATGTTCTTCAGTTATAGAGTATGTGAACAAAATCATTGGAACAGCTCACAAGCTCAATGCCATCAAAATGAAAGTCGATGATGAGTGGATTGGTAGTCTGCTCTTGAGCGGTTTGCCAGAAAGATTCCAGCCGATGATCATGGCAATTGAGAGTAGCGGAATCAAGATCACAGGTGATTCAATTAAATCTAAATTATTGCAGGATTTTGAATGCTACAATGGAATGCTTGATGGGGGCGATTCTCGTCGTGAAGGTCAGGCAATGGCGGCAATCAAAGGCAAACATAAGAACAAAACCCGAGTCAAGTGCTTTGGTTGCGGTGGTTTTGGTCACTTCAAGAAAGACTGTCCGAAGAAAGTAAACACGCACGGCAAGTTTGCTATATTTGCATCATTTTCTGTGCAGGAAGCTGACCAACTGTGGTTCGTGGACTCTGGGGCATCGTCGCACATGGCGAAAAGTTCTGATGGCTTTGAAAAATACATACCTTGTTCTTTGCAAGAATTTGTGACGTTGGCTGATGGATCCAAACTGCAAGTTGCTGGCAAAGGCAACATTTCCATCCGTGTACATGGTGAAGGTTGCACCAATGAAGTTCTTATGCGTGACGTTCTACATGTTCCAGAAATAAGTTTCAATTTAATATCAATAAGCCAGATAGTTAAGAACGGAAATTTAATTAAATTTGATGAAAAGGGTTGTAGAATTGTTGACAGCAAAAATATTACTTTTGCTACGGCTACTGAGATTGATAAGGTGTACAGATTAAATATACTGAAAGACAATACTGCTAAGGTGGCAACAGAATCTCACGTTGATTTATGGCACAGGCGGATGGGTCATCCGGGTGCTGAAGTTATGCGCTCTTTGGACTTGGTCGGTAGTACTAATGATGAGGGTTGCATTGTTTGTTGCGAGGGTAAGCAGAGTAAGCACACGTTCAGAGCGTCTAGAAGTTCCACAACAGATTTTCTCGAGTTGGTTCATTCAGATGTTGCTGGTCCGATGGAAAAGCCGTCGCTGGGAGGTGCCAGGTATTATGTTTTATTCTTGGATGATTTTTCTAAAAAGGTATTTGTTTTTGCCATGAAGAATAAAAGTGAAGTTCCAAAGCATTTTATTAATTTTAAAAACATGGTTGAAAATCAAATGCAAAGGAAGATAAAAATTTTTCGCTCAGATAATGGCAGCGAATTTATAAATAGCCAGATGAAAAAATGCTTTGAGTCATCGGGTATAATTCATCAAACTTCAACACCATATTGTCCTGAGCAGAATGGAAAGGCGGAAAGGATGAATCGATCGCTGGTCGAGAAAGCGAGATGTCTACTTTTCGATGCTGGCTTAGACAAAAGTTACTGGGGTGAAGCAGTGCATACTGCGGCTTATTTGATTAATAGAACTCCGATCAAATCGTTGAGTAATCGTTGCCCAGAAGAAGTGTGGACTGGTTCACAGGTGAATATTAAACATTTGCGAGTTTTTGGTTCTGTTGGAATGGTGTTGGTTCCAAAACAAAAGAGAACCAAGTTTGATGTAAAATCCATTAGGTGCATCATGGTTGGTTACGCTGAAAACTCAAAAGGCTACCGAATGTATGACCCAGTAAATAAAAAAATGCATATTACCAGAGAGGTGAAATTCATGGAAGGCAAGCGTTTTGAAGGTCAGAATTTAGTGGGGAATTTGAGAAAAAATTCTGAACCTACTGTTTTTAAAGCAAATCCTATTTCTGCTGTTGAGAATGATGCTGTTGTTGTTGGAGCCGAACCTGTTGTTTTTGCTGAGACTGAAGCTGTTGGTGAAAAGATTTGTCCGTCTGAAAATTCATTTGACGATGAAGATGATGTGGACAATGTCACAGAGATGTTCGCTGGTCAAGACTTGGACTCTGATGAGGTATTTGACGATGCTCATGCTGATATGGATGAAAATTGTATCGAAGTTTGTTCTAGTTATGAACCGTCAACCAATTTATCATCAAGTGAGGAAGTTGCTGATGGATTTTTGAGACGTTCAAATCGCGTGAAGAAACCTAAGATTTTAGAAGATTTTGTAGCTTTTATCAACGAAAAAGAAGTCGGTTCATCTGATGATCCTGTAACTTACGATGAGGCGGTTTCAAGATCAGATGGTTTGAATTGGAAGAAAGCAATCAGTGATGACTGTGAATCTTTGAAAGTAAACAACACTTGGGATGTTATTGACCGTCACCCTGGAATAAAACCCCTGAATTCAAAGTGGGTTTTCAAGACCAAAAGAGGTGTAAACGATAAAGTGATCCGATACAAAGCTAGGTAAGTGGCGAAGGGATGTGCTCAACGGAAAGGCATCGACTTTGACGAAGTATATTCACCGGTAATCCGATACAGCTCATTAAGATATCTACTGTCACTTGCAACAAAGATGAGTCTTCACATCGAGCAGCTGGATGCGGTTACCGCTTTTTTACAAGGTGAGTTATTGGAAGATGTTTATATTACTCCACCTAAAGGTTTAGAAATACCTATGAACAAAATTTTGAAGTTAAAAAAGTCCGTTTATGGACTCAAACAGTCTTCAAGGACATGGAATCTTAAGTTAAGCAAGGCTTTAAAAGCATTTAATTTAAAGCAATCACGATATGATCCATGTATTTATTATAATAATACAAATACTGAGTCGCTTTTATTTTTGGCAGTCTATGTAGATGACTTATTAATTTTTTCAAAAGACATGAAAGTATCAGACAAATTAAAGTCTTATTTAAAGTCAGAATTTCATATGAAAGAGATACCACAA
This sequence comes from Leucozona laternaria, assembly GCA_932273885.2. Classification (NCBI taxonomy): domain Eukaryota; kingdom Metazoa; phylum Arthropoda; class Insecta; order Diptera; family Syrphidae; genus Leucozona; species Leucozona laternaria. Next base: position 117,662,288 of record OW026366.1, read on the forward strand.
GTAAGTTCGTTTTTGGGTATGACCATAAGCTATGATAGAAAGAATGGAATCTTAGACATAAATCAAGGACAATATATTCTGAAGTTATTAAATCGATTTGGCATGAATAATTGTAATCCAGTATCAAGTCCTATGGATGTTAATGTAAAGTTAAGCAAGGATAATTGTCCCAAATCTGAAAAAGAAAAACTTGAAATGTCAAATGCACCCTATCAAGAGTTAATTGGAAGTTTGCTTTTTGCGGCTCAAATCAGTCGTCCAGATATTTGCTTCGCCGTAAATTTTTTGAGTAAGTTTAATAATAATCCAGGTCGACTTCACTGGTTGGCAGCAAAGAGAATTTTGAGATACCTGAAGGGAACTTTGAACCTGAAACTTTCCTATAATCGAAATGGAAATTCAGAAATTGTAGGATTTTGTGATTCCGACTACGCCAATGATTTAGATGAAAGGAAATCAGTAAGTGGATACGTGTTTCTGGCTCAAGGAGGAGCAATATCCTGGGGATCACGAAAACAGGCGACCGTTGCACTGTCTACAGCCAAGGCAGAGTACATCTCTATGGGGGTGGCTGTACAAGAAGCAATTTGGCTGAAAGGAATTCAGAAGGAGTTGACTGGAGTTGAATCATCTATACAAATTTTTTGTGACAGTCAATGTGCCATTCATCTTGCATCGAATGAATGTTATCGTCCACGCACGAAACATATCGACATCCGACATCATTTCGTCCGAGATATAGTGGCAGAAAAACAGATCCAGCTGAAATCAGTTCGCTCCGAAGATATGGCAGCAGATATATTAACGAAGCCTTTATCATCTCCTATGATTCAAAATTTTATTAAATTAATTGGTTTGTTAATTAAATGAGTTTTTAGTGGGGATGTTGATTTGGCATCATTATTGTTAAAAACTAATTTGGCATAATTGAAATTTAAATAAAACTCATCTCTTCTTTGTAACGTTCTTCAAGGCGACTGGTTATCTTTTCTTTTGTTCTCTGGAAACTATTTTATCTTTTACAGAAAACTGCGATATATTCATCAAGTATGTTAGTGGGTGACAATTAATAGTTTTTTCAACTTCCAGCAGCATACTATGAAGCAACTCATCTGAAGGATTATAGATTGGGGCTATTTCTTTGAGAACCCTTTTGACTGTTTGCACCATCCGCTCCCAAGTGCCTCCCATATGAGGTGAAGAAGGTGGGTTGAATATCCATTTTGTCATCGGCGATGAAAACTTCTTGGCAATGGTTGACTGGCGCTTGAAAGCATCTTGAAGTTCTTTTTTGGCCCCATGGAAATTTGTTCCATTATCGCTATGGAATTCAATTGGGGTACCACGGCGAGCTATAAATCGTTTTATAGCTAATATGCAAACGTCACTGGACAAATTTGAGGCCACTTCAATGTGTATAGCTCGTGTTGTCATGCAAGTTATTAAGACGCCCCATCGCTTCTCTGTTCTTCTTCCGAGTGTCACTTTATAGGCCCAAAATAGTCGATTCCGGAATATGAAAAAGGTCTATGATATGCTGCAAGACTGGCAGGTGGAAGTTTACCCATCATCGGTGGATTGGGAGCGGCACGACGAATCTTGCAATGCATGCAGTTGTTAATTTCTTCCTTAACTGCAACTCTGATGTGAGGAATCCAGAATTTTTGTCTGAGTTCATTGACAACTGTGAACTTGAAGAGAATGATAAGTGCTGTGATTGGGTGTCCTCTAGGAAGAATGATAGGCCGCTTAACATCCCGGTTGATTCTGGTAGAAGCATCGATTCGTCCATAGTGACGAAGAACTCCATTTCGATCCAGATATGGAGAGAGTTTGTAGATAGGGCTGCTTCTGTCCACGGTCCTCTGGTGTTTCGGTTTCCTTTTTTGTTTCAACAGCGTCTTAAATTCATCTGCATAAGCATCGATTTGAGCTTCCCGAAAGAGATATGCTTCCGCTTCCTGATACTCTTCTCTTGCTAATACACCTGATCGTCTCGGTAGCTTCTTCTTTTTATGTCGGATATTATGGATGAATCGAAAGGCAAATGCGGTACTCCTCAACAGATGCATCCAATTCGAAAAGTGTGTTGGATCGATTATGATTTTAGATTCGAATTGATGAATGAAAAGGTGTGGCTTGATTTCTTCTTCAGTTGTGTTTATTGAAATATTAACTGGCCAATCAGCTTCAGAAAGCAACAGAAAAGGTGGCCCTGTATACCAGCGACTATTGGAAGCAAAATAGGGTTGTTTCTTCGGCCGCTTTGTTGCTTCGTCTGCTACGTTTAATTTTGATGGAATATATCTCCATTCTTCTATCTTTGTTGATTCCAAAATTTCGGAGACTCGGAAAGCCACAAACTGTTGGTATTTACGGTTATCAGCTCGAATCCAACTCAGAACTGTGTTAGAGTCAGACCAAAACACCTTTCTCACAACGTTCACTGAATGTTCTTTAATGATGGAGTTGGCCAGACGAACTCCAAGTTTTGCAGCCTCCAAACGTGGAATCGAAGTAAGTTTTAAAGGCGCAAGTCTTGTCTTAGAGCTCACTAGACTGCATGCCACTTGGTTTCCTCGAATGCATCGAACATACGCAGATGCTGCATATGCATGACTGCTGGCATCCACGAAGATATGCAACTCAATTTTAACATCATTATTGAAATCTAATCCAGTCAAATAACATCTCGGAATGGAAATGTTTTCAATATCATTTAGCATTCCGATCCACTGACGCCATCGCTCGAATTGTTCCTCGTTTATTTGGTCGTCCCAGCCTATCGAACTTCTCCAAATATCTTGAAGTAGTATCTTGAGTAGAACAAGAAAGTGGGCAATCAGTCCGAGTGGATCATAAATCGTCATCAGAATGCGCAAAACTTCTCTCTTGGTTGGTATTTGTAATCCTTGGAGAATCATATGGTTGCTTTTATTTCTGGTGACTACGTAGTTAAAACAGTCTGTAGTTGTGCACCACCACATACCCAGTACCTTATCTTTTTTGTTCTCGAGAGCCATTTTAAGATTGTGGCTTTGTTTGGTGTGTAATTCTCCTAGGGACCTAACAACAAATGGTGAGTTAGAAATCCACTTACCAATTTCGAAGCCACCGTGATGATGGATTTGTTTCACGTCTTTGCAAAGTTGGATGGCCTCCGCTTCGGTGTCTACGCTATCTAAAAGGTCATCTACGTAGTGGTTCTCCTGAATACATCTCACTGCTTTGGGGTACTACTTGAGATACGTAAACATCTGGATCTTTCTTAGACTCATCAAGTTGCCAAAGAAAACGTTGAGCATGTTGATCTTCTTGTTTGACTCGGACTTGGTGATACATCTCCCGAATGTCCCCACAGATCGCAATTTTTCTTTCCCTTAATCGTTGTAGTAAACCCAATAGTGTCGTTAGCTGGTCGGGTCCTTTTAGAAGGACGGAGTTCAGAGAAATTCCTCTCACCTTAGCGGCGGCATCCCAGACGATGCGTGTCTTTTCAGGCTTCTTCGGATTCATCACTGGAAAGACATGTAAGTACCAGATGCGAGAATGGGGTTGCTCTAACTCCTCTTTGGAAAGCTTCCGAATGTAGCCTTTCTTCAGGTATTCAGATATTTGGCGATTCAGGTTGTCTTTAAGATCTGGGTCGCGATTTAATCTAGCCTGTAGGGACCGATAACGATGAACGGCCATGGGCAAGCTATCCAGCAGTTGAACTTGATCGGACTTCCAGAGCAAAGCAGTTTCGTATCTTTCGTCATCGCTAGTTCGAACAGTTTCAGTCTCCATTATCTCAAGAGCACGTTGGTCATCAGGTGCGGTCAGAGGTTTCATCGAGTCTGCGGTATCACCAAGGCTATCGAGCGAGAAATACTTGTTCATCATATCGTGAAGGTGTTCATCTGATGGTTGCGTACATTCGCAATGGTGATAGCTATGATGAACATGAATTGCTGCACTATCATTTTCTTGAAGCTGACACGGACCGTAAATGGCCCAGCCAAGACGTGTCTTTGATGCAATCGGTTGATTTTTGGTGCCTTCTCTATACCTCAGCTGAGTTCCCAAATGCCAATTATTAAGTCCAATCAATATACGTGGAGTTGATGGACTATAAGAACTTATTGGAAGTCCTTTTAAGTAAGGATAGATTGACTCAAGGTTCTTCATGCATATTGACTGTGTTGGTAGTTTCAATGCTGATACGGTTCTGACATCTGAGATTGAGTATCTCTTGTTCGAACTTCCTGATGATATTTGCACAGAAACAACTTTTGAGTTCTTTTCTATTCGATGAGTGTCTCCTGTCCACTTGAGACATAGATCTTTGGTAGGCCCTTGTAGCTGTAGCTCATCCGCCAGAGATGTATCCATTAAAGAGACCGAAGACCCTTCGTCGAGAAATACGAATACACTTACGGGTCCTCGTTTACCAAAGAGTGTGGCAGGTAGAATCCTGAATAACGTACTCTTTTGATTATTATTGATATGGGTGTTAATTCTGCCGATGGAGGCAATGGCATCTCGATTATAATTATGAAGTAAACGGTGGTGTTTATACAAACACCCGTCGATTCCACATGGATCGGACAATCGGCATCGAGAGCGTAAGTGGGAGATGAGGCACAATCTGCAAAGTTTATTTCTCTTCACTGCGTTCCATCTTTCAGCGGTGTTAAGGTTGTTGAAGTTGCTGCAATTTTTGACCTTGGCACAGCTTTGGTTGCAGATGCAACAATTCTTCTTAATAGCTGAATGGGATTCAGGATTCGTATTATGAAGAGATACATGACCTCTCGAAGTGGATTTGGCTTGGATTTGTGGAACGTAATATGTGACGCTGCTCACGGTCCCGCCAACTGCATCAACCAAGTGCTGAACGTTCCCAAATCCGCTTCGATGTTGAACGAATATGTAGCCCAATTCAACTTTATTTGAGCAGGAAGTTTTTCAATAAGTTCTTGTAATTTCGTTTTCGTTTGGATGTTCGGAGTACTCCTTTTACACTCCTTTTCACTCCCAGTACTCCAAAAGCCTTCGATTGGCTGTTCCGAGTAATGTTTTCGGAGTGTTCTTCTGTCCCCAATTTCATTTTGGAGTAGATGAGGAACACACACATACATATAAAGTTTTTCGTTGGATTACTTGTCAAAAGTGATAAATACTTGAAGAAGCCATTTTGTTAAATGGCAGCTTTGGTAGTGTGTGTGTAAATTTAGGAAAGTCAGTGTTTTCATATTCGATTGGAATTGAAAAGGAGTACAATTGACCGAAAATCCAATCGAAAACGACATAAGAGAACTGGGTTATTAAGGTGATTTGACATTCCGCATGCTTCCATCGTTGAACTCATGTTATCCACTGCCAGCGCGAATGGGATGATGGTCTCCAGCTTGTCGGACTTAGGGTTCGGCTCTGCACGGACTTTCTGTAACAATGACTGAATTATGGTTTCGGGTCGGCCAAATATTACTCTTAGCGTCTCAATAATGGTTGGGACGTTTTGCGGAAACAAAAGTCTGCTTCGGACTGCTTCTAAGGCTGGTCCTTTCAAGCACTTTTGGAGTCGATGAATATTTTCCGTATTTGTTATCCCACAGGCTGTAGTAGTGCCTTCAAAACTGCTTATGAAGATAGGCCATTCATCTGGTCTACCGCTGAATATAGGGAGATCAGTCGGAAGGGCCTGTCGTGCTGCCAGCTGATTTGGAGTAAATTGTAGTACGGGGACGGTACTGCCAAATTCTGGAAATCGTGATGATGACCCTTCATATGGTGGGAAGGCGGCAGGAATAGCGGATGGGATTTGTTCTTTCGCTATAGGTGGTGGCTGAGGAGCACATTGACGTTGTAATGTAGCTGGATTTTGAATTTTGACTGCTTGTTGAGGTTCTGCATGATAAGTCACATGCGTCAAATGTGTCGACTGCGCTTGTACCCACTTACTAACGTTGTTCTTTGCACAAATAGTTTCCTGATTTAAATCGATGTCTTCTTCATCTGAGTCTTGGTCCAGTTGTAATAAATTAAAACGTTCGTCCATGTACTCCTTGTCTTCTTGGAGTTGTTGTGCTTTTCTTTTCTCCTGTAGTGCTCTTTCTTCCTCGACCTCCTGAATGGCTCGTTCCTTCCGCAATTTTCTTTCTTCTTCGAGGCGTTGTAGTTGGAGTTTAATGCGGCGTGAACGTGCTGAACGAATTGTGCTTGTTGCAGATTTTGCCTGAGAATGAATAGATTCAACTTGTGGTGCAGATTTGGTAAAGTCCTCACACGTCCAATCATGGTTTTGTATGGATTCATTCACTCCTACGCATGTGAAATGAAACCAAATATCGCATGAGTCACATTGTACCATATCCAAGTTGTCCTCAGATTTGCATAATTTGCAGCTGTATGTAGCTTCACCTTCGTTAGTCAACGCCTTTTTTGCTCTCGGTTTGCGGCCCCTTGGTGTTGATGTGGTTTGGAGCGTTTTGTCTGCCATTATCAGATAATATACTTTTATTAAATAGAATGAGAAGTTTTTTAGAATGTCACAGACGTGACCTAAGACGCTTTTTTAAGCGAGAAAAACAAGAAATCTTTTTTTTTTTTTATATCAATTTTTAATTTAACTTTTATTTTTGCACTCATTAGTGTTTTTGAAAAGTAATTTTATCTTTATTTTTTTGTCGTTCGTCGCTAAAAAACTTCGTCTTCTTCTTAGCTTCTCAACGATCAGTATTTTTGAGTCTTTAACATCTTTTTCATTCGGCCTTTTTAGTCTCCTCGATTTGTTGTAGTTATAGTCCGTATATCTAGATGGCGTTTGCGGCGACATTAACTACTAATACACACAAGTTGTTTGTTTCTAGGCGAAAAAAAAACAATCGGTTGTCATGACCACTAAATTTTTATTTTTGTAAAAGCAAAGGAGTTTTTGTTGTTTGAATTTTAAAATTGAAACAAAAAATACACATACAAAAACAACGGTTTCATGTACACAAAATGTTCTCCCAGCTTTCTTCATCCCGTGTGCGATTGAAGCAAAAGTTAGTAAGGATTAAGTCTCGTTCAAAATTGAACCAGTGTGTGATGGCCCATTGTGATTTGATTTGGCGCAAAATATTTTAAGAGAAAAGTTTAAAAGCCGAACGTTGTTCTCAAAAAAACGTTGTGAAATATTATCTTATTAATATTATTATTAATTTCACAATAAGTTTTTGCTAAACTCTCAGAAAAACACAGCCAAACTTCGCAATGAAATGACGTTTCATTTTCATTGGTAAGGTAGTTCAATCATTGAAACAATAGCAGTGTTTTTTTTTCAAGTCCATATGGATTTGCCGAAAAAAACGACATCCGGACTTATAGTTTTACACGTAAATAAAGGGTTCGCCATCTAACGTTTGTTTTACAACTAGTGCTTATTTCGTGAATGGTAACACTTAGCTCATGTCTGATTTGACAGATAATTAGTTTTATCCTTTCCACAGAACGAATATGGTTGTGTATACGCTTCGCTAAGTAGGCCTGCGATCGACTTAGAGAAGATGCCGATTTTTCCAAAAAAATCATCTTTTCAGATGAAGCTCATTTTGATCTTGGTGGGTAGTAAACAAGCAAAATTGTCGCATTTGGGGCACAGAAAACCCGCACGCATACATTGAAAAGCCGATACACCCAAAACGAGTCACTGTTTGGTGCGGATTTTGGTCCAGAGGCATAATTGGGCCATTTTTCGAAAATGAGCAAGGAGTGGCCGTTACAGTCAATGGCGATCGTTATCGGGCCATGTTGAACGAATTTTTGTTCACAAAAATTGAAGAGGAGGATATTGGCAACATTTGATTTCAACAGGACGGCGCTACGTGCCACACAGCCGAAGCTGCACTCGATGTTTTGCGCCATTTTAAAAAAATCAGAAGTTATTTGGCGGACCCTTTATAACAACTTAAATCCATAAAGACTTAGCTAACTCCAGATAATTATCGGGACTTACGTACTGTAAGTAAGAAGTTCCTAAGTCCCGATGTCGTTTTTTTCGACAAATTCATATGGACTTGCAAAAAACACGCCTAATAAATGGTGTTAATTTAAACCAAATCAGTCGATAAATAAGGGTTAAGGATATACTCATATTTTCTCTTAAAATGTCTCAAAGAAATATGTACGTTTTGGCATGGCAGTGTATTTATCACATCGGTGTGAATATTTGGTTATTTTTAGATAGAAAATGAAACTTCTTCTTTGGATCTAATGGCATCAAAGTATTCATACCAAGGTAAAGCAGCTTTTAGTTCGGTATTTTTAGGTGTTTTACCTATGCTGTTTTCCATTGGCAAATTCAGATTTCAATTTAAAAATTGATTGTTTTCGTGGCGAATGGAACACGATTGTAAATTGATTTATTTTTGTCATTGTATTTGTGTAGTTTCATTTCTCTGTCAATATTTCGATACAAATTTCGTCCCTTTTAGAAGAAAAAGATGAGCTTGATGAAGTTTCCGATTCATTTTAAAATTTTCCATTTATAATCAAATATTTCTCACATATTTCAACACAAATTTCATTCCCGAAATATCTACATTAATCCAATCAAACAACACATTCGCCAACTGACAGCTGCAAATTATTTTGGTGTTAGTACAGGAAGGGGTAAAGGCTTTCCCAAACCAACTCGAAACATTCGCGCGAATATGCGACAACTGAATAATGTTCGAAGATTCGCATCGGGCCAGTGTGGGTGCTCCCATTAATCTCCATGTAAATTAAGGCTCTCCCAAACCAACGCGAATGTTTCAGAACGACGACGAAACTTTCGCCTGTCTTAATTTATTTACATGGAGATTAATGGGAGCGCCCACACTGGCGCGATGCGAATCTTCGAACATTATTCAGTCGTCGCATATTCGCGCGAATGTTTCGCGTTGGTTTGGGACAGCCTTAAATTAAGACAGGCGAAAGTTTCGTCGTCGTTGTGAAATATTCGCGTTGGTTTGGGAGAGCCTTAATGTACGAGCATTCGCTTTGCGCCAGTGTGGGTGCTCCCATTAATATCCATGTAAATAAATTAAGCCAGCGAAATTTTTGTCGTCGTTCCGAAGTACTCGCGTTGGTTTGGGAGAGCCTTAAATCTGCCGAAAAATTTAGATCTGTAAAATTGATTTTAAATCAAATATAAATCAATTTATTTTGCCCAACGGAACGCAAAAATGGTCAAAATTGGCTTTTTGACAGATCCAAATCAAAAATAAATTGATTTATCTTACCAATGGAAACCCCCATTAATCACATCCAGAACCCAACCAAATATAGTTTGAATTACCCTTCCTTCACTTCTGACAGCGATTTCAGTGCACTTTCGGTGTAAACTTTTGCACCGTTAAAAATAAATGATCGGAGTTAAAAAAAAATATGCTGATTCTACAATCCTTTAAAAATTCCAAAAATCGTAGGCCTCTTCAGAATGCGTTTGAACTGCCTAATTTGTACGAGCTTTCTCAATCCATTAACATCGAGGGCTTCTTTAGCTAGAATTCAATACTTTATGGATTGATACATACGGGACGAACTATATTTCCATGTTTATAGACCATTTAGTGCAAAGTATTTCCAAAAAGCCCTGAAACAGCGTTTTCCCCGAGGTAAATTTAATGCTTGAAATGAAAAACGGCTATCGATAGCGATTTATTGCATTTTCAGAGTAAATTTCTGCGTTACCAAACAAGCACTCTATAAGTATCAAATAGGTAGTTCGAAAAGTGGCGGTGGTAAACTGTCTCGTGGTAAACTGTCCCGTGGTAAACCGGCGGTGGCAAACCGGCGGTGGCAAACCGGCGGTGGTAAACTGGCGGTGGTAAACTGTCTCGTGGTAAACTGGCGGTGGTAAAACGTTATGTACCGGTTTTTTTGCAAGTCCATATGGATTTTTCGAAGAAACCAACATATGAACTAATAGTTGTGCACGTAAATACAACAACAACTTAAAACCATAAATAAATAAATAAATAAATATATGAGAGTCCGCGCACATAAACCGGCGGACTGTCATATAATCCCGAGTGCTCAAAATCGAAACCAAACTGTTTAGTTGCATGTGCGCGCCTGGTCTTAGGTAACCCGGAGGCCACACGAGTCAGTACTGGCAAGCAAGTTGCAATACATTCACTTTTTTCACTAACACCTATAAACCCAAGCAACTTGCTCGTCAACTGGCTTGCCCTTACTATATATGGACTGCCAGTAGCCAACTTCACGTTTGTTCGATAAAGAAATAAACGCCACCAGCGCTTGCGTAGGTATGGCGGAAACACAATGTAACATTTTTGACACTTCAGTTTGTGCTCATTTATACAAAAAAAAATCAAAATACAACTTTTCAATTTTTCACATTACAAATATCTTTCTTGCCAGAACTTAATTATTATACAAAAACTTCTAAGTGATTAAATTATTTATAAAAATTATTCTATCAGTGAAATATGCTGCCTGTGTTAAAAGCATGGTACCGAATGTCTCAATATATTCCTATAACCAGAAGGAGGTACCTATGCTATGTATATACGTTAATATTATTTAATTGGATCCATTTCTATAAATATAGGTAACTCAAGACGATAAAATACCCAACAAAATACGTTCCGAAGTGCTAAAGTCAGGTTAATGACTTTCTTGAACTTATGGCCGAGTTGAAAGTCAAATCTTGTACTAGTACCTACTAATGATTCCTGTCGCAATACACTTCAAGCATTATGGACAGATCATCGCCAGACGCAGAGACGTTCTACGAATCCCAAAAATGAGTATCAAAGCTGCCGTCGTAACAGAAATATTGCCACACATATTCTGAGTTCATACAAAGTTATTCGATCGCCTACAATTTCGTGTCAATATTTTTCTTATGACGGGATACTTTTTTTCGAGATTCGTAGTACGAATCTATTACGACGGAGCCTGGGATGAGTCCTTTTATCTCAGTAGCTAATCTTGAACATAATATCTATCATCGCATTGACCGATGGTTTCAAGAGCATTTAATATGTCCACGAGATGGAACAGTTGTATTCAACGATGGATGCATAGGTCGGTGAAGAACCAAAAATACTCAGGTTTGTGCTCAATATATGAAAAATATCCATAAACACAGTGTAACATTTGACACTTCTGATTTGTGCTTGATATGTTTATCATTTATATTTCATTTTAAGAAAATTCTAAACAGCACCAACGACGATGTCGAATCACCTCAAAGGATTGTGTGGAAAAACGACCTGTTCTATAATCAAAAGCCAAACAAGCTGCAATCTCATCACCTTTAAATAAACCTTTCAAGTTTGAAGATAAACCACAAGTGGTTCAATATGAAGTCACAATGCAGGTATGATTTTCTTTCCATTCTGTTATCTGTTTAACGAAAAAAAAACCAAGAGCTAACAAGCTTGATTTTAAAACATTGATAGGAGGGTAAAAGAATGCTGTGGTTCAAACATAAAGCTATTATCTTCAGGAAAGAATTCCGAAGATCTTAAAAAAGTAAATGATCTCACTCACAGGGAACGCTTAGAAGAGCCTTTCAAATATAAACTACTACATTTGTACCAATTAAAGCCAGACAATACATTCCAAATAAGCGTTGACTTATGGTCTCTACAGGCTCACTACTGAAACATTTCAATCCACCTATCCACCGAGATAAATCTATGTCCCAGCTCACCAAAAACAAGATGGATGGGTTATATCAAAGAATTAGATTTAAGTCTGTGTATCTTAATCATTAATAATTTTTTTGTATATAAAGATCCCCGATCCAGATGCAGAAAAGCCAAACGATTGGGATGAAGATGCACCACCACAAATACCCGATCCTTCATCAGCTTAGCCCGACGGTTAGTTGGATGACGAGCCAGAAATGATTCCCATAACTAATGCACTCAGGCCTAAAGATTGGGATACAGACATTTTAGAAGTGTGGTTATAGTAGAGAAGAAGAGTAGAAGAGAAACCTGGAAAGCCAAGTTCCGAAGCTGCGGAAGAGACTAAAGTAGAAATACATTATTATTACTTTTTTAATCAAATTTTACTCAAAAAAACATTAATTTCATTACAGGAACGAAAACGCCACCATGCCGCTGAATTTATTCACACAGCCTAGCAAAGATTAGCAAACTTAAACAGATGGAATCAGCCCTATTACGATTGTCAATTATCAATTGATAGTTGATAAATATTGAAATTTCGTACATTAAAACTTAATTTATTAAAAAACTGAACAACTATTCGGTGTCAATTATTAATTTTCTTGCAATTCACGACGGCCTGCACCATTCTCATTGATCAAAACTTTTATCAATTGGGTTGTTAAATATCGATTTTCAATATTTATCAACTATCAATTGATAATGGAATGTTTTTCGAAATATAGCTGTTTAAATATAACGATAAGAGTTGATATTATATAGACATTTAGTTTTAACATAACAGCACGTAACATGACAAGTTTGTTGAGAAATCAACTATAATTCAGAGATTGTCAGTAAACTGTTTTGCTTTTACAGAATAAAAATAATAAACAATAAATTATCCATGTCGTAATTTTTTTTGTTCTTAAGGCCAGGCGCGCACATGCAACTAAACAGTTTGGTTGCGATTTTGAGCACTATGGGATTATATGAGAGTCCGCGCACATAAACCGGCGGACTCTCATATAATCCCGAGTGCTCAAAATCGAAACCAAACTGTTTAGTTGCATGTGCGCGCCTGGCCTAACTCTCCAACACCAGGTATGGGGAATGTAGCACTTTAAATTTGAACTTCTCCCGAAAAAAGATTTTTCATGTAGAATTGTATAGAATTCAGCAATTTTTAAACCAGCGCTGGTGGTAGCATCTTTGGCAAATTAAGTTGATCGATAAAATCGGTGAATTCAACAACTTTATCAATGTCATTTTCACCCGAAAATGCAAGCAGTTGGCGATCGATAAGAATAAAACCACTATATTTAAATTAACGCAATTCTTTTAATTATGCCAAGACACGATCACCAGACTTGATACCCTTATCATAGCCCATCAGTGCGGCTTAAAATTGTTCGGACATGTTTTTGATTTGTGCATGAGTTCGAGATGGATTTTGTGCCTAAGCAAAAAGAAGGTTCCGCCAGGGAAATTAAGAATTTGGACACAAAGTGAGTCAAAAACCTACCGAAGCTTCTTAGCTCTGGTGTTGACATCGCTCCACATTGCTTCGACGATTGAATTCCGCAGGAACCGACCACCCTTTCCGAATTCTGAGCCCTCAGCCATGGCGCGGACTAATATCATCAATACATGAAGCTCTGCGAACAGAAACAGAAACCATGAGTTGAAAGTGTTCGGTGGGTGGAAGTACTCGAAGAAGTAATTGTTTTTGTCAACACTTTCGTACAGAATATGACTGCACACTCCCAGGTGCTATTATAAATCTTTTAAGAATCTTTCAAGAAATACTTACAAATTTAGATTTGTGACCAAATCCAACTTTCTTGAGAACTCTCTTGAGGATTCCCACTCCATTGTCGGCCTTTGCATGGTACACATTGGTGGCATATGTGGTAGCAGGAGTGAGTTGCTGCATCTGAATTGTACTCCGGCATTGAAACCCAAATGAACAGAAGTGCAATTGCGAGAATTGTGAAATCTGAAATATGAATGCCGTGTAATGTAAGTTTATATGCACCGCCAATAATCAATGCACGATATTTCCACCCCGCACAAATTTTGCAAACCGCACACCAACGTTAAGTTTTTTTTTAATTTCTTTACGATGTTTTGTTCGCTTATTAGTAATGTATAATTTTTATTCATTTTAATTAATTTCCAAAACTTATTCTTATCTCCTAGCCAAATGCAGAAAAATTGACTTTTCTAATTAAAGGCACACCACAAATGACAGACGTCAAAATTTAAACTTGAATGAAAACAGATGGCTCTGTTTTTTTAAAGAAAAAATAATAGATGTCCATAGCTTCTTTGGCAAAAATGATAGTTTTGGCCTAGTGGCAAGAGATGGCCTGGAGAATAGTAATTTTTTTTGCTGCTTTTCTACATAAGCACTTATGTTGCTAAGAAGTGGCTGGACGCCTTTTATAAGAGCTTTTGTATGGAAATGAGATTCGACTAGCAGTCCATATACAGTATGTCAATCGGCTTGCCTTTTTCAAAGCCAGTTGAGCAGGCAGTAGAGAAGCAAGTAGGGCGTTCATTTTTTTAACTATATCAACAATCATCGTTCCTTTTATTAAAATTTCTGAGATAAATAGATTTTGTGCAGAAAATAAGTTAAAATAAATTTAGTTTGGAATTTGATTGCATTTTAAAAATGTTAAAATTCACTTTCCTACGAAACTTGACATTGCTTGACAGAATATTTTACGATTGCGAATATTTCTTTACGAATTACCAAAAAGCTCTAAAATTGCCCTTTTCAAAAAATAAAATTTCAATTTTTTCGGATTTTTAGAGGTTTTTTAATCCATTGACATCGTAGACATCCTTTAATGGAATTTGAAAGTTTATGGCTTGACAGATAGGGGACAAATTATATTTGATCGTATCGTGAATATTTTGTTCCAAATGTCAACCGATTGCCCTAAAAATGCATTTTTCCGGAGCGGAAAATAAAATGGAAAAAATCGGATTTTTAGAGGTTTCTTATGTGGTTTTCGTTTCTACCAAAAAAAACGATTTTTTTGGATTTGTGACAAGTTTTTCCTGTCCTTTCGACCAAAAAAATCGAATTTTTGTCGATCTGAAGTCGATTTTGCAGATCTCGATTTTTATCAAGATGTACACAGATTTTCACACGCACTAGAACACACATCAAAGAAAAGTGACTTTTACCAGTGTTGTTTTAAAAATGCACTCATACAATCATAAAACAAAATAAAATCACGTTTTGTGTTCGTATTACCTGTTTCTTTTAGAATTAGAATAACCATATGGTTAGTGTTAGATCTTCTAAAATGGCATCCTCTTTTTCTTTCTGTTTATCTATTGTTAAAAGTTAATTTAAAGGATTTTACTTTTGTAACAGAAAATTCACATACCATCATTTTTTCCGAATAGTTCTAAAATGAGTAAATCATTAAAGGCAATTTGTTCATATAATTGCACTAATTTCTGTTTTTTGCTTCTTTTTGGCATGTTTTATTTAATTTTTTTAAATTTTTCAGGAAATAACTTATTTGCAAAAATAAATTTTTGACATTTGACGAACAGCTGATTCAATTACGCAGCATTTATCCAAATGAATAAAAAAGACGTTCACGTAAACTTTTGCGTAAACATATCTCTTTACACAATTGGTAACCTTATCTCGTTGCATAAATACACTTTATAATATACATTAACAGCCCGATTCTCCCCATCATCACTGATACCTCACAAGTCACAAGAAGAGGTAAAATTATGTAATATTGTGACTTTTTCGAATTCCCCCCCAGAGTCACAACTTATAACAGTCACAAAACAATTGAAATTGTGATCTCCCTCATAGCAGGTCACAACTCACAAAAACTTTTTTAAAATTTGATATCATAATCTATTTATTTTTTAAACAACATTGAATTTTGTTAAGGTTAGGAAAGAGAAAATCAAAATGGATTTTATTGGACGTATCTTCTTCGGTAGCTTTCATCCGAAATAAAAAAAAACAAGAATATCACAACAGCACAGACTTTTTTTATGATTCATTTGCTCTCGAAAACAAAATTTTTTAATAGTTTTTTTCACTTCTATTTTGCAAACCTATATATAAGCAATTCTTTTTTACTCACTTTATTGCTAAAAAATGGATGAAAACTAGTTTTTTTCAGTTTTAAATAAATTTATATGGCCCAGTTCTTTTTTTATGTTTTTATTGATCAGCTGTTGCAATTATGGCACTACAAAATTCACCTTTGCTGTGGTGAGTTTAGTTGTGAGCTTTCTTCTTAGAGGATATATAATATGGAGTGCTCGTTTCTATACCTAATGCTTTGTAATGCCTGGAGCCTTGATAGAGGGCACTGTTTCACTTTCAGTAAAGGTAAAGTCCTACAGCTGCTATCAATTCTAATACTACGTTTTCATTAGAGCTAAAATGAGGTAATTACGCAAATTTCAGAAAAAGTGTTTTCATTGCAAATTTGCTAATTTTGTTTGACAGCTCGTTTCATTTTGACTTTGATGTGGCTTGTTTTTGTTGTTTTCAATGGATTCCACATTAAATGGATTCCACTTGGGTGCGTTCATAAGGTTTTTCCGTAATTTCCAACCTAATTTCGTGCAAATTTGGTTGAAATTACCTCATTTCGAAATGTGAATTTGTATGGGAAATGAGGTAATTTGGAATCGAATTTGGAAATTTTCAACCAAATTACCTCATTTGCTCTAATTAAAACGTAGTATAAGTCATAATTTTCTTGTTTTCTCTCTAAATTGTTCTATTTTGAAATAAGTCTTGAAATTAATTAATATTGGTTTATTATTTTAAAGATATTGGGGCATTGGGCACCGAGTTCGTTGCAGCTACTTCTCAAAATGTCTAAGATCTTTGCTAGTTGTAATTTAACTATAAAACGTTCTAAAAATACTGAATATGTTGAGTGCGGTTTTTACTGCGGTCGTCATTTTCATAAAAACTGTGTTGAATTATCTCACGATGAATTTAAGGCATTATCAAATCGTAATTTGTTCTGGAAATGCAACTCTTGTGCTAACTTAAACCTTTCCTCTTTCTTAAATAATATTCATGAGCTTGCAACGAGTGTAAGTGAGATAAAAAATGATCTAAATGCTCTCAAATCAATATTTCCTAATAACTCTCCACCACGTAAGACCGCCAAAAAAAATCCGAAAAGTTGTGTAAGAGAATCTGACCTGTCCTCTCCCGTCCAGAATGATATCGCCATAAATCGCTCTCAAATGGATGTTCGGTCGGATGTATTAACATTAACAGTTCATGATTCAACAATTAAATCTTCATCTTCATTGTTTCCTCAACTTAATACTGTTCTGCCACAACCATCGAACATAAATTCCTCGATTCCCATAATGGATAACAGTTCTGAATTGAAAAAAGCCCATTTCAACAAGAAATCTTCGAGTGAAAATAAAATAATCGGCACTGACACCTCGTCCTCTCTTTGTGCACTCCCCGATTATAAGTGGCTTCATTTATCGAGATTCAACAAAGACATTAAACCTGAAGACATTATTAATCACACTTCACAAAAAACGAACATTCCATCTAAGCAATTTAAATGTTTCGCGTTAGTTTAAAAAGACGCCGATGTATCTAATCTCAAGTATATAACATTTAAGCTTAGTGTGCCATCTTCTAAAATCTCGGTTGTCATGGACTCCTCCGTATGGCCGTGTTTTGTACAAGTAAAGAAATTCATCTATCGTGAAAATATCAATAATAAAGAATCACCACCGCTCACTCGTATACCGACTCCCACACCCCAGCTTATGAACACATTATCATCATTATCAACATCACCACCGCCGTTGCTACCACCACCACTTTAAATATCACCATCCACACACCAGTCTCAGCCTTCATCATCACAGCCACCACTCAATTGACATTTTCATTCTTCTCCTCCATTCTCCATTCCATTATCAACATCACCACCGCCGTTGCTACCACCACCACTTCAAATATCACCATCCACACACCAGTCTCAGCCTTCATCATCACAGCCACCACTCAATTGACATTTTCATTCTTCTCCTCCATTCTCCTGTCTAAGTCGCCAACGTCCATGTAATGAACTACATAATCCAACAACATCAGCAATATGTAAACAAACTGTCACTAGCAAAAGCCATACACCAGGTAATCACTGCATTTATTTTCAAAACATGAGTGGCTTTTCTTCGAAACTGAGAGAGCTTTCTCTTATAATTGATTCATACAACAACTACAATGTGTTCGCTTTTGTGGAAACCTGGCTTCATAGTTATATTGCAACACAAGAATTATTCAACTATAACATGTTCTCAGTATTTCGTCTCGATCGTTTTAATGTTTCAAAAGGTCGTGGAGGTGGTTTAATTTTAGCTGTCCGCCGGCCGTTTGTTGCGTATGCTATCGACTTAGACATAATTCTAGAAGCAAATGTTGAAAACATAGAGCAACTTTGTGTTTCTATACAAGTTGCTGGAGCTAAAAAGCTGTTAATATTTTTAAGCTACATTCCACCTCAATCGTCAGCAGCTGTGTATAGTAAACATATGTCTAACATCGAGTCAACCTTGTCATCTTCAGAGCAGGTCGACATAAATGTTTGCGTTCTTGGAGATTTCAATTTGGGAGACATATCTTGGGAAGAAATACCAAATGATGATAGACTGCTGCCAAGCCGTGTCAACTCAGAAAATGAAATAATTATAATTGATAGTCTTTTTTCTTTTGGCCTTATGCAAGTTAATTGTATTCACAATTCCTTGAAGAGTTTTCTCGATCTTGTCTTCGTAATAGGGCCCATACACCACACATGCCTGCATGCGCAAATACAAGAATGCACAGTCACGCTTCAGCCATACACTACTCATGCAAACTGTACAATAATCAGTCGTGTTTTCATCGCTGAGCAGACAAATTCTTAATAGGTCAAGCTTGAATGAGCAAATGTAGCACACACACCACACATGCTTGCGTGCACAAACAAGAAAATATCAAACAAATTTGAAATCACTCATGCCACATGCACAACCACACATTCAACACCATACACTCGCAGTTTGCATGCGCAATCACTGTATTGCCCATGCAGGCATGTGTGGTGTATGGGCCCTATAAATGAAAATTTAAAATCAAAATTGTGTGAATGTATTCCTTTGTTATCAAATTCAGTTCATCATAAAGCGATAGAAATCTCATTTGAAAATTTAAATTATAATAATCTTAAAGAATTTATTGAATAATTATTTTGAATCTATCGATTGGGAGGTTAAGTTTAAAAGTAAATCTTTGACTGAAAGTTTCAGCATCTTTTTAGATTTGTTTTCTGAAGCCTTGAGCTATTGGGTTCCAAAAGTTAAAAAGAGGGTAGATAATCATCCACCATGGTATAACTCATAGAGTACCTATATACCTAGAGAACCGACTTAAGGGGTCCATTCTCGTTCACCCTACAAGCTGTACTGAGAGGAAATACCCTTTTGGCTTGCATGTATTAGTTGTCCCCGTGTATTTCAAATGGGAGCTCAATTTTCAAAAAGGGTACGCGCTCAGATATTTAAAATTAGAATTCGTTAAATTCAAAAAGATGAAATAAAATTATTTTTTAGCTAAATATGTTTTTTTAAACCCTTTATCAATATAAACTATGAAGAATATCGGTCTTTGTTGCACCTGGTATATAAATTGTATAATATTTTTGAATATTAAGGTTAAAAACAATAAAAACACCAACCAAAAAGTGGAAGCGCACCCTAGTATGCACACTTAAATCGTAAACACGTGCCTTAACTTCTACCACACTTCATAAACCAGTTTGAGCAAAATGGTTAATATTTTGACATTTGTTGTTGTTGCAATTTTTGCGTCTGCAAATTAAAATTTTAAAGTTTCGGTATTTTTAATTGTTTTCGTAAAAATAAACCAGGTTTATCCTCCTTTGATGGTCGGAAATTGCTTTTTTCAAAAATTCGTTCGAGTTATTTAACAAATTGTAGAGAAAAATTCTTATCGGTGCGTATTGGAGGAAAGAAAACTCCACGCCGAAAGAAGATTGTCCATTCAACGCCAGCTACCGATGACAAAAAACTACAGTCTTCGTTGAAAAAACTATTGGTAAATACCATCTCCGGCATCGAGGAAGTTAACATCATCAAAAACGAGGGCTCAATCATCCATTTCAACAATCCTAAAGCCCAGGCATCATTGCCCACAAACACATTCGCCATCACCGGCCACGGCGATAGTAAATCGATTTCTGAAATGCTGCCTGGCATCTCCACCCAATTGAGTCCCCTGGACATCACACAGTTGAAGAAGATCGGCAGTGTGTTCGCCGCGAATAAGAGTGCTGCCGATTGATCTGTCGCTGGTGGTATCTCGGCCGCCGTGCCGATGATGATGGCCCCAATTTGGTGCAAAACTTCTAATAAGTCGCCATTGGTACAGCCGTTCCTGCAGCTGTTACATCTCCAGCTGTTGCTGTTATATTTGTAGGTTGTTGTGGACATTTTCTTAAAGCTCATTCTTGTGATCTTCATGAGCCTAAGAACATATCTAAATAATGTACTTATATTGATTTCAGATGACGTTGACCATTTTTATGAACCTCTGTTCCCTGCAGATAATCCTAATCGCTCAAAAACAAATGGTAACACTAGTTCACCATTGATTCCTTAAAGAGATAACAGTGATGATTATGACTCTTTTGAAACCGATGGTGATCAACATAATAAATCAACCACGAAGGTTTGTCTTTTTTATTCAAAGTATACATTTTTGTATTAATTTTCTTCTCCTTTTAGCATTGACTTACTACATATGAACTACCAGGAGCCAACTTCACGAGTTGCCACTGCTGTTTATCCACAAGAACCAGTCACCACCTCCTCTAGCTCGCAACCGCTTGATATTCCAATTGGAAATGTAGAAATAGAACTAGCTGCACAGTTTGCTACATATAGTTAAATAGTTAAATAAAATGGAATTTATCTACATAAGTATTTTTTTTGCTTTCAAATGAATCAATTTAAGTTCTTTGTTCGAAATGACTTTTCGCTGGCCAGATTTCACATCATTCGCCATAGCTTCAATATTGCTCGCTTGATAACTAGCTTGCAAACTAGCAACATTTTTCATATACCAGACGTTTCAAGATTTTTTTTGGATAAAAATAATGTTGAAACGTCTCCTATATTACTTTTTATTCGAAATTTGTGTTAAAATTAAAAATGGTTTTCAGAATAATTTAGAAATCTAATATTGTAACTCATAACCGTTTCAATCATCAAAATCAAGCAATTAGTTTTGAAATGACAACTTGATTTATCTACCAATTTCAAGAAATTTCTACCAATTTTAAGAAATTTCTTGAAATTGTTACATACACCAGGCTGTCATTTCAAAACTAATTGCTTGATTTTGATGATTGAAATGGTTCTGAGTCACATTAGTAGTAACCTAAATGATTCTGGAAACCATTTTGATTTTTAACAAACATTTCAAAAAAAAGTCATACAGAAGACGTTTCAACATTTTTTTGTCAAAAAAAAAATCTTGAAACGTCTTTTATATGAAATTTTTTTGAAATATTTGTTTAAATTATTAACGGTTTTCAGGATCATTTAGGTAACTAATATTATGAATCAAATCCGCTTCAATCATCCCAATGAAGCAAGTAGTTTTGAAATGAAAGCTTGGTTTATCTACCAATTTCAAGAAATGTCTACCAATTTTAAGAAATTTCTTGAAATTGTCACATACACCAGGCTGTCATTTCAAAACTAATTGCTTGATTTTTGCCAAGTATCCTCCATCGATATTGCAAGCGTTCCAAGCATTCCAGTTGGGCTGTAGTGGATCCCAAGGAATATGGGAATCGCTCAATTTTCGTTGTGCTTCAACCAACCTGAGACCTGGATGTGCTACAATTTTCATAATCACTTCAAACATTTTTTTTAATTATTATTTATGAAAAAACAAAAAACAAATCCGAGGCAAAAGCACTAAAATGAAATGACTGTCACTTTTCATTTGACATAACAAAAACATCTCACGTTTTTGAGCAAATGCCTCCATTTTGTTTTTATATCCACCATGCACATGTTCACACGGATAGGGAAAAAAGAGTAAACTAATACTAAGTTTTCACCAAGAGGTAATCCGGTATTTAAGGTAGGAGATTTAAAATTAATCTTGAAGTGTTTTCACCACAAGAAAGGAGATTAGTTTGACGTTTTCAGTCTGAATTGCCATTCAATTGTCAACTCAATTTGACAAGAGTAAAACAAATATAATCGGCAAACGTATAGCAAACGGAAAAAAACAATTTTTGAGCAATAAAACAATTAATTTTGAATAAACTATTTATTAAAAATGAGTCTAGTAACCTAAATCTATTGTTATCACACCATTTTATTCTTCAAAAAACAGCCAACGCGCAAAAATATTTTATATTTTTTTTTGATTTCAATGGAAAAACTGACGTTTAAAAGGGTGCGTTCAACAAAATTAGGATTGTTTGATTTGACAATCTCCTTCTTGCAAGAAGATTTCAATGAGATTTATTTTAAATCTTCATTTGAGGAGATTTAAA
This sequence comes from Leucozona laternaria, assembly GCA_932273885.2. Classification (NCBI taxonomy): domain Eukaryota; kingdom Metazoa; phylum Arthropoda; class Insecta; order Diptera; family Syrphidae; genus Leucozona; species Leucozona laternaria. Next base: position 117,684,570 of record OW026366.1, read on the forward strand.
TTTGTATAGTAAATCTTCGTGATTTGAAGAGGATTTATGCTAAATCCTCTTAAATCGCGATTTAGTGCTCAGTAAAAACGTAGTATAAGAGAGTTTTCTCTTCCTCACCTCAAATAAAATTTGCGGGTGTTTTAGGCAAGAGGGGTACCGGTCGGTTCTCTAGGTAATATAGGTACTCTATGGTATAACTTCAGATTAAAAAAACTTAAAAATGCAAAAAATAATGCTCATAAAAAATTTGAAAAATCCAATTCGTTTGATGCCTATGAACTTTTCCGCCGCCTTAGAAAAGAATTTATTTTTTTATCTAAATTTTTGTGTAACTCCTATATTCAGTTAATTGAACTGAGCTTAAAGCAAAACCCGAAAAGATTTTGGAACTTTATTAATACAAAGTAGGGTTTCCATTATTAATGCAGTATGATGGGTTATCATCATCAAAATCTTTTGAAATAGTCGAAATGTTTGCTAACCATTTTCAAAATATTTACAGTCCCTCGAACATACAAAAAGGTTATTCATGTATTAATATAAGTCCAATGACAGATTGTTGTAGCATATTCTGTGAAACGCATGAGGTTGCTGCAGCAATAAATGATTTAAAAATCTCTTTTTTTCCCGATCTTCATGGAATTTATCCTAATGGATTAAAATCATGCCTTGATTCATTGAGTTTGCCCCTCCAAATTATTTTTAACAAGTCTTTGTCTGCTGGGGTATTTTTGGACGAATGGAAGATTTCTTGTATAACTCCTCTATTCAAGTCCGGATCATATTATTAACTGCAGACCTATAAGTCAAATGCCTACGCTGCCCAAATTGCTTGATAAGCTGGTTCAGCAAAAATTCTTTCATATTATTCAGAATGGCATCTCTAATCTGCAGCATGGTTTTTACAGGGGTAGATCTACTTGTACTAATCTAATTGAGTTTACAAATTATTGTTCATCGGCTATGGAAGAGGGTGCGCAAGTTGATGTTTGCTACACAGAATTTGTAAAAGCTTTTAGTAGAACCAATCAAAGTATTTTATTGGATAAACTTAAAGCATAGAGGTAGATCTACTTGTACTAATCTAATTGAGTTTACAAATTATTGTTCATCGGCTATGGAAGAGGGTGCGCAAGTTGATGTTTGCTACACAAAATTTGTAAAAGCTTTTAGTAGAACCAATCAAAGTATTTTATTGGATAAACTTAAAGCATACGGCTTTGATGGTGTAATTTCGAAATGGTTTAAATCATACTTAGTGGGAAGGAAACAAGTGGTGACTATTGGTAACTATAGTTCAAAAGAAATTTTAGCGCTCTCGGGAGTTCCCGAAGGTAGCCATTTGGGTCCGGCTATGTTCTCGTTGTATATAAATGATTTAGTAAATGTTATACAAGATTGCAATATTTGCAGATGATATTAAGTTCTTCAAAAAGATAACAAATATGAACGATTGCATTTCTTTCCAAAATGAGCTGAATGTATTTCATGATTGGTGCAGATCTAATGACCTTGAACTTAACTATGGGAAATGTGCGTTGATGACATATAATCGTATTCTACATGCAATTTTTATTAAACATAACCTTAATGGAATTATGTTGACAAGGGTTCATGAAATAAAAGATCTGGGAATAGTAGCCGTGTTTTTTTTGCAAGTCCATATGGATTTGTCGAAAAAAACGACATCGAGACTAATAGTTTTACACGTAAATACAACAACAACTTAAATCCATATAGACTTAGCTAAGTCCAGATAATTATCGGGACTTACGTACTGTAAGTAAGAAGTTCCTAAGTCCCGATGTCGTTTTTTTCGACAAATCCATATGGACTTGCAAAAAAACACGCCTAGTATTCGATACAAAACTTTCATTTGATCTTCATATTAATTATGTTGTGTCAAAAGCAAACTCCCTTTTAGGATTTGTTAAAAGGAATTCAGTAGACTTCAAAGATCCGTACACTGTTAAGTCCCTTTTCTGTTCATTAGTGCGACCTACACTTGAGTATTGCTACATTGTATGTTTCCCTAACACTGTAAAAAATATAAACAGGATTGAAAGGGTTCAAAAAAGTTTTTTGAGATTTGCTTCGAGAAATTTTTCATTATCAGGAAATGTAATATTAAGCTATAATAGCAAATGTTTATTGTAAGGGAGTGAGACCCTTGAAAGGCGAAGGAAAGTCTATAGTATATTGTTTATCCGTGATATTTTGTATTCTTCTATAAAAAGTGATAATCTATTATCTCAAATTCATTTGTATGCCCCTTCAAGATCCTTAAGATCAAGACAGTTACTGTACACTGTTCATCACAGAACTTTGTATGGGCAGCGTGACCCTATCTCCAGAGGTGTAAGTTTATTTAATGTTTTCTATGAAGATGCTGACATTTGTATGTCCAGAGAAAAATTCAAAAACACCATTATATGTAGTAAAAGGTTTTAAAACTATTAAATTTTGTAAATATATTATATTATTTAAATTTTATTTATTTCATTTTATCTCTAAATTTATATTATAATCTGTTGATGCACTAAATCGTAGATTGAACAATAAATACTAAATACTATTCATAGCCACATTTGAACTCCAGTTTATCTTAGACCTGGGTTTATTTTATCTAAATAACATTGAATAAGCCCCAGTCTAAGATAAACTGGAGTTTAAAAGTGACTATGAATATGCCCCATTAATGTTATTCAAGCAAAGAAATAAATTTCCGCTTTGCAGAAAATATAATTTTCCGCAGGACGTTTGCATGAACACCCCTTAGAAATACATGTGAAATGTCACATCAACCACACCACAAATGTCATTTCTAAATTTATCAGGTTTATCCTTACGCTTTCCGCATCAAATTGATGTGATAAATTTATCAAATCTGCAGAAAAATATTTTTTTTTAATATTTTTCTCCAATGTTCAAAAAACTGAGTGCCTTTGAACTTACTGAAACTTGAATAGCAACCCCTATGAAAGCTTCGCATTCGAATAAAAATAAGCACTCCATATTATATATTCTCTAAGGCTTTCTTATGATGATTGGGGGAGAATTCCAAAAATGTAATCGAGTCACAACAATTGTCACAAGAGCTTGTGACTTGTGACTCCTCACAACGGGAGAATCGGGCCGTTACAGAACGTAGGCATTGGGTATATACTCTCATTGGACTACCTTTAAACGATGCAATTTCTTCTTGCGATTTTTAAGCAAGTTTGGGAGGGACGTGTGTGGTGCCGGGGTAGACGAAATTGCTGAGGTTGAACAAATTGCAGAGTTATCGCTCATTCTTCTTTGTGTTTTTCCTTATTGTTCCAATGTGTTTTATTTTCATTCGTCGTCCACTCAGATAACTTCGCTTAATCAAGTGGAGTAAAGAGTGCAGTGAGATGATACTTCTTCACTTGCACAAAGTAAACTTTTCATTAAAAATCGCTGTCGTAAAAAAGGTATTTGCAATTAGAAGGAATCCAAAGGAGAAACGAATGGCCTTTTCGATTGGTAATCCGGGATAACGATTTAATACGTGTGTGAACCATTCTGGAACGATTCTGGAAAACAAAATCAGAGGCAAATTTCTCTTCTTTTCAGAAGAAGAACTGTGATTCTGACTCCAATCGAAAAGGCCAGAAGATTAATAACCTGATTCTCCCCATCACTGATACCTCACAAGTCACAAGAAGAGGTGAAATTAATATTGTGACTTTTTCGAATTCTCCCCCAGAGTCATAACTTATGAGAGTTACAAAAACAATCGAAATTGTGATCTCCATCATAGCAGGTCACAACTCACACATTCCATGTGTTTTAAAATTTTGATATTATAATCTATTTATTTTTTAAACAACATTGAATTTTTTTCAGATTAAGAAAGAGAAAATTAAAGTCGATTTTATTGGGCGTATCTTCTTCGGTATCTTTCATCCGAAATAAAAAAAAACAAGATTTTCACAATAGCACAGACTTTTTTTTCTAACGCAGGAAACAAATGATTCATTCGCTCTCAAAAACAAAATTTTTTAACAGTTTTCATTTCCATTTTGAAAACATTTATATACACAATTTGTTCACTCACTTTATTGCTAAAAAAATGAATTAAAACTTGATTTTTTTAAGTTTTAAATAAATTTATATGGCCCAATCCACAATCTTTTTTTATGTATTTAATAATCAACTGTTGTAATTATGGCACTAAAAAATTCACCCTTGCTTTGGTGAGTTTAGTTGTGAGCTTTCTTGTGATGATTGGGGGAGAATTCCAAAAATGTTATCGAGCAACAAAAATCCTCACAACGAATAGTCACAAGAGCTTATGACTTGTGACTCACAAGGGGAGAATCGGGCTGTAAAAATCGTAGTTGTTTAACAGCCCGATTCTCCCCTTTTGATGAGTCAGAAGTCACAAGCTCTTATGACTATTCCTTGTGAGGATTGTTGTGACTCGATAACATTTTTTGAATTCTCCCCCAATCATCACAAGAAATAACAACTAAACTCACCACAGCAAAAGTAATTTTTTACTGCCATAATTGCAACAGCTGATTATTAAAAACACAAAAATAGATTTTCAATTGGGCCAAATATTTTTACTCAAAACTTAATAAATCATCCATTTTTTGTTAGCAATAAAGTGAGTAAACAAATTGTTTATATATATGTTTGCAAAATTTAAGTGAAAAAACTATTAAAAAATGTTGTTTTCGAGAGCGAATGAACTATTTGTTTCCTGCGTTAAAGAAAAAGTCTGTGCTTTTTTTTTTTTATTTCGGATTCTTTTCTTTTTTTTTTTATTTCGGATGAAAGATAAACCGAAGAAGAAACTCCCAATAATATCCATATCAGTGACATTGTTTTGTGCAAAAAAATCTATGAATGTTTTTTTTTTCGGAAAAAAAATTTCTTTCTCACCATCAATTTTTTTTCGTTCAAAAGAACTGTATACTAAGCTTTAACCCTGGCAAACAAATTATACTCACCACAACGTCAGTGACATTGGGCCTTACTAATAATCAAAAGCTAATGTCGACTATTAGTTAACCGGAAGGTTAAAACAAAGTGCTAAGCACAGATTAGCCACATGAAGATGAGAATCCCCGGCAGCCATTTTAATTTGCCTACAAGCTTGAACTGGCAGTTATCAGATAAAAAATGAGAATGTGTATATAAAAATCTCACACATAGACAGTAGGGATCTTCACACACCGGGTTAAATTGTTGTTGCAATTCACATCTATTCATCGACGCGGGAAAAAATTACAAATACAACAATGTAAACAAATGGGTTTTGGAGGGTGAAACGTACGAAACATTCTCATCTTCATATGGCTAATCTGTGGTGCTAAGCTTTAACAAAATGCTACCAATAAACAATTTAACCCTTTCACTAACTAGTCTCCAGACTTTCCTTGAATCCATTACAAAATCTACTACAAATGAGCAAATAAATTGAATGAACTGTCAGAATTTTCACGAAAGTCTGTCAAAGTTCCAACCGGAGGCAACCAACTAATTAGGTCGTTTGCTGAAGGAACAATTAAAACCAAAGTTGGTTTTATATTATTTCTATCAGCAGGTCCAGTAATTTTAAATTAAAAAACAATCACAGCGATATTTTAATATTAGCCGTGTTTTTTTGCAAGTCCGGGGGAATTTGGTCGAAAAAAACGTCGTCGGAGCTAAACAATTTACATGTTAAATACAACAACAACTAATCCCCAGCACGCTTAGCTTAAGCGCACACAATTCTCGGTGCTTAACTCTGGGACGGGATTAAAACTGTGCTACCAAATGAAATTTTGTATTAATTATCGATAAATTGTATAGAAATATCAAAACGGACGTAAATCTGTTTTTGTTTTGGATAAAACGGAGCATGACGATGGCGAAAAAGTAAGGATTGATTTTATTTTTAATTAATAATTATTGTTAAATAAAAGTTTGTTTTTCGTATAGGCAGATGCGAATATCGGTTTTGTCTTCAACAAAAAAAAAAAGAAGGAAGAAAAATACCATAATGAGTGTGCCTTTTGAACTTCAGCTCTGGAAGTATAACTGACCTCATTAATTTGTGTAAGAACACAGCATTGGGAGTAAATCAACAACAATATACTATTCCAATTCATAGGGATGCCGGTACAAGTCGTAGAGTCATGGCTTCATCCGAATAACTTGAAAAAGTCCGTCAAAAAATGTACACCACAAGTTTTAAATAATACACTTACTGAGTTAGTTCCGCGCAAATCATCTGATTTTCCATTTGGAGCAATACAAGAAATTGGAACTGTGACACACGTAAAGATTCTTCGCTTACTAAAACTGTATCATATGACGAAACTGTGAGCGAAAGCTCTTAAACTATCAAATTTAGCTATATAAGACTAACATGATTTTGCCTTTCAATTGTTATTCCTAGGGGTTAAATTTGAAATAAGGTTCGTGTTATATCTACATCAAATTCATTATGATTAATTGTTCTTAGTTGTTTTATATTTTATTAATAAATACATTTTGTTAGTTAAGCTAGGAATTGTGAATTGTGCATTTAGGTTTTTTGATTCAAATTTACTTTTACTTGCACAACTCTCATCCGGACCACTAGTAATACAAATAATGGATGACCAATTGGCTGCATGGCATAAACTGCATAAACTTGAAGCAGACACAAGTATAAGAATAACTCGCTGAACACAATGGGATGCAGCTGCAGCTGAAAGAATAGCTATAGCAGATATCCTTCTATTCCACAACGAATCTTCTTCAATCCACGATCTTTTATTACCTGCTTCGCCACATCTCGATTCTCGATATATTTAAAAAATCTGTGTATTGCAGTGCTGTGAACGGCTGCATCTAAAAACATTGTTTTTGATATTTCCAGTGTTAATATTTTTTTATAATCTTACTTTATCAGTATTCCTCGCCCATTTGTGGTGGAAACTCTTCATCCCAGTCCAACCATATGGAAGCACTAATTCCTCAAGGAACACCTCAAACTTCTGACGAGCACCTTCATTACTGAGCGTATGCGGAAGACCTCCTGTCGATGAATGTACACAAAAATTGAAAATACCAATTTAAATTATTGCAGTGAACTTACTTGAATTGGGCAGCGCACTATTGTGGCATTAAAAGGGATTAGTAAATAGTCACAAGCTTCCTTGATAACTCCATTTTAATTATATTTCAAAATCGCACGGAATACAGGTTGTGAAGAAATTTTGATTTTTAATAATTTGAATGTTGAATTTGTTTATGTGTCAGCTGTTTTTGAAATGTCATGGCACATTACAAAGTGCTGCCAAATATTTTGTTAAGCCCCGACGTCGTTTTTTCGACTAATTTCCCCCGGGCTTGCAAAAAAACACGGCTATTGTAGTCAGATTTTCTTATTTTTTGTTTTGGGAGGTAGGTAACACAAGTAGGTAGGTTGTAGGTAGATACAATATTTTATAAAGAAGGCGAAGTTTTACTTCTCGGGAACGCTCTTGCCAGCTACCGAAAAAACATCGTAAGTCCATCGCTCTGCTTAGTTGCGTCCTCCCTTGTCGCCACATTCACACCTCAGATGCCCGCTCTTGCCACAGCTGTATAGCAAGTATTGGTTACTTGGAAATGTGACTGGCTCTGTTGCACTTGTAACACGATAAAATGAAGTTGGACGAGCTACGGCTATCGTTCATCTGTTCGGGACAGTTGCGGGCCCAGGGGTCTAGTTTGTTGCATTTGTAGCATGTTGGGTTATCCATTTGGGTGCAGGATTTGGAAATGTGACCAAATTCATTGCAACGACTCCCCGGGGCATGCATGAGTGTAATGCCCGGTTTGTTTGCTTTTGTAGCATTTCTCCAGGTTGGCTCCATTCCTCCGCCACCGCTCTCGTCAGTTGCGTGAATCCCGAAGCCCGGAATCACGAGCATAATGGCCGGGACGATTGCATTTGTAGCAAGCGATGATGAAATTGTTGATTGATGTTTTGTTTGTTAAGTTTTTTTTGGATAAATTTATTTTCTGCAACACTGTCACATTAATAAAAAAAACGACAAAGCAGGAACTGTCATAATTTGCTCTATTCCTTCAAAGTTAAGTATTGCCGTATTATTTTTGTACAGAAAGTATTAAAGTACTAATAGTACGTCAATTGATTTAAGTGTTGGAGCAATTTTTTTTTTTAAATTAATAACACCATATTTTTTAACAAGGAAATATATTTCTTATACTTTATTTTAATATTTTTCATTTGAGGAAAATCTTAAACTTAAAATATTTTCAAATAAAAATAAGTAAACTGCCATATTTTGTCTGTGTATTTAATTTTTTTTTAGGTTTTCTATTGTTAAACAGTAAGGGCCAGTTTTTTCACAGTGTGTTATCTGTAATCCATGATTATTTCCACTTGTATCAAAAAATCCATAGCTTGAGTTGTCAATCATGGATTAAGCCAATCAGCTGATTTCGGTTGATTTACACCATTTAACCAGGATTTATAAATTGTATCAAAAACTTGACCTATTGTGAACAACTGGCTCTAAGGGTATTCACGCAATGTCGATTAGTCGTCGTTAAATTCGTAAACGTCGTCAAATGTGTAAGTCTATCAAAATTTGTATGGAAAACGTGAAAGATTTACAAAGCTTACGACTGTTTGCGAACGTTTACGATGACTTTTATGCCTTTGTATTTTTTAAATTTGGATTATTATCGAAATTCTGATTTCCACAAGGGCACACTGTATGAACAAATAAAATAATCAATTTATCTTGCACATAACTACCTAAACATACAAACAATAAATAAAGTACTTCTTAATGAAACACTTCTTTTTCGCTTTAAAGAAAAATCTGAGCATTGAAACCAACCAATTAATATACCTATACCGATTGAAATCGACCTGATTACATGGGAGTAGAATTAAGTATTAAATACAAATTTCGGTACCATAAAACAGCACTAGGGCAGCACTTTTCATTTAGTGTTCGACTTTAAAGACGGTGTTCACATTGGACTGACTCCTCCGATTTTTTTTGACGTCTCTGTGCTTTTGCTCACTTCCACTTCATGGTGAGAAAGAGATGGCCAGGAAAGGCAGGATTTTTTAAATTATTTAAAAATCAGTGGATTTTTTTTGACGTCTTCTTTTGTGACATCTGTTTTCTCTGTCTGTGATTTATCTTTGGCACTTAATTCATACAGAATCCAATTTTTTTCAATTGGAAACATATTTATTAAAGAAGATTTACATTTTGCAAGTGAACAAAATGTAATTAATCTTTCAAACTGCACACATTTCTGGTTTGTTTTAACGACTGCTAAACGTCAAAGTAAGTCCGATGTGTTCACATTAGTTTGTGTCTGAACAAACTCACTTGGATTCACGTCAAAAAAAATCGGATGAGTCAGTCCAATGTGAACACCGTCAAACATGGATTTCCGTGTATTAAATTTTGACATATTGCTAACGACTAAACTGGAGATTAAAGTCGTTATTGGTATGCGGATTTTCTAAAATCTGGAGATTTTCTTTTAACCTCAACACTAAATTTGATTATTAGTAAGGCCCATTGTTTTGTGAAAAAAAATCTAGTTTGCCACCACGAATGTTTTTCTTCCGGAAAAAAAATTTCTTCTGAGTTGTGACCCGTTATGAAGGAGATCACAATTTGGATTGTTTTTGTGACTCTCATAAGTTGTGACTCTGGGGGAGAATTCGAAAAAGTCACAATATTAATTTCACCTCTTCGTGACTTGTGAGGTATCAGTGATGGACGGTGTTCATATTGGACGGTGTTCACATTGGACTCACTCCGCGCGACTCATTTTGACATCTTTTTCTTTTATCTCACTCTACACAACTATATGACGGTGTTCACATTGGACTGACTCCTCCGATTTTTTTTGACGTCTCTGTGCTTTTGCTCACTTCCACTTCATGGTGAGAAAGAGATGGCCAGGAAAGGCAGGATTTTTTAAATTATTTAAAAATCAGTGGATTTTTTTTGACGTCTTCTCTTGTGACATCTGTTTTCTCTGTCTGTGATTTATCTTTGGCACTTAATTCATACAGAATCCAATTTTTTTCAATTGGAAACATATTTATTAAAGAAGATTTACATTTTGCAAGTGAACAAAATGTAATTAATGAAGGGGAGAATCGGGCTATAAAAGCAGTCTTGCTTGAAATTGGTTTGACAACTACAACGAGTTCTAGTTACGTTTACGTCTCGCTTACTCGTCGCATTGTGAAACCTCTTATGTCGGGAGTGCAGTGCACTTCAAATACAGTGGATTGTGGAACAAATAAAAAGCGATGTAGGAACAAAGGAATTTGTGAGAAGAACTGTAGTGGAGTGGAACAGAAAATTTTCTCATTTATAGAAGTTTTCTGGATTATCGCCTTATATCTTTTCTAGTTGAAAAGTGTATAAAATAATAAAATAAGTAAATAGGTGCATTGGAAATTGCTAAGAATTTTTTTTTCACTACAAACAAAACCTTATTAGTTGGTGTGGAAATGGCGTTAAAAAGAATCAACAAGGTAAGGATAGTTTTCTTAGCCATCCATTCGCATTCACGCTCACATTTTTTTAGTTCTTGTTGGTTATAATAAATTTTATTAATCCTCAAAATGACAAAAATTAGTGCGAAAAGGTGTGATTGTTTCCGTTATGAGTACATATATAAACATTTATTGGCTTTCGTATACGTAAGTATATATGTATGGCTACGTGTTTTTTATATATTAATATATGTATTGCACATTTTGTATATTTATATGTATACCTATATGTATACCTACATATATGTATACCTACATATATGTATACCTACATATATGTATACCTATATATACATTATGATATATGTATATAAAATGATGCCTATATATGTTATATATAAATACATACATATATTTGTATATATAAATACAATATATATTACTTATCAATGTAGGGGAGTCTTATCAAAGAACGTACATGTGATGTACATACATTATTAGTGTACAAATATTAAAAAAGATCCTTAAAGATTTACTTACAGCATGTCTAGTGTTGAAAAATAGAAATAAAATATATTAAACACATTTTCGGCCTCCTAAAGCTGAGCCGTTTCATTGAAGGTTTTTCCTCAGACCTTATGTTTATTTAAGTTGTTAGTCATAATAGAAGTAGTCTCGTTAAGATTTATTTCCGTTAGCTCGAAACAAGCCGAAGTGTACATTAAATTTATTTGTAGTAACTGTCTAAAGGCACGTAGTTTCGCGTACGCGAAATTAGTTTTCATACCTAAACAGTGAGGGTTCATTAAATCCAAAAAAAACTGCATATAACCAACCTTCCACCTACCCCAAATCCTATAGGGAAGCCAAGCAGGGGGGTTGCAGGGGGACAGCATGCCCCCCATACATACCTCACTGTTAAGGTATGAGAATCTGGTATGAGAACTAATTTCGCGTACGCGAAATTACGTGCCTTTAGACAGACTCTTATTTGTAATATGTTGCTTACTTATAATTTATGCTTACTTATAATTTGTGCTTTTCGAAATGTACTTCCAGGAATTACAAGATCTTGGCAGAGACCCTCCGGCGCAATGCTCCGCTGGACCCGTAGGTGATGACTGTAAGTAAAGGCTTTTAATCATTGCAAAACAACTAAGAACAACTTTTGTTTTTAACTTATGCAGCCTTCTGTTATAGAAAGTTTGAATACAAAATGTTGGGATTGAGTTTTTTTCAAGTGGTCAGTTTATGTTTCTGAGATCTCGGAAATCTCAGCAAATTTACAATAGCTAAGTTTAGGAAAATGAGATCTCAGAAGCCCTCAGCAATCTCAGTTATGTACATGAAAAGGATTTCTCACTTAAATAAAGAGACTCTAAAGGCACGTAGTTTCGCGTACGCGAAATTAGTTTCCATACCTAAACAGTGAGGGTTCTTTAAATCCAAAAAAACTGCATATAACCAACCTTGCACCTACCAGAAATCCTATAGTAATGCAAAGCAGGGGGGTTGTAGGGGGGCAGCATGCCCTCCCATACATACCTCACTATTAAGGAATGAGAATCTGGTATGAGAACTAATTTCGCGTACGCGAAATTCGCGAGTTCGGGATTCAATCCAAAGCTATGCGGATAGGTTTGTGTTGTTGGAATCCCTTGTAAAAGAATAGCTGACTCAACAACAACTCAAGGTATCTGAAAATTTTTGGATAGTTTGACACCCTCAGATATATTCTCGAACCCAAGGAATGATTTTGTAATTCTCTAACGTTAGACCATTTGAAAATAAATTGAACATGGCAACAAATGAAGACAAGTTTCCATCTACCGCTTGAAATGGAATGCAAAATTCATTAACATTTTTTTTTGAAATTTTAATTTTTTTCGTGTGCATTACAACATGCAGTCATTTTTTGATGTGTAAACATCTATCCCGGCGGTAGGGTAAAGCATAAACGTGAGGCTTATGTACTTGTAATACATTTCGTGCCACACATTACATGTAAATTATCCATCAGCCTTTAATACAATATTTTAAAATGCAATTTTCTTTACGGGCAATCATTTTTAGTGGTGTTAATGTTATTTTTGTTAAGTGTGCGAATATTTTGCCACTAAACAAACTTTGTAAAACACTGTTCTATGGCATACAAATTGTTTAATAAATAATATGGTTTTATAGACCAAAACAATGTATGGGACACCTTATATCAACATTTTGGAAACCACCCCACGTATAGTTTTCCTTGGAAGTGTAAAAGGTATTCTGGATTTTGTAACGAATACGATTAAGTAAATGCAGAATCAGATTAATTTGTTGAGACTTAAGGAAATTTTACCTTTGACACCTAATCAAAATACGAAAGTATATTTTTTCTTCATTACATAATGATTAATTTAATTAGAAGAGGCTATAATGTAAGCTCTCACTTTTAATTAGCAAAAAACAACATGGCACTGATCTTGCTATAATTTTTTGAAATGCTCTGGCTCGTGAAGCTGTGCTACAATATCTTTTGGACGTGCATCGTCGGTAAATAAATAAACAAAAATATAAACAATTATGACATGACCTATATGCCCCAAACTCAACCAGTTCCGGTATTTGTTGCTAGTATTGAAACATTAAATGTTATGGCTTATGAACATATAAAATTAGGTAGTGAGATCCTCCTTTAGTTATTTTTATTTACTAACGAGCATAGTTTTATGGAATTTTAAAGTTGCGTATAGTGCGTTTCTCTTGTTACAGGGTGACACTGATACTTATAATTTTATAAATTATTAACAAAATATTTTATATCAGTAGTATATGCATTTTGTATTATTAAAAACCTTTGTATAAACATAAGTTGAAATTGTCAGTTGAAATTTATTAGCTTTTCAACAGTATTTAAACACTTGTTTAATCCAGTTACAGAAACCTCTAATTCATCAAGTTTTTCAATAGTTGAAAGATCTTAAGACAATATGTTAAACTACATACATACATTTATGTTATTATATTTTCTTAAGCTCCTTTGATATATTTTGTTTTTAAATGCAAATAAAAACTTATTTCATTCCCAACATATCGTAAGTATTCTTTACTTTTTCTGGAGCTTTTTACTCGCTCTATAGGGCAAGTATTGGTTTCGTGTGAAAAAAATGTTTGAGGTTGTAATCAAAACTAACACTACGATAATCGAGAAGTCCAAAAAAGTGGATGCCGTCCGTCGGTCTGTACGTCTGTGCGTCCACTGTAATTTGGGCTAGAGCCTAAACGGGTGAACCGATTTGCATGACATTTGGTACAGAGCATTGTTATGTGATTCCCTAGAGGGGAAATTCGAATTTCTGTTTTAGCTCATCTAGAGCAGGTATCTGCCATGCAAACACTTTGGTTTTATCAAATTTTCTGAAAAACGCCTCTAACGATTTTGATTAAACTTCGTACATGTAATAAACAAGTCAATTGTAAGAAAACTGCGTTTTAGGTTTTTATCAATAAATGAACCACGGAATTAGGTTTTCCACGTTTTTTGAGAAAATTGTCTTATTGAGTGGTTGTTCAAGTATATCTTTTTGATGGTCCAATTTTGTTATAATTTTGCAATCCGGTGCTTCTCAATAGTTTTAACAATATTGCATTTAAAAACTTTGAAAAACATTGATTTAAAAAAAAAAAAAAAACTAACAAAAAATCATTTGTTAAGTGGGTACTTTTGACTCTTTCAATATTTTCTCGTTAAAAACATATATGTATATCATTGAATTAACATATATAGAAGGTGACACTCGGCAAGTAAAAGCACTGCGGCATGGCTGCGCCGGAAAGGAGAAACGAAATAGATGATGTAGGTTTTTTTGTGTACACAAACAAATTTTAAAAGGAATATTTATAAATTTAATTGCTCCCTTCTATATTGGTATCCATGACGATGAGGCTTCAATACTTTGTTTTGTTTTGAAATTTGTTTACAATTTTCAATCCCAAAGAAAGAAAATGTATGTATGTATATATCTTTATCGGTATAAGTTGTTTTTAAATTTTGTTTACATCATTGTATTTATAATCTATAGTACTATCATGATGACGAACGACCAACGCGCTACCATACGGCCACACATAAAGCTAATGTTGCTAACAATTGTTGCAAAGGAAAGTGGAGACTTTGAATTCTCCAACAAAGGAGAATAGTTTTTTAATACAAAAATGAGAGCCCACTAAATTTATGAAAGTTAGAAGGAGGCAGGAAGTAACAATTTTGTGCTTTTTTGTTTTATGAATGGGATTTGGTTTTTTTGCAGTGGAAGGGGTTTTTTTTGCTTTTATCATTTTTTATAGAAAGGGGAAAATGTTTTTTTTTGTTTGTTTTTTGGGTTGTTCAAAAGAAGGCTTGATTTTTTGGCTTTTGCCTTTTGCCTGTGACGTAGTGTGGGAATAGAGGAAATGTATAATATGCATGCAAATTATTCAAACTCGGTTACCACTAAGAATAATAATGTTGTTGTAAATGAATACTTTTTGACTGAATTGTATAGCGAAGGATGTTATACGCTTTTGTAGGTAGGTTTTCCGTTGAGATTTAAGTTAAGTAAATACATAGGTATAAATATATTAGAAAGGCTCTATTTAAGGTTTGTTTTTGATATCAGGTTAAATCAGGTTAGTTTTGATTATGTAGGTATTTATTTATATCTAGGTAGGTATATAACGGGTGATTTTTTGGCTGGTTTGGTTTTGGCAACACTGGTTTTGACAGCTGACGTGTGTTTAGTACCTTGTGTCACTGTCAAACAGCTTCAGTTTGGTTTGCAATTTAACCATGGATCGTCTTACAAATGAACAACGCTTGCAAATTATTGAATTTTACCAGAAGCAGAAGCATTGCAACAGCTACCAATGCATCCCGAAAAAGCCACTGTTTGGTGCGGTTTATGGGCCGGCGGCATTATTGGGCCTATTTCTTCAAAGATGATGCGAATCGCAGCGTTACTGTCAATGGTGAACGCTACCAAGCGATGATAACTAACTTTTTTTTGCCCGAAATGGAAGTTCTTGACTTGCATGATATGTGGTTTCAACAAGACGGTGCCACATGCCACACAGCACGCGAAACAATGGCGCAATTGCGAGGCGAGTTTGGTGAACAGTTAATTTCACGTTTCGGGCCGGTCAATTGGCCGCCTAGATCGTGCGATTTGACACCATTAGATTATTTTTTGTGGGGGTATGTCAAGGCTAATGTCTATAGGGACAAGCCCGCTTCGATTGACGCACTGGAAGCCAACATCCATGCATTCATTCGTGAGATACCGGCCGATATGTGTGAAAGAGTATGCCAAAATTGGACTCAGCGGATGGGCTACTTGAGACGCAGCCGCGGTCAACATTTGCATGAAATTATCTTTAAACATTAAATTGCAAGGTTCAAACTATCGATTCAAATACATATTTCATTCATTTTTTCGAATTTTTTGTGTTTTTTTTTTTTTTTAAAGTTCTAAACCTCTTAAAAAATCACCCATTAGGTAGGTATTGACAGATGATTGTTCGTTATGTTGTAAAATTCAAAAAATAACCATCAGATTGAGCTGAAACTTAGACAATGCAATTGTTGATGAATCAGAAGTTCACGTCAATTTGTTTAAACTTTTCTATAACCATTCTATAAATTGAGCTGAAAATCGAAATATAAAAATTAGTTAAAAACTGAAGAAAAAATAATCCGTTTGAGCTGAAACTTGAGAAGTTTTAAGTTTACCATCATACCTGAATATCATCTGATGAATATATTTCGTGCAGTTTTTCATTTAATTTTTGAATTCATGTGGCCTTAGGTTTTTTATTCAGACAAATTTATAGTTTAGACTTTAAGAAGAGAAAAGTATCCTAATTAAATTAAAATTAATGTGTTTTTTCTTGAAAATTAATTATCAATGTTCTGGAAAGTTAAAACAAAACACTAATTTTTCTGCATTCGGCTTCGGAAATACTTAATTAAGTTAAATTTTTTAAGAAATCGGTTTGGAATGCTAAACAATTAACAAATGTGGTAATCATGTCTTACTTTTTCTTATAAGTTTGACCTTTTTTTCTAGTAAAATTGGGGATATAGGTTGGTTTGTTTCTTATAGTAACGACTAAGTGGGTGTTTGAGTGGGATTATTTGCTTGCGAATAAGTTTAAGAGTTCATTTTGAAATAATAAATTTTATTTATGCTCACAAAAACTCTTTTTAACTTAATTTTATTTAAAAAAATAGTTTTTAGGAGTATTGAAATTGTTTTTTTTTTAAATAAACACCAAAGTTTTGTCTTTTTTTAATTTTTCAAAATTATTTGTATTCAAAAAAACTAATTTTTTCGAAATAATTTCCTTAATTTTTTTAAAAAATAATTTTAAGGAGCATTGCAATTGTTTTTTTTTTTAAATTAAAACACCAAATTTTTGTTTTTTTTTTAATTTTTTAAAAATATAAACTATTTTTTTCGGAAAAAAATGTTTGAAAATATTTTTTAGGTGTATTTCAATGGATTTTCAAAATTGGATAGCCAAATTAACTTTTTTTTTAATTTTTGAAAAATTGTCTGCTGATGAAAACAAATTTTTTCCAAAAAAAACATTGTTTTTTTTCAAATCTTGCTAAATTGGCTATATGTATTCCTATTTTCATTTCAATTTTTTTTTCAGTCTCAATACCTACATACATACATAAATAGGTACCTACTTAAAAAAAATTATTTTTTTAAATTTTTGTCTCAATTGTATAATTAGTCAAGAAAGGTACCTTTTTTACCCATAAATAGGTAGATACCTAGGTTGTATTTTTTTTCCAAAAAGAAAGCTAGGTAGGTTGTAGGTACCTATAAGGTATTTGATTTGGTTTGAAAAATAATTTTTAATAGGTGGGTGGTTGGTTAATATTTAAAATTTACGTACATACCTACCTACCTACCTTAGGTACCTATCTATATTTCTTTTAAATGTTTAAAAATTAAATGTTTTAATAGGTACCACCCTGTGCATAGACACCCACCCACCCACCTACATCCCTACATTGATATTTATATATGTATGAAGGTATATACCTATACCTTCATACCTACCTAAACTTTAAAAAACAAATTATACCTACCTACCGAATACCTACATAATTATTATTAATTTTGTTATTCAAAATTCCAATTACCTATCTTCTTTTTGAATAACAAACAATAAAATACCTACTGTGAAAAAAACCTACCAAAAATCTATTAAATATGTGTAGCTATACCTATGTACCTACTATACTTGAAAATTGGGTATACCTACCTATGCACCATAATTCAAAATGTAGCAACGTTGTATTCCACTAAGCTATAGTGAAATTTAACAACGTTGCTTTGAAAATCAACGAAAATCAAAACTGAAAATTAAAAATCTGAAAAATAAAATCATAAAGTAATTATATATAAACATTATGCCTATAGCCTGGCAATAGGAAACAAATTAATTCTTATACATTCAAATACCTACCTACTCAAGTTTTCCTTGTAAAAAATATTAAACGATAGAATACCTACATACATATGTAAACATATAGCGATTTTTCTCCTATATTCTGGTCGTTGTCATGGCAAAAATGTCTGATTTAGTTATCTCCTTTACTCCCCTTATTGTTGTCAGAACAATGAAATACAACCCTCTCCTTCTATTTTTTTCTTTTAATTCTTACTTTTTCCTTCTGTCTCAAGTCTCCACTGCCAACTAATCGACGAGCCCAGCGCCGCGTAACGGCCACATATAAAGAAGAAAAAATCAGTCTCGTGGTAGTACTATAGGTTCTATATACAATGTTTACATGAAGATGTAAAGCTAACGTGAAGATTTGTTTTACATATTGAAAAATAGAAAAAAAAACTATTTATATGGGAATAGTTTGAGTATTTTATATGTTGTATTACGTTGGCAGTTTAGAGACTTAATAATCATGCCTATTACCGAAGTCGTAAACGACTCCAAAAAATATGACGAGCAGAAATTTGCATTCCATTTGTCGTTTTCAATCATTCACTCTCGTTTTATCGTCGTATGTAAATGTTAAACGTCGTTGACCGACTCTCTTTTGCATTCTGTAAGTATCTGTTGTTGTAAATTATGTACTTATGTATACCTTGTTAACGACAAGAAAATGGAAGAACACAAAATCATAAGTATCCTTGTTAAACTATATAATTTATAAAATATTTTTTTTTTAATTATATTTATGTATGAACAAAATAAATTAAATAGTTTTGTATTTGATGGTAAAAAAAAAAAAATCGAGCTGATTGAAAAAAAAACATGCAGATTGTAATAGGTTTTTTGAAGAGCTTGAACAAAATTAATTGGAAGTTGGTTAGCTGAACAACTCAGCAACATACATTTAGTTCCTAATATAAGAAATGGAGGTGGTGGACCAAAGTTTTGCATCGGAAATTCACATAATCACTTGCGCTTCAGTATTGCAACACAGGAAATTTATGACGTTTATGAATTTATACAAAATAAAAAAAGACCAGCTTTATTTAAACAAAGTGGCTATTCTTATGGGGAATGTGCCGACTACTTTACAAACCATAGCTGCAAGAACTTTCATCACCTAACACCTCAATTACAACCCATAATCCATTTTTAATAAATTTGTTCTGCATTTCTTCATATTCGTCACTATCACCATACCAATTTTGTTTTACTTCTCATTTCAATAGTTAAATTTTACCACAAATGTTGATTGCTTAGTTGCTATAAAGAAATATTTCAACTGTGATAAGTTTTGACAGATTCGTTAAAAAACTACTACACATCTGTCGCGTCGAAAAAGTTTTAGAATGCCACTTAAAAAACGACACGACAGAGAAAACTAGAGCCGTCGAAAACGACAGACGACATCGATAATAGAGGTGAATAATTTGTTGATTTTAAAAGGCTGAACTTTAGTGCGTTTTATTGTTCCTTAAAGTCTTTACTTAAGAAGAATATGTAGATGTACCTATGTGTATAGTTGGACGCAACCTTTATCTTCATTTTGGATTTTATTTTAATTCATCTTATATAGATTTTTTAAAAATTTATCATGCTAAGTCTCATAGAGTACCTATATTACCTAGAGAACCGACCGGTACCCCTCTTGCCTTAAACACCCGCAAATTTTATTTGAGGTGAGTAAGTGAAAACTCTCTTAGTTTACTCTTTTTTCCTTATCCGTGGATCCGTGTGAATGGTGGATATAAAAACAAATTGGCGCATTAGTTCAAAAAGGTACGTGTCTACGGTTTAATTGTGAACAAAGTGGTGGCATTAGCTCAAAAAGGTGCGTGTCTACGATTTGCACACCTAAATCGTAGACACGTACCTTTTTGAGCTATGAAACTAGAGTGCGCTTCTAATTTTCGGTAGGTGTTTTTGTTTTTTTTTTAAACATAAATATTCAAAAATATTATTTAATTTATTACCCGGGAGCAACAATGACCGATATTCTTCATAGTTTAGGTTGACAAAAGGTTAAAAAAAGAAATTTGACTACGAAATTAATAAATTTCTCAATTTTTGAATTTAACGGATTTTTTTTTTGAATCCGTGGGCGGTCTTATCCACCTTATTGAGCACTTTGAGCAATTTGAGCGAAGTCCTTTCAATTGAAGCGAAGTTGGTTCGGTCCCATTTAAAATGCATTGGACAACAACCCCATACAAAACTTAATGGGCATTTTCCTCTCAGTACAGCTTGTAGGGTGGAAGAGAACGACCGCCTAAGTCGGTTCTCTAGGTAATATAGGTACTCTGTGCTAAGTCTTTTGTACAATTATTATTAATTGACTATCGCAGAATGGTTGTTTTTTTAATTTTGATTAAATAATCGTACAAAAAAATCTGAATGTAGTAGATCCAGTTTTTTCATCATCATCATCGGCTCGACAACCGGGGTCCGCTCCTGACCTACTTCAACAAGTCTCTCCACCCATCCCGGTCTCGAGCCGCCGCCATCCAGTTGTGCACCCCAAGGCTCCGGGCGTCCTGGTCTACGCCATCTCTCCAGCGCAAGCATGGTCTACCACGCTGTCGTCTACCATAGAATGTAAAACAAAGAACTTTCCGAGCAGGTTCATCTTCGCTCATGCGAGCTAGGTGCCCTGCTCACCGGAGTCTACCGAGCTTAATTTTTGTCACGATATCCGCTTCAAGGTAGATTGCGTACAATTCATGATTGTACCGTCTCCGGAATCGTGTTTCCTTTCATATGGGGCCAACAATTCTCCTTAAGACTTTTCTCTCGAACGCGGCTAAGAGGTCGGAGTGCCTTTTGCTAAGCACCCAAGTCTCGGATCCATATGTGAGTACTGGCAGGACCATGGTCCTGTACAGCAGCAGTTTTGAAGTTATGGTGAGATTTCTGGATTTGAAGAGCTTTGACAGACTATAGTAGGCTCTGTTGGATCCAGTTTTTTACTGCTGAGTTTAACCAGAGTTAGTTAAATCAAGAAGTAAATTAAACCACACTGAATTGAGGAAGCAGTGGAGCATGTACTCGGTGAATAAATCAACATAAGCATCTTCATCAGTTAATCCTGAGGGAACTCACCAACTCTGGTTTATCTTTAATCTCGCACTGAAAAACTGGACTTTAATCTATTATTATGCTGAATTAATCAACTAATTAAACGATTTAAAAAACAGAACATTAATATGGCCAAAATAGATGTGCAGCTTTTAATATGCGGCGAATTTGAAAAACACATGTTCTTATGAGGCCATGAGACACACTCAAGAGTTGCATAAATGCTACAAAAATATTTTTTGGGCAACAAATGAGCATTTAAAAAGCTATAATTTTGGACACCAAGAGAATTATTATTTTCGTCCGTTGACTTCAGACTTATTTTATCGGAAACTTCAATAACTATAAGAAACTATGCGAGCTACAAATGTTTGGTTTGCCTAATAAATTAGCATTTAATTAACTAAAAATTCAGACATCGAAATTTTTCTATTGCGCCAAATAAAGGACGTCAATTGGTCAAGAATCAAATCTTGACCATTTAAATAAATGTTTTTAGCTGCCTTGATTTTTAAAATCAAAATAAGATTTATACTAAAAACCCATAAATAATAATTTAGCGAACTAAAAGATTTCATTTTAATCCATTTACTAAATTTAACGGTACACTATGTACATAATTGCAAGCCTGGCAGTAGAACTAAATCAGTGGAACTTAAATTATAATTGTATTTAAACAATGTAGCTCTCATATCATGAAGAACTATAACCCCTTTTTTTGATTTAAATAATTTTTACTTATTAACTGAAATGGTAGCGAAAATAATTTTCATCTACATGCATACATACATATGTACATACCTAATTTAAAAAGAAAATTAATTAATTTCAAACAAAACACAAATACATTCGTTTCCATAGTAATACACACACTTTCTGAATATCATACGTAAGCAACAGAACAACCGTTTCCATAGTAATTGAGAGAAATTGCAAAAGAGAAATACACGGCTGTTCTAATTTCCATTCGAATTCTATATCCTCACGTATTCGAATTTTCGCTGTTCCGAATTCCGTATTCGAAAACGTTTTGCGGATTCGGCAAAACGAACGGATCTACAATCCGCCAAATTGACGTTTTAAATTCGGTTATCCTTTTGTTGCCGGATTACAATTTCGTTTTTGACAGGTCTTGCATACATAACAGCTGATTTCGAAAATGTTTTGTTGATCAAGTTGGTAAAACTTAAAAGTAAATCCGACTGTAAATCAGAACAATCGTTTTCAAATTCGACAGAATATCAGAACAGCCGTAATACATATAAAGAATTAAGGAAATATTTCAAATTGAATACACCGCCATATCATATTATTTTAGGCGACAGCTGCGCTGCCGCCCTATATGGTGGAGTTTTCCCCGGGTGTAACCTTCTATATATGTTTATTCAATGATAGATAGATAGATAGATAGATTCATTTTATTGATTCAGTTTGTTAATAGAAACATTTTATGAATTTAGAAGCTATGGCATTTGCCGTCAGCTCGGTTGGCAAAAAAAAATGCGAAAGAAATGATGTATCGATTCTGTATGTAATAACATCAAGTTAATATTTCTATTCGTAGTTAAAAACCTCTTTTATAAAAAAATATAGTTTTCCAATTCAAAATAAATACGAAATAAATAAACAGAAACAAGCGAAACCATCAAATTTAACAAATTAACATTTTGCTATGTGCTGCGAAAGCCTTGTTGTCTTTTTTTTTCTTTCTGACGTCTGCTTCGTGTTCCGCTACTCTTGTTCCTAAGTTTCTCATCGTTTGACTTATGTATATCTATGTAGCTATATTACATTGTTCTTTCAATTCAATTTCATAAACTAAGATGTGGTCTTGTTGTTGTTTTTGTAATTTAGATTTGGTGTTTTTAAAAAATTGACACACGTTTGATGAGATACCTCTCTTGAAATAGCTATTTTAAACTAAATGTCGAAAACGACGACGATATATTTGTTGCAGAGTTACGGAGAATTTCAGAAGAATCCAACTTCGTTAGAAATAAAAAGGGCGACCAACTATGTTGAGGTTTGGCAAAAGAAGAAGGAGCCAGAAATTTTTATTCAGAAGGAAGTTTTTTATAAAGTGATACCAAAACAAAGTTTCTGTTAGTAATACGTATTTCAGTGAATACAAATGTAGATTATTTACTTTGATATGGAATTCATTATAGTAATTCAAGTAACGATTAATAGTTAGACAGTAATATGAAATAATAATCTTATTTCAACATTTCCTCTAGATAATTATTTTTATTGATGAGACAGTCCCATAGACTCGGCACAATAGTTGTTCTTCAGCGCTGCAAGTGGTTTTTTAAGTGCATCAGCAACCATCATTTCCGTTGGTATGTGTTCTAATGTTACCTTCCCATCGTTGATAACGTTACCAATGTAGTGATGCCTTTCGTCAATGTGCTTCGTTCTGCTGTGGTAACTGTTTGTTGATGCGAGATGTATGGCACTCTGGTTATCGCAAAAAATATTCATCTTAGGTGTGTGATTAGGTTACAGTTCTCTTTGAAGATTTTGAAGCCATAAACCTTCCTGCATAGCAAGGCTTAGTGCCATGTATTCGGCTTCCGTCGTTGACAGGGCTACCGTCGGCTGTTTCCTTGAGCACCAAGAGATGGACCCACCGTACATCTTAAAAATGTATTCGGATGTTGATTTTCCTTCGTCTATATCGCTTGCAAAATCAGAGTCACAGTAGCCGGTAATGTGTGGAGGTCTGTCTTCTTGTTGTTGGAAACAAAGTTTATTTATTTATTTATTTATTTAAAAACTCTTTAAGAGTTACGGCATTAGGGTGGCAGGACCATGTAACGCTGTTTAGGTTTAAATTTATGTATATTTGTATTAAATATATATATATATTTTTTTTTTATTATTTTATATCGTCATTTTTTCCATGCAGGGATGTACATCTTCTTATATTCTTAATTGTATTTAGGTTTGTAGGATCGAGAAGGTCAGCCAGCTGTTCTGATAAGCTAAAATGATTCGAAGGAAGTCTGGATTTTGGGCATTCTATAAGTATGTGTTGAACAGTGAGAGCTACTCTACAGTCGGAGCATTGTTCTTCCTCACTTCGGTTGTATAAATGTTTGGTATTGAACAATGTTTTACCTACTCTGAATCGAAACAGAATGATGCATTCCTGTCTTGTTAGCCCAGCGTGGTATGGAATATGAACTCTTTGGAAAAGGTGGATTCGTAAAAAGTTTTTGCTATTAATCCATTGTTCTTTTAGGTCTTTTCTGTGGTTCTGCAGCCAAATTCTCCGCAGAAGCTGATGAAAGTTTGGTGTTTCTATTATAAGGGGAAGTTTTTGTGCTTCTTTTTCTGCAAAATCTGCTGCTTCCCATATGTCCAGGTACCCATGAAAGTAATATATTTTGATTCAGGTCTCTTTTAAGTGATTTAAGGATTGGGCATTTATTTGTTGGACTCTTAAGCCCATTTAGAATTCCCAAATTGTCTATGCAAATGAGAGTTTTTTCGGACCAGTTACGGGATATTTAAATTGCTTTTTTAAGCCCAGCAAGCTCAGCAATGTAATTTCCAGCTGAGACTGGAAGTAGACCTTGGTGAAGAATATTCGTACATCCTGAGGGCAGTAATTCGGTGACTGAGTATGAGGTGTAATCCTCTGTTGATGATCCAT
The DNA here is from genome assembly GCA_932273885.2 of Leucozona laternaria. NCBI lineage: Eukaryota > Metazoa > Arthropoda > Insecta > Diptera > Syrphidae > Leucozona > Leucozona laternaria. Next base: position 117,709,283 of record OW026366.1, read on the forward strand.
CAGTATATAAGATTCTATTTGGCTTGATAGAATCAATAATATCATTGTGCATTATCTGAAATACTTTAGGTGGTGTGGAGTCCTTTTTATGTTTTGTTAAGCTGGTATCAATTTGAAGGTAGTTTAAAGACCAGGGTGGCTTGTCCTTGATATTGATAGGACTTTCCTCTGCAAAGGATGTGAATGGCAGTATATGTGCAATATTATTAAGTGCATTTGCATTTGAATTAATAATAATTTGACCAATTATTTGAACTATGATTGTTAAGTTAAATCGGGCTTTTTTGGTCACTTCCTTTTATATGCAAATAAAACTTTATTTCATACTTTTCCCTACGTTTCGTCGTAATTTCTCGACTTCATCAGGGGTAGTTTATTAAATCTGTATATAGAAACTTACGATTAACAATTTAGGTACACTTTTAAATTTTTTTATAAATTAAACTTACATGAATAAAACTTTTGTTACATTAAATAATAATTATTGAACGATGACAATTCTTAATTTTTTGAATTTTCTAAAATTAAAATGAATTATTTAAAATTATTTGAAAATAAATAAACAAAATTAAATAAAAAAACCTACAGCACAGCACTTGAGACAAACTAAATGAAAGTAAAGCAATTTAAATCGAATTAAAAATTACACCGCTCTTAATGCAAGAGAATAACTAGCTATTGTGTTGTCTCTATCTTCCTGTGTATTCATTGTTTTGTCTATATTTTGTTGTATACGTAGACTTTCAAGTGTGTACCTATTATTTGTTCTCTTTTCCTTGTCCATTATTACTGTGTTATCAAAGTCTGCGGAGTGTCCAGTTTCTAGTATGTGCTGTGATAACCCAGTGGATTCTCTTTTGTTCCGAATATCCGCTTTGTGTTCGATTAATCTCGTCTCCAGTGATCTCTTAGTTGTCCCAATGTAGATCAGATTGCACGTCTCCCCTTCCTTGCCATTGCACCCAATTTTATAAATGATGTCATGTTGTTGTCCTTTTTCTATTTTGGTTTTTGTGTTGGTGAATAGTTGTCTTATTGTTGAGTTTGATTTGTGAGCGAATGTCACATTTTCTTTATTTATTATTTTATTTAAGTTTCTCTTATCAGTAAGATTTGGAATATATGCAATACCATAGTACCTCATAGTGTTACCAACTTCTGGATTTTGTTGAGAATTTTTGTTTTCGTTAGTTCTATTGATATTCTTGTTAATTAAATTATTTATTAAGTAATGTGGAAAATTGTTCATGTGTAAAATTGTTTTAATTGTTTTTATGTTTTCCTCTTTGAATTCTGTATCGCTTATATTTATTATTTTGTTGATAAAATTGTTTGCAGTGTTAATTTTTTGTTGTAAGGGTTGAGTAGAGAGGAAATTAATCATTCTGCCAGATGCTGTAATTTTAGAATACCAGTTAAATTTAATTTTGTTTCTTGTTCTGTTAATTCTGATGTCTAGGTAGGGTAAGCTTTGGTTTTATTCTATTTCAACTGTGAATTTAAGTTTTGTGTGGTAATGGTTCAGGTAATTCAAGATCTCGTCCTTATCTTTTTCTTTTATGATAGCAAACACGTCGTCTACGTACTTGGTGATGAATTTGATGTTAATTTGTTTTTCATTTTTAAGTTCTTCTATTGTTTTTTCTATTAAATCGTCCAAAATGATGTCAGCTATTGTGGGGGAGAGGGGATTTCCCATGGGCATACCAAAAGTCTGGTTGTATATTTTATCTTGGAATTTGAAGTAGTTGTTATCTTTCAAACAAAATTCTAGAATTCTTAAAAACTGTGTTTTTGGTATTTTTGTTAAGTTTTTTATTGTGTCCCACTTCTTCATTATTATTTTTATAGCGAGGTAAGTCGGAATGTTCGTGAAGAGTGAAACAACGTCAAAAGAAACTAGGAAATCATCTTCCTCTAAAACAATGCCTTCTAATTGAGTTTTTAGTTGAAATGAGTTCTTAATGTTAAGATTTTCGTTTACTATGTTTCTCAAAATTTGTCCTATGTGTTTTGATAGTTGATAGCATGGAACGTTTGTCGAAGAGGAAATAGGTCTCAGTTGTAGATCTGGCTTGTGTATTTTTGGCAAGCCATATAATCTCGGTGCTGTTGATGATGAAGAGTACATTATATGCTTTTGCCATTGGTCGATGTAATTATTTTTGAAAAGTTCATTTACTAAGCTTTTATTGGTTTTTTGTAGTTTTGGTGTTGGATCGGTTCTAACTGTTTTGTAAATATTTTTATCTTCGAGAAGTATTGACATTTTGTTAAAGTAATCAGATTTGTAAATAATAACAGTTTTATTGCCCTTATCTGCCTTGGTCACAACAATTTCGTTTTTGTACTGTCTGAGGAATTTTTGCGTATCTTTATGTATTTTAAGTATGAATTTTTCTATAGTTGTATTTTTTATTCTTCTATTGTGTTGTAAAATGCGGTTGGTAACTCTAGATCTGGTTATTTCCTTTTCCCTCTCATCTTCCAAAGTTCTAATGCTTTGCTCGATGTCAGCAATTACATGTATCGGTGAGAAATTCTCGCGTGTCACAGGGATTGTAAATGCATTTGCATTTGTTTTTAGTTTTTTGTGGATGCTGTAAGGTGTTCTTAATTGCGGAATGCAAGGTATGATTCGTATCAGTTATAGCCTTGGAACCTAAGGTTATCGCTCTTTTTTCACCGATTTTTTTGAAGGGGACGTATCCTGCTTCAGTTCTTAAGGCGTCGATCGGGGTGGTTTTTAAAGCACCTGTCATTGTTCTGTAACATTGATTGATCACCACATCGATACTTTTAACGTTTTTTTCAATGGTCCACATACAGGTTGTCAAACCATGTTGGAGAGTACCTTCAACTAGGGTTTTAGCAATATTTAGTGCAGTTTCAATGTGAGGACCTTTTTTGCGGGAACAGATTATTTTTAGCATATTGTTGCGAAGTTTGAGTTGATCTGCGGTTTTCTTAGCTTGTAGGTTCCATTTCAATTTTTTGGTAAAAAAACTCCTAAGATTCGAAGTTCGATTTTGAGTTCAATTATTTCATTACGGATGTTGATTGTTCTCGATTGACATTTCCGTTTTCTGCATAAATGAAGAGCTTCCATTTTGGGAACGGGTACTATAGCTCCTTGTTTCTCAGACCATCTTTGAATAGTTCTTTCGACTCGAACGAGATTTGTGTGAACGAATTCATGTTCTCCAGAGCACAAAATGTATATGTCGTCAGCGTAAACACCCACAAAATCAGCTTCGTAGTATGGTTGGGTTAATTCTTGAATGAGTGAATCGATGTAGGCATTATAAATTATAACGGAAAGCGGAGATCCCTGTGGTGTGCCGTTTTCAAGTCGAACAATTTGTGAATTATACCCATCAACATTGACACGAAAACTTCTCCCTGCAAGAAAAGACCATAAAAGTTTAGCAATTATTATTGGGACTCCCCATTTTTGAAATTGATGTACAACTGATATTGCAGTTACTCGGTCAAACGCTTTTTCAAGATCAGCTGATAGTAGTACGCTATGTTTTGATGAACTAAAATGATTGACAATCTTGTCTTCTAAGAGGTGAACCAAAGTGTGTACACCTCTGTTGTTTCTGAAGGCATGCTGTCCATCGCTTGTTTTGTCTTCAATATACCAACCTAGTCGTCGAGGATTTTTTCAAAAATCTTTGAGAGAACAGGAAGCAGTGAAATTGGGCGGTATTCATCGTATTTGTGCGAACCATACGTGTTCTTAGGAATTGGTTTTAATTGAGCTCGTTTCCAATCATGTGGAAAGTTCCCTGTTCTTAAGATGTTATTGTATAAGTCACATAGTCTAAGTATTAGGTTGAGTCCACTAGATTTTATCATTTTATAAGATATTTTATCTTCTCCGGGTGTCGTTCCCTTGGATGAACGAAGTACCATAGACAGTTCAAAAAGGGTAATATTTTGCGTTAATGGACTCAGATGGTTATCAGGGAAGTCGAGTTCGTTTAGGTTGAAGTTAATTTTGTTATCTATAATTTGCCTGGAATATGTTGCGTCAGCGCTATATGCTTTCCATTTTGCTTCAAAAGTGTTAGCTATTAGCTCAGAGTCAGTTTGTACAGTTTCACCGGCAAACATGAAGGGAAAATTCTGGATTGTTTTATTTCCTTGAAGTGATCTTATTCTTCCCCATAAATTCTTATTATGCAGTGAAGTGTTCATTGTGTTAATGAAGTTTTCCCAGGATTTTCTTTTGGCCCGAATTGTATCTCTTCTAACCTGGGCGCAAATTTTTCTGTATGATATACAATTTTGAGAAGAAGGATTACGACGAAGATTTTTCCAGGCTTTACTTTTGTCTTTTGTAAACCAAATGGGTGTTGTTTTTTTGTTGTTTTGTTTTGTAACCGGAATGCTTCGGGCTGCTGATGTTCTTATTATTTTTTTGATTCTTGATGCCTCTTGGTTTGCATTTGTAGAGATTGGTATCTCATTTGACAGTGTGTTTGTTTTCTGTTCGAAGAGTTCCCAGTTAGCCATTTCTTCTTTAAATCGTGTCTTGTATTTTTTAGAGGTTTCTTTTTCATTCCGCAAATAATGATAGGGATGTGATCTTTGTATGTTTCACTGCCTATTGTTTCCCAATGTAAAAAGGGGGCAATGTCAGAGGAGGCAAGAGTTACAACTATAGCCGTGAAGGTATTTCTAGTTGAAAAAAGAGTAGGCGATCCGTCATTCAATATAACTAAATTACGATCATTCAAGAAATCTTCAAAAATTGAACCCAATAAATTTGTGTTTTAGGATCCCCATAGTGTGTTAGAGGCATTGAAGTCTCCAAGTATGATGTGGTTGGAGTTATATTCAGGGATGTCATCAAGATGATCGACTGTTATCCTTACATCTCCTTCTTTATATATGTTTGTAATGTGAATCGGCGTTATTCCTGGTATTTCAAGGGTCTGATAGAGTAAGTCAGATGACGAAGTTGAATGGGAGGTTACTGGGATGTTGTTTTTGATAAGTATACCAATACCTGCCTTGGCGTATTGGTAGTCTTTATTGTGATGAAATATTTTGTATTTTTTTAATTTGAAATATTTTAAATTATTATGTGTTATGTGCGTTAGTAGAGCTACGATGTCTGGGTCGTATTTAGCTATTAAAATTTCCAGATTATGTTTGTTGTTAAGAAAGCCTTGCATATTCCATTGGAGAATGGAAATATTATTTATTAGGCCTGTCATTGTGTTTCTTTAAGTTTTTGGTGTATTGGTTTTTTTGGAGATGTTGTTCCTATTATGGTTTTGATTGCGGTAAAACAAAGTTTATATTTAGATGTTTGTTTGATATATCTTACAATTCGTTTAGCAGCTATCCAATGAATCTTCCCTGGATTGTTATTAAATCTGCTTACTGTGCAAAACAAATGTCAGGCCTTGACACTTGTGCCACAAAAATCAAACTTCCAACCAGTTCTTGATAAGGGAATTGAAGCATATAATCCCTTTCTTCTTCTGACTTCGGAGACATACTTTTTGACAGCTTTTGGTTGATGTCCATCGGGGTTGTTGACGGCTTACAGTCACTCATTCCAAATCAATGTATAATACTTTGGGCCTTACCAATAACCAAACGCTAAACATGCGTTTTGATAAATGCCAGGTTAAACTTAAAAGACGAGTTAATTTGTGTGTTTACCAATAACCAAATTAAACGCATCTTTTACTAATTAGCGCTCTATTACAAAATCTACTACAGCATTTGTCAAATAGACAGATGTTGAAATGACATTTGTGTTATTTTGCAAAATAAACAAACATTTTTGGTTCCAAACACAGATTTACATTTTTTTATACTTATCAAATAAAAATGAGTGACGACCAGGATATAATTTGTATTTATATAAAATATATACATATACAAAAAATAGATCCTTTCGAAGATTATGATATACATTTCTTTCGGCACTACAGGTTAGTGTTTATTGTTGCAGTAATGATCATGTTATAAAATAATAATAATTTAAGGTTTCATAAATCCACTGCGAGCTTTATCATCAATGGTCTCCCAAGCTTCAAACTTCGACTTCAATGACTTCCCGTCGAGCCGTTGAGTTTGCTTTCAACTATGCGGAAAAAGGCTTTTCTGATTCGATTAGCAGCTCCTTCATAGCTGGATTTCATTTTGAGGAACGACTTTTTTTGACGATTTTTCAGTCATTTCACATAATTCAATCTGAAATTGTAATTTACAATCAATTTAACAAAAGGAATTGATTTAATTGGATATTTTACTTACATTATTCAATTAAAAGCGCACAAATTCGAGTGAAAATAACACAGACGCGACAGATAAGAAAAATTGTTTTTTTTTTTCTCTATTGCTTTTAGTTGTCTGATTGACAGCACAAACGAGGTGTTTATACAATTAATCATGAGTTTCTTCAGTTTAAATTTAAAGACACGTTTAGCGTTAAGCTGGCTATTAAATTGATTATTGGTATGGTTATTTTTTTAGAGTCCACTTAAATATTTAAGTGATCTTTAAATTTGGTTATTGGTAAGGCCCTTTGAATATAGCTCTCTTGGTCCAGCCATATTTTTCCTTGTTTGTGATTTCTGTGCACTCGCAATCCCAAAAAGGTATGAGCTGGTCCAATATCTTTCATCTGAAAGATGTTCATAAGATTTCTTTTTAATTTATTTTTCATATTTTGATTATTCGATAATATTAAAAAATCATCCACATATACAGCAACAATTAACATTTTTTGACCTTCAATGATGAAGTATATGCAAGGGTCAACCTTCGATTGTCGAATACTTAGGCCCTTCAGTTCATCATCGAGTTTTTTGTTCCATACACGGGAAGATTGTTTCAAGCCATAAATAGACTTTTTTAAACGCAAAACCTTACTACCATTCTTGTAACCTTCAGGCTGATCAATGTAGATTTCCTCTTGAATGTCACCTTGTAAAAGGGCGGAAACAGCATTCGTTTGTTCAATATCTAAATCCATTTGAGCAGCTAATGCAAAAGGAAAGCGAATTGAGTTATACCGGACCACAGGTGAAAAAGTCTATGTGTAATCAAAACCTTGTCGCTGACTGCAGCCCTTCGCTACGAGCCGCGCTTTGTTCTTTTAAACTTCACCATTAGGTTTTAATTTAGTTTAAAAGACCCACTTACAGTTTAACTTTTTTTTTCCAGGTGGTAAGTTAAACTCTTCCCAAGTGCGGTTTTGTAGTAGCGCTTTGTATTCAGCACTTATTGCTTTTTGCCAGTGTACTGCATCTCCTCGCGAAATCGCTTCTTCATGGATCACCTTAACTCTCAGCAACAGCAGCATAAGAGATGAAATCTTCTCTTCTTATCGGTTTCGGTGGACGTTTGGATCTCATTTGGATTTGTTCATTGTCGTTGGTTGGTGTTACTTGGTCAGCTGTGTGTAGTCTTCATCATCATCATCAGTGAAGAATATTTCATTATCGGATTCTCGAGGCATACAATTTTCAGGGATATTAACATCATTTTGTTCAGATATCTGTTGCTCAGTTTCTGTAGAAGTTTCCTCATCATCGGAATCATGTTCATCTGTAATTTCATATGTTAGTACGTTTTATGGACAAATATTTTCGATTTTATTAGCTACTATATCTTGCGCATTTGAATAAAGTTTATTTTCAAAAAATACTACATCACGACTGATAGTCAATTTTTTTGAAACAGGATTAAATAGTCTGTATCCCTTCGTGTTCTCATAATACCCTACCATTATGCATTTATCAGTCTTTGCATCCCATTTTGTTCTCTTTTGTTTCGGTAAATGTACCATGGCTACACATCCAAAAACGCGAAGATGAGTAAGATTCGGTTTCCTACCTGACCACATTTCTTCCGCAGTTTTATCTTTCAGAACTTTACTTGCAGTTCGATTGATGAGATATGAGGAAGTAGCAACAGCTTCACCCCAAAACGATTTATCTAACCCAGCATCAATGAGCAAGCACCTAGATCGATCAACAATCGTCCTATTGGACTAAAGGCCGATAAAAGCTATTTTGAATCAATAATTCAACAAGTCCAATTAAATAGTGCTAAGTCTTCTACTTGGCTGATGTATTTCAGTAGTATATAGAATTTGTATTATAAAAACCTTCATATAAAAACAAAGCCTGGCCCTGGGCAAAATTTCCAGCTTAATGATTAAGAATTTTAATCTTGTTGGATATAGTTCACATTGGATTTTTGTCAAAAAGTTCATGTAAGTTGAACTGAACTTAATAAAAATTGCGTATTGACAAGGCACTCACTAGTCAACTGATGAGTCCAAGTGAGATCGCCGGGACGAAACGCCAATTTTTATGGACTAAAGGCCGATAAAAGCTATTTTGAATCAATAATTCAACAAGTCCAATTAAATAGTGCTAAGTCTTCTACTTGGCTGATGTATTTCAGTAGAATAGAATTTGTATTATAAAAACCTTCATATAAAAACAAAGCCTGGCCCTGGGCAAAATTTCCAGCTTAATGATTAAGAATTTTAATCTTGTTGGATATAGTTCACATTGGATTTTTGTCAAAAAGTTCATGTAAGTTGAACTGAACTTAATAAAAATTGCGTATTGACAAGGCACTCACTAGTCAACTGATGAGTCCAAGTGAGATCGCCGGGACGAAACGCCAATTTTTATGGACTAAAGGCCGATAAAAGCTATTTTGAATCGTCCTATTGGTCCTTTCAGCTTTCCCGTTTTGTTCCGGTGTGTATGGTGTGCTGGTTTGATGACGTATACCCGCACTACGTAGATTGCGTAAAAATTCATTGTTGCAGTACTCGCCGCCGTTATCTGTGCGACCACATAGATCCGAGTGCACAATTTCTAGCACATCTTTACTAACAGAATTTGAAGAATTAAATGGAAATCGAGATTGCTTACCTTTTAAGCAAGTTTCACACTGTTCCTTATTCGTGTCTACGAAATCCATGCCTTCTACACTGGAGTTTTTCATAACTTTTAAATTTTCGTAATTAACATGGCCGCCTATGCCAAACGTTATATGACATATTTTTGCAGAAGCTTTCTGACTGTCGAACGCCATCCAATTTAAACGTGTTGCCATGTAAAGTGGCAGTGGCTAGTAACTGTCGAGTATTGTTAAAAATTTTGCACATGTTTTCAGAAAAAATAACCTCATAACCATTGTTGACCAAGTGACTTACTGATAGTAGGTTTGTACATAGTCCTGGCACGTATAACACGTTCTTTATGCTGATATCGACACTTGAGTTATTGACTCAACTTTTAAGATTTTGTTATAAGCAATAGTTACAACATCATTTGAGGAAGGTGTTATATTTTTTAGCCAATCACTACGCATAGTCATGTGCCCAGACGCGCCTGTGTCGATGTACCACTCATCAATATTTTTCACTTTTGCAGTCAATGAGGCTAAGTGCACTTTTTCATTTTTCCCTTTAGAGTGACAGTTTTTCGATATATGCCCATATTGATTGCACTCATAACACCGGGGGCCTAGCTTCTTTTTCTTCTTGTATCTTTTGCTACCAGTACCACTGAAAAACACAGTTCCTTCACCACCAACTGCACTCACCAAAGCTTCCTCCTGAAGCAGCTTCGTTTTGATAAGATCACCAGAAATCTACGCACCTGAATTTTCAAGACCCATAATCATCGGTCTATAATGATCCGGCAGGCCAGCAAGCAATAGCTTCCCAATCCACTCTTCATCCACAGTTATACCTATATTATTTAGTTAATGTGCAGTCAAAATAATTTTATAAACGTACACTTTTATCGAAGAACAGCTACTTAGATGAGTTGTGACCAATGTTCGAAGCAGGCTGACTTTCCTCGTGAGACCGGAATCATCGTATGCCGCTTTGAGTTTATCTCAAACTCTTTTGGCGGTAGTTGCTTCTCGCACATGAACATACGCAATCGGATCAATCAGCATAATCAATTTTGATTTCGCTTTTAGAATTTTTGAATTTTTTCTTCTCCTGTTACACATGCCCACAGCCCCTCATGCTCCATGTAGTTCATCACGGCGAATTTCCATGAATAGAAGTTCTCCCTTCCTTTCAATCGTTCGATTATAGGCAACATAGAAACGGACATCTTTCGCAGGATGTTGTTGCCAACAGAATCCAAAAAAATCTAGAGAATCCTTCCACAGAAAAATAAAGCAAAATGGTTTTATATATACCTCAGTTTTGATTTATTCCTTGGTTTTGATTTGTTTCTCGGCTGCTGGGCCCATAACCTGTTGCAGAGTGACGGAGAATTTCAGAAGAATCCAACTTCGTTAGAAATAAAAAGGGCGTCTAACTGTGTTGAGGTTTGGGAAAAGAAGAAGGAGCCAGACATTTTTATTCAGAAGGAAGTTTTATATAAAGTGATACCAAAACAAAGTTTCTTTTAGTAATACGTATTTCAGTGAATACAAATGTAGATTATTTACTTTGATATGCAATTTATTATAGTAATTCAAGTAACGATAAATAGTTACACAATAATATGAAATAATAATCTTATTTCAACAAAATTCTCTTTTTTAATCATTCTATATAATAACACTCGAACAATGAGGAAAAGCATAAAAGAGAAGGAGCGATATCTCTGCAATTCGCAAGAAGAAATTGCATCATTTAAAAGCAGTCTGAGGAAGGTTATGGCTTCTGAAAATTAAAAGCGTTCTTTTTCTATGGGGATATTATTAATAAAAATATTTCATTTTATGGAATGCCATATGCGTTCAGTTTGTAAACGGGGAGATAATAGGTCTGTTTACATATTTTTACAAATTCGTACGATGTCGCAAAACTTTCCACAAATTCCTCTTTGTTAACTCGAAAAAGTTGCTACGAAATTTCGACTCCATGAAAAAATTTGATACGTCCTGCAACACTAATTTCTGTTTGGAAGAAGTATAAAACTATATTTTTTACTTGTGAATATACATGTTGCGCCCTACATTTAGTTCACTGTGCATAACCTGAGTTGAACCCATTCAGCCCTGTGCATTGTGTCGAAACATTATTGCTTGACATAATCTTACTCATCAATAATGTTTCACCTTTGAAATTGGGCCAAGAAGGAAACAACCTTGAAATGCGGAGTGGGCTATTTGGACAGCAGCAGCAAAGTATCGATCGGAAACATAAACGATCGATGAGTCTAATTTACAAACTGAAAGGTGTCGGGTGTTTTATTCTCTGAGCTGATGGAAATCGCCAACAACCAACGATAGAAAAAAAAACTTAAAAAGAAAAAGGAAAAAACAAAATAAACAGTGGGTGAGCTGATGGAAATCGCCGACAACCAACAATAGAAGGAAAAAAAAAAGAAGAAAGGTAAGTATGAACTCAAATTACTTACTTAATAAGATACAAATATAAAAAAAATATCTATACTCAGTTTTGTTTGTTTCGATTCTGTGATTTCTGTCGTGTTAGTTGAATAATTTTTTTAAATATTGGGATAGGTTAAGAAGTTATATGAAAGTGGTGTTAATCTGAGTTCTGTGTTTAGTTGGTAATAAATTGATGGCCAAAAGACAAATTGAGGCCCAACTCAATGACCTTATAGAGGAAACTGAGTTGTTAAAAAAAGTTGTTAAAGTCATTAAACGAACTTCTTCTTTCGGAGCTCAAAGAAATTTTGAACCCTGAAGTATAATTATAGCCTGGTCAGTTATACGTTCAGTTCTCAGTGGGGTAAATTTACGCGTGTCGAATCTACAGACGCGATTCTAACGGTATACATAATAGTCTAAGAGCCGGAAGCAAATTTTGGGAGTGGAGTGATAACCAAAATTCATATAGATGTATGTGTAGGTATACGCAACATTATTCCAAAATCAACCGTCTGGCAGGTTTTTATTTCAGCCGGGAGCGGGGGTGGGCGTTCGAAAATGTTCATTTTTCCGTTTTTGGGGTCGAAGTGATAACCACTTAAATTAATATATGAACAATAGAGGAGGGTGCACTGATGTCAAAAAAGTGTGTCCAAGACGTTTTACTTTCAGCCTTCCCCTTGCCAGACGGCCACCAAAATGCGCGAAAATCAACTTTTTGGGTCGAAGTGATAACCACATGAGTGATACATCAAAAAATCAGAAAAATTCTCCTGATTATGAAAATGTGTGTCCAAGACGTTTTGGTTTCAGCCTTGTGCTTGCCAGACGCATTTTAACATTTTTTTAATGCATTTTTCAACTTAAACTCTTAATAACTTTTTTTCTATGAAGTATAACCAAAAGACTGAGACACCAAAAACTCAGAACAATTCTCCTGATTATGAAAATGTGTGTCCAAGACGTTTTGGTTTCGGCCTTAAGTTTGCCAGAAGACCCATAAGAAAGAATGTACAAAAACAACTTTTTTCCTCTAAGGCATAACATATGAATTTTATTTTAAAATATTCATTCATTTCAGATTGACCATGTCATCCTCCATGGACCAGCCGCAGTGAAATGGGGAAAGTTGTATGCCTGTATTTAATATTGCATTTTTCCAAATATGGCATATATAGTTGCAACGATTAATTTGTTGCAGTAAAACGCTTCTGTTTGGCGGTAATAAGCTTCCTTCAAAACCTTCCGATAAAATTTTTAAGCATATAATTACTTACAGCCATATTATTGACTTGTTTCAAAACTAGTTTCATAACAGAACTAGTTTTATAGATGTTTGGAGGTGCTCAAATCGGTATTATTCAAAAATATTTTGACACCTAAAAATCGAAAACCAAAACCTAGCTTTGGATAAAACTCTAGACTCATAAAACCGGACAAAAATTGAGACTACAAACTTCTATAAAACTAGTTTTGCAATGAAACTAGTTTTGAAACAAAGCAATTATATGGCTGTTAAGGTTTTAAAGAAAAATTTTAAAATTTTTAGCTTACTTTTAATGTTTTTGAAAATTTTTTTCGAAGTCGGTTTACAAGTTTTGTAAAACAACTAATATCGAGCGTCATTTACTTTGAAGGCGGTTGTTCTATACATTTTGCAAACAAATTCCTCTATAATTGAAATGTCTTCTTCACTTATATAAAAAAATTGTCCGAATTTTGAAAAAGTGTGTTGCAATTCCACCGAATCCTTGAGAATTTCAAAGGGTTCCACTTTTCCTTTCTTAAAAAAACTTGGTGTATAGTCACAACCAGTAAAGCTGTGAAACGCAGCACAAAGCGTAGGACCCAAATTAAAAAACCTTTCATTTATGTGTATATACCTTAACAATAAAAATATAGATTTACTATAAGTCTGAGTTTTTGTTGTCTCAGTCTTTTGGTTATACTTCATAGGAAAAAAGTTATAAAGGTTTTAAGTTGAAAAATGCATTAAGAAAATGTTAAAATGCGTCTGGCAAGCACAAGGCTGAAACCAAAACGTCTTGGACACACATTTTCATAATCAGGAGAATTTTTCTGATTTTTTGATGTATCACTCATGTGGTTATCACTTCGACCCAAAAAGTTGATTTTCGCGCATTTTGTTGGCCGTCTGGCAAGGCGAAGGCTGAAAGTAAAACGTCTTGGACACACTTTTTTTACATCAGTGCACCCTCCTCTATTGTTCATATATTAATTTAAGTGGTTATCACTTCGACCCAAAAAGTTGATTTTCGCGCATTTTGGTGGCCGTCTCGCAAGGGGAAGGCTGAAAGTAAAACGTCTTGGACACACTTTTTTGACATCAGTGCACGCTCCTCTATTGTTCATATATTAATTTAAGTGGTTATCACTTCGACCCCAAAGTCGGAAAAATTACCATTTTCGAACGCCCACCCCCACCCCCGGCTGAAAAAAAAATCTGCCAGACGGTTGAATTTGATATAATGTTGCGTATATCTACATATACATGTGTATAAATATTGGTTATCACTCCACTCCCAAAATTTGCTGCCGGCTCTTGGTCTATAAGGGCCGTTCAGAATTTAAATGAAAACTACACGAAAGAAATAGAACATCTAAGAAAGTCGCTTGAAAAAAGTGAACAATTTCGCAAAGAAGCTCAAAAGCGACTAGAGCAAGCCACAGAAGAAGCTGACCAGGAAATAGATTTGTTGACAAGCGAGTTAAACAAAACGTTGTCAAATCAAAAAGAGCTAAGAGAACGAAGGTCGAAATCAAACTTACTGCCGTGGCTCGGAACCCCCCAACATAGCTCTACACCGAATACACCTGTGCGTATAATTTTCGCAGATACAGGCGTTCAGACCACAGGAGTAGAAATTAGAACCATCACCAACAAAATTACTCAAGCAAAACCATTAGAAAAAAAAGACTTATATTTCAAATGTCGTATGAAAATATCAGCAAAATTATTTCACGGTTAGTTCCCATTTTCTCTGGAGAAAGAAATCATGAGCTTTCGCGTAGAGTTCATGAATTCTTAAATGCCTGTGATCTGGCATTGAAAATGATTAAACCAGAGGAGGAAGAGATTCTAGTCTCTTTGATCTCAACACTGTTAGTGGGCGATGCTTTTGAACTGACACGTTCAAACAAAGTTAAGACCGGATCAGACATGGCAAAACTCCTTAAAGAGTGTTATTTAGTGCCAAAAACACTAGACAACGTTCTGAACGAATTAAAGCTATGCCTCTAGCTGTTAGGGGAAGACGTGAAAGCATTTGCGAGGCGTTTAGCGACACTTCAGGCCACATCAATTGAGATAATTGACGCTAGATATAGGGAAAATGAGTCGATTGGTCTTAAAAAGGAAGTTGCTAATACAGTTATTACAACTTTTAAAATAGGACTAGTCGACCCATCTCTTCGCCAGTTTATCCTGGGTAGCAGAAGTAGCGATCTTAATGAAATAGCGGAAGAAGCTCGAAAAACTTCTCTGCTAATCCAACCGAACGCCTTAGGCTATACGGGAGTTGTAACAACACCGAATGTACCATTTCCGTTGAACAATTCAGTTAGTCCTATGTACCAAAGTCCTGCCAATCACCAAGCCATACTTAGCAATAGCCTGACACACACGTATGCACCTGTACCAACCTTATCTCAACCACAATATCCAAGTACATACACTGCCACAAACCCACATACAGCCACATACCCACATGCCCTAACTCAGTAAGTACCTTACACCTTCACAAGCGGTGGCATCCCTTCGCACAACGACATCCTAAATTTACAGACTCCCCCAGATCCACATTTGGGTAAACAACCTATGCATTCAAGACAAGACTTTCAGATTAAATGCGGTTTCTGTGGAAAACTTAATCACACTTACGCAGAATGCCGAAGGTCATTAGTTTCACAAAAAACGCTCTTAAGTTGGTCACAGCTAGACTGAGTAGCCTATTTAAAAATCATACTCTAACGAGGCATAACCTTTTGTATATGCGAAAACGCAAAACACATTACGTTTTTGTAAAATTGGCATTAAACAGTTCGCGATATGGTACGGTAACTATGCTGGTAGACACTGGTGCTGACATCAGTCTAATAAAAAAAAAACAGCACTCGCGCATGCGGAAGAAATTCAGGCAATTGAAAGCAAGGAATTAGGTGGTGCATGCGGAGGGGTTATATCGACCTTGGGGACCCTGTCAACTGTTTTTCCTTTTTCCAGGTGTGTACAAGTAAAGGCAAAATTGCACGTCATTAATGACTCAAGAGACATACCTGCCGACGGTATTTTGGGTCGAGACGTCTTATGGAACCGTTCCATAATTGACTCTGTGGCAAAGCGCCTAAAATTTTTGGACAACAAAGGAAAGAAAGTTGTAGCTGAGATGTCATTACTATCTCTGAATGCCGTTAACAAATTGTCAGAAAGCAATATGAATACAGTTACGGAAATTCAACACGAACAAATGCAATGGTAAAACTTAGATTAAAAACTGGCCTTAAAGAGGTATTAGTAGAGTCCCAAGAATTAAAAGCTGAAATTTATCTCGCTAATACAATTACAACAGTACAAAATGGTCACGTTATTGTTCCAATTCTCAACAGTACCAGTGAACCATACACATTAAAATCTAATTTTACGCCTAGGTTTAGGAATAGCAACCAGTTCGATATATTATCAGAATCTGGTTCAATAAATTCAATCTACAAGCTTAGCGAGGCAAGCGAACCCAAGAAAAGAACTTCGAAACTACTTAATGCGATAAACCTTGGCAATAATCTCAATAAGGAGGAAAGAGCTTGTATTGAAGATATATGCATTCAATATAATGATATCTTTCATTTAGATGGTGACAGCTTAAGTTACACGGAAGTTCTTTCTCATAAGATACCAGTGAAAGTAGATCAAGGGCCAATCAATCAAAAGCAGTACAGATTACCTCAAATTGCCAATGGATACCATTAAGTCCTAATTGACAAAAAGGACCGAGAAAAAACCGCGTTCAGTACAGGTCTAGGTCATTATGAATTTAATCGTATGCCTTTCGGGCTTTCAGGAGCACCGGCTACCTTTCAAAGAATAATGAACCACATCCTGACTGGGCTCCACGGTATTGACTGTTTCGTGTACCTTGATGATATAGTCATTTACTGTAAGAATTTGAAAGAACGTAGTCAGAAGTTATTAAATTTTTTTGGGAAACTGCGGAAAAGCAGGTTAAAACTCAACACGGATAAATGCAAGTTCCTTTGCAGAGAAGTGGTATATCTGGGTCACATCTGTTCTGAAGACGGTGCGCGACCAGATCCATCTAAAACTATTTGTGTAACCAGTTTTCCACCTCCCAAAAATATCAGGGAGGTCCAGTCTTTCCTGGGATTTGTAAGTTATTATCGCAAGTTTGTACCGCGGTTTGCAGCTATAGCTTCTCCAATAAACAATTTATTGCGGAAGAATAAACAATTAAGATGGACTGGCGAATGCCAACAGGCTTTTAAAGAACTAAAAAGGGCAGTAACTTCCCCACATGTTTTAATTTATCCTGATTTCACTAAAACATTCATCCTTACAACCGATGCTAGCGGTGAAGCGCTGGGCGCGGTCTTATCTCAGGGCAAAATGGGATAGACCAAGAGCCGGCAGCAAATTTTGGGAGTGGAGTGATAACCAATATTTATACACATGTATATGTAGATATACGCAACATTATATCAAATTCAACCGTCTGGCAGATTTTTTTTTCAGCCGGGGGTGGGGGTGGGCGTTCGAAAATGGTAATTTTTCCTACTTTGGGGTCGAAGTGATAACCACTTAAATTAATATATGAACAATAGAGGAGCGTGCACTGATGTCAAAAAAGTGTGTCCAAGACGTTTTACTTTCAGCCTTCCCCTTGCCAGACGGCCACCAAAATGCGCGAAAATCAACTTTTTGGGTCGAAGTGATAACCACTTAAATTAATATATGAACAATAGAGGAGGGTGCACTGATGTCAAAAAAGTGTGTCCAAGACGTTTTACTTTCAGCCTTCGCCTTGCCAGACGGCCAACAAAATGCGCGAAAATCAACTTTTTGGGTCGAAGTGATAACCACATGAGTGATACATCAAAAAATCAGAAAAATTCTCCTGATTATGAAAATGTGTGTCCAAGACGTTTTGGTTTCAGCCTTGTGCTTGCCAGACGCATTTTAACATTTTTTTAATGCATTTTTCAACTTAAACTCTTAATAACTTTTTTTCTATGAAGTATAACCAAAAGACTGAGACACCAAAAACTCAGAAAAATTCTCCTGATTATGAAAATGTGTGTCCAAGACGTTTTGGTTTCAGCCTTGTGCTTGCCAGACGCATTTTAACATTTTCTTAATGCATTTTTCAACTTAAAACCTTTATAACTTTTTTCCTATGAAGTATAACCAAAAGATTGAGACACCAAAAACTCAGAAAAATTCTCCTGATTATGAAAATGTGTGTCCAAGACGTTTTGGTTTCAGCCTTGTGCTTGCCAGACGCATTTTAACATTTTTTTTAATGCATTTTTCAACTTAAAACCTTTATAACTTTTTTCCTATGAAGTATAACCAAAAGACTGAGACACCAAAAACTCAGAACAATTCTCCTGATTATGAAAATATGTGTCCAAGACGTTTTGGTTTCAGCCTTGTGCTTGCCAGACGCATTTTAACATTTTTTTAATGCATTTTTCAACTTAAAACCTTTATAACTTTTTTCCTATGAAGTATAACCAAAAGACTGAGACACCATAAACTCAGAACAATTCTCCTGATTGTGAAAATGTGTGTCCAAGACGTTTTGGTTTCAGCCTTGTGCTTGCCAGACGCATTTTAACATTTTTTTAATGCATTTTTCAACTTAAAACCTTTATAACTTTTTTCCTATGAAGTATAACCAAAAGACTGAGACACCAAAAACTCAGAACAATTCTCCTGATTATGAAAATGTGTGTCCAAGACGTTTTGGTTTCAGCCTTGTGCTTTCCAGACGCATTTTAACATTTTTTTAATGCATTTTTCAACTTAAACTCTTAATAACTTTTTTCCTATGAAGTATAACCAAAAGACTGAGACACCAAAAACTCAGAACAATTCTCCTGATTATGAAAATGTGTGTCCAAGACGTTTTGGTTTCAGCCTTGTGCTTTCCAGACGCATTTTAACATTTTTTTAATGCATTTTTCAACTTAAACTCTTAATAACTTTTTTCCTATGAAGTATAACCAAAAGACTGAGACACCAAAAACTCAGAACAATTCTCCTGATTATGAAAATATGTGTCCAAGACGTTTTGGTTTCAGCCTTGTGCTTGCCAGACGCATTTTAACATTTTTTTAATGCATTTTTCAACTTAAAACCTTTATAACTTTTTTCCTATGAAGTATAACCAAAAGACTGAGACACCATAAACTCAGAACAATTCTCCTGATTGTGAAAATGTGTGTCCAAGACGTTTTGGTTTCAGCCTTGTGCTTGCCAGACGCATTTTAACATTTTTTTAATGCATTTTTCAACTTAAAACCTTTATAACTTTTTTCCTATGAAGTATAACCAAAAGACTGAGACACCAAAAACTCAGAACAATTCTCCTGATTATGAAAATGTGTGTCCAAGACGTTTTGGTTTCAGCCTTGTGCTTTCCAGACGCATTTTAACATTTTTTTAATGCATTTTTCAACTTAAACTCTTAATAACTTTTTTCCTATGAAGTATAACCAAAAGACTGAGACACCAAAAACTCAGAACAATTCTCCTGATTATGAAAATGTGTGTCCAAGACGTTTTGGTTTCAGCCTTGTGCTTTCCAGACGCATTTTAACATTTTTTTAATGCATTTTTCAACTTAAACTCTTAATAACTTTTTTCCTATGAAGTATAACCAAAAGACTGAGACACCAAAAACTCAGAACAATTCTCCTGATTATGAAAATATGTGTCCAAGACGTTTTGGTTTCAGCCTTGTGCTTGCCAGACGCATTTTAACATTTTTTTAATGCATTTTTCAACTTAAAACCTTTATAAATTTTTTCTTATGAAGTATAACCAAAAGACTGAGACACCATAAACTCAGAACAATTCTCCTGATTGTGAAAATGTGTGTCCAAGACGTTTTGGTTTCAGCCTTGTGCTTGCCAGACGCATTTTAACATTTTTTTAATGCATTTTTCAACTTAAAACCTTTATAACTTTTTTCCTATGAAGTATAACCAAAAGACTGAGACACCAAAAACTCAGAAAAATTCTCCTGATTATGAAAATGTGTGTCCAAGACGTTTTGGTTTCAGCCTTGTGCTTGCCAGACGCATTTTAACATTTTCTTAATGCATTTTTCAACTTAAAACCTTTATAACTTTTTTCCTATGAAGTATAACCAAAAGATTGAGACACCAAAAACTCAGAAAAATTCTCCTGATTATGAAAATGTGTGTCCAAGACGTTTTGGTTTCAGCCTTGTGCTTGCCAGACGCATTTTAACATTTTTTTTAATGCATTTTTCAACTTAAAACCTTTATAACTTTTTTCCTATGAAGTATAACCAAAAGACTGAGACACCAAAAACTCAGAACAATTCTCCTGATTATGAAAATGTGTGTCCAAGACGTTTTGGTTTCAGCCTTGTGCTTTCCAGACGCATTTTAACATTTTTTTAATGCATTTTTCAACTTAAACTCTTAATAACTTTTTTCCTATGAAGTATAACCAAAAGACTGAGACACCAAAAACTCAGAACAATTCTCCTGATTATGAAAATGTGTGTCCAAGACGTTTTGGTTTCAGCCTTGTGCTTTCCAGACGCATTTTAACATTTTTTTAATGCATTTTTCAACTTAAACTCTTAATAACTTTTTTCCTATGAAGTATAACCAAAAGACTGAGACACCAAAAACTCAGAACAATTCTCCTGATTATGAAAATATGTGTCCAAGACGTTTTGGTTTCAGCCTTGTGCTTGCCAGACGCATTTTAACATTTTTTTAATGCATTTTTCAACTTAAAACCTTTATAACTTTTTTCCTATGAAGTATAACCAAAAGACTGAGACACCATAAACTCAGAACAATTCTCCTGATTGTGAAAATGTGTGTCCAAGACGTTTTGGTTTCAGCCTTGTGCTTGCCAGACGCATTTTAACATTTTTTTAATGCATTTTTCAACTTAAAACCTTTATAACTTTTTTCCTATGAAGTATAACCAAAAGACTGAGACACCAAAAACTCAGAACAATTCTCCTGATTATGAAAATGTGTGTCCAAGACGTTTTGGTTTCAGCCTTGTGCTTTCCAGACGCATTTTAACATTTTTTTTTAATGCATTTTTCAACTTAAACTCTTAATAACTTTTTTCCTATGAAGTATAACCAAAAGACTGAGACACCAAAAACTCAGAACAATTCTCCTGATTATGAAAATGTGTGTCCAAGACGTTTTGGTTTCAGCCTTGTGCTTGCCAGACGCATTTTAACATTTTTTTAATGCATTTTTCAACTTAAACTCTTAATAACTTTTTTCCTATGAAGTATAACCAAAAGACTGAGACACCAAAAACTCAGAACAATTCTCCTGATTATGAAAATATGTGTCCAAGACGTTTTGGTTTCAGCCTTGTGCTTGCCAGACGCATTTTAACATTTTTTTAATGCATTTTTCAACTTAAAACCTTTATAACTTTTTTCCTATGAAGTATAACCAAAAGACTGAGACACCATAAACTCAGAACAATTCTCCTGATTGTGAAAATGTGTGTCCAAGACGTTTTGGTTTCAGCCTTGTGCTTGCCAGACGCATTTTAACATTTTTTTAATGCATTTTTCAACTTAAAACCTTTATAACTTTTTTCCTATGAAGTATAACCAAAAGACTGAGACACCAAAAACTCGGATCAATTCTCCTGATTATGAAAATATGTGTCCAAGACGTTTTGGTTTCAGCCTTGTGCTTGCCAGACGCATTTTAACATTTTTTTAATGCATTTTTCAACTTAAAACCTTTATAACTTTTTTCCTATGAAGTATAACCAAAAGACTGAGACAACAAAAACTCAGACTTATAGTAAATCTATATTTTTATTGTTAAGGTATATACACATAAATGAAATGTTTTTTAATTTGGGTCCTACGCTTTGTGCTGCGTTTCACAGCTTTACTGGTCCTGACTATACACCAAGTTTTTTTAAGAAAGGAAAAGTGGAACCCTTTGAAATTCTCAAGGATTCGGTGGAATTGCAACACACTTTTTCAAAATTCGGACAATTTTTTTATATAAGTGAAGAAGACATTTCAATTATAGAGGAATTTGTTTGCAAAATGTATAGAACAACCGCCTTCAAAGTAAATGACGCTCGATATTAGTTGTTTTACAAAACTTGTAAACCGACTTCGAAAAAAATTTTCAAAAACATTAAAAGTAAGCTAAAAATTTTAAAATTTTTCTTTAAAACCTTAACAGCCATATAATTGCTTTGTTTCAAAACTAGTTTCATTGCAAAACTAGTTTTATAGAAGTTTGTAGTCTCAATTTTTGTCCGGTTTTATGAGTCTAGAGTTTTATCCAAAGCTAGGTTTTGGTTTTCGATTTTTAGGTGTCAAAATATTTTTGAATAATACCGATTTGAGCACCTCCAAACATCTATAAAACTAGTTCTGTTATGAAACTAGTTTTGAAACAAGTCAATAATATGGCTGTAAGTAATTATATGCTTAAAAATTTTATCGGAAGGTTTTGAAGGAAGCTTATTACCGCCAAACAGAAGCGTTTTACTGCAACAAACTAATCGTTGCAACTATATATGCCATATTTGGAAAAATGCAATATTAAATACAGGCATACAACTTTCCCCATTTCACTGCGGCTGGTCCATGGAGGATGACATGGTCAATCTGAAATGAATGAATATTTTAAAATAAAATTCATATGTTATGCCTTAGAGGAAAAAAGTTGTTTTTGTACATTCTTTCTTATGGGTCTTCTGGCAAACTTAAGGCCGAAACCAAAACGTCTTGGACACACATTTTCATAATCAGGAGAATTGTTCTGAGTTTTTGGTGTCTCAGTCTTTTGGTTATACTTCATAGGAAAAAAGTTATTAAGAGTTTAAGTTGAAAAATGCATTAAAAAAATGTTAAAATGCGTCTGGAAAGCACAAGGCTGAAACCAAAACGTCTTGGACATATATTTTCATAATCAGGAGAATTGTTCTGAGTTTTTGGTGTCTCAGTCTTTTGGTTATACTTCATAGGAAAAAAGTTATAAAGGTTTTAAGTTGAAAAATGCATTAAAAAAAATGTTAAAATGCGTCTGGCAAGCACAAGGCTGAAACCAAAACGTCTTGGACACACATTTTCATAATCAGGAGAATTGTTCTGAGTTTATGGTGTCTCAGTCTTTTGGTTATACTTCATAGGAAAAAAGTTATAAAGGTTTTAAGTTGAAAAATGCATTAAAAAAATGTTAAAATGCGTCTGGCAAGCACAAGGCTGAAACCAAAACGTCTTGGACACATATTTTCATAATCAGGAGAATTGTTCTGAGTTTTTGGTGTCTCAGTCTTTTGGTTATACTTCATAGGAAAAAAGTTATAAAGGTTTTAAGTTGAAAAATGCATTAAAAAAAATGTTAAAATGCGTCTGGCAAGCACAAGGCTGAAACCAAAACGTCTTGGACACACATTTTCATAATCAGGAGAATTTTTCTGAGTTTTTGGTGTCTCAATCTTTTGGTTATACTTCATAGGAAAAAAGTTATAAAGGTTTTAAGTTGAAAAATGCATTAAGAAAATGTTAAAATGCGTCTGGCAAGCACAAGGCTGAAACCAAAACGTCTTGGACACACATTTTCATAATCAGGAGAATTTTTCTGAGTTTTTGGTGTCTCAGTCTTTTGGTTATACTTCATAGAAAAAAAGTTATTAAGAGTTTAAGTTGAAAAATGCATTAAAAAAATGTTAAAATGCGTCTGGCAAGCACAAGGCTGAAACCAAAACGTCTTGGACACACATTTTCATAATCAGGAGAATTTTTCTGATTTTTTGATGTATCACTCATGTGGTTATCACTTCGACCCAAAAAGTTGATTTTCGCGCATTTTGTTGGCCGTCTGGCAAGGCGAAGGCTGAAAGTAAAACGTCTTGGACACACTTTTTTGACATCAGTACACCCTCCTCTATTGTTCATATATTAATTTAAGTGGTTATCACTTCGACCCAAAAAGTTGATTTTCGCGCATTTTGGTGGCCGTCTGGCAAGGGGAAGGCTGAAAGTAAAACGTCTTGGACACACTTTTTTGACATCAGTGCACGCTCCTCTATTGTTCATATATTAATTTAAGTGGTTATCACTTCGACCCCAAAAACGGAAACATGAACATTTTCGAACGCCAACCTGCCAGACGGTTGATTTTGGAATAATGTTGCGTATACCTACACATACATCTATATGAATTTTGGTTATCACTCCACTCCCAAAATTTGCTTCCGGCTCTTAGACTAGGAGAAGATAGGCCAATCGCCTATGCCAGTAGATCTTTAAGCCCATCTGAGAAAGGGTATTCAACAATAGAAAGAGAACTATTAGCTATTGTATGGGCGACTAGAAATTTTAGAACATAGTTGCTAGGGCGACCGTTTGTAGTCTACAGTGACCATCAACCTCTGAAAGGGGTATTTAACGTGAAAGACCCAACAACTCGTCTTGTCAATTTTCACCATAAACTTTCAGAGTATGACTACAAAATTGAGTACAAACCAGGAAAAATAAATACAAATGCGGATGCGCTGAGTCGTATTCCTTTCCCCGATAGTCAGTGTCTGGCGATAACGAAAGCACAAGCTGCTAAAGAAAAAGAAAACAATGCTAGTAGCCGAAACTCACCAAAAGAAGCGAGAGGCACTGACGCGGAAGAAGGTGAATCCCACTCAGTTCGAAAGGGTACATGCGGCTGGACATTTCTATCCAATCCGGACGAGATTCAAACCGTGCTAAAAGATTTCCATAACTCGGTGGTCACCAAGGCGGGGAAAGGACTTTCCAACGCATCAGGCAACAGTATAGATGGAAATGCATGAAAAGACAGGTACTGGACTATGTAAAGAAGTGTCCGGCTTGTCAGAAAAATAAGAGCTACTTAAATGCCCATGGTAATTACTGATACTCTATCGTTACCTTTTGATAAGGTGTATATGGATATTGTTTTCGGTCTTCCCATATCCTATTCAGGAAATAGATACATTCTTACCTTTCAGGATGACCTTACAAAATTTATGGACTGTGCGGCCTTGCCAGATGCCGAAGCGTCCACAGTAGCCCAGGTATTTTATGAACAAATTGTAACACGTTACAGAATACCAAAAGTTCTTGTCACCGACAATGGTGCTAGTTTTAAATACTTCCAAGGTATTTTCGGAAACCTGCAAATTACTTGGAATAAAGAGAATGCACACTACAGCATATCATCCGCAGTCCAATGGTTCCCTCGAAAGAAGCCATCGGCCATTAGCTGAGTATCTAAGGTCGTTTGTAGCTAATGATGAAAAGCATTGGGATCAGTGGCTTAGGCAAGCTATGCACGTGCATAACAACACAGTTCATTCGGCAACTAAGTTGACACCTTTGAATGCTTTATTTGGTTTCGAATTTGAAATGCCAACGAACTTGAAAAGAAAACCTACCCCACTATATGCTCATGACAATTATCCTTGTTCATTGAAATACCAGCTTACCAAAAGCCACCAGATAGCTAGTGAGAATTTAAAAAGGGTAAAGATTAGGGCAAAAAACAATTACGACAGGAATATCAAGAGCATTTCATTTGGAGTCGGCCAAATGGTTTTACTTAAGAACCCAATTAGAAAAAGTAAATTTTCTGAAAAATGGATCGGACCCTACGAAGTTGTGTCTATTGATAGCCCAGTAACAACCACCATCAAGGTTAACCAGAACACGAACAGGAAGGTACATAATAACCGCCTCAAACCCTACTACAGTTAATTTACCAAATAGAACTTCTCGACTACTAATAAGCTAAAACAACCTACATAGAGTTTTGAAAAAATTTTGAAAAACATTTTTATTTTCAGATTACAGGACGCATCATTTTATTCTTAATTCTATTCCTACCTTCATTAAATTTATTAATTTGTTTACTATACTCAGATGGGGATATGTACCTAAAGTATGGCGTGAAGTCAAGGTTGTTTTCATCCCGAAGGCTGGTAAACCTAGTCACACGGAAGCTAAAGACTATAGACCAATCAGTCTCACGTCGTTTACCCTTAAAACTTTCGAAAGACTGTTGGACATCTATATTCGCAGCACACTGAACCCGGAGGTAATTTCTCCAATGCAGCATGCCTATACAAAAGGCAAAAGCGTAAAAAAAGCACTTCACTGTGTTGTTAATACAATTGAAAAAACTCTCAAAGACAAGGAATAAACTCTCGCTGCCTTTCTGGATATTGAAGGAGCATTCAATAATGTGGAAAGTGATGCAGTTAAGAGAACCCTTGTAGAGCTGAATATAGAAAGTTCAATTATAAATTGGACTATGTGCATGTTAAGAAACAGGCATATAAACACAGAACTTGGAGAATCACGTTTAAAATTATCCACATCTAGAGGAACACCCCAGGGAGGGGTACTCTCTCCACTTCTTTGGATACTAGTTATGAACGAAATTCTTGTAAAATTAAAATATAGTGGAGTCAAAGTAGTAGCCTATGCAGACGACCTAGCACTACTTGCGACAGGAAAATTCCCATCCACTATAAGTGAACAGATCGAGTTTGCCCTGTCAAAGGTCAACAACTGGACAAAGAAATGTGGTCTAATGGTTAATCCATTGAAAACAGAATTGGTTCTCTTCACTAACAGAAGGAAAATACCAATGTTTAGACTACCATCAATAGAAGAGACACCACTCAAAATCTCAGATCAGGCCAGATACCTTGGTGTGATCCTTGATAAGAAACTGAACTGGTGTCTCAACACCAAAGAAAGAGCAAAGAAAGCTATGGTCGCATTCTATTCCTGCAACAGGATTTTCGGAAACCCAAAAATTATCAGGTGGATGTACACGGCAATAGTTAGATTGATACTAACCTACGGTAATCTAGTTTGGTGGAACGCGACAGAGAAAACAACAAACCTGAAAATCTTAACAAAAGTTAAAAGATTAGCATGCGTAGGTATTACAGGGGCGTTGAAAACCACCCCCACAGCGGGGCTGGAAGCGATACTCAACCTGAAACCCTTAGATCTATTCGTGCAAGAATCAGCAGCATACAGTGCCTTGCGACTTAGCCAGACTAACTGCTGGAAGCAAAGCACAACGGGCCATACTCAGATTCTTCAGAGATATGTGGGAATTAATGTTTGCACAGACTACATAACACCCCATTTAAACTTCGACAGACCATTCACTACCTCTTTTCCTAATAAAGAGGAGTGGAAAAACAACCAACCTCAGTAACGAATCTACGATAACTGTCTTCACTGATGGTTCTAAGATGGACACTGGAGTTGGTGCAGGAATCTTCTCGGAAACTCTGGGACTAGCTAGCTCCTTCAGACTTCCAGACTTTTGCAGCGTCTTCCAAGCTGAGGTCTTGGCAGTGACCAAAGCAGCTACGCAAATATCAATGATGGCGATACCACGAGCTGACATCACCCTCTTTATTGATAGCCAAGCAGCAATTAAAGCAATTTCCGCCACCGAAATACATTCGAAGCTTGTAAATTGCTGTCGCGAAGAGCTTAGGCATGCAGCATAACATTAGACTCTGCTGGGTTCCTGGTCACAGCAATGTACAGGGAAACGAAAGAGCTGATGAGTTGGCGAGAACGGGATCGTCAGTTGATTCAAGTCAAGCCGAACGACATATTAAAGTACCAAACTGTAACATCAAACAGGATATTGGTAACAAAATATCAGAAAAAAACAATGAAAGATGGAACCTGCTTGAAACATGCGCCACAACTAGAAAATTGTGCCCCAATTTTAATAAGCAGAGGACAGACAAAATTATGCAAATGAACAAAAAACATCTTCGTTCCCTTGTCAGCATAATCACCGGACACAACCTACTGGGATACCACAGAAAGAAAATGAGGCTCAGTACTGACGACCTTTGCAGAGGCTGCAGCGATGAAGAAGCACATGAGGACACCTTACACTTCCTTTGTCACTGCCCAGCACTCTGTCACTTAAGAAAGAAACACTTAGGTAATCATTTCTTTGATGACTTAGAGGATCTTTCTAGAACTTCGGCGAACAGTCTTCTGAACTTCGTCAATGAATCTAAATGGCTTGATTGCTAACAGAACACATAGGTTTTTACATTAAGTGGGATACAACTTCCTAGGGTATCACAGCGGATCTACATAGATCTAAGTGTGACGGTAACAAGATCAACTGTCAGCCCTTCTTCCTAACCTAACCTAACCTTACTATACTACTATATTTATTAATTTGTTTCTTGTAAATTCTAATCTTACAACTCCCACATTATTGAATTATAAAAAAATGAAAGTATTTGAAAAAGTCGTGTTAATAATTGTTTGTCTCGTGGCAAATGTCTGTTTCGTCGAAGGACTAAAATCGTTAACGTTACCACCTCAGCCACCATTCCAATTCCGAGATCTATCTCCATCGCCCGCGATATTCGAGACAGTTGGAAGTGCACTATTCTACAAAAATACCTGGACGATATTCACGAAAATGACGCCTATGGATTCTACTACTGTCTTGAATTTTACGGACATATGTGACAAGGAAGTTCTCAAACTATGTATGTGCAACTCTTAGCTCAGCCACTTTTCAACAGTCCTGTGCTTTGATGACAAATGAAATACGAGTGATCACCAACAATTTGCGACTAAACAACATTCATCTGCAACATGTTTTTGCTCACCGCAGAAACAAACGGGCATTAAACGTGGTTGGTCATTTTGCGAAATGGGCTTTCGGTATGATGGACAGCGATGATTCGGGTGCTATTTACAAACAGCTGCGAATTATGAAAGGAAACGACAAGCAAACTCTCTACCTTATTCGGAAGCAGATTACAGTAATGAACTCGAATTTTGATAGGCTGAACAAACCGGTGGAAAAGGTTATGATGGAGGTTGAACAAATGGCGAATAATCTCAACAACATTAGTGCAGAATTCAATCAGTATACTGGAGCCAGAAATAATGAAATCGCTACTCTTCAAATCAAAACGAAAGTAAACGAGTTAATATTTCTTTATTTATTGAAATAGTTTATAAATTTAATTTATAAATTATTTTTTAAAAGGCATCAGGGTAACCAGACTATATGATGCCGTCTCTAAACTATATTTAAATTTTGATATATTGTTATGGTGTCATGCCATATAATATCTAAAATACCAAAAAGAAAAAAAGAATATAAAATGAATTAAGAGTTGGGATCATGTTTCTGAAATGTTCCCACAAAACATTATATCGTCAGAATGCAGCAGAACTTTATATCAGCAGAATAAGCAGAATGCAGCCAGATTGCTGAGTCGCAAAACGTGCATTATTTTATGTTTGTAGCAGCAACGGCAATTCAAGATAGCTAAGTTGTTTAGTCTTTAGTTTATGTACAACTCTCTTAAAATAAACAACCAGTTCAAAGAACAAATTCGTGTTGTGTTTTTGTTTGAAATCTTGAAGACTTTTTAATTTGCGGAACCTTCTTTATTTTTCATACAAAGTTGTGCTCGAAGGCATAACAATAAACTTTTAAATTTTATGTTTCAGTTAAATTAAGAATGGAACAAAATTAGAGAGAAAAATTGAATAAATAAAAGCAAATTTTAATTTTAGTCATTTAAAAAACAAGAAAGAGAGAAAAAAAAATCATATTTCATCAAATATCTGGTAGGCGGATGTGGCATCTTTAATTTATTGAATGCATCGTACTTTAGATGGATTCAAAACTTCGGCAAGTTTTTCAATTATGTTGTCTGATGATACATTGATTTGGCGGATGTAGGACATTCGACAAAGATATGCCACACGGAGAGTATCGTTCCACAGTTCGAACATTGTTTAGGATCTCCAGCATTAAAGTAATGTTGAGTGTTGAAAAGAGCTTTTCCAACTCTAATCCGGAAAATTTGTATGCTCTCTTCTCTGTTGAGAGACCGATTGTATGGAGAACGCGTGTAGGCAGGTTGATGTTTTCGTAGAAATGTTTCACAGTTTCGCCAACTTTCGGTAAGCTCTTTTTTATTTTCCTCGATGAAAGTTCTGCGTAAGAGCTGGTAAAATTTGGGTACTCTACAATGAGTGGGTAGTTGGTAGCAGTTCTGGCGGCAAGATCTGCTCCGTCATTTTCTTTTATTCCGGAATGTCCAGGTATCCATGCAAGCATAATATTTTCATTGGCATATAAACATTTTCTTATAACATCCATAGAAGGACATTGATTTGCATCATTTTTAAGACCAAGGAATATCTGCCTATTATTGGATGAAAAAGAGCTTAAATTGGGAACTAAGGATATCATTTTTATTACCGCTGAGATAGAATTTTTCTTCTTCGTTTTAGCTGTGTTAATGGCTGCTTCAGCAGCATTGAAGAGAGGATGAGTTGAATCTGTAAGCGATTTACTAATCAGATTAATTGCCTTTTTTTTGTTTTCAAAGGAGTCATAGCCTCCTTCTAATCTAAGAGCTTCTAGATTTGTGGCTCTCAAAGCTCCTGAGGCTGTTCGAAAACAATCGTTGATGGCTGAGTTAATGTTGCTAATATTTTTGATTGTAGTCCACATAAAAAACAGTTATACTGTGTTGGAGGGTACCGGCGACTAGAGTTTTTGCAATTTGAAGCGCATATTCAATATGTGGACCTTTTCGCTTTGAGCAGATCATTTTTAAAACGTTGTTCCGTCCTTTGAGCTGACTAACTACATTCTTTACATGTGTGTCCCATTTCAGATTTGCACAAAAAGTTACTCCCAGTATTTTTGTTTCTTTTTTAAGAGGAATGGTAGTTTCTCGTAAAACAAGTGGAATGGGGGTGCATTTTCTTTTCCTACAGAGATGCAATGCTTCTATTTTTGATGGAGGGATAATCGCACTAACTTCCTTAGCCCAATTAAACATTGTTAGATCTGCTTTTTCTAATGCATCTTTTACCTGCATAGGGTCTCCGGAAGCAACAACATAAATATTGTCAGCGTATACTCCAATAAAGTCAAGGTTTAGTACCGGCTGGGAAAGTTTCACAATAAGCGAGTCAATATATGCATTATATTTATAAGACAACTGAAAGGGGGAAACCGTGTGGCGTCCCATTGTCCATTTTCATTGTTAAGGAGTTATAGCCATCAACATTTACTCGAAAAGTTCTATGACTAATGAATGACATGATTACTTTAAGTAATTGATTAGGAACTCCCCATTGATGAAGCTGCTTAATAATTGGCACCATCGTAACTCTATCAAATGCCTTTTCCAAATCAGATGACATGATTACGCTGTGTTTGCTTTTAGATACATTTTCAGCTAAACTCCTCTTAGGTCTAAAACCATGCTGTCCTGGATCAGCCTTCTTTTCCATTAACCAACCAATTCGTCTAGCAATAATTTTTTAAAATTTTTTTAAGAGAATAGGAAGGAGGGAAATTGGACGATATTCATTGAATTCATGATGATTTCGTGATGTTTTCGGAATTGGCTTAAGTTTAGCTCTTTTAAGTCATGTGGAAATGTTTTACCATCTTGTAAGTGATTTTGTCCTCGCCTGGGCTGGTTCCTTTGGCCATCTTATTAGACATTTCCAGTTCAGTACGCGTAACACGTTCCACTAGAAGTTCACAAGGTCTGTGATTTGTGGGCGATGCAAGGTTTTGTAGACTAATGTTTGTTCTATTTTCAATAATACTCGCTTGATAAGTACTATCTGCACTATACTTTTGCCACTTCTCTGCGAATGTATTTGCTATAACTTCTGGATCGGTTTGAATTTCATCTTCTAAAAGCATGTAAGGAAATTGTCTGTCTAAGTTGTGGGAGCGAACAGATCTAATCCTACTCCATAAGGTTCTCATATCAAGCGATGGATTCATTGGCGCATATTCATAGTCACTTTTAAACCCTAGTTTATCTTAGACTGGGGTTTATTCAATGTTATTTAGATAGGATAAACCCAGGTCTAAGATAAACTGGAGCTTAAAAGTGACTATGAATATGCCCCATTGTGTTTATGAAATTATCCCATGAAGCTCTTTTGGAAATAATTGTCTCTCGTCTAAGTTTGGCACATGTTTTTCTATATGCTACACAGTTTTCTGTGTTAGGGTATCTTCGGGCTTTTTTCCAAGCTTTGTTTATATCTTTAACCAAAATTGCAATATCTTTTGTAAACCATACAGAATTTGTCCTTGAAAGTACTTTTTTCGTCGATGGCATTGCTTTTGTTGCATTATATCCAAACTGCTTAA
The DNA here is from genome assembly GCA_932273885.2 of Leucozona laternaria. NCBI lineage: Eukaryota > Metazoa > Arthropoda > Insecta > Diptera > Syrphidae > Leucozona > Leucozona laternaria. The sequence goes on from OW026366.1 coordinate 117,741,134, forward strand.
AATACAAAACCAGCAAATGACCGAATTATCAATTGTAAATGACCTTTTTCAACAAAAATTACATCCGTTCATCTTTGATACTAGTAATCTCGCGGGGACCTTGGATAAAATAACGCATTCAACGAAATCCAAGATGGTTTTCCAAGATTTATCCGTACTACACCAAGCAGCTAAACTGTCGACATACCCCGAGAAGGATTCGGTAATCATAAGGTTATCAATACCCTTGCCAGAAGTTAACCTGTTAGATATCCGTAAAATCTACCCCATTGCCACCAGACTCAACACGAAATGGGATCTCATTCTGGAAATAAATGCTGAATACATTGCCGAAGACCTGGGGCTGTATGTGGATATGACAATTGAAGAGTTCAATAGATGCATTGATGTTAGTTTAAATTCATCATCTTCTTCTGCAGACATAACAGGCCGATACACACCAGCGGCAGCTCAGAGTGTGTAGTGGAACTACCGCAGCATGCCACAACATCGTCGGAAAACTAAAAATACGTCGCTATACCGGCCAGAAAAGGGACAATTACTACGTCCAACCAATGGCTTTTAAAAACCTTAAGTGTTGAATTTCGACTGCGATGGTACGCACTATGCTCCAACCCTTCGAAATCTTGGGATTCTTAAGATTCCAAAATCCTGTGAGGTGAGCACAAAAGAATTTCGTATACCATACGAAGAATTATTGGAAACGAACGTAGAAATTCAGCAGCTGAAAATAAATCACACTGATTTAATTGAAGCCTTAAGAATAAAACACGAAAGTTCACCAATGGAGGCCCCTAACAAGCTACCACCGCTCAAGATTGGAAATCACGCAAACATGCTTTCAACACTTTCGGAAGGGAAGAAAGCGCTGAACGAGTTGGGAAAGGAAGCAGACCTTGTGGAAGCCAGTAGGAAAGCCAATGAGCAATCATATGAAGTACAGGTTCATCGATACTCTATGATATCAATCAGCAGTATCGTATTAGCTACAATCATAATTGGTCTTGCTGCAAAACTGTACCGTTCAAGAAAAATTTCCAACTCGTGTGTACCACCACCAGTCTTCAACATTTCATCGCCGATCGTCCACGAAACACCTAGAGTGATGGCACGCAGGAAAGGTAGAAAGATGTTCAACGTCCACGAGGAAGCCCAGGCAGAGTTATCCTCCGAGGAGTTCGAACTCAGAGAAACCCCCAGCAAAAAGAAAAGGGAGGCGCCTGCTGTTCCGAGCCCTCATCATAACAGCGGTACTACATATGCCTGTGTTTAAATTTCATCATTCCAGTTCTGATGTTATCAACAGTTCCAGTTCGACATTTGCCCGAGTTCAAATACATAAAATAATAAATGTACTATCAAAGAAAATAATACTTATACTTTTATTGGGAGTTAGTTTAAATTAAATCAAGAACAAAATTTTTTAAAGTTTATCAATTTATTAAGAAATCAAAAAGTCCGATTAAATAGTGATAAGTCTTCTACTTGGCTGATGTATTTCAGTAGTATATAGAATTTGTATTATAAACCCTTCATACAAAATTACAATGTTCAATGTTATATGTACATATGTAATAAAAATTTCAAATGTTGCCTATGTATGTATGTATGTATTAAAGAGAATATTTTATGTAGAACAAAAATTATTTAAATTACATAATTGAATTTTAAAATATGTATATTTTAAAAACAAATAGTAAAAAAAATATATGCAAAAATAAAAACAAAATTATATTGTGTATTATCTTCATTGGAGACACACAAAACTATAAGTTCTAGCAACTGGTTATGTAATTTACATAAAAAATATATACAAAAAATAAACACTAATTACAAAAATATTAAAATTTAAAGAAACGATATTAATATATCTATTGAAATGTATTATATATATATGTCAGGATTAAGCTAAATAAATAAAAAGTAACAGCGTAGTTCATGTTCCCGGTCGAAACTTTCTCTCAGGGGGGAGGAAATGTTGCGCCCTACATTTAGTTCACTGTGCATAACCTGAGTTGAACCCATTCAGCCCATTGCACTGTGTCGAAACATTATTGCTTGACATAATCTTACTCATCAATAATGTTTCACCTTTGAAATTGGGCCAAGAAGGAAACAACCTTGAAATGCGGAGTGGGCTATTTGGACAGCAACAGCTAAGTATCGATCGAAAACATAAACGATCGATGAGTCTAATTTACAAACTGAAAGGTGTCGGGTTTTTTATTCTCGCTACAACGTACACGTAACATACATACATATGTATGTAGGTACTATATGGCAAGTTATGAATTCGTACAAAAAATCGAACTCGAGATTTTGATCAAACTTGACATTACGATGATAAAAACGTTCTGTCTGTATGTCTGTCTGTATGTTCGACTACAGCCTAAACGGATGCGTCGATTTTCTTTAAACTTGGTACTTAGCGTTTTTTGGACATTCCCCCCATCCGTTTTTTTATTTTTTTTAGGACAAAAACTAACAGTCTCTGTCATACAAAATTTTTTGGCCAAAAAGGTAAAACTTATTTTTCTCAAAATAGGCTCCACAGAATTTGTTTTTTAAAACTCAATAAATTTAAACAGTTATAAGTTGCCGTTTACTAAAAAAAATGGTTATTCATGGTACCTCCCAAAGAACCATTTTTTTGATTTTCGCTGTTCTCGAAAATAGTTCAACTAATTCTGATCAATTTTTTTATGAATAATTATGGACACATTCTTAATAATATTGTGTACCAAAATTTTCAAAAAAATATTTTTTGGATTTTAAAAAAAAAGTTTGAATTTTTTTTTTGAAAACTCAAAATTTCAAAAAGGACTGTCGATTTTTATTAAACTTGGTAAAAAGCTGTTTTTTAACTTTATCTAGAAGATTTTTGACAAAAATTATTCTAATACCCAAAAATAACGGTGCCTCCAATACAAATGTTTAAAAACCGTTAACATTTTTTTTTCTCAAAAACGACTCCTACGATTTTGATACATATTTACATTTTGATATTTTGAAATTAGTACGATCTATCATTTAAAATTTTTAAATTTTATATTTTACGTTTATTAACAGTAACTCTCATAGAACGATTTCTTTGATTTTCGATTATCTCAATATCTGATCAACCGAACAAAATTAGATTTTTTATACAGACGCTTGTAACAAATATAAATAAAAGTTCGTATCAAAATTTTCTAAAAAATGATTTTTGGATTTTTTAAAAAAAATTCAAAATAATTTTTTGAAAATTCGATATTTCAAAAACGGGTTGCAGATTTTTTGGTGAAGTTAAATTTTTAACTAAACATTAATAAATACTTAAAATTAGCGTACAAAAATGTTAACGAAATTTAAAAAAAAAAAATAATTATTTTTAAAACCGCTCCTACGATTTTCAAAATTTTTTTCTCATAAATTAATATTTATATAAGAAATCAGAAGGTGTACATCGCGTTGGGTTAAAACAGATTCAAAGTATTTTAATCAATTTCTTTCTTTTTTTTGTTGATTTAAAACAATTTACCAGTTTAAATAGTATAATTTCCTTACATGCATAATGCATATGTGCAACACTGGGCTATATTGTTAATTTTTGTATACTCACATAACACAACCTGCAACTAAACTAAGTTTTGGCAAATGGATAAAATATAGACTCCCATACCTAATTTATTTCAGCTATAGAACCACAATGTGATAGCATATAAGAGCAAGTTCGTGCGACCCAGTCGTGCATATTCTTTTTTCAAAATTTTGCTATTTGTAGAGTTAAATGGGGTCAAAATAAAAAATTTTCCGTTTTAAAAATTCTTTTTGTGGAGTAAAAACGAAGTGGTATCCGATTTCAAAAATTATAATTGTGTTTTAAACGTTATTTTTAGTGAATGGCTTTAAGGAAATTAATTTTTCAAAAATTTATATTTATAGGGTGAAGTGAGGTAAACACAAAAAAGGGGTGTACGATTTCAAAAATTCTGCTATTTATAGAGTGAAACAGGACATTTCATTTGCAATCTTATTTAATTGGCAATCGCGGCCTAATTTCATTTTCAAAATTAAATAATTGTTGAAGTTCAAACGCACTTATCAATGAACACGTCTTTGGTGATCATAAGTTGGTAGCATCTATCTATTGTAAATGTATCTTATTCAACTATCTATCTCTTTCTGGTTTTTCAAATAGAATACCAACGTCCGTTTTTCCTGTCTGTAACAAATCGTCGAACAATAAAGTACATCAAATTGCATTACAAATATCCTTGTTATATCTTTTATTTTACTATTGGACTATTTAATATACAACAGGTTATGGGCCCAGTCCCATATAGTTATAAAAGTTTTTAAAGTTATTAAGTATTCAAAGCTGCTGCTATAGAATGACGGATGCCAGGTTTTCATTCCGAAAATTGGGTAATGAAAATTACTTCACATGGAAATACAAAATGGAGATGCTGCTGATCAGGGAAGGGCTCTGGGGGTATGTATCTGGTGGTATAGTAAAGCCTGAACCTATTACTGCTTTATGGTTTTCAAAGGATGTGAAGCTCGTGCAACTATTGCATTGTCGGTCGAAGACACTCAGATCCAGCATATAAGGAAGTCGATCACGTCGATGGATGGATGGAACTTTCTAAGGACATATCATGAACGGAATACTTTGGGTAACAAAGTTCAACTAATGAGGCAGATATGCGGTCTTCGATTGGATGAGGGTGGAAATGTTGAAACTCATATAGGAAACATGAACAATTTGTTTGAGCGGTTAGCGGCAATTGGAGAGGAACGTCTGTCAGAGCAGTGGAGTGTTGCAATGCTGTTGAGCAGTTTGCCCAGAAGCTACGACACATTAATCATGGCATTGGAAACGCGAGAAGAATTGAGCTTCGATTGTGTGCAATTAAAGCTACGTGAAGAATTCAAGCGAAGGGCTGAACCAATTATTGAAAAACATGAATCTGCAATGAAAGTAACAAAGGCTGTGCGTCCAACAAAAGGTTATGTTCCAGAATGTTACTTTTGTCATCAAAAGGGTCACTTCAAGAGAGATTGTAGGCAGCACCAAGAATGGAAGAACAAAAACAATCAGAAGGCACATCTAGTTTCAACATCTACGTGCAAGAACGAGGTAAGTTTTTTTTACTTCATTCAATAATACAAACGGTTGGATAGCCGATTCAGGATCGACGTGTCATATCGCAAACACAAAAGAATTTTTCGTCGATTTCAATCCTGCTATCAACGAAAAGGTTTTTGTTGGGGATGGCAGCGATTTATCTTCAGAAGGGAAAGGCACGTGTGAAATTAGAATCCTGAACAGCGAATATAAAGAAATTAAAGCTTCTATCTCAGGTGTTTTGTATGTTCCAAAGATGCAGGGCAGTCTTCTATCGGTCTCTTGTCTGGCAGAAAAAGGGATTGAAGTTATTTTTAAGAATGGAATGTGTAGACTTCTTAAGAACGGTGCGGAAGTTGGTGTTGCTGATCAGTCGCAAAGTATGTACACATTAAGGCAACCAAAAAGAGTTTTTGTAGCTGGTCATAAGGGCAAATGTTTACATCAATGGCACCGTGTACTTGGACACAGGGATACAGAGGCAATTGAATGCATAGTTTCGAGGGATTTGGGTACAGGTATCAAAATTGATAAGTGCGGCATAAAAGATTCTTGTGAGATATGCCTGCAAGGAAAGTCAAGTCGTCAGCCCTTCCCGAAAAATTCAGAAAGTAGGGCAATTGCTGTTTTGGAATTAATACATACAGATGTATGCGGTCCTATGGAAGTAAGCAGTTTAGGCGGGAATCGTTATTTTCTTACTTTTGTTGATGACTACAGTCGATACACAGTCGTTTATCTGCTACAGCACAAGTCAGAGGTCATGGATCGAATGAAGGAATATGTTGAGGTAACAAAAACTAAATTCGGAAGAAAGCCAAAGGTCTTCAGATCAGATCGTGGAGGAGAATACACCGGTCACCAAATTCAGCATTACTTGAGGCAACAAGGTATTCAAAGCCAATTCACAGCAGCGTATTCTCCACAACAAAACGGTGTTGCTGAGAGGCGCAACAGATCTTTGGTGGAGATGTCAAGATGTATGCTGATCGAAGCAGGGTTGGGAAAGGAGTTTTGGGCCGAAGCAATTTTGACTGCAACATACGTTCAAAATAGATTACCGTCAAGAGCAGTTACCACTACACCTTTTAAAATGTGGAACGCAAGTAAACCAAGCTTTGAACATCTTCGAACATTTGGAGAAAGGTGCTACGTCCACGTTCCAAAAGAAAAGCGGAGGAAATGGGATAGGAAGTCGGAGTGCATGGTATTTGTGGGTTATGATCAAAATTCTAAGGCATATAGATTAGTCAATCCAGAAACTAAAAGAATAGTTGTCAGCAGAGATGTACATTTCCTCAAATCAAGTGGTTCACTATGTAATTCTCCGAAAGACAAGGTTCCTGAAAAAGATATCTACGTTTCCGAAGGTTCACAAAGTAATGTACAGCAGCTGCAAAGTCCTGGAAAAGTGGTTGAAGTGATTGTTGGTAAGAAACCAATCAAAAGGGCGGAACCAGGTGCAATGGTTGATGAACAGGACGACCAAGAATATTTTTCTGGTGATGATGCGGATTCTTCTTTTGAATTTCAGTTCTTTGGATTCGATGAAAAGATAGTTAACGAGTTTCAGGGTGTCGGTGAAGAACTCACTGTCGAGAAAAGAATATCGAACAGACAGACGAAAGGTAAACCACCTTCGAGACTAATTAACGAGGTGCATGCGGTAAAGCATGAAACAAGAAAGGATCCAACAAGCTTGCAAGAGGCTTTAAATTGCACTGAGTCGGAACTATGGAAAGGTGCAATGATGGAGGATATGCATTCATTGCAATAGAACAACACTTGGGATATAGTACCATTACCATCTGACAGAAAAGCAGTAGGTAGTAAATGGGTCTACAAACGGAAAATAAGTGAAGGAGGAGAAAAATGTATTTACAAGGCTCGTCTGGTTGCACAAGGTTTTTCTCAGCGGTATGGAGTTGACTACGATGAGACGTTTGCTCCAGTCGTTCGTCATACAACACTTAGGGTTCTTTTGGCAGTTGCAGGACATCGGAAAATGCATGTGCAGCATTTTGATGCTAAGACCACATTTCTTAACAGCGATCTTAAAGAAACCGTTTACATGCAACAACCTCCAGACTTCGTAATTGAGGAAAAGCAGAACCACGTTTGTAAATTGAAGAAGAGTATTTATGGCCTAAAGCAGTCCGCAATAGAGTTGGGTAGTTCCGGACCTGTTTAGTTCCAGGAACTATATCTTCTGTCGGAATGATTCCAGTTCATTCCGGAATCTAAACTCTAACATGTCCATAGTTCCGACATCACACAGCCAGAATTAAAAAAACTAAACAAACGCATACACATAAAAGTTTTCATGCATAGTTGATAGTTCCAGTTCCCACTTGAGTTCAGGTAGTTTGACAGTTGAGTAGAAAGGTTATATAAAATAAACGCAGCGCAAATTATATTTAAATTTTGGAATAAATTGTCTTTATTTTTTTTGGAGAGGTCGGATTATTTACTTTTATTTGAATGGTAGTTGCAGATACCAAAGAATAATTGAATAAAATATGTCCAAGTGCGAAAAATGCAAGGCGGCTATTCGCGGCGAGACTGGTGTTCGATGCGATGGTGTTTGTAATAAAGTTTTTCACTGTAACTTAAAATGTTCGGGGCTGGACGATTATTCTAGTGGAATTCTAAGTGCAAATAGTATGCTTAAATTCGTATGTAAGGATTGCATGCTATATATCCAGAATGTTGATTTGGTGATCAAGGAAATGCAAGTTCAAGTAGAAAGAAATTCACAGTGTTGAAGGGAGTATAAAGTAGAGTTTGAGAGGTCGCTGAGACAAAATGAAGATGAAATAAAGGCATTGTTGGTAGCAATTGAAAGTAGGTACATGCAAAGGTTTGGAGAAATGATGGAAGATCAGGAATCTATTAAAAAAGGGTTAATGGACTTAAAAATGATTGGTACAGTAGCTGAAAATTTCAAGCAGGAAAGTGAACGTTTATGTATTGAAATTAAAAAAAGTAATGAAATTCAGAAAATTAATGAAAGTAAACAAAGCATCGTGGTGGGAAAACAAATGTCATATGCAGAAAGTGTCAAAAGGGTTAGTGACAGAAGCAATGAAAAAGTGCTACCAAAAATGAGAAAAGAGTTGCCACTTGTTATAAAGCCTAAAGAGAAGCAAAATAGTAGGAAAACGAGAGAGGACCTGAATACTAAAGTTGATCGACAGGATTTCAAAATTTCTAGTATTGAAAACTCACACAATGGAATAATTGTTATAGAAAATGAAGACGCGGATGAACGTAATTAGATTAAAAGTGCAATTGAAGTGAACATGGGAGATGCGTATGAAATAAAAATACCAACCAAATTGAAACCAAGAATTTTTATATCTAATATGAAGTTTAAAGTTGCAAAGGAGGATATTATTGAAAAATTAAAAAGGCAAAATAGTTTAATTGAAAATAGTGACTTAAAGTTAATCACATATTTTGAAAGGAAAATAAATAATGTTGTTAAATACAGTGCTGTTGTTGAAATTGATGCTGAATCCTTTCCTAAAGTTATTGAAGCAGATAAACTAAACATTGGATGGGAACGCTGCAGAGTTTTTGATGGTGTTGATATTTTAAGATGTTACAAATGTAAGGGGTTTAATCACATATCATCAGAATGTAAAAAGGAAGTGGAAACCTGCTTGAAATGTCTTGAAAATCATAAAACGAGTGAATGTAAAAATGAAGCAATAATGAAATGTGTAAATTGTAAGCGTGCAAACAATAATTTTAATATAGGTCTTGATGAAAACCATGACACACTCAGCAGGTCATGCCCAGTGTACTTGAATAAACTTGAAGTGAAAAAGAAAAAAATTGGTTATTAGCAATCAAATAAAATAAAAGGAGTTTATCTAAATATACAAGGACTTACTGGTAACTTTGATGTTCTTGAGGAATTTGTGCAAAAAAATAAGTTTGATTTTGTTATGTTGAGTGAAACACATATAACAGAGGATATTAATGAAAATGAATATAAACTTAATAACTACAAAACTTTTAGTTGTTTATCAAACTCAAGACATACAGGTGGAGTTACTATATTTGTTAATAACAAAATGAGGGCAGTTAAAATCAAATCTAAATCAATTGACTTTAAAATGTGGATTTTAATGGTAAAAATAAAATATGAAAAGGAAGTTTGGAATATAATGGCTGTGTACAGATCGGATAAAATGAGTGTAATAGAATTTAATACAACATTTAGTGAATTTGTGGAAAGTAACTTCAGCTTTAATGAAAATATATGTGTGGCTGGTGACTTTAATATTGACTACAAGACTGAAAGTTCTGAAAAAAGAAGATTTGATACTGAAATATTAAATAGATTTGGTTTAAGTCAATTAGTCAGAGAAGGTACAAGAAATACTAGTTCATCTTCTACGCTTTTAGACTACGTTTTAAGTGATCAAGTATCTGGTATTAAGGTGACAGTTAATAAAAACTGGATAATATCAGATCATGAAACGATTCAAATCGATCTTCATATAAAAAATAAAGAAAATGAAAATCCCCAGATAATAAGATTTGTGAAATACGATAAAACTAATTTTTTAATGGAAATGTCAATGAGAAACTTTGAAAATATATTGTTTAATAGTGAAATAATAATATCTCAAGAATTCAAAACTTGTATAGACCAGTGTTTAAAATGTTTAATTAAATCTTTAAAAACAAAGCATTATTATGTGGAGTCGTTTAATGATGAACTAAATATTCTTAAACAGAGAAAAATAAGATTATATAATTCATATAGTATGTTGAAAAACAATGTAAGTTGGGAAAACTACAGGATAGTGCGAAATGAATTTAAAAATAGATGTACCCAAATTAAAAATAAGTATATTGAAAATAAAATTAAAGAAAAAGCCGGAAATCAAAAAGATATGTGGAGGACTATAAAAAAATATGTGTTAAATAAAGATTATCAAGAACTTTGTGAACTGGAAGTTAACAATACCAAAATCAATAATAAAATGGATATGGCAAACAAATTAAATGATTACTTTGTTGATAGTGTGGTCGAGATAAATGCTAGTATACCTTTTTTTCAATACGATGATGTTATACATGAAACTTCACGTAGATTCCTTTTTAGTCAAATAAATGAAATAGAGTTGGAACAAGTAGTTAAAGCTATTAATAATACAAATGATTTTATTGGTTTAAATACAAATATTATTTTGGACTGTAAGAACGTGATCCTCCCTGTTTTATTAAATATAATAAACACTTCACTGACAGAGGGTGTGTTTCCTATCTCATGGAAGGAGTCAATTGTTGTTCCTGTCGAAAAAGAAAAAAATGCAAAAAAATTGGAGCAATTTCGTCCAATAAATATGATGCCCATCTATGAAAATTTTTTGGAGAAGGTAGTGTGTATTCAATTGGAAAGATACCTCATTCAAAATGGAATACTCTGTGAAGAGCAATCTGGATTTCGTAAGGGTCACTCGACTGAGACAGCTTTGGCTTGGGTGCTAAACGAGTTGAAAAGGGATCTGGATTCGGGAAATTCGGTGATGGCATTATTCCTCGATCTGAAGCGAGCATTTGAGACGTTGGAGAGAAACATTCTTTTAAAGAAATTATTTAAATATGGGATTCGACAAACTGAACTGAAATGGTTTGATTCTTTCCTCTCTTCGAGAACGCAAAAAGTAAAATTGGGTGAAGTTTATTCCTCTCTAAAAAATGTTAAATTGGGTGTCCCGCAAGGGACTATACTTGGAGTCATTCTCTTTTTATTATATGTGAATGATATCAAAGATTGTCTTAAGTTTTCAAAAGTTTCATTGTTTGCAGATGATACTCTTATTTACATTGTTGGGAAAGATTTAAACGAATGCGAGGAAAATTTAAATACTGATACTGATTCTTTATTTGCATGGTTGTGTAAAAATAAACTGAAATTGAACGTTTTGAAAACAAAAAGTATGTATATCGGCAATAGAAATCATGCTATTAACATAAAAATTGACAATTGTGATATTGAATGTGCTAAGAAAATTAAATATCTAGGTGTTGTAATCGATAATAAACTAAGTTTCAATGAACATGCAGATCTTGTAAGTGCAAAGATTTCTAAAAAAATGAATTTTCTATATCGTATAAGAGAAAGAGTATCAAAAACATGTGCAATTAGTATATATAACTCTATTATATTACCACATATTGATTATTGTTCGTCCATATTGAGTTTATGTAATAATGGAAAAATTTTGCAAAACAGAGCTATGAGATGTGTATTACAGTGTGGTAGGAGAACACATATCTTAGAAATGTTAAATGATTTAAAATGGATGGATATTAAACAGAGACTGAATTTCAATTTGTTAAAATTTATATTTAAGCTTAAAAATGGATTATATCCTATGTATCTCCAAAGAAATTTGCAATTTGTTGGTAGCTATTACAACCTTAGAAATGTTGGTGATTTTAGACTACCATTATTCAGGAGAACTAGTTCTCAAAATAACATTTTGTATAAAGGAACACAAATGTTTAATAATATAGATGTAAATATTAAAACAGAAACAAAAATTAATGTATTTAAAAACAAACTGCGCAATGTTATCTAATATGTATATATTTAAGTAATTAAATGTTCAAGAGTTTTTTTTAAACTAATAAAGAATTAAAACTAAAAAACTAAAAAAACTAAAGACTTCAGCCAGAGCAAAAAAAAAACTATTAAGAATAAGATAGAAAGCTACAAAAGAAAGAGAGAACAAAACAGATTTTCTTTTTGTACTCAATCTACTAATACATACAGAGAAACAGTTTATGCTTACTAGATTCTGGAAATGGAATAGAGAAGACGGGAGGTACAAAATTTGCGATTGAATATACAGTCAATGGCACAATTATTTGCACCAATTTAATTTTTGAAATCTTCATTAAAATTAGTGATATATCAAACCGAACATTTTTCAAATCGAGTTAACTCGATTTGAAATAAAGTAACTCGAGTTGGCTAGCACGAGTTGAAGCTAAATTTTGTGAATACTTTTCAATATTTTTGAAGCAAAAATTTCCAGAGCATTAAAAAAACTGAAAATTTCTGATTTCTTATCGTTTTTTTTAGTCCATCATTCATGTAAATATTACCTACCTAAAGTTATTTGTAGCTTTTGTGGCCATAATTAGAATGTACTACAAATTCATGTTTCATATAATAAAACACATGAATTTAGAACACATTTTAAATATGACTATAAATTTAACTGTGCAAATATTTTTGCCATTGACTGTACCTTCATCGTTTGAAGTTTGATCGAGTACGAGTAGATACAAATTATGTGAACAAAATATATGGGTATGGAAATAGATAAGGATATGAATTGAATATGGATAAGGATATGGAACTGTATAAACAAACATGGAACGATGGAACTGTTGTTCTTGTTAGTTCCATCGTTCCATGTCTGCTTTAACAGGTTCATATCCATAGTCCATACCTTAGTAGTTCTTTTCGAATTTCATTCAATTTGTGATTGTATTTTCTTTCAAGTTCATTGTTCGGACTGGCTAAAAGCTAAAGGGATCATTCTTTCATTTTGTATTGGAATTTTTTATATTCTAAATTGTATGTACGTGATCTATGCTACGGCCTATCACCAAAAATCTGTCTGCTGTTTTCTATTTGTGTCTATTAACTATTGTTACTTTAATTTAAAAATTAAATTATTTATTTGATTGATTTTTGATTTGAGACTGGATGGATTATTGTTGATGTTACCTACTGGTAGGTAATTTTATGCGTGTTCCTTTTTTTTTAAATTTAAATGACAGTCACCGACTAACCTCCAAGCCGATAGCATCGTTTCGCTTCTCAGTGTGCATCTCGCTTACTTTCGTTGGTACCTATCCCGCTATTTTCCTATAGCTACCTCTCTATTTTTACTTTCGTATACTCAATCCCGTTAGTTGTTGTGCAAATTACAAATCGGATAGTGAAAAATCAAGAAAATATGGCCCCAGGGCCACACGTGCTTTTGGGTAACCGGTTTAGCGATCTAGATTTAGATCTGCATTCCGAGTCCTCGAATAAAAAAAAAAGAAAAAAAACTAGTTACACGAATATAGATCTCAATCCTTCGATTACGAACTTTTCGACCTATCCCAATCCTAAATTTATTGTGATTGCCCCAACCAATAGTGAAAAACCTTTATCCGCGTTTAGTGTTTTCCTATTGAAAAAAGCTTTAGACGGCATTAGTACTGGTTATGAATATATAACACAGTTGCGTGATGGAAACCTCCTTATTTTGGTAAAATCTCAAAAAATAGCTGAACTTTTCTTATCAAAAAAAACATTATCTAACCTATGCCCCATCAACGTGTCCCTACATACAAACCTGAATGCATCCAAAGGTACAGTTTACGCTCCTTACCTTGCTAATGTACCCGATGAAGAAATCGTCAAAGAAATGAAGTCACAAGGTGTAACTGAGGTTTACAAATTCAAGAAAAATATTGAAGGCATCTCAACTGCAACCGGTCTCATTCTCTTCACCTTTGACCTTTTCCGCCCACCTAGCACCGTCAATATTGGCTGGTATAACTGCAAGGTTAGTGAATATTTCCCTAATCCCATGCGGTGCCAAAAATGCCAACTCTTAGGTCACACGGCCAAGAGATGCAAAAACCCTCCATCTTGCGTAAACTGCAACACGACACCTATAGACCCCCATTCATGCACTCGCACCTATTGTGCAAACTGCTCGGAAGAACACCCTGCGTCTTCAAAAATTTGTAAGAGTTTTATAAAGGCCAAAGAAATTTTAAAAATTAAGACAATAAGAAAATGCTCGTTACTCGAAGCCAAGAAAGAATATAAAGAATTAAATCCCGAACCCCCCTCTACACAATCATATGCAGCTGTTGCAATTAATGCTCCCCAAGCTAAACCTCCCCTGCCAATCAATAAATCAGTCACAATCGTTAACATCCCCCCAACACCATCCGCCTCTCAAGCGCATGACGATCAGACAAACCAAACAGGTAAACAAACTACAATAACCAACAACAAAGAAGAGACCTTAAACATACAACCATCTAACACTTTTCCAAGTAAAACTTCCCTCTCGTACACCACTCAACAAACCAGCCGGGCAGGCACATCAAACTCACATCAACAAATAAACTCAACCATTAACACTACAGCTCAAAATCCACCCAACATTCCTCCTCGTAATACAGATCTAACCTCAATTAACCCCACTTCACCTTTATCTAAATTCACCCAGTCTCTAGTTAACAATAATAACTACTATATAAAACCTATAGAAACCGACGATGATAGTATCTAACAACAGTTTTAGCCTTAACACAAACGGCTCCGCTGCCCCTAGGGTGAGACATACGGGACACTCAGATGTCCCTGATGCCCCATCCTCTGGACAGCGGAGCCCCAACCGCCCTTCCACCAACAATCATAACTCCAACACTGGCTTATACCAATATAACCGAGCGTATATTGGTACAAAGCCAAACACCTCATTCAAAACCTTTTTAAAAGTTTTGCAATGGAACATGAATGGCTATTTCAACAATTGTCACGAACTGCAATTGTTAATCAATGACCATAATCCATCCATTATAACTCTACAGGAAACGCATCTTCAATCAAATCTCTCCCCGCGCCCCCCGAAACAATACACAGCATATTTCCACAACTTCGCATCAAACAGTTATGCGAAACAAGGTACAGGATTATTGATTCACAACTCTATCCCACACACCCACTTATCTATTCCCTCAAACATATCCATAGTTGCAATAGAAATCAATCTCAACATTAAAATTACAGTGATCTCATTATACATCCACCCTTCTCAAATATTCACTTCTGCTGATTTGTCGAACATACTTAATTATATCCAAACTCCGATTCTATTTACTGGTGACATCAATTGCTGGAGTAACTTATGGGGTTCACCCATAACAAACCATAGAGGCACGGTGTTTGAAGATTTTCTTTTTAATTCCAATCTTGCCGTCTTAAATGACGGCAGTCCAACCCATTTCTCGACACATAAAACATGGACACATGTTGACCTGACAGCTATATCTCCTCAACTCCTCCCCAAAACTTCATGGACAATTTTTGAGGATCTGCACGGCAGCGACCATCTTCCTATTATGACAAAAATAGATTTAGGATGTTTATCGTCTCCAAGTAAACCTACATGTAAATTTCAAACTGACCGAGCCAACTGGGAATTATACCAAAGTATAATACTCAACACCCTAGGCAATTACACTCTCTCTACTAACCTAAACAAGGAAGCTGCTTCAATTACCAAAACTATACGCGCCGCCGCCAATATAGCAATTCCTCAAACCAAAAATATCCCCCATAAAAAGATATCCCCTTGGTGGTCTACTGAGTTATGCAATCTACGTAACAACAAACAAAACCTTTGGAAAATCTTTAAAAAACATCCCAACAACAACAACCTTGTCAATTACCGTAAGGCAAATGCCATATTCCGAAGACACAGCAAAATAGCAAAAAAAGAGTGCTTCCAAAAATTCACTTCAAACATTAACCCAAACTCTTCAAGCAAAAAACTGTGGGCTGACATAAAAACCTTATCAGGTAATTATACCCAATATACAATTAACAACCTAATAACCGTATCGGGAACAATCAACAATCCCGCAGTGATTTGTGAATACTTCGGTAAAACCTGGTCCATCTATTCCAATGATTCCAACTTTCCAACAACCTTTCTCAACGCCAAACATATAGCTAGCAATAGCTGTCTCAATACTGAAAAACTCAGCATATCATCAAACTACATAGATAAACAGATTAGCCTTGTTGAAATGGAAAGTTGCTTAGCCACTCTGAAAGGTAAAACCCCGGGATATGATCGTATATCATACCGTATGTTAAAAAATGCACCGTTACCACTCAAAAAAAGAATCCTTCTTTTATACAACGGTATCTTTGACATAGGTACAATACCCCAGGCATGGAAGGTAGCCAGTACTATACCAATCCTTAAACCCGGCAAAAAATTGTCCGATCCTAAAGGATACAGACCAATCTCTTTGCTTCCCTGTACTACCAAACTTTTAGAGAAAATTATATCTAAACGTCTTCTCTGGTTCATTGAAAAAAATAACCACATAAATCTAAACCAAGTCGCATTCAAACATGGACGTTGTACCATTGACTCATTATTACACATCGACGAGTATATTAGCTCTGCATTATCATGCAAAAACCACGTCTCCATCTTGTCCTTGGACTTTGAAAAGGCGTTTGATAGGATCGGCATTCATGTCGTTCTAAATAAACTCGCTCAGTGGAAGATTGGCCCGAAAATGTTTTCGATTATCAAATCTTTTCTATCCAATAGGCAATTCAGAGTAAAGGCCAATAATTTCTACTCAGCTACATACAAACTATATAACGGGATTCCTCAGGGTTCACCTCTTTCAGTGACCCTATTCATAATCGCTTACAACGACATAAGCGAAATCATAGCCAAATATAAAAAAATAGACCATTGTCTATATGCTGATGATCTGATTTTATTATCAAAATGTAATCACAACAATCGCACTAAGGAAATCTTCCAAAACATTTTAGTAGACCTGAATCAATGGTGCTCCCAATCGGGGTCCATTATCTCTTCTCACAAAAGCAAGCACCTTCATATTTGTAAAAAAAGAAATTGTCACAATTTTGAAATATATTTACTTTCATCTAAAATTCAAAATGTAAACACACTAACCATTTTAGGCATCACGTTTGACATTAAGTTTAGTTTTAAGGATCATTGTTTATTGCTTAAGAAAAAACTAGCTACCAGACTTAATATAATAAAATTCTTATCATCTAAAAATAGTTTTATTCATCCTAACACACTTATTCTTATAACTCGTAGCATCATATTATCTAAAATTGATTATGGATTGGCAATCTATGGGAAATGCGCCAAATCAACACTCAACATCATCAAACCAACCTATCACTCTGCAATTAGGTCCAGCTTGAAGGCTTTTACATCTACTCCAATAAAGAATATTCTCACTGAAGCAGGCCTACCATCCATTGATCACCGCAGAGATCTTTTAACGGCTAGACTCGCACCAAAGATATGTCAGTCTTACAGATCCCCAATAATCGAAGATGCAAAGAAAATTTTACATCGCAAGAAAACTCCAAAACATCCGTCTACCATCTACAACGCTCTAAATGCTTGCAATAAAATTGGTATTACTCCAACAGTCTATACACACACACTCAGTAACGTTCCCCCATGGGAGCTTCCAAACAACATCATAAATACAAATCTAGCATCGTTAAAAAAGGGTTCCACAACGAAGGAAACCTACATACAAATGTTCTATGAAATCATCGACGAATACAGGAATGAATCATGGGATTCCCTCTATACAGATGGATCCAAATCCGACACTGGGACAGGTCTCGCAATCGTAAATGAAGCTGGTGACACCCTTTACAGTGCAAAACTACCAAAGTACTTTTCAGTTTATTCCACTGAAGCTTTCGCCATCCTAAAAGCGACGGAAATAGCAAACGCAATAGAAAAAAACGTCGTGATTTGCTCCGATAGCCTCTCTACGCTGAAGGCTATCAACAATATCCGAAACTGCACCACAACTATAACTAGAATCCGAAACAATATCTTCAAGAAAAAAAATAAACTTTTGTTTCTTTGGGTCCCAGGACACTCAGGCATCAAAGGGAACGAGTTAGCGGACTACGCTGCCAAAACAGCCTCAGAACAACTGACGATACTTTCAATCCCTCCAACTAAAAGTGATTTCCTCAACAGAATCAACAGTTATTGGGAAAATATAAGAATAAACGAATGGAAGACATATTCTCACCACTATTCTACCATTAACCCAAAGGGAGAGACTATAGCATATCCAACAGAAACGTCAACCTCAATGAACAAATGTTTCCTCCGTCTCCGCCTCGGTCACACCCAAACAACCCATGGCCATCTCCTAAAGAAGGCTAACTCCCCAAGCTGTCATTTATGCCAATCCAATCAAACTCTATCAATAAAACATCTTACATCAGAATGCTCAAAAGTAAACGATCTATGTAAATCTTTGTTTAACAAAAAATTAACGGACCTTCTGTCCAAAATATCAACAGATAACATTAAAAACGTTTATAAACTTTTACTTAAACTTAAACTAGAGTCGTCTATCTAACTAACCTAGGTAAACCGTTTGTGTGGGGCTGTCGGGGGCTGGGATCCCTAGATGTCTTAGTCGCTAGCCTCCGGCCCCCGACAGCCCCATACTTACGTGTATATATTCCAAAACTTCTTTTATTCTCATCTAGTCATAACTTCCAGCCGCAAGTCTCTGGTAGCTAGTGCTGTAAATTCCTCTATATTATAATGTAAATTTACTTTATATTGTAATAAATAATAATAATAATAATAATTTAAATGAACATATTTTTGAATTGTATTTGTTTTACTTTATGTTGTATGTATGTACATAGGTAGGTACGTACATAAGTATTTCATATTTTTGTTTTATCTAAAAAAATCTTATTTGAAATCTAATACTAATATTGCCATTATGAAATGGACAAACCCCAATAGGTATCCAAATCTAAATCTATCTAATAGGTGAAAGTGTTTAGTTACACCGTGGGGGCGTGCTGGGGCATTTGTGCAATGTAAATTTATCTATGTACTTAAGTATGTAGGGACTAGATGCGAGACGAATGGATTCTCTTCAAATTTCAACAATTCGTAGAGCTTTCCTACGATATGACCCTACGAGCATCATAACACAAACTTGATGACTGATTTTGCTTTTTAAACGTAGGTACCTACATATCTTCATTTTTCAATTTTGAGCTTCAATGATAGCTTCAATCCTTTGATCGTTTTAAGTAAATAGAAACCTACCTACTTGTAGAACACAGAACACAAGTTCAGATTTTTTGCATGAAAAATCATATAAAGGCCGTAGGTATGATGTATTTGTTTGGGAAAACACTTTATTTAATCTCATTTCTCTCTAATAATAATTCGTTTATTTTTGTTAAAGCAAAAGCTGTATATTTATAAAAATTCTTCTAGGTAAGGTGAGTAGATCAGTGCGTGCATGGTCATACAGGGTTCACAGGTGAAAAATCCATGGGTTGGTGGGTGGGCAACAAGTTCAAAATTCAGTTCAGAACTTTTATTATCCTGAGTGCGGCTCAAAAACTCACAATAATTTAGTTCTCTCACTTTGGGTTTTATAAAGTGAATTGATTTTTAAAGTCGCATAATGTCGAAACTAAAATTGTTCATGGCTCGAATTCGAATCATCAAAGTGAATTGGCGATTCTTAAAAAGTCGATTTTGAAAATGTTGAAACGATAAGATGTAAGTAAGGATAAGCCATTCCCATTGTCAATAAGTAATATGTAATTTACTTGATTTCTGCTTGCTCTTGATTATTAGTAGCTACTCTTAAAAACATTAAAAAATAAGAAGAACGTATGTACCTACATATCTAGTTAAAAAAAAATATATACAAATAAAAGTATAGACAAAAAAATACCTACCTACTAAAAAATCATCTTTGACAAGGAATCTAACTAAAATATAAAGCCCGTCCAAGCACTTTAAGACAAAATTAAATTTATCGTAAGTGACAAAATAAGAGTTTTTGCTGGATCAATTGAAGCAAATGCGTGTTTTGGCATTGAATATTGTTTATATAATGCGTATTGCGTAAACACTTTTTTAACTGACTTAATGGTAACGTACATACTTTCATATTTTGTTTTTATTTGAAAGGTAGGTATAGCCAATCGCTCCACTGGCAGAATCTAATTTTTATATTTATATGTTGCCGTTAAGACATTAATAGAGTCAGGTCGAATTTCGACCACTGGGCGATACTAACAAATTGAAATTTTTTTGTTCTAGTGTATTGTAATCCTACTGAGCAGTAGTTATATTTTTAATAAGGACACGAGTAAGACTTGATTTTTGTCAATATTACGGTTATATTTTATTTTTTTCTTAACACAATATATTATGTATAAAAGGATTTTTTTAAATAAATTTTATAGTTTATAATTTATTAGACTTCTGATATTTTGTTCATGCTAAAAGCTGAACTTGTATTTCTTATTTAACTTACTTCTTATTCTTATTTAACTTTGAAGATATTATTCTTCTTATAAGTTATAATTCTTCTTCTGAATAATATATATAGGTATGTACCTACTATTTGTTTCCTTTTAATAACATTAAAATGGACATACATATATATTCACGACTGCATCTACAATGTATTACAAAAAAGTTATAGCTACAGAATAATTTGAATTATTTGAACTTTTTATTTGTTCCTATCTTTTAATATTTAAATAAATATTTGTGTTTTTTTTTGTTTGAAATGAAAAATGACATTAAAAATGTATTCAAAACAAAAAACCTATTTTAAAGCTCTTTTATTTTATCTACTGGTTATTTGTGTTCATATACATATGTAGGTAGCTCTAATCTTTAAACATGATTATGCTACTTAAGGTTCTAGTTAAAGATTATAGGGTCTACCACGATATCTAGAAAATAATTATCTAGGAACGGAAATTTGCAAAGAAGAAATCTAGCAAGTAAAAATTGGAAAAATAAAATTTAGAACTGAATAATCTACAAAGAAAAATCTCGAACTACAGAAAAATAAAAACTCGAATGCAAAAATCTAAATTCATATTAATTTTTGAATCAATGGTTACAATTCACGCTACATCTTTTGTATTTTTTGTACATTCGAGTCGAGATTTGAACAAGGAAGTTGCAATATGTTGACATATTTTTGAATTGTTGAAAATATTTTCTTTCTTTTTAGTTCTGTATCTTGATAACTATATTATATTCTTATTTTAACTCAAATCTACATATTTATACACCTTCCTATGTCAAAATGAAGCCTGAGAAACTACATAATGTACATACCCGCCCTACCTAGTACATACATAGGTATATTTTATATAGAATTTATAAAAACACAAATCAATCAATAATAATAATAAAAAGAGGCTGTGTGCGACCCACACTAGTAACTTCCCATTGCATTGGTGCCCTCGGAAACTAGAGGCTCAATGTTATTTTTTATTAAAAAATCGCTGATTCTCGATTTTCGAAAACGTTTTTAGGTGTATGCAATCAGATTGGTCTGTCTTCGAGATATTAGAGACAAAAACATTATTGAATAGTATATTTGTAGCCTTTTTCTTAAAAAAAACTGTTTATTATACTGTTTTTACAAATCTTAACAATTTTGAACCAGTGTGTAGAATAAAATTATCCCGAAGCCAATATCATTGTTTGTTCTCAAAATATTGAGACGAACAAAAATTTTCCACAATTCTTGGTAAAGTTTCTTGTAGTTTTTTTTTCGCTTTAAAAAAAACGGCCCATTGAATATTTTTACAAATTTTATCAATTATTTATTATAAACTGGTTTATAGAATAAAATTACCCCGAAGCCAATATCAGTGTTTGTTCTCAAGATATTTGAGCTAAAAGACTTTTTTCAACAATTTTCAGCAGTATTTAAAAAAACTGTCAATTGATCTGTTTTTATATTTTTACTAATTCTTTAATACTTTAATTTGCGTATAAATAAAATTAACCCGAAGTCGATAGCATCATTTGTTCTCGAGATATTCAAGACTCCAGAGTAATGAAATTTAACAACGCTTTTTTAAAATTAATTAAAATAAAAAAACCGCTCATTGATTTTTTTTAAAGTCTTTTCTGCACGTAACGACATTATTAGTATCTAAAAACTAAAGTTCATCCGAAATCAATATCTTTATTTGTTACGAACGTACGTACAAACACAGACATCTAGGGTCTAGGGAGCTCGAAACGCGAAGATATGTGAACATTTTCGATTCGATAAATCGGACCAATGACAATAACTTCCAATGGGAAGTTCAAAATGTACATACATTACTTCCCAACGGCAAACAAAATATTCAGTTTGAATTATTGAATAATATAATATTCCTTAGCCCATTCTGATTGTAATAAGAATAGAACTAGACCCACATTCGTTAGAACATTGGAACTAAAAACCTATGAACTTGATATGTACAAATCACAAACGAGCTATCAACACAATAAAAGCGACAAAGGAACTGTGAACATAAAAGAGATGAAAGCCACACGACCGATTGCCATATTCAATTCATGAACACAAATTCGAAATAAAAAATCTTGGAACGATCAGACAATATCTGGGACTCGAGGTGAGTCAAAATAATAACGGACATTTCTTAATAAGCCAATCAAAATACATCAGTAAAATCGTAGAAGACATGGGTTTAAAGGATGCTAAAATTTCAAATGTTCCATTGGAACCCAGCTATGGAAAAGGAAATTCTGATCCCTGTTTATTATCGGACAACGAAAAATACCAGAAGTTCATTGGATGCCTGCTGTATATCTCAGTTAATTCTCGACCGGATATTGCAGCTAGTGTTTCTATCCTTGCTAGAAGGGTATCGAAACCTTCATCAGAAGACTGGAACGAGTTAAAGAGACTAGTCAAATATCTCAAGGGTACAGCAGATCTTAAACTAACTCTCGGTGAATTAAACAACACAACTAAACTCTTTGGTTTCGCGGATGCTAATTGGGCAGAAGATCGCACGGAAAGGAAATCTAATAGCGGATACATCTTCAAGGTCTTTGGCGGAACAGTCAGCTGGTGTTGCAGAAAACAGAACTGTGTAGCTCTTTCATGAACGGAGGCTGAATTCATCGCTTTGACAGAGGCTAGTAGAGAAGCAGTTTGGCTGAAAAAGTTACTCGGAGATATTAATGAAACATTAGAAGATCCTGTCCTTATATTAGAGGATAATGCTGCTTAAAATTAATATCAAGCGACAAGTTTAGCGGCCGTTCCAAACATATAGATACAAAGTATCACTTTATCAAGGATTACATTGCCCGTGGTGTTATAAGATGTGACTATTGTGAAAGTGCCAACATGGTCGCAGATCTTCTTACAAAGCCACTACCAGCAGGAAAAATCAAAGATCTCAGAGAAAGATGCGGATTGGTTAAGCACGTTTGAGGAGGAGTGTTGAAGTTCAAACGCACTTATCAATGAACACGTCTTTGGTGATCATAAGTTGGTAGCATCTATCTTCTTGTAAATGTATCTTATTCAACTATCTATCTCTTTCTGGTTTTTCAAATAGAATACCAACGTCCGTTTTTCCTGTCTGTAACAAATCGTCGAACAATAAAGTACATCAAATTGCATTACAAATATCTTTGTTATATCTTTTATTTTACTATTGGACTATTTAATATACAACAATAATGCCGCGCGGTTTGGCGTTGGCCCGCCCCGGCTTCGCAAGGGTAAACAATAAACATACCTAAGCTTCGCCTACAATTAACAACAGAAAATATAAATAAATATTTAAGGTAGTTTTTGTAATCGAATCCTACTTTCTGGGTTCTAACCCACTTCACCTTATGAACGGGTAAATTTGTAAACATATGATCCTCTAAGTACAACCTTTTTTCCCTTCCCAACACAGAACGAATATTTTTTATCGAAATCAACTCTTTTGTGAGAAAATATGGGATGGCAGTTTTATTTAAAATTTTAAACTTTAGAAGGTAAAGCAGTTAGTATAAGAATATGGTTTCTGTCCCTGCTCACCGAACAAGATCTGACAGTTGAATCGGTTCCCTTTTAAAAATCGGGAAATCATTTTCGGGAATTGTTGCATAGCAAACTTAACTAACGATAAAAGGGAAAATTCACTGGAAATAGGGTTACAGGCTGTTATAGGTCATTCAAAAACTATCCATTTTAACAAAATAGAAAAAAAAAAGGAAAATTAAAAATGTAACTAGCTTATCAAAAATTATATAAAAAAACCTAAGGTAAAATGAAAAATAAAACAAAAAAAAAAGGTTGGAATTCGGTGAGACTTTAACCAGATACCAAAAATGACAAACGCACCAGACCAGCTATATAACCCAAAGACTACGGAGGGAGATGGCAGAACTTCGTCGTGTTATACTTTTCAACAGTCGTAGCAAAATTTTTTTTTGTTAGAAAGATAGGGTATGCGTATGACGTATGAATCAAGAGAAAAAAAAAGAAGAAAGGATGTAGTACAGAAAGAATATTGATTCGTTAACTAACACTTGGAACTGCAGTGGTGTTAGTCGGAAACCGAATTTTCTAGAACAAAAAAAATAGAAGTTTTAGGAAATTTTGACCAAATATGTAGTTCCAATTTTGGCACATAATATATTTTAAAAATTCAAAAACCAATTTTAGAGTCGGATTTGGATTTTTACAGTCAAAATCTCGCCTAAAAATGGAAAAAATGGAGCCGGATATACTTCCATCTTTTTTTTTTGGCTGGTGAAATGATGCTGCAGAGACAAAAGAAGGTCCAAAATCGTCGAAAAATGCAAAGTTGGTTTTTGGTAAGATACGCGAGCGGTCGTGTGCGGTGGTAATTCGGCAAAGAAAAGTACAGTAGCACTCATAAAGCTTAGTTTTTCTTGTAATTTTAAATACTTACCCAATTTAAAGACAATTAAAACAATAAATAAAAACTATTAATAGAGAAAAACATACAAAGAACGATCACACGAAAATAAAAAGAAAAGCCCGTGCCTAGTGATTGGTGTTCCGACAGTTACTGTTAAAAAAAAAAAAAAAAAAAGATGAATCTGTCCCAAACAAAAGTGCGGATTTCTGTTGACAAAATCTTCGTACCCAACTGATCGCCACAGGGCATATGTAGCTACAAATCTCATACCACCAAATCGTCCAGCTTCGACATCACGTAAGCTTTCGTCAAACCACGCGGTGATAGTCTACCTGCGCAGTAACATTACCAACCAACAAACCTGAGACAACGACACCAAGTCCAGGTAACACCAATAACCAACAAACCTGAGACAACGACACCAAGGGCAGGTAACACCATGAACCAACAAACCTCACACAACGACACCATGTCAATGTAACACCATCAACCAACAAACCTGAGACAACGACACCCAGTCCAGCTAACACTACCAACCAACCATCGATAGCAAGCCTTCGATGTGCTAGCCGGAGATTTTATCTTGGAGCGGAGAGTATATCACCTCCTACAGTAAACCCCATAACCTTAACCGCTTCTAAAAGATCACCTTTATCAGCAGCCTACAGGAAGTCCAGGTGACCTCGACGCCCTAACAAAAAGCAAGATCTTGCGACATCGACACCTGAACAGATACAGCGAGAACCCGCAACTTCCAATCGAACATCCAACCTACTATACTTATCAACTATAACACTAACATCAAATTAATTATAAAAGCCAAGTACTTATTTTAAGAATTTTTTTTTTTTTACTTTTATTAGTTCAGTTTGATTCATAACTTAAAAAAAAAAAAAAAAAAGGTGAAGTGTATCTGGCCATCCCATACGAAGCGGTGCACCCAAAAAGTTTGCAACGCTAAATAGTTGAATATTTAAAATATAATTAGGCCTATTCGGCGAGATCTTTTATTCTGTTATGAATTTCCATATAAAAGTTTGAGCTGTCAAAAAATCTTTTATGAATTGTAATTTTAGTATTCGGCATGCCAAAATCTGTTATGAAATCTGCAATAAAATCTGTTATGAAGTGTCAAGAATTCGAACTTTCAAAAAATCTTTTACGGATTGCGGTTTTGGTATTCAGCATGTTAACATCTGTTATCAAATCTGTTATGAATCATAAAAGAATAAAAGAAGTTTTTGTAACTTTTATCATAAAAGATTTTAGTAAAAATGAAAATTTAACATTTATTTCGCTACGAAATGTTCTTAAAGAGTGAAAAATGTAAGAAATTAATTATAAAATACTTCGAAGAAATAAGTAAAAACAATATTATTTTTTGTAGAGAAAGGATAGAACAGGAAAGGCGACGAGAAAACGAAACCTTACCATGACCAGAAACGCTGGCAATTTTTTCTCATTATAAAATCGTTCTCCAATACACAATGCGGCGGGCTTTTTTACGACAAAAACCCATTTTTGTAAAAAAAAAACAATAAATAAAAACAAAATAACATACAAAACCATAAATTTGTCACTAACTTTATTTTTTAAATTCAATCGATCAAGCGTCGAATTGGTCGTGAATTCGATTTTAGATCTTTCTTATATTTGCGCTTGAATTCTTCTGAGAAGTGATTCAGCAAACGGTTTTCGAAGTCTTCACCTCCCAAGTGTGAGTCTCCAGCTATCGATCTCACTTCGAACAGAGACCCTTCATCGATTGTGAGTATGGATACATCAAAGGTTCCTCCTCCCAAATTGAATATGAGCAAATTTCGTTCGCCAGACAGATTTTTGTCCAAGCCAAAAACATAGACTGCTGCTGTTGGTTCATTGATGAATGATGATTCTGTGCACGTTCAACCGTTGCGAGTCATTGAAATAAGCTGGAACTGTGATCCCCGCATTTTGGGCAGTGTATATCTCCCAAATAATCCTCGCAGTCTCCATCATTTCCGTCAGTCAAAACCATTGAGCTGATTTCTTCAGTAGCGATCCCCCTTGAACTTAACACTGATCTTTGGTTTTCCACAATCGCTCAAAACTTTGAATGGCCAATGGTTCATCACATCTTGAATCTTCTGATCATCAATTTTTCGTCCAATTTCCAATAACCTCGTGTTTTTTGGGTATCCGTTTTCATTTTCACGTCACGGATGAAATTTTTTATTTAAAACAGCTGATATCTGACAACAGACTTTAGTTCTGTTTACTTTGTTTGTAACAGATTTCGTTTTCGAAGTTTCATAACAGAATTTAATAAAAGATCAAACTCCTGAATACCAATAGTAAAAGATCTTTTATGATGATAACCTTTTATGATTCATAACAGAAAATTCATAGCAGAATAACAGATGTGGCAGAATAGGCCCAAATATTTAGGGTTTTGAAACCTGCGACAAAAGAAAAATTATTGCATAAATTTAGAAGATTTAATACAAGGACAAAACTTAGACAGGCTACAAATACATAACGGGTGATTTTTAAGCTGGTTTGGTTTTGGCAACACTGGTTTTGACAGCTGACGTGTGTTTAGTACCTTGTGTCACTGTCAAACAGCTTCAGTTTGGTTTGCAATTTAACCATGGATCGTCTTACAAATGAACAACGCTTGCAAATTATTGAATTTTACTATCAAAATTCGTGCTCGGTTCGAAATGTTCATCGCGCGCTGCTTGTGTTCAGCGATGAGGCTCATTTTCGGTTGAATGGGTACGTAAATAAGCAAAATTGCCGCATTTGGAGTGAAGATCAGCCAGAAGCATTGCAACAGCTACCAATGCATCCCGAAAAAGCCACTGTTTGGTGCGGTTTATGGGCCGGCGGCATTATTGGGCCTATTTCTTCAAAGATGATGCGAATCGCAGCGTTACTGTCAATGGTGAACGCTACCGAGCGATGATAACAAACTTTTTTTTGCCCGAAATGGAAGTTCTTGACTTGCATGATATGTGGTTTCAACAAGACGGTGCCACATGCCACACAGCACGCGAAACAATGGCGCAATTGCGAGGCGAGTTTGGTGAACAGTTAATTTCACGTTTCGGGCCGGTCAATTGGCCGCCTAGATCGTGCGATTTGACACCATTAGATTATTTTTTGTGGGGGTATGTCAAGGCTAATGTCTATAGGGACAAGCCCGCTTCGATTGACGCACTGGAAGCCAACATCCATGCATTCATTCGTGAGATACCGGCCGATATGTGTGAAAGAGTATGCCAAAATTGGACTCAGCGGATGGGCTACCTGAGACGCAGCCGCGGTCAACATTTGCATGAAATTATCTTTAAACATTAAATTGCAAGGTTCAAACTATCGATTCAAATAAATATTTCATTCATTTTTTCGAATTTTTTGTGTTTTTTTTTTTTAAAAAGTTCTAAGCCTCTTAAAAAATCACCCGTTATAATACTTTCATATTGCATTTAATAAACCCGTTTTTGAAATAAAAATGTTAAGAATACGTATGAGTGCATTTGTGAAGTTAATTGATTAGAGATAGAATAAATTAAAAATTTCGATATTTGAATTTGAAAATTGAATTTTCTAAATAATGAGCAAGATTTCGAATTCAGTTTTCTTTTGTTTTAATTTTTTTCTATAAATATGAAATAAGTAGGTATAGAGAGAAAAAAAAAATATCTTAAAGATATAATAAAGGGTCCGCCAAATAACTTTTTTTTCTTTTGAAAATGGCGCAAAACATCGAGTGTAGCTTCGGCTGTGTGGCACGTAGCGCCGTCCTGTTGAAACCAAATGTTGCCAATATCCTCCTGTTCAATTTTTGTGAACAAAAATTCGTTCAACATGGCCCGATAACGATCGCCATTGACTGTAATGGCCACTCCTTGCTCGTTTTCGAAAAATGGCCCAATTATGCCTCTGGACCAAAATCCGCACTAAACAGTTACTCGTTTTGGGTGTATCGGCTTTTCAATGTATGCGTGCGGGTTTTCTGTGTCCCAAATGCGACAATTTTGCTTGTTTACTACCCGCCAAGATCAAAATAATGAGCTTCATCTGAAAAGATGATTTTTTTGGCAAAATCGGCATCTTCTCTAAGTCGATCGCAGGCCCACTTAGCGAAGCGTATACACAACCATATTCGTTCAGCGGAAGGATAAAACTAATTATCTGTCAAATCAGACATGAGCTAAGTGTTACCATTCACGAAATAAGCACTAGTTAAAAACGTTAGATGGCGGACCCTTAAAAATCGAAAATCTTTTTATATTATTATTTACTCTTTTGGTATTTATAGTTACACCTTATAAATTTAATTTGATAACATTTATTATTGTATATTTACTAAGATTTTTTTTTTATTTAATTTTCTTTTTAAGTAAAATTTTTATAACGTTACCTTGAATTGACGGTGTTATGGATTAGTTGGTATTCGCAATGGGAAGTTATTTTTTTTAGATCCAAGTAATTATATACAATAGAATGGCTGGTTTAAGAACTCCAGCTAAGGGTAGATAATGATAGAACGATGGTAAGGATAAATACTTAGTTTACCAGAAGACTTTAATTTAGGGGGCTACCGCAATAAAGTACTACGTGGTCGCGGTAGCCATGGACGTTTCGCGATGGCGATACGTGGGGGGTTTAGCCACAGTGGGACGAATTACACCTAGTCCTTCGCTCTCCAGGGTTGCCACTTAGCAATTTCTTTTTCTCATCCTAAAATTTGTGAAATTCTAGCAATTATTTAATTTCCTTTTATACTGGTTGAATTTTCGGTTTTTTTTTAACCTTATTTAACTCTACAGTCAATAACATCAATACTGAGGGATGATAAATTAATCGTAACAACCGTCCGGGTTTCAACGGCAAGAACTCACCCATAGCCGACGAGCAGAGCCTTGACATCCAGCTAGCATGCACAGTCGTATGTAATCTGAACACCCTTCACTCCAGCTGTAGCCCAGAGGTCGTAATGGTGGCATACGGAGTTAAGGTTGGCAAGGACTCAAGGATTCTGATCTAATATAGTGCTTTTTTTATTTTACCATGTTATTTAAATTTTTAACATTGTAATCTTGAAGTTTTTTTTTTGTTTGAGTTTCGCGGTTAATGAACTCATAGAAGCTATAGATATCTTCCAGTAGTAGGGGGATAGTGACCCTGTTCAGTGAATGTAGTTCACTTGGTTTCCTAACGCGCTTTAGGCGGCAAAGAATGTGCTAGAACCAAAGGCTAAGTCTTTGTCGCTGATTTTTGGATGCGAGACCTATTAGACTACCCTTGATATTTCACAAACTTAAGGCACATGAAAGACTTAAATTGTTTCGATTTTCCTTTTTAGTTTTTTTTGAATTCGATTGTTTTTGTTTCAAGATTTTTGGAATGAGAGAGAGATTGAGAAAAAAAAAGCATCATGGTAGAGTTAAACATTTGCAAAACTATCTGCTTATTATTACTATATTGGGTTAAAAAAAATGCTACATCCACCTTTTTTTTTATGTTGGATACACTTTTTGGTATATTTATATTATTTTGAAATTTCGAAGATTGAAATTGTTTCGATGATTAGTTTTTTTGCCTGCCTATTATTCAAGGTAATTGGTTGATCGTAGGTTTATTATATTTGTTTATTATATTTTTTCATAGAAAAAAAAAAAACAATTTTCAGTTGATTAAGATTTTCTACTACCTATCATTATTACGTTCTACAACTACATTCTGATTTGTTATATTTATTTTATACTATCTTTGCCAAACTAATAGTTTTTTTTTTTGTCACTTTATAATGTTTCTAGACCAGGGGCCTATAACACAAAGCTACAAGTACTTGTAATACAAGTCAATCCTTACAAGTGTAAAAAATTTCTGTAACAGAAAGCTACAAGTTGGCTGGCTCTTTTAGAAGTGTAATAAACATTCATTACAAGTGGGAAATTGTGTAATTTCTCACTTTCTGTAACACAAAGCTACAAGTGTAAAGAAAAACTAAATCTTACTTGTAGAATAATCGATGAAATCTTACAGGTGATTCAAGACTTGTAGGATGCAGAAGAAGTATTTAAATATACGAAAAAAACAACCTTTTCAATAATCAGCATTTCAATAATTTTGTTCTTCCTGTTTATGATATTTTTAACCGAAAAAACGATGTCAATTGTCATTTTATGTATGCATTTTTATGTTTGTTCGTGATCCTTATTCAAATAAATATTCACCCCAAATTATGAAATTCGTATCTAGCAAAAATATACGACTTTTCTCGAACATCCGTATTATGAAAGTCACTTTGATTCATCTTCCTCACAATTAGTCGTATTAAATAAAGTCATGATTTTGAAATTAGGAGAACGCATTTCATCGCATACCCGTGACAGTTTTTAGTTCGATTACGAAATTCGCCGACAATCGTATTTTCTTCGTAAAAATTGTCACTTTTCTCGTTTGATATTTTGGGTACGAGCAAAAAAATTTAAGCAGGAAATGAAACGAAAGCAGGGGGCCTAGCATGTGTTATGCTTTATGCATGATATAATCGAGTTCAGTCGGTACTATCGAGTAAACGCAGTTCCTTATTTGGCTGAGCCGATTGATTTTGAATCGATTAAACAAAACAAGAAACATCCTATGCTCGATAGCGAACTGGCTGCACCCTCGAATTTGAACAACGTTTCACATCGATGTTCGAATCTTCCAATTGTTGATTAAAGGCAGATTTAGGCAGACGAACAGCCTTATAGCTAAACTATGGCTCCACAGTAAATTTTTTTGATTAAAAAAAAAAAACAAAATTTCCCACTAAGAATCCTCTAAGCTCATGTGATCAGAGTTATCTCGAATCGATATTCAAAATGTTAATAAGTCTTCGCTCCGACCTTCATTACCATCTTAAAAAAAAAAAACAATTCTATTGAATACATTTCTTTTATTTAATTTTGGGAATCACATCACAATTATTTGAGCAAAACAAACAAAATTTAAACAATTAAATTATTGATACCTATCAAAAATTTGACATTTCAATATTAAAATACATACGTTGATAGGCGTTTGGCTTTAAAAGGAGTCGATACGAATACTTTTTGAGATACGATACGAAGTTCGAATTTCATAATTGGGGTGATTAGTTGTTTTAATTTTTGTTAGTAATAACAATTTAATGTATAAATCTATACATTTTATGTATAATTGAGGACGTTTTTAATTCAATTATATAAATTATTTACAAGATGTTTGATCAAAAGGTGAAATTTTTAACATAAGTTTGACATTTTTGCTTTAGTTATTTTAGTGTTGGAACAAAAGGTGACAAATTGAAAATATTTTGTATACTTTCACAAAGCCTACTGAAAAACTGATAAATACAACAAACACAGTTAGCTTAAGTGACGCGAATAAGGAAAAAAAAAAATGAAAAATTGGGCAGGCATATCTTAACTTGGTTTTCCTGAAATTCGGAAACAAAAGAAAAAGTTAAAATGTTACCTTTTGTTCCTTAGCTCCTCAATTGAAAAATTTAATATACCTATACTTTGTAATATTTTGATAACTGGAATACTTTTAAATATTAGTAAATTACATAAATACAAAATTAAATAAAAATGACGTATTTTTACTTACTTTCATTTAGAAAATATTAAATTTTGATTGTTGATAGGTATAAAAAAGTTAATATTTCTAACCAATGGAAAATATACGAATTCTAAACAAAATGAACTATATTAATGAAATATTTTACAAGGAACGGAACATACCTACATATGAATATTATTAACATACGTAATACAAGTGGAATTGGATCGACTAATTCGGTTTAGTGGAATTGCATTAAGCCATTCTCTTTTGTACAAACGTCAAACCAATCACGATTGGCACATCTAATCTGTCTACTAAATATAAAAAAAGAGGGAGATCCTGAGTGATAGAACCTACATATGTCTTAAAAAAAATTAAATACAATATTCTTCTTTGATTCTGATTCAGATAGTGATAGTGATCTTGAAATTAGTAGAATGAAAATCTATAAAGAAAGAATAAACTTTGAAATCGAAGACCACTTGTTTTGTTAAAAAAATCGTATGTCAAAGACAAATCTTTAACCATACGACAATTTTTTTGAACCGATTCTATATTCATTATGAATATCGATGGTTTCACGCTGCTTATCTCTTTATAAATGAGCGCTTGTAAACAGAATGCCTACAAGTGTAGGGAAATTTTTGTTTTCTACAACGGTTAAGTTATTTTTTGTGTTACAGAAATAATCTAAACTTGTAAGATTAACATTATCCTACAAGCGACTATTGACTTATACACTATAGGCCCCAGTTCGTTTAAGGTTTAGTCTAATTACCTTTTTATTATTAATATTATTATATATTTTTTAAACATGTAATGAATTACATGGTAATAATAAATTAACGAGCTCTAGCTGCAAGGGCCTACCGCTCTATGATACTTAATTTAATTTTTAATATTGCTTTATACATTTATGTCTGTTTTCAATAATATTTCATTAATTTTGTTTATATTATTTATATTTGGGCATTTTAATACTTCTATTATATCGTTTCCGCTCAATATGTTGTTGATGATTGGTCTGAGTCTGCTGCAATCGTAGAGTAGGTGTTGTAGATTAGAAGTAGTGTGGCAGGTAGGACAAGTCGGAGGGGGATCTTTTTTGAGGATGTGTAGGTGGGTGGCAGAAGTTTGGCCAAGAGATCTTTGCTTTCGGTATGTTCGTGGGATAGATAGGGGCTGACTTTGATGGGTTTATTTTTGTATAGTGGTGTTCGTATAAACCCCATTCCATTTTTTCGATGTTAATTAGTTTTCTTGTTTGATTTTTAATGAGGTCGCTTTTGGTATAGACTGCGGTAAAAATGGATGCTATTTGTGGAAGTAATCCCAGACGTATCGTGTTCCCGTCATCGTTTATGATTACGAAAGTTGTAGTGTCCGAGGTTTTACATCCGTCTGTAAATATGAAATTCCAGTTTTTGGCCTTGAGCTCAGATGAGATGCTTAGGAAGTGCTTGCGTTATATTTCATCGTTTGTGATAGTTTTTTTATACGAAGCAAGGTTCATTTTAAAAGACCTTGAGTCTATGAGCCAAGGGGGTTCCGCAGCAATCGAGTTGTTTAATTTTAATATGTCTCGTTTTGGGAATTCCGTTATACTTGACTGGAGGATATTAAAGATGACCGACGGGATCTTATATCTCCTTTTTCTATTCAGTGTGTTTATCTATCAGCGAATCAGTTGAAAAAATTGGTTTGGCATACAGTTTATGTACGACCTTTTCTCTTCGCTCTTCAACAGTAGGGAGGCCAGCCTCTGCCAGGATGTTTTTGATGGGAGTGGTGTGGAAAGCGTCAACACTACATCTGGCTGCTTGGTGGTAAGTTGGTTTTATGAGTCCAAGTGTTGTTTTTGGAGAATTCCCATATAAATAAATGCCGTATTCGATTTAACTTAAGATTAATAACTTAGTTATATTACATAGAGTATTAACGTGTACGCTACTTTTTCTACTCGATAAATACTTAACAATATTGGATCTTGAAGATAAACATATCTTAATAGATAGATAGATAGATAGATTCTTTATTTTATCATCATAATATCTAAACAATGGTTTCGCCAATTATATTTTTCATTAAATATTAAACCTAAGATTCTTAGACTTTTAACATTTTCTAATTCTACATTATTTATATTAATAGAAAGAGGTGTGCAAGTATGCTTTCGGCATATATGCAGGATCTTACATTTTGGCAATGAGAGTTTGGCCCAGAAGAAGTTCCCCATTCTAAGATGTCTTTAAGAGCGTTAGTTAAAATAATCTTAATATCTTTTACATCGTGGCTTTTAAACAATATATAAACATCGTCTGCATAAAGGCAGTAATTTAGACTTTTATGTTTGGATATTATTTCGCATATAAGTTGAAAAGCAACAGAGAACAAGACCACTGATAAAGGTCATCC
Organism: Leucozona laternaria; assembly: GCA_932273885.2. NCBI lineage: Eukaryota > Metazoa > Arthropoda > Insecta > Diptera > Syrphidae > Leucozona > Leucozona laternaria. Next base: position 117,775,825 of record OW026366.1, read on the forward strand.
TTGAGGTATTCCGTTTTCAAGTTGGTGCGTGGCAGAATAGGAGTTATTGGCTTTAATACAAAATTTTCTATTACTAAGAAATGTTCTTACATAGTTAAATATTTTGGGACCGGTACCCCATTCTTTGAGTTTATTTAAAATAGGAGTTATTGGCTTTAATACAAAATTTTCTATTACTAAGAAATGATCTTACATAGTTTTGGGTCCGGTACCCCATTCTTTGAGCTTATTTAAAACGACATGTATTCCTATTCTGTCAAAAGCTTTTTCAAAATCTATAGTGAGTATAGAAGACACATGATTTTTAGAGCTCAACGCTCTAGAAATATAGTCGTCGATAAACAGAAGAGCGTCTGTACACCCTCGATTAGCTTTAAATGCTTTTTGATTTGTACTTGAAAGTTTATTCGACTCTGAATACCAGAATATACGTTTGGCAACGACTTTTTCAAGTATTTTTGCAATACATGGAATGAGAGATATAGGGCGGTAACCCTCTGGTGACTGTCTGTCTTTTCCGGGCTTAGGGATAGGAATTATTGAAGCTACTTTCCAGCTTTGGGGGATGACACTTGTGTCAGAACAAATAACCCGAATCCACAGAGAAAAACAAAATAAACATTAATTAATTTAAGTCGAAACACAGAATTTCCTTTTTTAAAACAATTTTAATTTTATTGTGTCTAGTTCCTGAAAGGGGGACGGATAAAGGAAAACTGGGTAAAATAGTTCCAGGGGTGGGAGTTAGGAATAAATTGCAGGGATGACAGCTCGGCCCTTCCTGACTTAACTCGTCCCGAGTTCTTCTGGGCTATTGACGTCATCTTCTTCATCAGATTCATACTCATCGATTTCCGGATACAATGCTTACCATGGCTTCAGTTTATCACTGCTTGCTATCGTACTAAATCTTCGTTGATTCAATCTCGTACCGTCGATATCTTCAACAACATATCGGTCGAATCGAAGGACTTTGGCTATCATGTACGGTCCTTTGTATTTATTTTCGAGTTTTCGTGATTCGCCTGTGCTGGGAATCGCACTTTCGATCAATACAAGATCTCCTTCTTCATATGAGTGCGGCTTCTTATATTTGGCATTAAAACGAAGCTTCCATTTCTCTCGTGCTTTCTTGATATTGTCGATAGCTTCTTCTCGTCTAACGGCGATTGGAGGTTTCACGAAGTTAATGTCGTCGTCGTGTAGTGCTGCTAATAACTTGTTACCACCAAAATCCCGCAAAGGAAAATCATAAATAAGTTCAAGTGGCGAATACTTTGTTGTCGTATTGACTCTAGTATTAATAGTCCATTGGAGTCCACGCAGCTCGGAGTCCCAATTCTTCGCATCACTCGATGATGTTCTGAGGTGCATCAAAATACTCTGATTTACTCGTTCGGCAAGCCCATTTGCTCTCGGGGTTCTTACGGCTACTTTTATGTGTTTAATAACATTATCGTCACAAAATTCTTCGAACATAGCTGAGGTGAAGGCCGTTCCTCGGTCGGTGACTATAGTTTTCGGTGCACCAAAGGTCAACGTTAGTTGGTTCATAACTTCAATAACGGGTTTGCTCTTGGTTGACTTCACTGCAACAAGAATAGAGTATCAACGCATCTACTAACGGGTGATTTTTTGGCTGGTTTGGTTTTGGCAACACTGGTTTTGACAGCTGACGTGTGTTTAGTATCTTGTGTCACTGTCAAACAGCTTCAGTTTGGTTTGCAATTTAACCATGGATCGTCTTACAAATGAACAACGCTTGCAAATTATTGAATTTTACTATCAAAATTCGTGCTCGGTTCGAAATGTTCATCGCGCGCTGCTTGTGTTCAGCGATGAGGCTCATTTTTGGTTGAATGGGTACGTAAATAAGCAAAATTGCCGCATTTGGAGTGAAGATCAGCCAGAAGCATTGCAACAGCTACCAATGCATCCCGAAAAAGCCACTGTTTGGTGCGGTTTATGGGCCGGCGGCATTATTGGGCCATATTTCTTCAAAGATGATGCGAATCGCTACCGAGCGATGATAACAAACTTTTTTTTGCCCGAAATGGAAGTTCTTGACTTGCATGATATGTGGTTTCAACAAGACGGTGCCACATGCCACACAGCACGCGAAACATGGCGCAATTGCGAGGCGAGTTTGGTGAACAGTTAATTTCACGTTTCGGGCCGGTCAATTGGCCGCCTAGATCGTGCGATTTGACACCATTAGATTATTTTTTGTGGGGGTATGTCAAGGTTAATGTCTATAGGGACAAGCCCGCTTCGATTGACGCACTGGAAGCCAACATCCATGCATTCATTCGTGAGATACCGGCCGATATGTGTGAAAGAGTATGCCAAAATTGGACTCAGCGGATGGGCTACCTGAGACGCAGCCGCGGTCAACATTTGCATGAAATTATCTTTAAACATTAAATTGCAAGGTTCAAACTATCGATTCAAATAAATATTTCATTCATTTTTTCGAATTTTTTGTGTTTTTTTTTTTAAAAAGTTCTAAACCTCTTAAAAAATCACCCATTATAACGAGAATGTATTTTTCTCTTTGACTCGAAACTATATTTCCTTTCATTATTTTCATTATTTGCAGTAATTTCGGATCTTGCTTCTGCATTGTCCATAACCAATCATCTGCGGAAGCTTGAATGGTCATGATGCAAGCACCAACATCTTCAGGTTCTCTGGAAGCTTCTACTGGAGCACGGCTCATCGCATCGACATGCTTCATAGATTCTCCCGGTCGATGTATAATATTAAAATCATATTCAAGTAGTTTCAGAAACCAGCGCGCTATTCGTGGAATAAGGGGCTTGGTCGACTTTAAGGGACTTAGGAACTTACTTACTCTTACTTACAGTACGTAAGTCCCGATAATTATCTGGACTTAGCTAAGTCTATATGGATTGAAGTTGTTGTTGTATTTACGTGTAAAACTATTAGTCCCGATGTCGTTTTTTTCGACAAATCCATATGGACTTGCAAAAAAAACACGGCTATTGTTCTTCATGAAGGAACATTTTGATAACCGCAACGTTAGACCCTCCTCTCGGATCACATTCAAACATTCTGCGAGGTTTTCGAGACCCTCTTCAAATGTATCGGATGCAGACCCGATTTCATCAACATAAATGGAAACTTTGCTTTTTAATTGTTCTTTAATTCTCTGCATCATTTCTTGAAACGTCGATGGAGCATTTTTGAGCCCAAACGGCATTCTGTCGAACTCAAAATGTCCATCTCTAGTAACAAATCCAGTGTACTTTTTACATTCTTCTTCAATTTCAATCTGATAATGGCCGGACATTATGTCTAATGTATTAAAAAACATCTTACCTGCCATAGCTACTAAAACTTCTTCGACGGAGGGCATTGACCACGGACGTTTTTCCGTTATCGAATTTAATTCGCGATAGTCGACGCACAATCGTTCTTCACCGTTTAATTTCGGACGAGTACTATAGGGGACGCGTAAGAGGAAGATGCCGGACGAATGATGTTTAACGAGAGTAGTTCTTGAATTATGCGATTCACTGTTTGTTGCTTTGGGAACGGGGTAGAGTACGGTTTCTTTTCTACTGGTTTATCCAATTTATGTTTTTCATCAGCCGAGAGATGATCACCGATATCAATTTTATTACTATCCAACGCAACCACCTCACATTGTCCGTTTTCGATCACGACACGACCTTTACACAAAATATCTGTTCCGATAATGGCATCGTAATTCATTATTTCATCGTCGATTACCATAAGTTCACCTTTAAAATCACAACCGTCGATAGTAATTGGAATTTTTAACATCTCGCTACACTGAAATTCTCCTCCTGCAAACCCGAATAGCTTTTCATTACAGGGAATCATAAGGTTTTCAAAATTAAGGGCCAACCTTCTAGGCAATAACGAAAAACTGCTGCCAGAATCGATTAGGGCTAAGCATTTCATGTCTGATGTAGATTTCTTTCAATGTTTCTTGTCGCACACGATTCGCGTTGGAATTAACCGGGGCTCTATTGAGTAAGGGACAGTTTCGTGTTTCATGATTTGTTGTCGAACACTTTTCGCAACGAGGCTTCCTTTGACACATGACCGCGTTCGCGACAATTGTAACACACATGACCTAAATTTTCTCGCGGTTGTCCTACTACTTGCGTTTGGGAAACTGGAGCATAGTATGGTTCATTTACATGAGAACCTTCACTCGCGCATACTCGGTTGAGTGTTTTTAACAAATCGGAACAATTTGGGAACGAATAGGCCGAAAGCATTCTAAGCAATCCATGATCTTGAATTCCATTTATTACATAACTTATAATTGCATTATCATCAAGAAACCCGCTACGACCGATAGACAGTACTCTATAATAAAATTCGATTAATGTTTCACCTCTCGTTATGCGCATCTGCATCATTTGCCTATGAATATCGGCTGTATTTAAAACGCACGGAAAATCTGAGAAAAATGCGGTTACAAAATCTGACCAATTACGGAAAACGTTGGGAATCAATCCACATTTTTGCGGCACCTTTCATTTTGGTTTGCACTGCAAATAAAAACGGAAATTTCTGACCATTGATATGCGTTTTTTAATTGTTCAACACGTTCGATAAATTGTACCGACGACAGATTTCCATTGCAAGGATCAAAATCTGGTATATATAACGTATAACAGTTCGCGAATATTATTATTTTGCACTACTGGCAACTCCGATCGATTTACTATTTGTTCACTGTTTCGGTTATTGTTTTCTCTTTCGAATACGATCAAACCATTCTGACGTGTGTTCACCCCACTTGACGGTTGAGGCTGAGGGACAGATATAGTTTCGTTAGATAGAACGTTGGTTGTAAATGTATTAGTGTTACTAAGCGAAGCCGAATAATGTGTTTGTATTTGTGTCGTCAGCATACCGACGGATTGTGCTTGAGGAGACATGTCTCTATCGTCATCCGTTAAATTATTTCTCGCAGGAGTGGCTGGATTGGCACGTACACCATCTGAGCTGGAACTGTTCTGTGCAGATGCTATAGCTTGAATCTCCTTCGTCAGCCGAGCGTTCTCATTATGACTTTGGGACGTCAGACTGATGACGGTAGTAAGTTGTTGGGTTAGCAATTCCAATGACCGATGGAGCGTTGCCACGTCGTCCCTTAATTAACCTACCTCATCCTCGCGATCTGTTCCCTCGTCATCTGCGCTCGGTGTAATTGACTCGGCTACCTTCTGTAGTTCCGCGAACTCGAATTTGTCCAAACGTGCAATCAATTCATTCTTGCTACCCATCGTCTTTTCGTTCAACTGTCTCAAAAGTTCTTTTAACTCTTTCACGGTCAAATCTCTAAGCGTCGTGAAATTCATTTTTTTTTTGTACTACCGATTTATAAATTTTCTAAAAAAAACTATCTGAGTCTTTCTCTTTGTCCTGTTCTTGATCCCACTTCTGAAATTTGTCAGAATAAATAACCCGAATCCACAGAGAAAAACAAAATAAACATTAATTATTATTATTATTATTATTATTATTATTTATTAGCAAGTAATTAAAATTACATGATAATATACAAAAGTTAAGAACCTAGCTGCTGAGACTATTGGTTCTATGGTTACTAGTAAAATTAAATTTTAATATCTGTATTGCTGAGAAGGTCAGCGATTAGTTCAATATTTGTACAGTTCGGGTTTTTAAGAATTTCATAAATAGAGGTCTTTTTACATATGTTTCGAATTATTGGGGTTAGTACAGAACAATTTTCTAATATATGTTTTATATCCAAAATGGTGTTGCAGGAATCACAAATAGGTGGACTATTTTTAGTGAGAAGGTGTTGGTGAGAAGCTGCAGTGTGTCCAAGTCTAAGACGAACGAAGTTAGATATTTTTTGTTTGGAAATATTTGTGGGGTAAGCAGGTTTAAGTCTTTCCGGGTTGGTTTTTTTGTAGTGGTGATGGTCCAATCCAATCGTGTTTTAGATTCGTTGTTGTGGTTTGATGTATATATTTTATCAGATCTAGTTTTGTGAAGATATCAAATCTATATACAGGACCATTGTTTGCATAGTTAGCAGCCAAATCCGCGTTTTCGTTTCCAAGAATTCCAACGTGTCCAGGAGTCCACATCAGTTTAATTTGCTTGGATGATTTTGAAAGTTGGTATCGGATTTCGGATATGAGCTCAGAATTGTTGTTCGGATTTTTGATTGCATTAAGTACCGAAATACTATCTGAGCATATGACATGCTTACCTCGGGGGTTCATGACAGTTTTGGTGGCTTGTAGGATGGCGAAGGCTTCTGTTGTAAAAATTGATGCTATATTTGGAAGATTACCAATTGATGCAATATCTCCATTATCGAATAATACGGCAAATGACGTGTTTTCTGATGTCTTGGATCCATCTGTGAACACAAAGTTCCATCCATCAGATTTATAATCTGATGAAATGCTTGAAAAAAGTTGACAATAGGTTATGTTGATAGTTTTTTTTTTTTTTGTAGTTTGCTATGGTCATTATGACAAGATTCAGAGTTGATGAACCATGGAGGACATCGTGGAGAGATACTCTGTTTTCGTTTTAGTGGAAGATCAATTTGTTTAGCTTTATCAATTATGGTCATGATTGCCGATGGGATTCTCTTTGGGAGTTTGTAGTCAATTGCTCTTTTTACATCTTCGTCGATAATTGAGTTTCTGGAAAATATAAGCTTGGCATGAAGCTTTAATGTGACTATATCTCTTCGTTCCTCAATGCTCGGTAGTCCTGCTTCTACTAAGATATTTTTAATGGGTGTAGTAGGAAAGGCGTTTATACTTCTCCTTGCAGCTTGATGGTAAATAGGTTTTATTAGATTTAATATTGATTTCGGGCAATGTCCATATATATATAGTCCGTAGTCGATCTTACTTAAAACTAACATTTTAGTGATATTTGAAAGAGTGGTAATGTAAACATTACTTTATTTACAGGCTAAGTATCTGATGATGTTAGTTCTCGCAGCTAGGGATTTCTTAAGTTCTAAGCAGTGTTGTTTCCAAGAGTACTTAATATTAAAAACTAGACCTAATATACTTAAGCTATTGACATTTTCGATTATTGTATTATTAAGATTAATTTCAAAATTTGGACAGTTTTGTTTTTTACAAATATGAAGTAATTTACATTTTTGGATAGACAGTTTTGCTCCAGATATTATTGACCATTCTAGGATATCTTTTAACGCTAATTTAAATAAGATTTCACTTCTCTTGAGATCGTTAATTTTACACAAGATGTATATATCATCTGCGTATATGCAGTGATCTAATAATTTATGTTTCAGTAAAATTGTATTAATGTCATCAAATGCAATAATGAATAGTAACGGGTGATTTTTTAGCTGGTTTGGTTTTGGCAACACTGGTTTTGACAGCTGACGTGTGTTTAGTACCTTGTGTCACTGTCAAACAGCTTCAGTTTGGTTTGCAATTTAACCATGGATCGTCTTACAAATGAACAACGCTTGCAAATTATTGAATTTTACTATCAAAATTCGTGCTCGGTTCGAAATGTTCATCGCGCGCTGCTTGTGTTCAGCGATGAGGCTCATTTTTGGTTGAATGGGTACGTAAATAAGCAAAATTGCCGCATTTGGAGTGAAGATCAGCCAGAAGCATTGCAACAGCTACCAATGCATCCCGAAAAAGCCACTGTTTGGTGCGGTTTATGGGCCGGCGGCATTATTGGGCCTATTTCTTCAAAGATGATGCGAATCGCAGCGTTACTGTCAATGGTGAACGCTACCGAGCGATGATAACAAACTTTTTTTTGCCCGAAATGGAAGTTCTTGACTTGCATGATATGTGGTTTCAACAAGACGGTGCCACATGCCACACAGCACGCGAAACAATGGCGCAATTGCGAGGCGAGTTTGGTGAACAGTTAATTTCACGTTTCGGGCCGGTCAATTGGCCGCCTAGAAGCCAACATCCATGCATTCATTCGTGAGATACCGGCCGATATGTGTGAAAGAGTATGCCAAAATTGGACTCAGCGGATGGGCTACCTGAGACGCAGCCGCGGTCAACATTTGCATGAAATTATCTTTAAACATTAAATTGCAAGGTTCAAACTATCGATTCAAATAAATATTTCATTCATTTTTTTGAATTTTTTGTGTTTTTTTTTTTTTTAAAGTTCTAAGCCTCTTAAAAAATCACCCATTACAACCGAGAGCGGTGATCCTTGGGGGACACCGTTATGTAATGGGTGGTTGGACGAGTACAAATTATTCGTTCTTAAGCTGAATTTTCTTTTAGTCAAAAATGATTTTACGTATCCGTATATATTTCGTCCAACTCCCCATTTTATGAGATTTTTTAATACGATATGTAAGCCTATTCTATCGAATGCTTTTTCGAAGTCGAGTGACAGAATCGAAATGTGATTTTTTGCAGATAAAGCTTTTGATGCATAATAATCAATGTGAAGGAGAGCATCGACACATCCTCTGTTAGCCTTAAATGCAACCTGATTGGGACTTATTAGTTTGTTTGTTTCGGCGAACCATAAAAGACGTTTCGCAATAATTTTCTCAAGAATTTTGGATAAGCATGGGATAAGTGAAATTGGTCGGTATCCTTCGATGGTGTTTTTGTCTTTATTTGGTTTAGGTATAGGTAATATTGTGGCAGTCTTCCAAACTTGCGGAATAATTGAGTTGTTTAGAACGTTGTTATAAAGGCAAATGAGTCTATTTTTGGTTTCGGGTGGGAGATTTTTTAGCATAGGATAGGATATTCTATCTCTTCCAGGTGTTTTGCCTTTAACTTTGCTAAGCGAGGTTTCAAACTCAACTAATGAAATTGGTTGTTCAATACGTCGGGCTGTGGGATTAATAGTGTGTTGGAGAGGCGATCTATTAATATAATCTATTTTTTCATTTATGAAATCATTTGAAAAGTTTTCGTTTCTTGATTTTTTGACCAGTTTTGAGCTATGAATTTGCATATATCTGGTGGATCTTGAATATTGTTTATGCTGTTAATAAAAAGTGAGATTGGTTCTCCAGTTAACCGACGGATATTTTGCCATACTTTGGATGGGGAGGAGTTAGGATTTATATTTGAAGTAAAATCAAAGAAACTTTTTGTTTTACTATCTTTAACCATTCTGCAGCGAAGTCCGTTTTAAATTTCAAATTAAGTGTTTTTGATCCAGTTGACTGTCCAATCACCAATTTAATAGTTATCGGGAAGTGGTCGCTACCATATAGATCTTTCAAAGTATTCCAAGTTATTTTTGGAAAAAGTTCAGGTGAACAGCAAGTTACGTCGACATGTGTGAGTGTGTTGTGAGTCGAAAGATGGTTATTTTTGGAAAAAGTTCAGGTGAACAGCAAGTTACGTCGACATGTGTGAGTGTGTTGTGAGTCGAAAGATGGGTAGGAGAGCCATCGTTAAGAATAACTAAGTTAGAATCTAAGAAAAATGTTTCTAATAAGGAACCTTTACTGTTAGTGATTGGAGAACCCCATAGGGTGCTCCATGCATTTACGTCTCCTCCAAATATAATGGGAAGGTTTGCTTGACTTATAATATTGTCTAAATCATTCTTGCTGATTATTTGTTTGGGGGGAATGTAAATATTAATATGTGTAAATTTTGTTTTTAGTTGTAGCTCAACCGCAAGAACTTGTAAGTTTGAGTTAAAGGATAGGATCTTATGTGGGATGTTTTTTTTAATCAGTAATGCTATACCCTGCTTGCATGTGTCATTGCAAGGCAAATGACACATGCTTTGGGGGGTGTGGAGAGTGATTAAAGGGGCAATGTGTCTCCTGAAGAGATACAATCGCAGGGTTGTATTCATTAATTATTATCTTGAGCTCATCAAGATTATTAAAGAAACCCTTCATATTCCATTGAAGAATATTGAGGGCAATGTCAGAATGAGGTCGTTTCCACGAGCTTGTTTTACCTGAAGTAAGAGAAGTGTGGGCGCTAACATTTTGGTTTTGATTTGTTAGTGTGTTGTCTTTTATAGGTTGTAAAAGGTTTGGGTTGTTAAAAAATCAGTTGTTCAGTGCATTGACTCTGCGCTCCGGACATTGAAGCATCCGGGCTCACTAGGGAGCCCGAATGATTCAATCTCCGAATCGCAGAGTCGTTTCTTGGAGTAACATTATTTTTATTCCATTGTGACATCATTCAATTCAGAGGTTTTAATATAATAAATAAAGTGTTTGGGTAACAATTGATATAGGTGAACCGGAGGGTTCGAGGGGGAGTTTATTTGTTGAAGTATTTGTATGAGTTGTTTGAGAGAGAGATGAGCTAGTATGTGTAGCTGCGATAGAAGGTTTTGTCATGGTGTTGATATTTGAAATTGTTTTTACTGTAGAGTTAAGAGATGTGAGACCAGATTGATCATTTTTTTTTGGGATTGGTGATGTATTTATATTTTCGTTCCATGAAGAAGATTTTGGTGGGGGAGAAGAGAGAGGCAGCTTGGCTTGGAAGATTGTACACTAGTTTGTGGAGTTGGTTCGATGAAGAAGATTTTGGTGGGGGAGAAGACAGAGGCAGCTTGGCTTGGAAGATTGTACACTAGTTTGTGGAGTATGTGATGGATTATTTGTTTTTTTTTAATTGTTGGGCAAAAGATTGTGTTAACGGTGGATTATTTACTGATATTTGTTGGTTGTGAATTTTTTTGGCTTCTGCCATCGTGCATTTCTGTTAAGTTTTTATCGTGAGTATCTCCTTTGGCTGTATATAAGAGGGATATGATTTGGAAGAGGATGAATGAGCGAGTGAGCAGTTTGCGCACATTGAACGTGTACATGGTGACGGAACATAAGGTGGAAAATTGCAAGACTCGCATTTTGCGGTTCCAGTGCAACGGTTCTTTGTATGGCCAAGGAGTTGGCAGGTGCGGCAACGCATAGGGTTTGGTATATACTCTGTGATTTGAGCTGTGTAAAAGCCAATATCGACAGATTTGGGTACTTGATAAAGATCAAATGTGAAAAGTACCAAGCCTGATGGCTTAAGCACTTCATCTTCTCCTTTCTTTGTGAATTTGTATATATCTATTACCCCTTGTGACTTCATTTCACTTATGATTTCCGAATCAGTTACACTGGTAAGGCATGGTGCAAATGCTATTCCCTTGGATTGGTTTAGGCGATCGTGTAATTTTACTGTTACTGGACAGATACCAGCGAGGTTATTAGCTTTTAGGAACAGATCTGCCGTTTTTTGTGACTTTCCGAGCATAAGGAGACTTCCATCTGGAAGTTGGGATATGTTTTCGTAATCTCTACTAATCGAATCTATGGCTTTTTTGAGAAAGAAAGGGCTGAGAGAGTTTATGGGTTTTTCTTCAGATTTTGAGGAAATGGTAATGATACGAGGATTTTTTGTATGGGAATTTGAAGGTAATTGGGGGAAGTTATTTAGGGGTATTGAACTGTATTTGGGTTTTTTTCTGGGTTGGCGGCTTGGGTCAAGATCTGGATCTAGAATCCCAAAGCGGCACCAATGGTGGCTGGCCCGTGGGCCATGTTCGCACTTCAATTGGTTCACACGCGTGGACACAAAAAATAAATAAATAATCGATTAGAGAGAATACGGTTTGAAAGAGAAAAAACCGGTTTGCGCACTCGGCGGCGAAAAAAGAAAATATCACACTCTGAGAAACGATCCTATCGATTTGAGAGTTAGTCGATGACTGTAAACATTAATTAATTTAAGTCGAAACACAGAATTTCCTTTTTTAAAACAATTTTAATTTTATTGCGTATAGTTCGAGTTTTCGACTGCTCACAATATTTTTAATTCCGTCTTGAAAGAGACAAATAGGAGTCGTCCTGAAAGGATGAAAGGGACGGATAAAGGAAAACTGGGTAAAATAGTTCCAGGGATGGGAGTTAGGAATAAATTGCAGGGATGACACTTGTGTTAAGAATGTTGTTATAGAGTTCGAGAATTCGAAGTTTTACCTCATGTGGAAGATTTTTAATCATAGGATATGATATTCGATCTCTACTGGGGGTTTTACCTTTTAATTTAGATAGGCAAGCTTCAAGGCCATTATTGAGATATCTTGCTCAATGCGTAGAACTTTATGATTATTTTCTTGGACGTCAATTTGGTAGGAAACGGTGTCGTATTTTTAATTTTTGAACTCATTTGAAAAATTAGTCCTTTGAATAGTTAGACCAACAGTAGGCTATGTAGTTACCGCTTTCAATTTGATCTGAAACTAAACCATTTGGTGTCATGATGTGATTTATTGTGAGTGAAGCAGGATTACCCGTTAAGCATCTAATACTATTCCAAATTTTACCTGTTGGGGTGTTTGGGTTTATGGTTGATGTAAAATCTTCGAATCTTTTAGCTTTAGCTAATTTAAGCTGTCTTTGGAATTTGGCATTGCATTTTTTAAAGACTATAAGATTGTTTTGATTGGAGTTTTTTTTTGAAAGATTTCCAAGCTGCCATTTTTACTTTTCGAAGTTCTTTGAGCTCTGCATTCCACCAAGGAGTTGCCTTTTGCTGTTGATTCGGGTGTGTCTGAAGGATGGCAACGTTTGCAGCAGCCCTGATGGCTTTTTGAATGAGTGCCGCATCCTTATTTGTATTTGCAGTTGTGTTTTTATTTGAAAGATATTTTATAGCTTGAGTTTTGAATTCAAGCCAGTTGGCTGAGTCGGTTTTAAATTTTGGAGTTGAGGGAAAGTATTTTATATATTGATTAACGTTTACGGTTACTATAATTGGAAAGTGATCGCTATTGTGAAGGTCATCGAGAACGCGCCAGTTTATTTTTGGAAGCAGTTCAGGAGAAGAGCAGGCGATATCAATGTGCGTGAGGGTATTGTGGGTAGATAGATGGGTTGGTGAACCATCGCTCAAAATGGAGAGGTTGGTGTCCAATAGAAAGTTTTCTACTATCTTGCCCCTTTGGTTTGAGCTAGGGGATCCCCAAAGGATATTCCATGAATTAACATTCCCTGCTAAGATGATGGGTTGGAAACTTGATTAAGGATGGATTCAAGGACGTGCTTCGAAAAGGTTTGGTGGGTTGGAATGTAAAAAGATACTATACACAGTTTCATCGGCAGGGAAATTTCTATAGCAGAGCAGGCTATATATGAGGGGATTGGAATTTCTCTATGTGGTATGTTGTTTTTCACTAGTAGTGAGACACCTTGCTTTGCAGTAGTGTTGGAAGGAAGATTTTTTAAATAAGATTTGAATGTCTTAGGAGGTATTGGTGTTGCGTCAGTTGGGAAGTGGGTCTCTTGTAGACATATAACAGACGGATTGAGTTCTTTTATTAAGATATTTAGCTCATCGTAGTTATTTAAGTAACCTTTCATATTCCACTGGAGAATCTTAAGTTGAGCTTTATCTTGCGAAAGTTTCGTCAAGTCTGTTGGTTGAAAAATAAGAGGTTGAGCGGTATGACCCCGACGATCGGGGGCTGGGTCAAGCGAGCTCGTACACGAGCTCGACTGTCCTAGCCCCAGGGCGCCGGGGTCGTGTTTTTTAATATTATTTGTATTTTTATGTGTCATCATCATCATCTATTCGTTTGGGATCTTTAACAAAGTAGTTGTTTTGAATTATTTGTTCTTGTGTGATTTTAGTTAAAGGGGAGAGAGAGGAGGTGGAGAATTGCGTATTGATTTGTTGCGAGCGTTTGGGTATAACGGGGGGAGGTTGGTCTTTAGGAGTTTCAAGGGATACATTTTGCGGATGTGCGGTTAAATTTGAAGGAGGCGGATTATAATTATTATTAGAAGTTGACGAGGTTTGAGTAACAGGATGGGACTTGTATGGTTTGGGAAGCGGGAGTAGTGGTAGTTTTTGTTGCGTTTGGTTGTAAATTGATATTTGAAGTAGTGGGTTCATTAGTAGGGATATTGTAAGAGGTTGTTTGTGCGGTATATTCAGATTGGTAATTATTTCTTGTAATTCACAGTAAGTTGGGTTGGACGTTTGTAGAGGAATAGTTCGTTGAGATCTTGTCTTGCTTCTGCCATAGTGCATTTTTTTACGGTTTTGATTTTAAGAACTTCCTTTTCTTGTATAAACTTTGGGCATTTTTTAAAGGAGGATGGGTGACTACCTTGACAGTTGGCACATGATATACGTGTGTATTTTTCGGGTGAGTGGAGTGGGAGGTTGCAAACATTACAAGAGGGATCGCTCTTGTAGCGTTTCGAAGTGTGTCCAAGCTTTCGACAAGTTCGGCACCGCATAGGATTGACAAAATATTCTTCCACTTTGATGTTGTACCAGCCAACGTTAATTGAAGAAGGTGGGCGGTAAAGATCGAACGAAAATAGAATAAGGCCAGATGGAGATTGCTTGCCTTCTACGAATTTATAAACTTCTTTGACACCTTGAGAGCTCATTTCATCAACGATTTCTTTTTCTGATACATTGATCAGGCAGGGAGCGTATTCTGTTCCCTTGCACGTGTTGAGGTGTTCATTTAGTTTGACAGAGATCTCGCAAAGGTTTAAAAGCTTTCTTTTGGATAGGAATATTTTTGCACTTCTTTCAGATTTTGTTAGTATAAGATGGCTTCCGTCACGCAACTGGCTTATACTCTCGTATGCTGTGCTAATACTGTCAATTGCTTTTTTTTGAAGAAAAAACACTAAAACTGGTGAGGGGTTTAGTAGGGTCGGCAGGTGAAATTACTATGTATTTCAGGTTAGAATTGGAGTTAAGAAGGGGGGACACTGTATCGAGTCTTTTACGTCTTTTATTCTTGGGCTCAAACAGCGTTTCTTCAGAAAGAATGCTGAATTGATTGCCCTCCATTAGACCACGTGGCCCGTGGGCCATAATTAATATTTTTTTTGTAACTATAAGAATTTTCTGGTAAGCACTAGAAGACAAAAATTAAACCAGTGTGAGCGAAAGGAAAAACTATAGAAATAGCGGAAAAGGCACCAACGAAAATGAGGCGAGAACTATACGAGAGAACGATGTTGTCGGCTCGAGTGACCGTATTAAAAATTTTAATTTCTGATTTGTATGAAAGCGTAGAGGGTTCCTTGTAGTCTTTTTGTTTTCCAACACACAGTTCTTTTAATATTAAGCAAAATGTCAAAGCGCAGATTCTCATTTGCTGAATTTCGAAAAAGTCGTGTTCTTCGAAGTGACCCATATGCGTTTATCGAAAATTTAGGAGATACTCCGACAGTAAATCAGTCAACAGATACAACTGGATGCTCATATGCTGCTGCTTCGCAGCCACGAGACAGAGAGGGGCAAATCTAGAAAAACTAGGGGGATTATACCACCCAAGGTGATTCTGGTCATACAGATCCATTTCCGACAGACGATGAGGAGGGGGAGTTACTAGCCGATTACATTGAAGAAGTAGTAACCGCGGCAATAGGACTGAATCATGCAAAAGACATGAGGTTTATGAGAGCGGAAGCTGAAAGGAGTAGAGCGTATATTCACGTTGAAGTTTCGAACATCGTGCGAAGTACTCCAGCCGCAATTACGCCTTTGACAACTCCTCAACGTTTCGCAGAACGAAGAGATTTGCCACCTCCCATCAGCACAACGGTACAGAATCCTAATACTAATACTCAGGCTCAATATGAGTCTACCAATCATCCGGCTAAACAAAACCACATGACGAACGCTGATGAATTTTTACGTCAGCTTAACAACTTGACGCTAAATGATCAACTAGGCAGTACGTTCAATCATCCTCCTGGGACATCAGCAAGCATATACCACCATTTCCACAAATGGGGGTTAAAATTTGATAATAGGCAGATGACAGTGGATGATTTTTTGTTTAGGTTGAGAAGTTGTTATAATGTCAGTTGGGAAGAAGTAGCCTTAAATTTCCACCATTTTGTAACAGAGCAAGTAGAAGATTGGTTTTGGGTATATCTTAAAGGAAATTAAAATGCTAGCTGGGAAACACTCAAACTCACCTTAGTGGAGCAGTTTAGAAACTGACTCCGAATTATCTCGAAAACTGTTTGACAGACGTCAACAACTTTCGGAATCATTTGATGACTTTTATACTGCCATACAGCAGTTAAACAGCAGGCTAAGTATTCCAAAACTATGTTGACATTCACAAAAAACTGCTTTAGCATTACATTGTATAGATGAAGGACATAGACCTGATTTCAGTAATGTAGAAATTTTACAAACAGAAAAACATTATAACAAAAGAATGTTAATAGAAATGTTACACATTTTAAATACTGAAAATACAGTTAATAGACGTTCAGACTGTGAAGGACTTAGTAATATCTATGGTCAATTTATAAAAAGATAGTAAAATAAATTTGAGTATTATTTTGTGTAGATATAACTTGTGTTTGAATAAATGTATTTTGAAAATAAAGTTTTGAATAGGTTTTCAAAATAAAATTTTCTTAAATAATTAATTATTATTTGAATTTAACAAATTTGAAACGTCTTTTTCAAGATTTTCAAATTAAAGATAAAAATAAATTTTAATTTAAAGTTTCTCTAGAGACCTGAAGAAGTAGCACGTACGAAACGTCGTCTATTTGATAACAATCAAAAAAATAAATCAAGAAAGACCTATGAATGAATAATAATTGGGGGTGATTGCACTGCGACCTATAGGTCTATTGTGCCCCCATCCGGAGCTAGATGATCTTGCTCATTTTATAGCTCTTCCTCCAGCTTAACACCTCTAATGAATTTAAGTATCTGGCGAACTTTCAGAGATGGAAATTCGCCCTCTTCTACCTGGTAATGTCCCAGGTGTTTTTTCCTCTGATGCATGAGAGCATCACATCTACCTAGAATGTGGTCCGGTGTTTCCTCATGAGTACTGCAGAATCTGCAGGTGGGGCTGCTTTCTAGACCAATGACATTTAGGTGTCTTCTGAGTCTGCAGTGGCCACTGAGGAGACCCGTGATTATTCTGAGGTTGTTTCTACTTAAGCTGATGCAGTTCTTGAAACGTTCTTGGTTATAGTTCCCAAGTAACAGTTTTGCCTGCCTAAGCTTAGGAAGTTCCTTCCAATTTTTGGATCTTTTGACCTTTTCCTCTTTTTTGATTTTGTTTTTAATCACATTTTCTCCTATTCCACAATAGGGCTCAGGTCCCACTAGGGGGGTTGTTGCACCTGTTTTTGCTAGGGAGTCTGCCTCCTCATTGCCCTGGACCCCGATATGGCCAGGTACCCAATAGAGTGAGACATTGTTGTATTTGCCAAGTTCGTTTAGCCTGTGCACACATTCCCACACATCTTTGAGCTGATGTACGAGCTTAGTGCTTTGAGTGCGGCTTGGCTATCTGACAAGATGGCAATATTTTGGTTGCGGTATTTCCTTTCAAGATTACGATCTGCACATTTCGCTATGGCGTGTACTTCCGCCTGGAAAATGCTAGTAGACTGTCCCATCGGTATAGAAAGTTTAGTTCTAGGCCCAAAAATTCCTGCCCCAGTCCCTTCAGTCGTTCTTGAACCATCAGTGTACCATACTTGATAGTATTTGCTTTGAGTGTGTAGTTCACTGTTTCGCCTACCCACTTTTCCTTGTTACTTAACTCCGTTTTGAAGTTTTTATCGAAGTTATATTTTTTAATCATACCATCTCTGGGAATGTCAATAAGGTTTGTTACTGTCGACTTTAAAATGTTCAGCCCTATTCTGCTAAACGATTCGATCGAATCTTTCGATTCTCGTGAATGTTTTATTCAATTTTCTTCAAATCATTTATTTAAAACTTATGTCTTTCGAATGCAAATCTTAACCAGTTCTTTATTTTTGAAATTCTAAAGAGAATTTCATTGCATTCATTTTATTTTTATCGCAATTAATAGGCATTATGGAACAATCATTTCCTTCCCGCTGATAGCAGAATGCCAATGTTCACGCGAACGTTTAGCAGAATAGGGCTGGTTGTCTTTTTCTCTAAGACTTATACACTTACCATATTGGAATTCGTAGATCGTTTATATTGAAGTAAAATTAAAAGGTCCGACTTGATTCAACAAACAGAATAGAATAGAAATTTATTTAATAGAAAATTATATTGGCAAACAACAAAATATTAAAACCTACTATATAATGTTCTAAGTAGCAAAGTTGTTCAAAGCAAAGTATTTTAATTGAATTTATAATTTAACACTCCCACTAAATTCAAATACTATTTCTTTTTAAAACCCATTGCTGTTATGCATCTAATGTGCGTGTCCTTGACAACAGGTTTTGTAAGAGCATCTGCTAACATCTGCTTCGTAGAAATGTATTCGACTTTAAGATCGCCGTCATTAATATGTTGCCTGATGAAGTGATGACGAACGTCGATATGTTTCGTTCTTGCGTGGTAGGCATTTTCTGATGCTATACATAAAGCACTCTTGTTATCGCAATAAATTGTGACAGCAGGCTTGACTGTGACATCTAGTTCCTTTTGAAGTTGTTTTATCCAACAAGCTTCTTGGACCGCATTGCTTAGAGACATATACTCCGCCTCAGTAGTTGACAAAGCAACCGTTGGTTGTTTCTTTGTGTTCCAGGTTATTGAAGCCCCTTGACTAATAAAAACGTACCCAGTCACTGAACGTCTTTCTTCTACATCTGAAGCCCAATCTGAATCACAATATCCATGAACTGATGAATTGACATCTTTGGTATATGTTAGTTTATAGTCTGAAGTCCCTTTTAGGTATCTAAAAATTCTTTTGACTGCTTCCTAGTGCATCTTGTTAGGATTATTGTTGAACCGGCTTAAACAATTCACTGCAAACGAAATGTCGGGTCTGGAGACTTGGGCTGCAAATAAAAGACTTCCAATCGCTTCACGATAAGGAATATTTGCCATGTTTTCTGGTTCCATTGTAGATTGATCAGAATGTTGTTTCGTAAATTTTTGATTCGGATCCATAGGAATACTCCCTGGATTACAGTCTTCCATACGAAATTTTTTTAAAATGTCTTGAATATGCTTCTCTTGATCAATCGAAATTTGTCCTTCTTCATGAATCAGCCGTATGCCAAGAAAGTATTTTGCCTTTCCAATATCCTTCATTTGAAAACGCTTCATCAAATCTTCCTTTAGACAGTTTTTCATTTTGATATCATTACAAAATATCAACAGGTCATCAACGTAAACGACAACATACAGCTTTTTCTTTCCTTCAAAACGATAGTAGAGACAGTGATTAACTTCTGATCTTGTCAAGCCAATTCCCTTCAAACCAGCATCCAGTTTCTGATTCCAAATTCGGCTTGCTTGTTTAAGACCATAAATTGATTTGTGTAATTTACAAACTTTTGAACCTTTTTGGAAACCTTCGGGCTGTTGCATATATATTTCTTCTTTTAAATCTCCTTGAAGGAATGCCGTGACTGCATCCATTTGATCGATATCTAAATCATATTTGACAGCTAAAGATATTAGATAACGAATTGTGCTGTATCGAACAACTGGTGAGAATGTCTCCTCGTAGTCGATTCCCATCTTCTGTGCACATCCTTTTATAACAAGCCGGGCCTTATAACGCTCAATCGTACCATTTGAATTTCTTTTAGTTTTAAAAACCCACTTGGAATTCAGTGCTTTCTTTTCCTTCGGCAAATCGCAGAGAGTCCATGTTTTGTTGCTATAAAGTGAATCAAGCTCCTTCTGCATGGCTTCTTTCCACTCTTCTACATCGGGTCTCTGAAGAACTTCTTGTAGAGAACATGGGTCTTCTAATCCTTCTGTAGAGAATAAACTAACAAAATCTGGTCTCTTCTTTGTTTTTAAACGCTCTGATCGTCGAAGCACTCTTTGACAATCATCCACTTGCTTTGACGAGTTCGGTTTGTTTATTTGTTCAGGTTCCTTTGAGTTATGGATTTCGGATTCATCGGAAAATCCAAAGAATTCACCCTCAGATGATGAAGAGTCAGTTTCGGAAGGGTCATCATGTGGATTTGAACAAATTGGTTCATCCTCATCGAGTTGTTCGCTCACTGGTTGACTATCTATCCTTACTTCATGTCCGTTTCCAAATATTGGGAAAATAAAATCGTTAGTTATAGGATAAATCTTACTCACATCATTTGTTCGCGGTTCCTCAATAAAAGTAACATCTCTACTCTTGACAATTTGTTTCGTATTTGGTCGATAGAGTCTGTAACCCTTGGTGTCTTCGCAATATCCAACCATGATGAGCTCTTCATTTTTGGAGTCGAACTTCCTTCTTTTTTCTTTTGGAATATGAGTCATAGCTCTTGAACCAAAAACCTTTAAGTGTCCAATGTTTGGTTTCTTCCCTGTCGAAATCTCAAACGGAGTTTTACTTAACAAACTTCGAGTTGGTGTTCGATTTATGAGATAAACTGCAGTAGACACTGCCTCGGCCCAAAATGTTGTTGGTAGTGATGAATCGAACAATAAACATCTAGCGCGTTCAACTATGGTACGATTCATTCTTTCGGCGACGCCATTTTGTTCTGGAGTATAGGGATTTGTTGTCTGATGTCTGATACCTCTTTTCGTTATGAATTCGAGTAATTCTTTATTGCAATACTCTGTGCCGTTGTCCGTTCGCAAAATCTTGATATGTTGACCCGTTTGTTTTTCAACAAAGTTTGTAAAGCTTTCAAACCTATTGGAAACTTCAGATTTTGATTTTAGCACATAAACGAAAGTAAATCTTGAAAAATCATCTACAAAAGTTAAGAAGTATTTCGCTCCACCAATGGATTCAACGTGTATAGGTCCACATAAGTCCGAATGAATTAGTTCTAAAACCGTTGTTGCTCGGGATGTTGAATTTTTGAATGGAAAACGTGTCTGCTTGCCTTTAAGACAGACTATACAAGTTTCTTTAGACTTTCCTGAAAATTCAGCACCTACTGCGAAACCATCTCGAAGCTTCTTCATGTTTTCATGGTTTATATGGCCTAATCGTCTGTGCCACAAATCAAAATCCTTGCAGACTGTGGTACTCAAATTAACTCTTTGCTCTTTTCTATCAAGCCGATACATATTGCCAACTAAAGTTGCCGTCGCAATAAGTTTTCCGATTTTGTTATAAACTCTGCAACCATTCGAATCGAACTTGACAACATTTCCATTGGAAATCATTTGACTGACGGAAAGCAAATTTGTACACAAACCAGGAACAAGCAAAACATCTTTGATGATTACTTCATCAAACACTTCTTCATTGACAGAAATCATCAAATGTACATCTCCCACAGCCTTAACTTCGAGACATGAGTTTTCGGCTATTAATACTTCTTTTCTTGGTGGAAGTTTCATGTTCTTCAAACAATCTTGATCCGAAGTCATATGAGTTGAAGCACCAGAATCTATGTACCAGTCGCTATGATTTAGATTTTTCACCAAAAATGTTGAGCATAAAACTGAGTTGACTTGATCCTTGCCTCTCTTTGTCGAACAGTCTTTTGAAAAATGTCCAAATTTGTTGCATGAAAACATCTAACAAATTTAATATTTTTCTTAGATTTTTCATTTTTATGAAACTTCTTACTGCTATTCCCATACAATGCTGATGACGTTAATCCATCGGAAGCTTTTGAAAAATTATTTTCATAACGGACATCTTGTAACAGTTTTGTTTTCACAAAATCACCAGATATGACCGCACCAGAGCTTTCTATTCCCATAATCATCGGCATAAATCGTTCCGGAAGTCCAGCTAAGAGAAAAGTCCCAATCCACTCTTCTGAAATCTGCATGCCAATCCCACGAAGCTTATGTGAAGTTGAAATGATAGTAAAGGGTGATTTTTTAGCTGGTTTGGTTTTGGCAACACTGGTTTTGACAGCTGACGTGTGTTTAGTACCTTGTGTCACTGTCAAACAGCTTCAGTTTGGTTTGCAATTTAACCATGGATCGTCTTACAAATGAACAACGCTTGCAAATTATTGAATTTTACTATCAAAATTCGTGCTCGGTTCGAAATGTTCATCGCGCGCTGCTTCCATTTTATGATCGGCATTCTCGACCTTCTGAGCAGTCTATTCGGAAGATTGTGACCAAATTTCGCACCAAATTTACTTTGTTGGACATTAAACCACCAACACGTTTACGTACTGTGCGTAGTGAAGAAAATATTGCGGCCGTATCAGCTAGTGTGACAGAAGACCGCGAAATGTCGATTCGGCGCCGTTCCCAGCAGTTAGGCCTTTGTTACAGCACTACGTAGAAAATTTTGCGGAAGGTTTTGGGCGTAAAGCCTTTTAAGATACAGCTGGTGCAAGAACTAAAGCCAGCCGACCTACCACAACGCCGAATTTTTGGTGAATGGGCTCTTGGAAAGCTGGCCGAGGATCCGCTTTTTTATCGAAAAATTGTGTTCAGCGATGAGGCTCATTTTTGGTTGAATGGGTACGTAAATAAGCAAAATTGCCGCATTTGGAGTGAAGATCAGCCAGAAGCATTGCAACAGCTACCAATGCATCCCGAAAAAGCCACTGTTTGGTGCGGTTTATGGGCCGGCGGCATTATTGGGCCATATTTCTTCAAAGATGATGCGAATCGCAGCGTTACTGTCAATGGTGAACGCTACCGAGCGATGATAACAAACTTTTTTTTGCCCGAAATGGAAGTTCTTGACTTGCATGATATGTGGTTTCAACAAGACGGTGCCACATGCCACACAGCATGCGAAACAATGGCGCAATTGCGAGGCGAGTTTGGTGAACAGTTAATTTCACGTTTCGGGCCGGTCAATTGGCCGCCTAGATCGTGCGATTTGACACCATTAGATTATTTTTTGTGGGGGTATGCCAAGGCTAATGTCTATAGGGACAAGCCCGCTTCGATTGACGCACTGGAAGCCAACATCCATGCATTCATTCGTGAGATACCGGCCGATATGTGTGAAAGAGTATGCCAAAATTGGACTCAGCGGATGGGCTACCTGAGACGCAGCCGCGGTCAACATTTGCATGAAATTATCTTTAAACATTAAATTGCAAGGTTCAAACTATCGATTCAAATAAATATTTCATTCATTTTTTCGAATTTTTTGTGTTTTTTTTTTTTAAAAAGTTCTAAACCTCTTAAAAAATCACCCATTATTAACATACTCATCAACGGATTCACATTTCTCCAACGATGTTGAAATCAGTTTTCTTAATAAGCCAACTTTTCTGCTCAATCCATGGTCCATAAAAGAATTCTGCAATGAATCCCATACTTCTTTTGCAGTTTTTGCTTGTGAAATGTGGACATAGTTTATAGGGTCCACCAAAAGGATTATTTTTGCCTTTGCCTTTGTAATTTTCTTAACGTCTTTTTCAGTGCCAAGAACACTATCCCATAGCTCTTCGAGTTCTAAATAATTTTGAACGGCAAACCGCCATGTATCAAAATTTTCACGCCCTTTGAGCCTTTCAATTAAGGGCACCGGAGTTCCACTGGACATCTCAAAAATTAAATATTGTTGTTAAAATTTTCTTTTAATAATTTTCTTCAACCAGAACGTTCTGGGCCCATAACCTATTGGAATTCGTAGATCGTTTATATTGAAGTAAAATTAAAAGGTCCGACTTGATTCAACAAACAGAATAGAATAGAAATTTATTTAATAGGAAATTATATTGGCAAACAACAAAATATTAAAACCTACTACATAATGTTCTAAGTAGCAAAGTTGTTCAAAGCAAAGTATTTTAATTGAATTAATAATTTAACATACCAGTCCCAGTTCCCTCCTTTGTAAATCTCATTATGGCTCCCTCAGCTGTACTTACGATGATATAGTGTAAGGGGGTCAGATGGAGAATAACCTCCATCGCTGCTGTAGGGCAAGTTCTCATTGCTCCCGTAATGCATATACATGCGAGCCTTTGGATTTTTTCTAGCGCTTTCCTAGTTGTTGCTAATTCGGTTCTTTTGTGCCACGCAACTGCCCCATAGGTAAGGATGGGTCTTACCATCATGGTGTACATCCACCTGAGGATGTTTGGTTTGCAACCCCATGATCTCCCTGCAAGCCTTTTGCATATCATAAGGGCCTTTGTGGCTTTCCAGACGGTAATTTCAACGTGTTTGTTCCAGAGGAGTTTACTGTCTAGTGTTATTCCTAGATATTTTACCTCTTTCTTTGTTTCAATTACTTCACCAGCTAACCGGATAGGTTTCATGTGTGGTAGAAGTCTTTTTTTGGTAAATGGTATAATCGTCGTTTTTGCAGGGTTAATTGTTAGTCCTACAGATAGACACCATTTCCTTGTGATAGATAGTCCTCTTTGGATAATATCGCAAAGAGTTTCTTCAAACTTTCCTAGGGCGGTAATAACGATATCATCAGCGAAACCAATGCATCGTATGCCTTGAGAAGTAAGATTTTCTAGCAGTTCATCCACCCAGCATCTCACCAATCCATCTAGTTAAGGTTATGGGTACGCACTTCCTTACAAGAGCTCTGTTAACAGCTTCATGGGAGGTATTATCAAAGGCTCCCTCTATATCTAGAAAGGCAGATAATGCCGTTTCCTTTGCTTCTAAGGCTATTTGTAAGGTATTCGTTAGTTCAAACAGGGCAGTTTCTGTAGATCTACCCGCTCTGTAAGCATGTTGGCGTTCATTGAGAGGCCTATTTATTAACACTTCCGATCGTATGAAGTTGTCAACTATTTTTTCCAACGTTTTCAGTATAAAAGATGTTAAGCTTATCGGCCTGAAAGATTTTGGATGAGTTGTATCTTTCTTCCCTATTTTAGGAATAAAGATTACTTTAGCTCTTCTCCATAGACTTGGTATATACCCAAGTGCTATGCTACTTCGAAGTATGCTAAGAAGATATGGCATGAGATCTTCTTTTCCCCTCTGAAGAAGGGCTGGAAAGATGCCATCTACCCCTGGAGATTTGAATGGTTGGAATGTACTTAATGCCCATTCTATCCTTTTACTCGAACAGATATTCGACGCTAATTTCCAGTCTTCTGTGTTTGGTTTGAGAGGTATTCTCCCTAGTGAGTTTCCTACTAAGGGTAGGCTGCCTGGAAAATGCGTGCTAAGCAACAGAGTGGACCTCTGCTCTTCATTTTCAGTGAAACTTCCATCATTATAGCGAAGTGCTAATGATGTAATTGTTTTCTCTTTAGCAAGAGCTCTATGTAGTCTTGCCGCAGCCGGGGTTGAAGAAATACTCTCACAGAAGGATGTGAAACTATTCCTCTTGGCTTTCCGAAGTTCTTTATTGTACTTGGTCAGCTCTGCTGAGTAGTTATTCCATTCCCTGGTTCTTTTTGCCTCATTAAAGAGTTTCCTAACCTTGGATCTTAATTTTGACAGGGTTTTGTTCCACCACGGACCATCTTTCCGTCTTGTTACTGATTTTAAAGGGCAACTGAGTTCATATGCCTCTTGTATAGCCCCGCTAAATTCATTAACTGTAAATTCTAACTCAAGCTGACTATTAGTCGTGCTTGCTGGGCCTATATGTTCCAGGTTTGATTTTAAAATCGTTTTGTATAAGTCCCAGTTTGTTTTCTTAGGGTTCCTTCCAGAGGTATTCTCTGTGAGAAGGCCTTCTAAGCTAAACATTATTATTCTGTGATCAGACATGGAGGGTTCATTTGATACTCTCCAATCCCTTATTAGACGGCCTACGTCTGGGGTTCCAAAAGTTATGTCTAACACCTCTTTTCTTGTTCTAGTAACAAAAGTAGGGGTATTCCCTACATTGAATATTTCTAGGTTTTTTACCAACATGAAATCTAAAAGGTACTCACCCCTTATGTTTATGTCGGTGCTACCCCATGTTGAATGGTGAGCATTTGCGTCGCACCCTATCAACAGTGGTAGTTTCCTTTGGCTGCAGTAGTCCACAAGCCTTTGTGTTTCAATTGGTGGAATGTTGGCCTCATCACCGGCGAAGTAGGCTGCTGCAAGTACCACTGTCCGTAAATTGCCCTCGATGGTAATTTGGGCCTGTATCGGGACCAGATCCCTCGTCATAAATTCTGAAAGACATATAAAGTTTATATTATTTCTTATTTTTATGCACGTTCTGGGCGAGTCTTGTCTCGTGTCCCATATTAGTTTAGAGTCACTGCTTGTCAGCCCTCTTACCTGACCCCCGTAAATCCAGGGTTCTTGGA
This sequence comes from Leucozona laternaria, assembly GCA_932273885.2. Lineage (NCBI taxonomy): Eukaryota > Metazoa > Arthropoda > Insecta > Diptera > Syrphidae > Leucozona > Leucozona laternaria. Next base: position 117,801,923 of record OW026366.1, read on the forward strand.
TCAGTGCTAGCCCTATGTTGTCCGCAGTGAACTTCCGCGCTAAGACAGCTGATGCCGCCTTCGCATGGTGAATATTCACTTGGGCTAGTCTAATGCTGATCCCGCGTCCAGTCATTTGCGTTTAACAGATGGGGGCGAATGCCCCCTCATCTGCCAACAGATGCTCCTCTTCCTCAATCGTAGGAAGCATTTCGTCGCAGTGGATTCGGCTTGGAGAGAGGTCTATGCCCTCCATCTCTTCGCTTCCTCGACCTATTGCAACATTAGCCAGTGACACCTGGCTAACAGAGGGAAGTGTATTGTTGTGTGTGGGGGAGGTTGGTAAAACCGAAGTGGTTTGAGGGAATGTGGGAGATGGAATAGGGGTAGGAGGGTGGTTTGGTTTTATTAGGGTGGTTGTGAGAGGTGTGGAGGTGGAGGGTTTTGATTGGGAAGTAGCCTGGATAGATTCTTCCAGTTTCTTGTCAGCGGGGATAACTATTACGCCAGCACCGCCTTCCGGCTCGTATCAGGAGCTTGGTGCTGCGAACTTCCTGAGCCCCAAGACCGTTATTTTGCCAAATTTGTAGTGAAGTTGGTTTCTCACTTTAATTATGGCCTCCGCTGACTGGCTGTCGATGCTGATCACTAGCAATTGCCCTTTGCCTTCAATTTTGCTACTCAGCACTTTCCAGGCTTGGACATTCAGACCCTCGTTTTGGGCTTGGATTAATGACAAGGACTTCTTGTCATCCTATCCCATACTCTTGGGCAAGAACATCTTTATCGTTTGCATCTTGGGGATTTCATCACCCATGCACGACGTCAGTTCTGTGCCTTTCCAAGTACTAAGCTTGGATGCCCTTTGTCTTAGCCAATTTGCTGTTTCTTGCCCAGCACAATCAATGCCATTAAATTTCAGTTTGTGCTCCCAACCAAGGGCAACTTCCTCCACAATGGCTTCTTCCAGTGTCGACAGTTCGTCGGTACTGAGAGTTACCTGGGGGTAGTCCCTTGGCAGAACAGCAATTCTGACACCAATGGCCACACTAGCATATGAGTGCTTTGTTACGCCGGCTTCTACTAGAGCGGTTTGTGAACCCGCTGTAAGTGTCACCGTCGTCCTGGGTTTTTTAGCAACTTGCATTTGGGGAGGTGTTATTTGTTCGCTTTTCCTCTTACCCTCCACCAGGCTTTCTGGAGGTCCGTTGCTTGGGACCGTCTTTCTCTCTTCCACTTTCTTCCTGGCTTCCTGCGGGGACATCCCCGTTGCAAGGAACCGGAGATACCATTTTGTGCCCGCGCCACTTAGCCCCTTCCGTAGTGGGTCGTCCAGAGCGCCTGGCTTTCCCAGTTCCGGAAGCGGTCCAGTATTGCGGTTTCTTTTTGCTGGTGGTTTTGCAAGTGGTGCCGAGGTAACTGTCGTAGCTGCTGGTGATGGTAACTTCCCATCGCCAGTGCCTTCTGCAACCTTCTTAACATCTTTTACTAGCACGGGAGGTATTCTCCCCTTGCCGGTGCCTGATGTGCTTGGAATTGCATCTTCCATTTGCCTAGGAGGTATACTCCCCTGACTAACGGTTGACGCTCCTCCTTGAGCTGCCCGGTTCAGCAAGTCCCTGTGAGGTATCCTCTTCAGGTATTTACTGGCTGCCGGTCTCGAATCTTCTCCACGGAGATTTCTCTCCATGTGATCCGCATATTCACTCGCGGTAACATCCCGCGGAGTGTTGAATTTTTTAAAATTTTTTTGAAAGACCTAAAGCCCGCTTAGGATTATTATATAGAACACAAAATAGATACGGGGGATGCTGAACCTATTTAACAGCGTCATTATCCCATTTCTCCGGCAGTGGAAAAAACTGATGTATGAGGAATTGGACTGCATGCTGTAGCTTGGAGTTATAACGGGTGATTTTTTAGCTGGTTTGGTTTTGGCAACACTGGTTTTGACAGCTGACGTGTGTTTAGTACCTTGTGTCACTGTCAAACAGCTTCAGTTTGGTTTGCAATTTAACCATGGATCGTCTTACAAATGAACAACGCTTGCAAATTATTGAATTTTACTATCAAAATTCGTGCTCGGTTCGAAATGTTCATCGCGCGCTGCTTGTGTTCAGCGATGAGGCTCATTTTTGGTTGAATGGGTACGTAATTAAGCAAAATTGCCGCATTTGGAGTGAAGATCAGCCAGAAGCATTGCAACAGCTACCAATGCATCCCGAAAAAGCCACTGTATGGTGCGGTTTATGGGCCGGCGGCATTATTGGGCCTATTTCTTCAAAGATGATGCGAATCGCAGCGTTACTGTCAATGGTGAACGCTACCGAGCGATGATAACAACTTTTTTTTGCCCGAAATGGAAGTTCTTGACTTGCATGATATGTGGTTTCAACAAGACGGTGCCACATGCCACACAGCACGCGAAACAATGGCGCAATTGCGAGGCGAGTTTGGTGAACAGTTAATTTCACGTTTCGGGCCGGTCAATTGGCCGCCTAGATCGTGCAATTTGACACCATTAGATTATTTTTTGTGGGGGTATGTCAAGGCTAATGTCTATAGGGACAAGCCCGCTTCGATTGACGCACTGGAAGCCAACATCCATGCATTCATTCGTGAGATACCGGCCGATATGTGTGAAAGAGTATGCCAAAATTGGACTCAGCGGATGGGCTACCTGAGACGCAGCCGCGGTCAACATTTGCATGAAATTATCTTTAAACATTAAATTGCAAGGTTCAAACTATCGATTCAAATAAATATTTCATTCATTTTTTCGAATTTTTTGTGTTTTTTTTTAAAAAAAAGTTCTAAACCTCTTAAAAAATCACCCATTAGAAGAGAGTTCTAGTGCATGGAACTCTCCAGTAGTCCTGGTTCGAAAACCAGGAAAGAATCTACTATGTCTCGATTATAGAAAGGTGAATTTCAAGACAGAAGGTAATGCGAATCCGATGACTCATATAGAGGGACTGCTATCGCGTCTTCCAGATACGCGCTTTATTTCAAGCATTGATCTCAAGGACGATTTCTGGCAGATCCCTCTGGAGAAATCGTCAAGGGAGAAGACGACTTTTACGGTTCCTGGCAGATACTTAATGTAGTTTAAGGTAATGCCATTTGGTCTTAAAAACGCAGTTCAAACCATGTGTGAAGTAATTGACAAGGTGGTGCCTCTGACGCTGCGAGAACAAATATTTCCTTATGTGGACGATTTGCTGGTGGTGTGAAGCTCTTTCGAAGAACATATCGATCTCTTCCGCATTCTAGCAAACAGACTTAGGCAGGCAGGACTTACCATCAACGTACAGAAGTCGAAATTCTGTTTTAAAGAATTAAAGTTTCTGGGCTATGTATTTAGTTGGTGATGGTTGCCTGAAATCAAATAAGGAAAAAGTGATTTTCCGGTTCCAAAGACGGCAAGACAAGTTAGACGATTCTTAGGGTTGGAAGGCTGGTACCGGAGGTTTGTCAAGGACTTTTCAACTTTGGCTAGCCCTCATACTGATTGTCTGAAGAAGGGGAAGAAGTTCGACTTCGGAGGTGAAGCTGCAGAAGCTTTTGAAAAGTTGAAAGAAACCTTGACCTCCGCACCTGTCCTAGTCAACCCTGATTTCACTCGGGAATTCATCATCCACTGTGACGCATCGAACACAGGCATTGGCTGTGTTTTATGTCAACTAGATGATGAAGAGAACGATAGGCCAATTTACTACCTACCATTCTCAAAAACTGAACAAGGCACAACGCAATTATAGCGTGACCGAACGTGAGTGCTTAGCTGCTGTTGTTGGAGTTTAAAAGTTCCAAGCCTATGTACGTTGAAGGACAAGCATTTAAGATAATCACTGATCATTCTAGCTTGAAGTGGCTGATGAGTCAAAAAGATTTGAGTGGTCGGAAAGGCTCACAAAATGTGGTCCCAGATGAGCTATCAAGAGCATTTGAAATAGAAGCTCTGAGCCCTGGTGATTCGATGTGAATGAAAACTCTGACGTGATGCATATAGATCTTGAAGACCCCAGCTTTAAATCTGAGGAATACTCCAAGATTATCGACACAGTCATAAAACAAAAGAACCAGCCACCGGATCTTCAAGTATCGAACAATTTCGCTTATAATCTGTTGGAGGATGACCTTATATGGAAGCTCTGGGTTCCAGAAGCGTTGACTAGTCGCTTGATAGCTTTGGCTTACGACCACCTCGAGCATCGCATGGTGGTATATCGAAAACTTTGTTTAGACTTCGTACTAGTTTCTTTTGGCCCGGCATGGCAACTCAGGTGAGAACGTTTATAGAAATGTGCGATATCTGCAAGACAAGTAAAGCACCAAATAGTACCCTTAGGCCACCAATGGAGAAAACTTTTACGGCGGATATATATAGACTTTTTGGGACCTTACCCACGCTCGAAAAGTGGAAATACCTACATAATTATTGCCCTCGACAAACTTACTAAATTTGTGTTGATCAAGCCACTCAGAAAAGCAACAACGGACACAGTTAACAAATTTCTGACGGAAAATATTCTCTCTTTGTTTGGGGTGCCGGAGAAAATACTTTCCGATAGTGGAAAACAGTTCATGAGCAGAGATTTTGAGAAACGATGTCCTCGTACGGAATAAATCACGTAAGAACCGCCGCATATTCCCCTCAAGCTAACGCTAGCGAGAGGGTGAACCGATCGATTTTGGCCGCAATCCGATCATAAATCGACGAAGACCAGCGCATTTGGGATTTACATCTCCCCTCGATTGCTAGTGCGCTTCGGACGACGGTCCATTTAGCAACAGAGGTTTCACCGTACGAGGCTCTATTTGGTCAAACTATGGTAGAACATAGTTCTGACTATAAGCTGCTTGGTGATCTTAACGGTCTCAATAACTTTGAAATCAAAGTATTGTCCAAGGCATCTCAAATGAATATTCTTCACGCCTACATCAAAGAATCTTTGACAAATGCTCACTCTAGGTATGAGAGTATTTACAATACGCCGAGCAAAGCGATCAAGTTTTCAGTGGGTGAGGTAGTTTATAGGAGGAATTTCATTCTGAGCGACGGTTCAAAGAAAATTAATGCAAAGTTAGCGCCAAAGTTTTTGAAGATGCGAATTCGTAATGTAATCGGCTACAATGTGTACGAACTCGAAGATACAAATAGAAAACGTTGGGGAATCTATCACTGCAAGGACATACGTAGATAAGACCTTTGCCCGGCTATCAGTCCGCGCATGAGAGCTCCCTTTTGAACTTTCCTATTTCTTTTGCTTCAGCTATAGAACCCATAGACTACGGAGGGAGATGGCAGAACTTCGTCGTGTTATACATACTTTTAAACAGTCGTAGCAAATTTTTGTTTTTGTTAGAAAGATAAAGTATGCGTATGATGTATGAATCAAAAGAAAAAACAAAAAAAGAAGGAAGGATGTAGTATAGACAGAATGTTGATTCGTTAACTTACACTTGGAACTGCAATGGAATTTTCTAGAACAAAAACAAAATCAAAGTTTTAAGAAATTTTGACCAAATAGTTCCAATTTTGGCATATATATATATATTTTAAAAATTCAAAAACGAATTGTAGAGTCGGAATTGGATTTTTACAGTCAAAATCTCACGTAGAAACTGGGAAAAATGGAGCCGGGTATACTTCCATCTTTTTTTTTTGACTGTTGAAATGATGCTGCAGGGACAAAAGAAGGTCCAAAATCTCGTCGAAAAATGCAGAGTTGGTTTTTGGTAAGATACGCGAGCGGTCGTGTGCGGTGGTAATTCGGCAAAGAAAAGTACAGTAGCACTCATAAATCCTAGTTTTTCTTGTAATTTTAAAGTAAAATATACTAACCCAATTTAAAGATAATTAAAACAATAAAAAAAAAATTAAAAGAGAAAAACATACAAAGAACGATCACACGAAAATAAATGAAAAGCCTGTGCCCAGTTATTGATGTTCCGACAGTTCCTGTTATAAAAAAGGAATCCATCCCAAACAAAAGTGCGGATTTCTGGTGACAAAATCTTCTTACCCAACTGATTGCCACAGGGCATAACTCCAAATCTCATACTGGGTTGGGGTCGAAATCCCGTAATTCAAAATCCCGCAAGTCGAAATCCCGCGTATCAAAATCCCGCCGATCAAAATCCCGCCGCACAAGATCCCGCCATTTCTACTACAATGCGACAGCACTGTAATCAAAATGGATATCCATAGGTTTTGTGGGATCAACCAATCAGAATCATTGACAACGAAGTTCAGTACTATTTTGTGAGAATCAAAGAGAACGAACGAGAGAACAAATAAGTCGACGCATAAAAGTATAAATGGAGAGGAGAAGTAATTCCGGAATAAAATTCATTTCTCACTAGAAGTCCGTAAGGGCAACATCTTTCTGAGATATACAAAATTGAATTTTTCATTTTAGGTGGGTCAGTGGCTGGGTTGGGTATATAGGACGCTTAATTTGATTTTCCAAAGTTGTTTTGAAATTCACTTTTTTTAATCCCATTTTTTGATTTAACTTCTTTATTACTAATTAGGCACTAGGATAGACTGTTTTTGTTGTTACGGTAAAATTTACCGCAACAATGACCAGCCTTCGATTCCTTCATTTCCCTTTTTATTTTCGTGGCGGCTGCAAAATACTGGTGACGTTGAGGGCAACCGTGGTAGGTTTCGCGATTTTGAAATGTGCCTTCCTTTCTTCCTTTCTCTTATCTCGAAAGAATAGTTTCTAAATGGTTTTGTTTCGTGCTTCGGATCACCCGCTTGTAAATTGTATTAACTAGGAGAATGCCTAGCGAAGGCTTTTTCTCGGTTTTGATTCCTTTTAGTTTTTCTCGAAATATTTAGTTTGGGATGGGTCTGAACTCGCCATTAAGATTCGGCAAGTTTTGGAAAGACATCCAACAACTTGTTGAATCCGTGTTTGTGAGAGTGGTTGTAAAGTTTCGTTGAGATTCAACAACGGCGGCTTTCTAGGAGAGCACGTAGCTTTCCAGGAAGCCGGCATCCCGTGACCGATGATCACGAAAGCGAATGGCTGAATAGGTGAATGTGTGTGTGATTGGAATGGTCGAGGGAGGAAATGGGTTAAGTTTGGGAAGTCACTCTTTGGAGAGCTAACCAAGCGATAAGTTGATTCTTTTGAAAATTCGAGGAAAAAGAAAAAAAAAGAACCGAGGAAAAGTTTTGAGAGTAAAATTTTGGAAAAAAAAAATCGAGGAAAATCTGAAAGACAAAGTGTTTCGAGGAGCGAGGAAATCTAGGAGAAAGAATTAAGTTCGAGGAGATAGAGGAGGCGAAAAAAAAAAGATAAGTAGAGTGGTTTTTATATTCTGAATAACTAAATATTCTCGTTAGTGAGTGTCAAATTCCGATAGGCTTTTAATTTGCTAATCGTTCGATTCAATTTACTCTTTTATTGCGTGTTCAAAATTCCAATTAGAGGTTGGATGTGGTATAATTTTCTTGCGCGAGTTAACGGCCCATTTTCTTTTTTTTATCGGCTAAACGGTTCTCCGTTAGTCTTTGAATATTCATCTTTTTGTATCCTTTTGTTTTAAAAAATTTTGGGTTTTAATCCTGGGTTTCGACCCAAAGGTTTCCCAAATAAAATCATTTTAAAGTCCCTATCTGGGCCTACAAACTCCGTGTTTTATTTCGTTAAATTCAAATTGTTGTTGTTCACTCTATCATTGGTTTGTTACTTCACTTATAATTAGATTTGGAATTTTACTAATTTAGCCTAATAAAAATTCCTGGCGCCCACCTTTTATTACAAGTACCCCAGTGTACTTGTAATAAACCATTTCGTTCGTTTTGATCAAATGATTAAAACGATCATCAAATATATTCTCGTTCTTCCACAGACAGAACCCACCCCAGCTGAGCAGTCGTGGTTGGTAGCTTTTTTTATCGTGCTACTTGCTTGCACTTTTTCAAATTCTCTTTTGTCTTTGCGTTCGTCTACAATCATTCCAGTCGTGTCGTGGTTTAATCGGTCGAATTAATTTTGTGGTTATTTGTTCGCGTCGTTTATTTGATAATAATTGCAATAATAAATATAATTATAATAATATAAAAGAAGGGTCGAATACCCACTTCTCAAGGAGAAGAAAAAGTGCAACAAATTGGCGCCCAACGTGGGGCGTGAAATTAAAAAATCCGAACATTTTTGTTTTTTATATTTGCTCCAGAAAAATGCGATTTCAGGGCAATCGGTTGACATTTGAAAAGAAATATTCTATGCACGTCAAAATATAATATGTCCCCTATCTGTCAAGCTATTAACTGTCAAATTCCAGGCCAGGCAGAAGCCTATACCAAAAGTTTTCTTGCTTAACAGTACCTTGATTGGCCCGCTGCGCGGGTTCTAAGGATTTTAACTCCCTTTTCGGGGGCACACCCGCTCACGCAACTCCGTTGCTCCGCCTAGGGTATGTCTAGTCATCAGGCAGGCGCCAATGTCAACAGTTTTCTTGGGCAACAGTACCTTGGGTGGCTCGATACGCGGGTTCTAAGGATTTTAACTCCCTTTTTCGGGTGGTCATCCCTCTCCGCTTAGGATATGTAATGTCACCTGGCAGGTGCCAATGTCAATAATTTTTAATAATAATTATTAATAATCAGACCTATCACAGATTCAATCGTAACATATCTCCGAACGTTCTACGCTACGAATCACGAAAAATTGTGTTCACAGAATCCGAATGGAATCGAAAAAAGCATTGCCTCATTCATTGTACTCACTCTCAATTTCGAAATCAGCTGTCTTACGTCAAATTATTGAGAGAATTAAAAAAACAGTGATGGTATACATCAAATAAAATAAAATTACCTGCAGCACCATTTGGAAAAATCCCAATTTTTTCCCTACAAATATTTTCCTTTTGGAAAATATTTTTTCTTAAAAAAAAACACTTATTAATTTTCCTGATGAAAATTTTGTACGGAAAAGGAATTTTCATTAGGAATGTAAATATATTATCCAAAAGATATTTTTTCATGATCGCTATAAGCGGCGAGTTAACCGAAAGTTCGTCACTTGCGCATTTCTTCTAAATTTACGTTCGTTTTTTTTGAACTAACAAAGTTAAAAAAAAAATATTAATTTCCACAGAAAGACAAAAGTAAGATTATCAATAAACTAATAAAAAACAGAACGCTCTATACATACATATTAGCATTTTTTCAAACAGTATCATTTGAGAAAATTCCCTACGAGTTAGGATTTTTTTTCCTACGTGTACCATCACTGTAAAGAAACAAATTATGGCTCATTGTTGTTGAATTACAATTAGTTCTGCGTTCAGAAATTGTTTATTGGAAGTGTTTTTTTTAGCTTTATTTAAGTTTTACAAAACAAATTTATTCATTTGTGGAATTATTGATGCTTTAATATTGCATCCGCTCGTTTTTATATAAGTTTACAAATACAACAGATAGAAATGCATATGACTCTTCATTTTTTTTTATTTCAAGTGGAATCTTTTTGTGTTCGATAAAATCATCATCATCGTCGGCTCGACAACCGGGGTCCGGTCCTGGCCTCCTTCAACAAGTCTCTCCACCCATCCCGGTCTCGAGCCGCCGCCATCCAGTTGCGCACCCCAAGGCTCCGGGCGTCCTGGTCTACGCCATCTCTCCAGCGCAAGCATGGTCTACCACGCTGTCGTCTACCATAGAATGTACCACAAAGAACTTTCCGAGCAGGTTCCTCTTCGCTCATGCGAGCTAGGTGACCTGCCCACCGGAGTCTACCGAGCTTAATTTTTGTCACGATATCTGCTTCAAGGTAGATTGCGTACAATTCATGATTGTAGCGTCTCCGGAATCGTCCTTCCTCACATATGGGGCCAACAATTCTCCTTAAGACTTTTCTCTCGAACGCGGCTAAGAGGTCGGAGTGCCTTTTGCTAAGCACCCAAGTCTCGGATCCATATGTGAGTACTGGCAGGACCATGGTCCTGTACAGCAGCAGTTTTGAAGTTATGGTGAGATTTCTGGATTTGAAGAGCTTTGACAGACTATAGTAGGCTCTGTTGGATTTGAGAAGCCGCCCGCGTATTTCTTCTTCTATATTGTTATCGGCTGCTACTATTGACCCAAAGTATTTAAAGGATTGCACCACTTCAAATTCGTGCTCCGCTACCTTGATTGTTTGACCAACTGTTCCTCTCGCATTCGACGCCACCATGTACTTTGTTTTACCTTCACTAATGTGCAGCCCCAGATTTTGTGTGGCCTGCTCGATCTGGATGAAGGAATCATGTACAGCTTGCTCGGTTCTTCCGATGATGTCGATGTCGTCTGCGTAAGCCAGTATCTGGCGGCCTTAAAGTCTATAAACAGGTGGTATGTTGGGATGTTAAATTCTAGACATTTTTCCATCGCCTGCCTAAGGGTAAAGATCTGATCAGTTGTTGATTTGCCTGGAATGAAACCACACTGATATTGTCCGACGATGGTTTTAGCGTATGGGGTTATCTTATAGGCGGTACTCAACAACGTGATACCTCTATAATTGCTGCACTTTGTGACATCTCCCTTCTTATGTATGGGGCAAATTATACCTTTTCGCCAGTCTTCTGGAATTTCTTCATGCTCCCACACGTGCACTATAATCTCATGAATTGCTTGACGTAAAGCTGGCCCACCGTGTTGAAATAGTTCGGCTGGTATACCATCGGCTCCCGGGGCTTTGTTTTTCGTTAGCCGCCCTATAGCCTTCTCAACCTCTTCTATGCTTGGTGGCGGCAACATAGGGTACTCTTCTTGAAGTAGTTCTGCAGTGAGCTGACCATTTAGCAATTCATTGAAGTACACTTCCCATCGCTCCAGTATGCTTTGAGGATCGGTGATCAGATTTCCCTCTCCGTCCTTGCAGTATGTGCAGCGTGGTGTGTACTGCGTCATGTTTCGGACGGATTGGTAGAACTTCCGCGCCTGGTGCTGACCTCGCTCTCGACTTTTCTCTATTTCACAGATTATGTTCTTCTCCCAGGCTGATTTTTTCTGTCTGTGAAGCCGTTTTTCAATTCTTCTGAGCTCTTTATATTCGTCTTCGCGTGCCCGCGTTCTATGAGATTGTTGCATTGCTCGGTACGCAACATTCTTACGTTTAGCTTGCATTCATCATCAAACCAGTCGTTCCGATTTCTACGACTGCTGCCTAAGATGGAGTTGGCAGTACTAATGACAGTATTCTTAAGGCGTGTCCACTTCTCATCTACGCCCAGCATACTGGCTCCAGGACTTACTCTACCCAGTTCTATGGCGAGTCCTAACGCATTACCAAAGGTGTTACTGGTGTTTTCATTGCGCAGAGCAGCCGTGTTGATTCGAACCTGATCGGCGGATGCAATACGTCTTCGCAAGGCAATCCGCCCTCGGAAAACCATACCAACAAGATAGTGATCCGAGTCGATATTGGCACCTCGGTACGTTCGTACCGTCATCAAGTTCGAGTAGTGGCGACGGTCTATCAACACGTGGTGAATTTGGTTACGAGTGACTCCATCAGGTGATACCCAGGTGGCTTTGTAGATATCTTTACGCGGGAACCTGGTTTTTCGATGCTGCCAATTCTAAGACTCGTAGTCCATTGTCATTAGTGTTCTCATACAAACTATGGGTGCCTGCGTAATGCCTGAATACCGGCTCCCGACCTATTTTTGCATTCAAATCCCCAAGGATGATTTTTACGTCATACCTTGGACAGGCATTGAGGGCCCTCTCGACTTGTTCGTAGTAAGTCTCTTTTTCTTCGTCTGAGGACTCCTCCGTAGGTCCGTGAACGTTAACGAGGCTGATTTTCTTAAATTTGCCTCGCACGCGAAGGGTGCATAGCCTTTCGCTTATAGCGTTAAAGCCGATGATGGCAGACTTAATTTTTTCGCCGACTAGGAAGCCTACCCCGAGCACATGGTGTTTTGTATGACAGCTGTAGTATAAGTCATAATCTTTCTTCTGTAGAACACCATTCCCTGTCCATCTTATTTCTTGAAGTGCTGTTATGTCAGCTTTATATTTTGACAGGGCATCGGCTAGCTGCTGAGCAGCTCGAGCTCTATAGAGCGATCGTACGTTCCATAAGAAAATTCGTAAATCGTTTTTCCGTTTTCTTTGCGTGGGTTGTCCTCGTGAGATCAGTCCGTTTCCGAGGCTTGTTGTTGGTCTCGAAATTCTTTTAGTTTTACGGAACAGGGAATTAACCTGTTGCCAACCTGTGGAACCAGCCCGATCATATTAGCCAAACCTTTTTAAGGACTTGTTTCTAGCGGTCGCCGCGAAGAGGCTATGATCACACTTCCACCAGTCCCGAATAGTTACGGCACGTGCATGTTTTCGTATGCTACATGTTATTCCCCCTATTCGGCTGATGGCTGACCGCCATGCAAATATGGTCGGAGGAGCCGGAATAGGAGTTTGAACTATCAAATCATCAACTTTATTAAATTATTTATTTATTTTTAGTCTAAATCCTTGAAAAATACCTTCTTTTTGGTGTTAATAACCAATTCCACTCTGACTACGAAAGGTAAAAAGTATCGGAGAGAAGGATGACATAATTTTCGTTTCATTCGGATTCAGTGATATGAAATTTCACGAATTTCGAAATTCGTAGGAGATTTTCCACTAGGAATGGAATCTGTGAAAGATATTTTCGATTCGTAGAAAATTTTCGATTACGATGGATTCTGATGGATTCGATGGGCTGAATGTCAATACTAATAATTAATAAGGAAATTGATTTTTTTGAATCGCCCTGTGCTAAAAATATTTTTTTCATTTATAATTCTGCCTCAGCCATAATCTTTTTCAAATTCATTGAAATCGCTCAAAGAACATGAAAGTGACATTCTTTGGAATCACCCTGTGCTGAACTTATTTATCATAAATATAATAGCCGTGTTTTTTTGCAAGCCCGGGGAGATTTGGATGTTAAAAACGACATCGGGGTTTAACGACGCCATTACAGAAACAAAGTGGAGTTTCCATACAAACTATCGATAATAAGTATGCAATTCACGCCGGAAACAGTTTTTCTCCGTACTTAAGTTAAGCCCCGAGAATTCTCTGCGCTTAGCTAAGCCCGAAGGGGATTAGTTGTTGTTGCATTTAACATGTAAATTGCAGGACAGGACGTCGTTTTTTTCGACCAATTTCCTCGGGGCTTGCAAAAAAACACGGCTAATATCAGCTATTATCTGTGTCAATTTCATAACTTCTCTTCAAAAATACAAAAAAGTACTTTTTCGAAAAAAATCCCGGCAAATAGTACTAGCGCATTGGCGGCATTCTTGCGGCGGGATTTTGGTCGGCAGGAATTGTGTGCATAATAAGTATTTTTATTTGGCGGGATTTCGACTTGCGGGATTGTGACCTTTTCTCCTCATACCACCAAATCGGCCAGCTACGACATCACGTAAGCTTTCGTCAAATCACGCGGTGATAGTCCACCTGCGCAGTAACATTACCAACCAACAAACCTGAGACAACGACACCAAGTCCAGGTAACACAATCAACCAACAAACCTAAGACAACGACACCAAGTCCAGGTAACACCATCAACCAACAAACCTCAGACAACGACACCAAGTCCAGGGTAACACCATCAACCAACAAACCTCAGACAACGACACCAAGTCCAGGTAACATTACCAACCAACCATCGTTAGCAAGCCTTCGGTGTGCCAGCCGGAGATTTCATCTTGGAGCGGAGAGTATATCACCTCCCATAGTAAACCCCATAACCTTAACAGCCTCTACAAGATCACCTTTATCAGCAGCCTACAGGAAGTCCAGGCGACCTCGACTCCCTAACAAAAAGCAAGTCCATGCGACATCGAAACCTGAACAGATACAACGAGAACCTGCAACTTTCAATCGATCATCCAACTAACTATACTTATCAACTATAACACTAACAAATTATATTAATTATAAAAGCTAAGTACTTATTTTAAGATTATTTTTTTTTATTTGTATTAGTTCCCTTATGTCATTAAGATCTTATCAGTTTGATTCATAACTAAAAAAAAAAGGAGAGAAAATACATCATTAATTTGACCTGAACTATTTTAAAGTTATTGTACAAACTAAAAGAAAAAAAAATTAGATAAAAGGTTCTTGTTATGCTTAATTAAAGCCATTCGACTTAAATTTCTTCAAAATTTAATCTATTTCTACAGGTACTCATAGTGTTATAATATAATAAAGTGAAGTGAATCTGGCCATCCCATACGAATCGGTGCACCTTCTCGATGGAACAACAGCTGATTCATCGTATATCATCACAAATAATTTATTAAAAAAAAGTGTAAAGAGAACAACATTGATTAATAATTCGAAATTAAAAGCTTTCGGTAAGTGACTTAATATATTGATTTTGAATTGATTTAATCGAATTCGTTAGACCCAAAAAGTATGCAACACTAAATAGTTGAATATTTAGAATATTGTAATGTTGTACCTAGGTTCGATAATAAAACTTATTTCCTTTAAAAAATGTAATGTTCTACCTAGGTTCGATAATAAAACTTATTTCCTTTAAATAATAACTTCCACGTATTTACTATTCAGAATAAACACACTTTATTTCAGTTCAAATCGTTTTTATTATTCTTCAATCTCAATAGTATGCAATCTAAAATTCACTTCCGGATACACTTTTACTGCTTACTTTTACGCTATCACATTCAAAATTAAACTGTCCACTCGCTTGAAAACATCCCGTTATATAGGGAATTAAATGGTTCTAGTCTGAACTAGTACAAACTAAAATATTCGAGTATCGCCTTCTAGAAATTTCCTTTCCAATCGTTGACTGGAACCGATATTCTATGGTGTCTAGCTTCTCAAACAGATGGCGCTGGGAACAGTTAGAGGATTTCCCTTTTGTTTCAAAAGTAGTTGGGTAATTATTAAATCGTTACAATATTATATTAGGGGTTTTGAAACCTGCGAAAAAGAAAAGAAAAACTATTGCATAAATTTAGAAGATTTAATACAAGGACAAAACCATTGAATAAATACAAATAGAAGTAGACACCGAGAAACTCAGCCCTCGGTGATTTGTGGTCAAAAACGGCAACACAACTAATTGTTGTTTGGTTCTTACATACGCTGAACTATATTTCTCTTTGGGAAATTTTTTCACAATCTACATACGGTCGGAGAGTGAAAAGAAGGTATTTATTTTTTTCCTTTGAAATGAACAACAAGAACGGAAAGAAGGTTTTGGTGTTGAAAATGCCATTCAAGGCCATTGGAGAGCGTTCGGAAGAAAAAATTTGTTTTTCTTTAAGAGGTTCCTGAGTATGTAGGTAGATAGGTTTATAAGGGGTGTGTTTTGTATTTTTTTTGGTTTCTCAATTGAGGAAGGTGAATTTTGATTGTTCAATATTGTTTTGAATTTATTTTTTTTTAGTGTCATGACACATGAGTTTGAAAAGTATCTACTTATGTTTTTCGAAAGATATTTTCTCTTTTAGTTTCAGATTTGAAAATCTACATAATATAGGTGCCTCATTTAAGTAGGTAGCTATTCCTATACTTTAATTATTTAATTTAAAATCAAATCGTTCTGGTCCAACTAATCATAAATTATCAAAAATAACATGGAATGAAAGTTGGAAAAGAGTACCTTTTATTATAAAATATAAGTACGTATATGTATGTATATATGGTTGTAGGTATGAACCTTTTACACAATGTACCCAAAGATTCCGCCATAACTTCTTAAGTGGTTTTTGGAGATTTTTTAATTTTGTTTAATTTACATGGAAATAAGTTACTTTTAAGAAGAAACTAATATTTTAAGACTCCCCGAGTAAGAGTGTGTTATATGATGTATGTATAACATTTTATATATGTAGATAAGGCTTTTGTCGGTATCAACACAATACTTTTTTGATTTTTGAATGAGAAATGAGAAAACTAACTTATTTGTACTGATATTTAAAAGTAATTGAGAACAGCCGTTAATAGGAAATTAATTTGAAAAAGAATCTGCCAAAAAACAAGGTGTAAATTCATAAACGCATCACTGCAATAATGATGCTCGATCCTTTAAGTCAAACGTTCACAAACGCAAACATTTAGCATCACTTTAGTCGCCAACTGTTCATTTTTGCAAAGTTTCATAAACTAATGCGCAAACTTTAAGCAAAGAAGCATCGAGAAATATCTTGATAAGTTGTGGATGAGATCGTTGCGAAATCCCGCCTGGACTTCTGGACCAGAGAATAAAACGAGTCGAGTATAGTTCATGAACATCGAATACTTACTCGAAAAAAGCGAGTTGGAACAAACAGAGTCAAACACAACCAAAATGTTTACGAGTTTTCATGTTCATGAGTATGATGACTCGTAAGTCAGCACAAGCATCAAGCAAGTACAAACGTGTATACGTTGTAACCGAGTTCAAATGGTTTCGAATAAAAACGAGTCAAGCGTTCGTAACCAAATTGTCCACGATCAATATGATCAAATATACTCTGAATCGTGGCGGAAAATGTGTATTCGAGGTCGGTGGTTGACGATGGGTAGGCTAAACTATTTTGTGTAGATTAGATTGGTGGATGGTGGTTGGTTTTTGAGGTGTCATTTCAATTTCTTTTTTCAGTACCTATTAGTATTACGTCTAAGAAGTAGTGAGAAATAAATGTTTCTCGGATTATGAGTTTTAAAATAGATGAAACGTTATTTGTTCAACTTGTTTTATTTAACTGAATTAATAATGAAGGTACATAACATACGTACATATATGATATCCAAGTAAAATAAAATGAAAAAAAAAAGAATATAGCTAGGTATAAAAGAAGAGAATTAACAAAAAATAAATACAGCAAAGAAAAAACTAAGAAAAACTTAAAAGCTATGAAATTAATTTTTAAAATAATAAATTAGATATCATCATCGTCGGCTCGACAACCGGGGTCCGGTCCTGGCCTCCTTCAACAAGTCTCTCCACCCATCCCGGTCTCGAGCCGCCGCCATCCAGTTGCGCACCCCAAGGCTCCGGGCGTCCTGGTCTACGCCATCGTCTACCATAGAATGTACCACAAAGAACTTTCCGAGCAGGTTCCTCTTCGCTCATGCGAGCTAGGTGACCTGCCCACCGGAGTCTACCGAGCTTAATTTTTGTCACGATATCTGCTTCAAGGTAGATTGCGTACAATTCATGATTGTACCGTCTCCGGAATCGTCCTTCCTCACATATGGGGCCAACAATTCTCCTTAAGACTTTTCTCTCGAACGCGGCTAAGAGGTCGGAGTGCCTTTTGCTAAGCACCCAAGTCTCGGATCCATATGTGAGTACTGGCAGGACCATGGTCCTGTACAGCAGCAGTTTTGAAGTTATGGTGAGATTTCTGGATTTGAAGAGCTTTGACAGACTATAGTAGGCTCTGTTGGATTTGAGAAGCCGCCCGCGTATTTCTTCTTCTATATTGTTATCGGCTGCTACTATTGACCCAAGGTATTTAAAGGATTGCACCACTTCAAATTCGTGCTCCGCTACCTTGATTGTTTGACCAACTGTTCCTCTCGCATTCGACGCCACCATGTACTTTGTTTTACCTTCACTAATGTGCAGCCCCAGATTTTGTGTGGCCTGCTCGATCTGGATGAAGGAATCATGTACAGCTTGCTCGGTTCTTCCGATGATGTCGATGTCGTCTGCGTAAGCCAGTATCTGGCGGCCTTAAAGTCTATAAACAGGTGGTATGTTGGGATGTTAAATTCTAGACATTTTTCCATCGCCTGCCTAAGGGTAAAGATCTGATCAGTTGTTGATTTGCCTGGAATGAAACCACACTGATATTGTCCGATGATGGTTTTAGCGTATGGGGTTATCCGGTCTTGTAGGATAGAGGAGAGTATCTTATAGGCGGTACTCAACAACGTGATACCTCTATAATTGCTGCACGTTGTGACATCTCCCTTCTTATGTATGGGGCAAATTATACCTTTTCGCCAGTCTTCTGGAATTTCTTCATGCTCCCACACGTGCACTATAATCTCATGAATTGCTTGACGTAAAGCTGGCCCACCGTGTTGAAATAGTTCGGCTGGTATACCATCGGCTCCCGGGGCTTTGTTTTTCCTTAGCCGGCCTATAGCCTTCTCAACCTCTTCTATGATTGGTGGCGGCAACATAGGGTACTCTTCTTGAAGTAGTGGAGCCTCCACTTCTGCAGTGAGCTGACCATTTAGCAATTCATTGAAGTACACTTCCCATCGCTCCAGTATGCTTTGAGGATCGGTGATCAGATTTCCCTCTCCGTCCTTGCAGTATGTGCAGCGTGGTGTGTACTGCGTCATGTTTCGGACGGATTGGTAGAACTTCCGCGCCTGGTGCGGAACTCGCTCTCGGCTTTTCTCTATTTCACAGATTGTTCTTCTCCCAGGCTGATTTTTCCTGTCTGTGAAGCCGTTTTTCAATTCTTCTGAGCTCTTTATATTCGTCTTCGCGTGCCCGCGTTCTATGAGATTGTTGCATTGCTCGGAACGCAACATTCTTACGTTCAGTCGCTAGCTTGCATTCATCATCAAACCAGTCGTTCCGATTTCTACGACTGCTGCCTAAGATGGAGTTGGCAGTAAATTAGATATACCTATTTATAAAGGTTATAATGTATTTTAGAAACCTTTTTATTGAATAAGATTTTTATTTTATTATTAAATTGTTGATTCTCTAAAGTTGACGTCGCGTCGCTGAGTGAAATCGGATTGATCTTCAAATTGGAATTCCCGACCAACAAATTGTTGTTGAATAAGATTTTTATTTTATTATTAAATTGTTGATTCTCTAAAGTTGACGTCGCGTCGCTGAGTGAAATCGGATTGAACTTCAAATCGGATTGATCTTCAAATTAGAATTCCCGACCAACAAATTGTTGTTGAATAAGATTTTTATTTTATTATTAAATTGTTGATTCTCTAAAGATGACGTCGCGTCGCTGAGTGAAATCGGATTGATCTTCAAATTGGAATTCCCGACCAACAAATTGTTGACTGTTTCTGGGTTCAAACTCGTTCTTTTTTCAGTTATTATAAAGGGTTTTCCAATAAGAGGTGTTATTTCCCAAGTAACATCGTTGGAGCTATTAGAATCAAAACTGTTCTTCTACAGCTCCTATATAGTGAAATCCAAAGCTACAGCTCTGTTGGAAATTATTTCACAGCTCCCTACATTTAATTTTAAAATAATGTTCTATATTCGAAGTTTTAGAACACATTTAGCTCTATTAACTTTACAACGCTTCCATATTTAAATATATGCTCCCTAACACAGTTCATGATATCTTGCAACGAGCAAACTCTAAATATCAGCATACATAGAGGCATTGTAGAGCTGCTAACAACACATGCGCAAAACACTAACGCATAATCTGTCAAAATATCAAAAAATTGCTTTTACAGAGCTACACTGAACGCGGCTGTAGAGTTGGATTACTAATATTCTCACACAAAATTTGGTGTCAAAATAATTCATCAATAGAGCTACAATAATGCACATATAAAGCTGAATAAATACTAATCCTCTTTCAAGACAATTCTCCCAATCATATTATAGATTTATAGGGTTAATTATTTCAACTGGAAAACTTGAAACAGTGGAAAATAAATTAATTAATTGCACTTTATAAGGGAAATCTTAAGATTAAAATTAGACACGGACTTGACAATTTTTTATTAAAATGAATTAGCTATGCAGTTTCCTAAAAAAATTAAAAAGTACTTGCTCCTGTAATTTAAGGTGCTTATAAAACTTTATACACTTCAATGGAAAGTAGGTACCTAGTCTTCGAATTAAAAATTATTTCTACAATTTAAAATTACTTTCAATTGTCAAAACACCCTATTTTCTAAAAAGCCCTGAACGACGCACTGACACATTGCTCTCAGAGCAATATTGCAGCTCTATTAAAGAGACATTTTGTCCATAAAAACAAAAATGGCGACACAAATGAAAATTATTTGAAATATTTGTTTCCATTCATTTAAAAACATTTAAAATCTTCACTTTAAATAGAAAACACAATATGTATTGCAATGTAAAAAGCTTTTTATTTCATGCTTCGATAAATTTATTTGCCCAATTTTTATATTGTTCAACTTAATGTTTTTCACATTTCATTGCTTAATATACACAATTTGGAAGGCGCGTTATAATTTTGCGAAGTACCTTCATAACATTTATGAAAAAACTAAGCGCGCACTTAAAATTCACTGGCATTAACTCGAAAAATATTAATTAGATACATTATTTTCTCTAGGAATAAATAATAACTAGCTTGTTGACATCAAAATAAATGAAGTTTACGCTTCCTACCATTACACACATGAATTATAGTGTGCTACTATTATATTTATTTATCATTTGGATTTCACAAACTAATACAAACAAAAATCTGTCAAAAGTGCTCCTTTTAGGATGTCATATGATTATATTAAAGAGCTTCAAAGTCACTAGTCACTGATAACAAGCTGATAACGAGCAAAAATGTGCTCTCAAACACAATGAATTAGCTGTGAGAAAGCTCTACAATTGCTCTAAGGGTGCATCTAGAGCTCTTTCTTAAATAAACGAGCTTTAAGATTAGCTCTGGAAGCGCTTTTAAAGCATTTAAGCAGCTAAAAATGTTTCTTGGGTTTGAATAGCCCGCTATTTCGGTAGCTGTCACTTTTGAAGCTGTCATTTTTTGACATTTGACAAGTAGAAACTACGCCATTAATGAACGATACACGCTTCAACAACGCATTGAAATTATTAAAATACACTATATAAATGGTGAAAATTTGGCAGAGACGGTTCGTAAAACTAAAACCTTTTTGGGTCGTCGTGAAGCACCTTGTCGGACCGCAATACAGAAATTGGTGGACAAATTCGAGCTGTTGGGACAAGTTAGTGATGTGAAGAATAAAACCCGTGCACGTCGCTCAAGAACAACTGAGAATATTGCTGTTGTAGCCCAAAGTGTTGAAGAAAACCCAGGTTTGTCCATTCCTCGTCGTTCTTTGGAATTAGGCATTCCACAAACGTCATTACACCATATTTTGCATAAAGACTTGGGTCTTAAGACTTATAAAGTTCAGTTAACACAAGAACTCAAGCCGGCTGATCATCAACAACGTCGTGTCTTTGCTGATTGGGTCCTTGAAATTCATGAAAATGATCCGGAATTTCATCGAAAAATCATCTTGACTGATGAGGCCCATTTCCACCTCGGAGGCTACGTCAACAAGCAAAACTGTCGCATCTGGGGCTCGGAAAACCCAAGAGTTATTGTTGTAAAGCCTCTCCATCGTCAACGCGTGACTGTTTGGTGCGGTTTATGGTCCGGCCGGGTCATTGGACCTTACTTTTTCGAAAATGAGGCTGGAGCAACAGTTACTGTCAATGGATTGCGCTATCGAGAGATGATTAATGATTTTTTATGGCCGGAATTGGATGGTATTGATCTGGACAACGTTTACTTTCAACAAGACGGCGCTACGTGCCACAGAAGCAATGAAACCATCGATCTTTTACGGGAAAAGTTTCCGGACCGTGTTATCTCTCGAAGAGGTGATCACAATTGGCCACCCAGATCTTGTGATTTAACACCTTGCGACTTCTTCCTTTGGGGCCACGTGAAAGATAAGGTCTACGCCAACAGCCCAGCGTCGATTCAAGACCTCAAAGATGGAATTCGTGAGGCTATCGAGGACATAGGGCAGCCACTTTGCGATTTGGTTATGGAAAATTTCATGAAAAGGATATGGTCCTGTAAGCGTGGTCGTGGAGGCCATTTAGCTGATGTTGTGTTCCATTATGGCATACCTTCCTCTTTATAATGAAATTAACATCCGATCATTTATCTCAAAAAATGCAATTTTTCTTTGAATTTCAAAATAACACCTCTTATTGGAAAATCCTTTATTTCCAGACTGTGACAAAGCTCGTTCTGATGCTGCTGATGTTGCAGGGATGCAGTTTATAATTAAATGAGCTTGATGATGGTGTTTGAAGAGATTATTTTAAAACCACCATCGAAGCATATTTATAGTGCCACTAGAGTTGTATTGAATATATCGTTCAATTTCGATATCAAAGGGTTTTCGTTTGTTATAGAATTTTCAACCATAAAGTCGGAGAAAAGGTCTCTGGCCCTAGTTGACGTAGACGATTGATCTTCAACATCGTCCACAGATATCGAATGCATTGGTGGAACAATAGACTTTATGTGATTATATATTTCCATTTTCTCGGTTTCCGACAGTATTTGCATTTCAAACGTAAAAAATTCAAAGCAATTAATTACAAAAACGCAACTTCTCACATGCAAATTCTCAGCCGAATTGAAATCATTCATACTTAACTGTGTTTTTTACATTTATTTTCTTGAAGGCGTTTAAAAACCTCCCACTTAAAAACAAAAGAAGTTATAACTTTTAAAGAAATGACATAAAAACCGCAACATTCCAATTTTTCATAATGACGTTCGAGTGTATATTATATATGTAGCTACATAACTTACATACAAAAAGCATTTGTCGCGATATTGATGATTATGTGTCATATAATTGCATATTTTCTATGTATCGACCCATTCATAAATCTTTTCAATATAATCGCAAAAAAACAGATCAGTTTTTTTTCTGCGAATTCAACCCATCCCTAAAAAAACACTGTATAGACATCACTATATAAATGTACCTAACCTACATCTTGCATACCAACGCAATACGCATACAATTTTTCGCTATGTACAATGTACATAGATACCTACAAATTATATATTATACAAATATGCATTTTTATAAAGTCGTTTAAGCTACAATATACCTAGAAACCAAAACAGTCATCCATTTTTAAAATAAATTCCAAAATACAGCATTATTCCGCATATTTATTAGGGTTGCGTATATTATTTACATAAATACCTAATCTGCATAAATACACTTTTCGCAGATATTGACGATCGTGTGTTGCATCTTTTTACCAACCCAATAATAAATCTATTCATACAAAAGCAAAAAAGAACAACAACAGGTTTAACTTCTTGTAAATTATTGCAAATTGAAACCACCGAAAAGAAAGATACAATGAATATATAAAAATAAATACACAAAATCTATACCTACCCTTCCACGAGCTACGATGCAAGACCGATGACCGATCCACGAATCCACGATCCCATTGCCTTTAGTTATTCATGATGTTCACAATATTTTCGAATACCCATTTTCTTTCGAGAATGTTTTGAGTACCCGAAAATTGTTGCAATTGTTCATGAGTAATTTTGGTTATGGATAAAGAAGGCAACCGATACTCATGAGTTCGACCAATTTGTTTGACTTAACTTATGAGTATTTTTACTCGTGGATAAAATGACTTATGAGTATAAAGGCGGAACGATCGAGTATGAACGATCATAAACAAAAATTGGATTTTGTTCGAACTGATTCGAACACGCTCATTTTAATCTCTGTTCTGGACCTGGACAAAGGTGGTTCTGGACCTGGACAGAGATGGATTTTTTTTTTTGAAAAAAATGTTTAAAAAAACTGAAATTTTCAACTTTTTTTTGGAAAAATTTAAAAAAAAATCTTTTTTGCTAAACTTTTCTGACAAAAAAAATGAGATTTTAGAAAAAAAAAATTAAAAAAGTAAAAAAAATTGAAAAAAAAAAACGGAGTAATGGGATGACCACCTGAAAAAGGTAGTTAAAATCCTTAGAAACCCGCGCAGCGGGCCACCCAAAGTACTATTAATTGCACTAGAAAACTGTTGACATAGTTACCTGCCTGGCGACTGAACGGAGTTATACGTGAGCGGTTTAGAGGATCGAAAAGGGGAGTTAAAAAAGCATTTTTTTTAATTGGTAAAACTAAGTTTATGAAACATGTTTTATTTCCAAAAAAAATTTTCTTCTGTCTAAGTTCCAGACTAACTTTCAAAACTTTTTTTTGAATTTGTAACAAGTTGTTTCCATAACAAAAAAATTTGTCCTTTGTCGAAGTTCCAGACCCGCCTTCAGAACTTTTGCCCTGGTTCCAGATCCACCTGCAGAACCTTGTTTCCAAATGAAATGTGTCCTTTAAACAAGTTCCAGACCCACCTCCAGCAATTCTGTCCTGATTCTAGATCCACCTCCAGAACCTTGTTTCAAACTCGAAGACATAAAACCATCTAGTTTTCAGTGTTCGATTATGAATTTAAAGGGACATCAAATTATTTTAAGGTGTTGCAAATTCAGTACTTAATTTAACAACCCTGAATAAAAAATAGAAGCTTTTTTTTAAATTTTACTAACACAAATAACTAGGTTGAGACAAATGACAAAACAAAAAGTTTCTGGCTTTCTGAAAACCTATAATTTTGAATTGTAAGTATTGGCGTTGTTTTTAAATCTTTTCTTTTTTAATTTTAAGTAATTTTTCGAAAATTGCCCCTCCCGCCCAAACTGAATGAGATAAGCCCCCCTCCCATAGCAAAAAATGCTTGTATTTTAACCTTCTATACAAATCCATTATTATTTGGGGCGCCCTAGTTATCGTACTGGTGCCATCACCGCAAATACCAAAAAACAAAAATCTCATAAAAAAATAATTATTATAATTTTCAATTTTCTCAAAAACTAGACAACATAAAACCCTCCCGTCATTGTGTTCGATTTAGAAATAATATACGCATTGACTACAAAAAGCCTAAAAATTGGTATACATTTTTTTTTATCAAAATTTTGAGTTTGCATATGATTTTTTTAAAAACTATTGATATAAATAATTTAATTAAAATTTAGGATTAAAAAAAAAGTTTCTGGCTTTCAAAACCGGTGTAGCACTTCATTGTAAGTGTTGCCGTCGGTTTTTAATATTTTTTTTTTCTTTTTAAGTCATTTTTTTTCTAAAATTGCACTACATTTTTAACAAATATAAATAAAAGTGCGTATCAAAATTTTCTTAAAAATAATTTTTGGATTTTTAACAAAAAATTCATGAAATTATTTTTTGAAAACTCGATATTTCCAAAACTGGTAGCAGATTTTTTTTGAAGTTTAATTTTTAACTCAATATTAAAAAATACTTAAAATTGGCGTACCATTTTTTTTTCTCAAAAATGTTAACGAAATTTTGTATAGAAAAAATTAATTATTTTTAAAACCGCTCCTACGATTTTCAAAATTTTTTTCTCGTAAATTAAGATTTATATGCATAAGAAATCAGATGGTGTACATCGCGTTGGGTTAAAACAGTTTCAAAGTATTTTAATCATTTTCTTTCTAATTTTGTTGGTTTAAAACAATTTGCCAGTTTAAATAATATCGTGTCGTGCATATATTTTGATATGCACATACATTTGTATTTTTTTTTTCGCCTCCAACCAAAAACAATCAATGCAATGTTTATATCCAAATAAAATCGTTGACAAAAATAAAAGAACAAATCTGGTTTTCTTCCATAGCAAGAAATGTATTGCGTTTAGAAAAAATTACATACTTACATAGGTACTTACCTATCTACACCATGATTACAATAACAAATTTTAAATCTACAAAAAATAAAAATTGGATATAAAATAAACCATTAAAAACCAAGCTCAACAAACAAAAGATGGGATATCTAAATGAGACTTAAAAGTTAAAATAAATAAAAATGTCTCTTGAAATTGAACCATAACCATCCCAATTGCATTTAAGCAGCAGAAATATTTCAGAATGAATAAAAATAAAAAAAAACAACCTTCACTCACCATTCCCAATTTCATACAAGCAACAACAACATGATCAGAATGAACACAAAATAAAAAAAAAACAACCCTTATAATTTACAAATACATTTCGTCTGCCAAACGTGCTTTGACCTTGTCTGGCATAGTAGATACCAGTCCAACAGCAAAACCAAAACGGGTTGTTTTTGTTGTTGCCTTCCTTTTATTCAAACAAAAATATCCCTCCAAAATTTCCTCGCGCACAATTCTACCAGAGGAACAAATTCAATGATTGTTGAATTCACTCGCTATTCGTCGCAGCATTGGCGACAGTATATTTTTTAGGGCATCCATCTAGCGGACGAAAATTCCGGTGTCCCTTCTATGTATGTGTATTTATTCAATGACAAAACTTAGATAGGCTACAAATATAATACTTTCATACTGCATATAATAAACGCGATTTTGAAATAAAAATGTAAAGAATACGCCTGAGTGAATTTGTGAAGTAAATTGATTAAAGATAGAATAAATTAAAAATTTCGATATTTGAATTTGAAAATTGAATTTTCTAAATAATGAGCAAGGGAATTTCGAATTCTTTTGCTTTAATCCTTTTCTATAAATATGAATTAAGTAGGTATAGAGAGAAAAAAAAATAATATCCTAAAGATATAATAGTTTAAAAATCGAAAATCTTTGTATATTATTATTTACTCTTTTGGTATTTATAGCTACTCCTTTTAAAATTAATTTGATAACATTTATTATTGTGTGTTAACTAAGATTTTTTTTTTTTTATTTAATTTTCTATTTTAATAAAATTTTAATAACGTTTCCTTGAATGACAATGTTATGGATTAGTTGGAATTCACAATGGGAAGTTGCTCCGAGAATTTTTTTTTTTTTTTTTTTAGATCCAACTATAGACAATAGAATGGCTGGTTAAGATACCTTATAAAAGGTGGATATGGACATGTTTTAAGAACCCCAGCTAAGCCGATAGTGTAGCTAATGATAAGAACGATGGTAAGGATAAATACTTAGTTTACCAGAAGACTTTAATTTAGGGGGCTACCGCGATAAAGTACTACGTGGTCGCGGTAGCCATGGACGTTTCGCGATAGCGATACGTGGGGGGATTTAGGCACAGTGGGACGAATTACACCTAGTCCTTCGCTCTCCAGGGTTGCCACTTAGCAATTTCTTTTTCTCGTCCTAAACTTTGTGAAAACCTCACAATTATTTAATTTCCTTTTAGACTGGTTGAATTTTTGGTCTCAAATAGTTTTTTTTGAGCCTTATTTAACTCTCTACAATCAATAACATCAATACTGAGGCATGATAAATTAATCGTAACAACCGTTCGGGTTTCAACGGCAAGAACTCACCCATAGCCGACGAGCAGAGCCTTGGCATCCAGCTAGCATGCACAGCCGTATGTAATCCGAACACCCTTCACTCCAGCTGCCAGGATCGGCCAATGGTAACCTGTAGCCCAGAGGTCGTAATGGTGGCATAAGGAGTTAAGGTTGGCAAGGACTAAAGGATTCTGATATAATATAGTGCTTTTTTTATTTTAAATTTTGATTTTGAGCGTCATAGCACCTCCCCTTAGGGAGACAGAAGGTTGGACTTCCTTTTGGAAACCTTGCTGATAGATCCTAACAAACAGGTTCCGTTACAATTTGTTTTAAATAACCTTTGAAACACAAAGATTAGATTAAACTAATGTTTAGTTAGCGTTCAGAAAGCTATTTTTATATTTTTATTACATTTAAACCAATAAATAAATATATAAATATACATTTTTAAGATGACTTAATAATTAGTTTTCAAACTGCAATATTTTATTTTTGAATCTTCTTATATTTTTTGCGATTTTAACATCATTTAGCAGACTATTAAAAATTTGTATTCCTTTACAAAACAACATATTTTCCGTTGTATTGT
Organism: Leucozona laternaria; assembly: GCA_932273885.2. Classification (NCBI taxonomy): domain Eukaryota; kingdom Metazoa; phylum Arthropoda; class Insecta; order Diptera; family Syrphidae; genus Leucozona; species Leucozona laternaria. The sequence continues at coordinate 117,829,565 of OW026366.1, forward strand.
TTGAGAACAAAAAGACTCTTCTTGTCAATCTTCTTTGAAGATATCTTGGCATTAAACTACATTTAATTTTGTATATAAACAGCAATGTGCAAAATGTTATTCTTTGTATTAAGTACTTAACTTATTTTTTTATACTGGTGTATATCTATTGCAATATAAAATCGACCGCATAGCTTTATTTTGTAATATTTGAAGTTTTTGAATCATACCAGTAGACCCCAATAACAGTATCGTTGGACAATATTCATAATGGGGTTTTACTATGGTATTATATATTTTTATTGCCATTGAAATACTTAATTCCTTTCTGATTCTACAAAAGAAAGCGATTTGTAATTCCTAAGTATTTAATTTCTTGAACACATTCAAATTCTTCAATACAATTAATTTCTCTATTAATGGTAATATCATTATTTTTTTTTCAGTATTTAGTTTCAATGTATTCATATTCAAATACATGTTCATACGTACATTATTTATATCTTCTTTTGACTTTTCTATCGTAACATTTACTTCAACATCATTGACATATAAAAGGCCATCATCAGCAAAAAAAAAAACTAATTGGGAATTTCGTATTATCTTTTTAAAATCATTAATATTCAATATAACAAAGAAAATTTTTAAAATCACATACCTACTACTTTTCTAGTTTACCCCATTTAACCATATAAATACCAAATTAAAAAAAAAAAAGCCATTCAATAAAAATAACCTTTCTAGCACAAAATACATTTTTGAAATCAGATACTTTTGCTATGTAGCTCTAAAAAATGGGCTACAAAAACTTCGGCTGGACGGATTTTCAAATTTTTTGTTTCTAAAAAGAATTGTAAATTGCGGTGAAGAACAAGTGGCCTATTTCACCAAGTTACAATCACAAATTTGTACTTGTAATCTGCAATTAAAAATTTGTAAACTTAATTTCTGTTTCACAAACAACAAACATAATTACAACAAATTTGTAAAAAATAGTAAGAAAAGTAGAGGAAAGAGGTTCAAATTAAAAAAAATCGGTTTCACCACTTATTGCCAGACTTGGAAAAAACAATTCTTCCTCACAAATTTGTGAGAGTCTGCTGAGTAGGTATTAAGCGTAAAGTGCACTATATAGCCCTCTATATTTTCAAAAAATACACCAACAACGACTGCACAAACACGATGAACACATCTGACACCGTAGATATAGATATACCGTGCATGTCTGAGAGCTCATGATAAAATGTCAACATTTCCATTTTGTGTTGATAAAAACATTTTTTCAGGCTCATTACCAACCGTGGTTCAATTATTCTTATTATTTAATCTACCCTTTTAGGTTTATGTAAAACTTTTCCTTGAAAGCAAATGAATCTGCATATACGCGACCGATAGATTCTTGAGCTTTTTATCGCAAAATATTCAGTTGTAATTATTACTATCGGTATTACTATGCCTTCGCCGTAAATAGATTTTAAGGGTAGGAAAGATATTTCCATTGAAAATTACAAATTGTAAGAATTTTTCTACAACTTAACAAATTTGTAAAATTTTTTTATTTGGTGAAACAGGAACTTATAAAAACACCTGAATTTTCACAAATTTGTTCTTGTAAACTACAAACAAAAATTACTCTGGGTGAAACGAAAATAAAGATATTCCCACAAAGGAGAATGCCCAATAAAAACCCAGAGCGGAATAAAATAAAATCTATATGCATTGAAAGGGCATTCAATGTAGATATCAAATATGAAATCACTTTCTTAAAAAGTTATCCCCGGCGCTGGCTATAACAATTTATTTTTTTCAACAAAGTGTTTTTTATAGTCAGCTCCGGGGATAACTTTTTAAGAAAGTTATTTCACATTTGTTATCTACAATTAATGCCCTTTCAATTCACATATGTTTTATTTTAATCCGCTTTGGTTTTTTCGCCCATACATACATACATAAAAAAAAACTTTGTTAATAAAAATAAAAAAATTGTTATAATAAGCTCCGGGGATAACTTTTTTAGAAAGTAATTTCACATTTGTTATCTACAATTAATGCCCTTTCAACCCACATATGTTTTATTTTAATTCGCTCTGGGTTTTTCGCCCATACTGACATAAGGAAACACTTTGTTAATAAAAATAAAAAACTGTTATAGCTAGCTCCGGGGATAACTTTTAAAGAAAGTAATTTCATATCTGTTATCTACAATTATTGCCCTATCAATCCACATATGTTTTATTTTGATCCGCTTTGGGGTTTTCACCAATACATAAAAAAACAATTTGTTAAAAAAAAAATATAAAAATTGTTATATAGCCAGCCCTGGGGATAACTTTTTAAGAAAGTAAGTTCATATTTGATATTTACAATTAATGTCCTTTCAATGCACATATGTTTTATTTTAATCCGCTCTGGGTTTTGTCGCCCAAACATTTTTGGGCATTCTCCTTTCCCTTTGTAAATTACAACTACAATTTTGTAATAATTACAAACATTTTGTGAAACAGAATAAATCGATTTCTTAACAAAATTTGTAAGAAATCGCTTGTAAATTACTATATGTAAGTTGGTGAAATAGGCCCCAGACGTGTATTAGAGAGGCTAAGAAGAAAAAAAATGGATTGAAATAAGCGACGCGGGCGTCCCTGAAGTGATAAATTAAATAACGAAAATTGATTTATAAATTTAAAAATAACATTGAAATAATAAATCAATTGCTAAAGTGTTAAAAAAGAGAACTCAATTGAAAATATTCGGCAAAGCCGTTAATGAGTGAAAGGACAGAGAGCTATAACACATAATCGAAATTAATTAAAATTATGATATTAGTGCAAGTTAACACATGATACGATCATGAAAATTGTCACCGGCCTCGCCGGAAACAAATTGATAAACAAATCAATCGAAAGTTGGCGTCCGATGTCCCAGACAGAAATATGATATTCCTGTATTCATTTGCATGCTGACATCATCTCCGATGGGATTTATATTAAGTTAGCTTTAAGAATGATAAATGTGTTTAGTTTAGTTCTGATAAAGATCTGAATCAGAGATCGTAGTCGTCGGAATAAAATAAAGTTTTTCTTTTTAAATAATTTTGAGACAGTAACAAATTAATTTGCATACAGTAAATAAAAATAAAAAAAAAAAAATAAAATGAGTGATTGTGTACAATGCAAAAAAGTATTTGGCAGACAAGAAAGGGGCTTTTCCTGCAATGCTTTTTGCCCAAAAACTTTTTGCCAAAAAACGTTTTGTAATAAATGCATTAACTTAGTATGAAAGTAATATTCTGAAGCACAAAAATATTATATTTATTTGTGATGAGTGCAGGGAATACTTGAAGTTAATTATTTTCAAAATGGATGAGGTACTCAAAGTTGTAAATGAAAATAAAAAGGCATTAAATAAAATAGAGGATGTATTAAAAGTGGTAAATGAAAATAGAGCTGCATTAAATAAACAGGAGGATGAAATAAAGCGAGTTATGAGTTGCATTTATAGGGCCCATACACCACACATGCCTACTCAATATGGATATTGACCCATGTCATGATGCGCGGGACATAAACTGTCCAGTATATTTGAGAAGGGTTGAAAGAGAGAGGGAAAAATTTGCCTATTAGCAACCAAAGTTTTTTGAATGTATGCAATTAAATATTCAATGGTTAACCAACAGCTTAAGTGAATTAAAAAATAATACATAAATTTGATATGATCGTGTTAACTGAAACAAATATTAGATGTGAAACTACATCTTCACACACAGGGGGAGTGATAATAAAGGGTTTTCCAATAAGAGGTGTTATTTTGAATAGCCCGCTATTTCGGTAGCTGTCGCTTTTGAAGCTGTCATTTTTTGACATTTGACAAGTAGAAACTACGCCATTAATAAAAATGGAACGATACACGCTTCAACAACGCATTGAAATTATTAAAATTCACTATAAAAATGGTGAAAATTTGGCAGAGACGGTTCGTAAAACTAAAACATTTTTGGGTCGTCGTGAAGCACCTTGTCGGACCGCAATACAGAAATTGGTGGACAAATTCGAGCTGTTGGGACAAGTTAGTGATGTGAAGAATAAAACCCGTGCACGTCGCTCAAGAACAACTGAGAATATTGCTGTTGTAGCCCAAAGTGTTGAAGAAAACCCAGGTTTGTCCATTCCTCGTCGTTCTTTGGAATTAGGCATTCCACAAACGTCATTACACCGTATTTTGCATAAAGACTTGGGTCTTAAGGCTTATAAAGTTCAGTTAACACAAGAACTCAAGCCGGCTGATCATCAACAACGTCGTGTCTTTGCTGATTGGGTCCTTGAAATGCATGAAAATGATCCGGAATTCCATCGAAAAATCATCTTGACTGATGAGGCCCATTTCCACCTCGGAGGCTACGTCAACAAGCAAAACTGTCGCATCTGGGGCTAGGAAAACCCAAGAGTTATTGTTGAAAAGCCTCTCCATCCTCAACGCTTGACTGTTTGGTGCGGTTTATGGTCCGGCGGGGTCATTGGACCTTACTTTTTCGAAAATGAGGCTGGAGCAACAGTTACGGTCAATGGATTGCGCTATCGAGAGATGATTAATGATTTTTTATGGCCGGAATTGGATGGTATTGATCTGGACAACGTTTACTTTCAACAAGACGGCGCTACGTGCCACACAAGCAATGAAACCATCGATCTTTTACGGGAAAAGTTTCCGGACCGTGTTATCTCTCGAAGAGGTGATCACAATTGGCCACCGAGATCTTGTGATTTAACACCTTGCGACTTCTTCCTTTGGGGCCACGTGAAAGATAAGGTCTACGCCAACAGCCCAGCGTCGATTCAAGACCTCAAAGATGGAATTCGTGAGGCTATCGAGGACATCGGGCAGCCACTTTGCGATTTGGTTATGGAAAATTTCATGAAAAGGATATGGTCCTGTAAGCGTGGTCGTGGCGGCCATTTGGCTGATGTTGTGTTCCATTATGGCATACCTTCCTCTTTATAATGAAATAAACATCCGATCATTTATCTAAAAAAATGCAATTTTTCTTTGAATATCAAAATAACACCTCTTATTGGAAAACCCTTTATATCTTAAACACTGCTACGAATATTCTAATGTTATTAAAAGTGTACAAATTGGTTTAATGCTGTGGATACTGATAGTTAAAATTGAAATTGAAAATAAAGCTGTTGTGTTCCTTACAATACAATATACCACTTCAATTAGAGACTTGTAACTGTTTTTGTGATCGGATAGATGATCTGCCAGATAAAAATATAGTTATTCTTGGTGATTTTAAGATAGACTGGCTAGATGATAGTATTTATAAGAGAGAACTTGAGTGTTTATTTACCGAAAAGTTATGCAAACAATTGATTGATGAGCCAACAAGGATAACTCCTACCACCAAGTCGCTATTAGATTATGTGGTTTTAGATATAAGAACATGCGAAGCAATGGTTCGAAATGATATTAAAATCAGTGATCATGAAACAATTTTATTTAAAATAAAACATGAAAATAAGTGTTTTAAAATGAAAAAGATAAAGTTTGTAAAATATAATAGTTTCCAATTTATGCAAGCAGTAAGGAGAAGTGCAATAAAAAGAATAGGTATTTCAACCCAAGCTAGTGATGATATGAGTGATATATTTCAAAATGAAATGATAAATATAATCAATAAATTTATAGTGGTGAAGACTGTAAACAGTGAGAATCAAAAGTGGTATAATGATGAGCTCCGTCGGCAGAAGTCAATGAAAGTTCAAAGTCATTTAATTTTTTTTATGACAGGTCAAGATACGGACTGGCAGGTTTATAAAAAAATAAGAAATGAATATAAAAGAAATTTAAACAAAACAGAGTGCGAATACACAAAAAATAAGATAAATGAGGCAGGTGATCAAAAATCAATGTGGAAGTGCATTAAAACGCTGGTTTTAGGTAATGTAAACACTGGAAAAAACTTTATAGAATTTGATGGAATTAAGAATTAATTGCAAATAAATTTAATGAATATTTTGTAAAAATTGTGTTAAGCAAATAAATGACAATATTCCAGTTGAGCCATGGGTTAATAATGTAGAGAACTGTGAAAACAATTTTGAGTTCAAAATGTTGAGATCTATTGAAGAACTTTTAAAAATTATAGAAATGATGCAAGATAAAAGTGACTTCAATTATATGAGTAATAAAATGTTAGAAGACAGCTTTAATATTGTTGGTCCTGCACTTTCAAAAATAATCAACTTTTCCCTATCAAAAAGAGTTTTCCCTGAAACTTGTAAGACCTCAGTTATAGTGCCTGTACCTAAGGTTGAAAATTCAAACAAAAGAGAACATTTCAGACCTGTTAATATGCTATCATTGCATGCAAAAATTTTGGAAAAAGTAGTGCAAATACAACGTGAGAAATATATTGAGGAAAATAACATACTTATGGAAGAGCAATCAGGGTTTCGGCAAAAAATTCGTGTGAATCTGCTCTAAACTTCGTTATAGCTGACTGAAAAGAGAAATTACATGCGAATAAGAAAATTGCAACTGTTTTCCTGGACCTTAAAAGAGCTTTTGAGACGGTTGACAGGGATATACTATTAACAAAGTTACATGCGTATGGGGTAAGAGGAGTTGAATATAAATGGTTCAAATCATATCTGGTTGAACGCAAGCAAGTGGTTAAATTTTATGATAATTTATCTAAGCGTATCGAAACAGAATTAGGAGTACCTCAAGGATCTATTCTGGGTCCGATTTTGTTTTAACTGTACATTAATGATATTAAGAGAATAATAAAATATAGCCAAATTAAATTTTTTGCTGATGGACTTTTGTACACTGATGCATATAAATTGTGTGATTGTAAAATAAAACTAATTGAGGAAATAAAAATCATTAAAAGTTACTTAAATATGAATAAACTCAAGTTAAATTCTGAAAAAACTAAAGTAATGTTGTTACCTGAAAATAATGTGATAAATCAAATAGAAGAATTTGAATGTATAAAAGAAATAAAGTATTTAGGTGTTATAATTGACAGTAAACTTAATTTCAAGAAACATTTTGAATATGTATATTAAAAAATTGCCAACAAAATCGGTTTTTTTCCGCAAAATAAGAAAGAAACTGTATTCCAATGGCAATAAATATTTATAATACTATAGTAAGACCCCACTTTGAGTGTTGTCCAACAATACTATTGTCGGGTTCTTCAGGTATGCTGGAAACTTTACAAAAGCTGCAAAATAAAGCCATGCGATCTATTCTATATTGTAGTAGATATACAATATACATCAATTCGAAGTTTGCTGGAAAATCCTTAAATGGTTAAACATAAAACAAAGAATAGTAATGGGTACACTTATCTTTATATTTAAAATTTAAAACAACATGCTGCCTGGTTATTTAAGTAGAAGACTTACAACTAGAGCCAGTGCACAACCTTATAACCTAAGAAATAGAAATAACTTAAATGTGCAATTATTTAGAAATTCTAAAACCCAAAATATGTTATTCTACAAAGGAGTCCAAATATTTAATGAACTTCCAAACAATGTAAAAATGGAAACAAATATTTTAAAATATAAACAAGCTCTATTGTGTTATGTAAAAAATAATTATTAAATTTAAGAAATTTTAAATATGTAAACAATGTAATGAAATTGTATAATAGCAAACTAAGCAAAAAAAACTTTATCTAATCTAATCTAAAAACCATCTACAAATGAGCCCCTTTCATTAAAAAAAAAAAAAAACATAAAAATGCTCACAGCCGGATTCTAGATATAAGGTCGGTTATCAATCTATCCTTAAAGCTTCATATAATTGACATCTGTCAAATCTGTTGTTTATTATTCAGTTCTTGATGATGCCAAATCACCATGGCAAGTTACACGATTGAACAACACGTCCAAATGATGAAACTTTAATATACAAATCTTTTAGGCAACGATACGTGCGTTGCGGCCATTATCGATTATCCAAAGTTTGGTGCCCAAATTTAAGTCGACCAATTCAGTGGACAATCAGCCAACCCCTTTGCGTCAACGAAACCCAGGATCAACCGAAAACATCTACCCACTCTTATTTAAAACCCTACATTTCGTTGCTTCATATGATATAATACATAAATTGCTTACAAAAACACAGACGACATAAAACGATAGCTTAATAGGTATCGTTCAAATGCTAACGATTTAACGATAACGTTTTGACGATTTTTGAGTTACGGAAAGCAAATTTTCGATCGTCAAGACGATATCTTTCAGTCGATAGTGATTATTGCTTCTGTGAAGAAGTAAATGTGAACACTTTGTCGGTTGGTTATAGACTTACTCCCTGCTCAAATTGGGGAAAAAGCTAATGAGGTGTCGAGTCCCAATCAAGAACCAAACCCATCGTGGGAACATCAACTTAAAATAATTTACGTTGAGTTTGCAAATTGATGTTCTCACGACTAAGTTAATGATTGGAAACTTTAAACCACATGCTCCTTCCCTTTTTTGAGAAGGAATATTAATTTAATTTTATTTATTTTACAATTTGTTTTTGTGTTATTTTGTTTGATTAATATTATTTTATTTTCTATTTCATATTATTATTTTTTTCTACATATAAATATTACAAAGGATTATTTCAACAAATTTTATTGGCAGAAGGAATCTTAATTTAATTTTATTTATTTTACAATTTATTTTCGGGTTATTTTTTTTTCGATTAATATTATTTTATTTTCTATTTCATATAAGTACATAGGTACATGAATATACATAAATACATGTATTATTTTATTCTATTATATATAATTTTTTTTTTTTTAACTTTATATATCAATTCTGTATACTTTTGTTAAGTTAAACATTTTACAAATATATAGAAACCTGTAATCAATTTTCGTTATTGTTTTTATATTTCTGTTCATTCTTTTTATTTATGTATGTTATAAGAGTTATATTTGATTTCTTAATTTAATATTATTTTTCAATTATTTCTTATACATAGAAATATTACAACTAATAAATTTAATACAAACTTCAAGATAACTTTATCACTAAAAACTTTAGATGTATGCAAACAGAATACCAGACAGACAAACAAACAAAATCCAGCTTTATTTTTTTTATTATTATTTCAAACATAATTTTCCATCTAAAATACGGTCGTATACGGAGATATGTTTTTAGGACTGCTTGATGACCACCTAATGGAGAGTCATGGTATTTTTGGAGAACCTTGTTAATTTTCTCCATGTTCTGTAAAATAACAAATTTTCTTCGTCCCTGATGACCTTCAACCGGTTCTTCATCGTCGCTGATAATTTCATCACAAAAGGAGTCGTCGCTACTGTCAAGATTATTTCAGTTCTTTGATTGGTTAATTACACTACCATTTTGAAACTTGTTTGTAATTTCTGTTGTTGTATTTTTCTTTGAGTTAATTTCATCAGCTCCTTTGCTTTCTTGAGCTTTATGAACCTGAGCTCTAGTTACGACCCGAATATTCAGAATTTGTTCACCATGTGGACCCAAGCGACTAAGGGCATCAGCTACAACATTTTGTTTTCCTGGTTTGTGTTTGATATCAAAGTCATATTCCGCTAACTTGAATTTAAAATTAGTAATCTTTGTTGACTCATTGGTTATTTTGAAAAATTGAATTAAAGGTTTATGATCTGTATACAGTGTAAATTTTCGGCCTAGCAGATAGCATCTAAAATTTTTGACTGCCCTAACCATAGCTAATGCTTCTCTTTCGATTGTAGAATACCGACGCTCTATTGGACTTAAAATTCTACTAGCGAAAGCAATGGGCATATCTAACCCGTCTTTTTTCTGAGACAGAACAGCCCATATGGTAGTTCCACTTGCGTCAGTGAAAAGGTCAAATTCCTTACCAAAGTCTGGATATATCAGAACCGGTGGATTAGTTAATTTTTCTTTCAAAATATTAAAAGATTTTTCACAATCTGCATTCCAACAGAATTTCCTATCCTTACGTGTAATATCTCGTAGCGGCTTTTCATACTTTGAAAAATTTGGAATGCTTCTTCTATAGAAATTAACCATCCCTAAGAATGATTGGATTTCTTTAACATTTTTTGGGTACGGTATCTGATTGATGCTTTTTATTTTCTTGTCGTCTGGAAGGACTCCCATTTCTGTTATTTTGTAACCTAAGAAAACAATCTCTCGGCGGAGAAAATGGCATTTTCGAGGTTGAAGTTGTAGATTGAATTTTTCTAAACGTTCTAAAATTGAAATGAGTTTGTTGTTATGATCATTTAAATTTTTACCGTACACAACAATGTCGTCTAGGTACAAAAAACATTTAATTCCTTGTAGACAACTAAGTATATGATTCATTGGGCGTTGAAAGGTAGCTGGTGCTCCTTTCAAACCAAACGGCATTCTGTTAAACTCATAATGCCCAGTACTTGTACTAAAAGCCAGTACTTCGCTCTATCGGCTTTATCTATAAGAACTTGGTGATATCCGCTCGCTAGATGTAATGCTGAAAAATATCTGCTGTTGCCTAACTGTTCAAGAATATCGTCAATTCTAGGCAACGGGAAAGCATCACCAATTGTAATGTCATTGATTTTCCGAAAGTCTACGACTACTCTGCATTTTCGAATACCACTTTCTACAGCTTTTTTGGGAACGACCAATATATTCCTAGGGCTCTTGCTATCGGTCACAATTTTATTTTTATACATTTGATCAATTTAATCATTTATTATTTGCCTATGTTCCTCCGGTAATTGGTATTGTTTTGTATTTATAAGGACTATGTTATTATCAGTTGGAATTTTGTGATAAATTGCAGTTATATACGGAAGTTGTTCTCCTTCAAGATGAAAGATATTAGAAAATCTTTCACATATAGCTTGTATTGTATCTCTTTCTTCGGGATTAAGATGTTCCCAGAAGTTAAGTTCAGCAACCAATTTTTTGATACGACTTTCATCTCTGTTAACACTTGAAAATTGAGTATTAATAGAATATGTAGAATTTTGTGGACTTTCTGCTTCATCCTTTATTAATTTTCTTAGAACAAAATTTTTTAGTGGTACGAATTGAATGATGATATCGTTTAAGATTATTTCATCGGTGCTGACACTTGCTAAACTTATTATAATGGAACCGTTTTTTACTTGGCCAACGGATGACGCTAGGTAAAGTAGCTAGCTCAGTACCTTCAGCAATATTTCATTGCGAGAAGGTATGGTAGTAGTTATTCTGACCACGTTATCATGAATTTCTATTGGATCGACTGGTGGAGATGATTGAGGTACAGGGTGTACTGATTCTATTTGATAAGCAGATTGATCATTTTGAAAAGGGGATCGCTTGGGAGAATATGTGATTATTTTTGTGTGCAATTTAATTGGATAAATAGAACCATCATCGTGCGAAGATGATTGAGAAACCGTGTAATTGGAATCTTTGGTTCTTTCAGCAACTCCATCACCTTGCGAAGGTGATACCGGGGAAGATTTAACAATGGGCAACTCGTTTTTTGGAACTTTTTTGTGTATAAATTTCAAAAGTCTATTTGGGCCCTCAATATTCGTATACTTGAATAATATATCCTGACTTAAAATACCATCAGAATTCAAATTAGGAATTTTTTCTGTGGCATGTGGCTTACACCTGATAGGCGCTTCAATAGAACCGAGTGTAGTGCCTTTTTAATAAATTCCATTTATGACGATGACTTCACTTTGATTCAAAATAGCATCTGTACTCAACGCCTCTTCGTTAATAATACTAATATCTGATCCCGTGTCCACCAAAAATTTCAATTTTTTATTTATAACCTATATCAATTGGAACTTCAACTATACCGTTTTTAGAGTATTCATGGCATCCTTTGGATGCGTCGTCGGGTGATTGAACAGTACTTTCTTTTATCACCCGACAATTATTTAGTTTTTTGGATTGGTAGAATTAGTTTTTTCAGCCCAACGTTTTTTGTGAAGCAATTTGAAATATTATGCCCTACCCTTAAACAGAAGTCACATTTTCGCTCATTGACTCTTGATTGATTTTGGTTTGGATTCGAATTTATTGCCATGACCGATGGCCTTAAGTTTGTATTTTCATACATCCGGTTTGGTCTACTTTGACCCTTACTGCAACTAACATTATTATGTCCGTATACCCGACAGTTTGAACAAAAGGGTGTGTTTGGCCTTTTTCTACAATCTTGATATGTGTGATTGTATTTATTACAGAAGTTGCATTTGACCCGCTCATTGTTTGTAAAAAATGAATTCGAATTCATATTGGAAGGATTTGCTTTAAATTGTTGGTTTGAAAGGCTCTGATGCGTTTGCAATAAGGGATTTTGAAATGTTTGCTATACATCGCAGCTTGCTGGCCCTGTTGAAAAATAATTAACATTTTGAAATAGCAATTGCATTGGATAATGATTTAAACTATTGGTTTCAAGCTCTAACTTTAAAAGGCTTTCACACAATTTGTTTACCGTTGTTTCCTTAGACATTAAAACGTGTTGTCTAATCATTGGGTTGGATACCCCTGATTTAATAGCATGCGTTGCTGCTAGTTCAGAATCAGTAACCAGAGCTTTTGAATCTGCAGGAAATTGTTCCTGTGCAGCATTCTTACATTCGGCTACTAAATTCTTTACCCTCAATAGAAACGAACTTTAAGTTTCTATTGGAAATTGCCTACACTGTCGAAGATCGTTCGATAATTGAATATATGTTTTTCTGGGCAAAAAATGCACTCGAATAATTTTTCGAACTCTTCGAAAGTTTTGAAACTACAATTTTGCATGACCAAGTAAGCATTTCCTCGCAATTTTGTGAGGATTAGCTGGAAGAAGGTTCCTGCTCTTGTGTAGGGCAAGCTTTAACCTGTCTGCAGCAATACAAAAATGCTTGGAGTTCTGATACCATATTTAGTGTTTGTTCTCCATTGAATACCGGAATGACGTTTGAAATTAATTGTATCAGCGCTTTGCTGAGTACTTGCTATATACGAATTGTCAGGACAAAATGGTTTGCTCCCATGATCATGTGTTTGTTTGCCTTCGGTACTCAATTTACTTACACAAAGGGAGAACTTGAAATAGAATTAGGGGAGTAAGAGTTATAGCTCTCAAAATATTCAAAATCTGACATGAACAGCTCTGTTTTTTGTGCCAAACCACTTCTTGACGGGCTACTTTGGTTTTCGAATTATTCTACTATACTCTGTCCAACAAAAATAGGCAGTACACGTCTTGTGGGAAAGCTTTTTCAAAATCAGTAGCGTGCCATATTTTTGCACCATACTAAATTGAAATAACTCCTCCACAAAAAGTGTTTGCCCGCCCGTGAATTTCCAATAGCATCGGAGACAGACCCAACATCCTATTCAAGGCACATCTGAGTGTGCACTGAATTGCTGTGGTCAATGGCGATTGGCTGCTGCTTGATGTACATTCAGAGTTACCCCGTGTCCATTTGGTAATTCGTTCAGCTTTTTTTCCTTGAGTTTCTGTTAACGTGCTTTTGATTTTCGAGCTTTAAGAAAAAGCTTTAAATGATGAGTGTTATCGTGTACACTACGACAACCCTGTGAAAGCTTTAATGAATAACAGATTTATGCAATCCATTATAGCCAGAATGAGAGGCAAACGTCCTATCTTGCCTACACTGCCAATTTTTGTTGGACAGAGTATAGGTCTATTAATTTTGTATCTAATTTTTTATTATCTAACACTAATTTTCTTAACTTACTAGTCCTTATGCCGTTTCCTGTGGAAGCTAGTCCGGATCGCAATCTTCTGATGTCTAATAATCTTCTGCTGTTTAATGTCTTCTTTTCCGAAGCTGTCTTCTTCTGATGTTTCTGTTATTTTATTCAAATGTTCTTCACTTGATGTTTCTATTAGTTTACTATGGACTTCAGCTCTATGTTGCACTATTGTTTTATTCAAGTCTACTTCACTGGACATTTATTATTTTATACAAAATGTCCCAACTTTGTCACAGATTTGTTTTTCTTTTGTTTTAATTATTTTTATTATTTTTATTTTTATTTTGTTTTTTTTTTATTTTTTTTTTGTTTTTATTTTTTTTGTTTTTTTTTTATTTTTGTTTTTTTTTTTTTTATTTCTGTTTTTTTTTTATTTTTTTTGTTTTTTTTTATTTTTTTGTTTTTTTTTTATTTTAGTTTTTTTTATTTTTGTTTTTTTTTTATTTTTTTTGTTTTTATTTTTTTTGTTTTTTAATTTTTGTTTTTGTTTTTTTTTTATTTTTGTTTTTTTTTTATTCTTGTTTTTTTTTTTTGTTTTTTTTTTATTTTTGTTTTTTTTTTGTTTTTTTTTTTATTTTTGTTTTTCTTTTTTTTTATTTTTTTTTTTATACACATATTTATTTGTTTACTGCGTTCATAGGCATATCATCGCAAAAAATTAGAAAAACAAAGTTCTGAGTACTGCACTAGTTCGGCAAGAGTTAAATGTTTTTTTTTTCAGAAGCGATCGAGAATGAAATAAAGAAAAAAAAGGTTTATACTCTTCTTTTATTTATTTTCTTTTCCGGCTGCGCCGATTTGTGAAGAAGTAAATGTGAACATTTTGTCGGTTGGTTATAGACTGACTCCCTGCTCAAATTGGGGAATAAGCTAATGAGGTGTCGAGTCCCAATCAAGAACCAATCCCATCGTGGGAACATCAACTTAAAATAATTTACGTTGACTTTGCAAATTGATGTTCTCACGACTAAGTTAATGATTGGAAACTTTACACCACACTTTTACGTGATGTAAGGCTGTCGTCAAAACGATATCGCGTGGCGTTAATCGAATTACGGAATGACCCCCCAGTTCTTATTACAACTCCTTAGAGGTAAGACCTCTTCGTTAAAGAGATATCAAATTTGTTTCATTTATGGTAGTTGGTGGGTTGGGTAGTTAGGTGGGATGGGTAGTTAAGTGGGTTAGCTAGTTAGGTGGGTTGGGTTGGTGGGTGGTAGGTTGATTAAATTAGTTTTTAACAATAAATGCCCAGTACGCATTCTGAGTTTGGTGAAATAATAATTAATATCTCTTAATTTATTTTTTTTATCTAAGGGGTGTTTTTTTAGACGTGTGGTTTTCTATCTGGCAATACTTTTTTTCGGAGTTGGTCTTTTTGACAGCTGTCACTTGATTTATGCTCAGTTTGGTTTGCCATTTCATAATTAATAGACGTACTCAACAAAGTTTGCAAATTGTGCAAATTTACTACCAAAATAATGGTTCGGTTCAAGCGACGCATCGCGCACCACGTTTACTCTAGTGGATAATGCGCATCCTCAGAGACGCCGTACAGTGCGCACCGAAGACTATTGCTGGTGTGGAGCAGAGTATCGAAGAAGACCCGAATAAGTCCATCCGCCATCGCGAGATTTATGTTTTTATGTGTCCGAACGAAATAAAAAAAAACTTTTTTATTCTTATATCAATTGGGCCACAGGCCTCTTACGCTTTATTGATAGAAAATATAATTAACAAAATAAAAAATTAACTAAAGAACCAGAATAGCCCGCCGTCCAAGCGTCGCTGCGACTATTCAGGTTATCCACGTATTATTAGACTTTTTCAGTTTGTAGTGCCTTTGCTTATATAGTTATAAGTTGTTAATGCTGCATTTATTGGTTATTGACCCTTTATTGTTGATCTTGCATTTATTGTTCGAACAAGCTGTTGACCCAATTGTGCTGGTGTTGCATTTATTGTTAACGCTGCATTTATCGATTGTTGACCCTTTATTGTTGATGTTGTATTTATTGTTTGCATAAGTTGTTGACCTTAATGTGCTAATTCACTTGGTTGTTTGGTGGGCCCGTTTGTATGAGCTATATCATATGTAACTCCTCGGTTTGAGTAAGAATTCTCCTGAATTCTATAATATATTTGTTTTACATTGTATGCTTTATTATACATTTTATTGCAAAAATAGGTTATGCTTACTGTTGTACAAATAATCATTATAATCATGCTGACGTTTATTACATATGATATATTTTTATGAAATTTCAACTCTTTAATTTCTTTAATATTATCAAAATTATTTAAGACAATATCATCAAAAGTGATTGTATTTTGAAAAGAAGTATTAAAATTATTTTCTTGAATTATTGTTTGGTTATTATAAAAAAATTCGTTTAACAAATATACATATTTGACAATTAAAAAAATTAATAAGATAATTATTATTTTATACAATTTTTCTTTTATCACAATTATGTTTCAATTCTTCTTTGTATGCATTTTTTACAATTACAGTTTCGTCATCTATTATTTGAATTTGGGTTTCATTGTTATGTCTCAATTTACAATTTTTTGTTAGAATACAATGTTTGCTTTGTTTTAATTGTTGTAAAGTTACATCATTTTGGTATACAAATGTTTTATTATTTATTTCTATAATATATTCATTTTCGTAATCAATTTCAAAATGTTTGTCATTGGGTAAGGGTAAAATTAACTTTTGTTCTACTGTTACATAGTTTTTAGGAATCTTAATGGCAATTATAAAAAATGTTTGTTTGTATTCTAGTATACCCATTTAAATTAATTTAAGTTTATGCAAATCTATTTCATATTCATTTAGTTCTTCTAATGTTAGTATACTAGGGTGTATTATATTATATTTTTCTGATGCAACGTTATCTTGAATTTGATTTATTTTGTTTTCTATGAACCTTAATTTGGTTATTTGATCTAAAAATAATTGTTGCTGTACAATTTTTGAAATAGAATTTTCTATTTTATTAAAAGTATTGAGTATGTTTTTTCTATCGTTTAGAATTATTGTTTTTAATGTTTCTATTGATTCATTGAAATGTTTGTTGATTTTAATTTGTTCATTAATTGTCTCAATTGCATTATGACTATTTTCTTCTGATATATTTAAATAATTCCAAATTTGTTCCCTATCTTTATTATCCATGGTTCCAAAGAGCCATCTTTCTACGTTTCCTACCATGTTTATTAAACCTCTTCTAGATCTTCTCTATTCTTTAGGTGTAATTGACTTAATTTTAGCTATAAGTGTTTCTATTTCTTTAAATATCATATTTTTGTTTTCGATTTGTAAGTGTTTTATGTTAGTTTGTATGAGTGTCATTGTGTTAAGAATTTCAACTGGATTTATAATATGTAAAATAGTATTTGTTTGATTAGTAATTTCTAATTTCTAATTCCTTAATTTTTAGTTTTAAGAAGCCAGTTTGTTCATTGATTAGAGTTGTTTGAAGTATCCCGTGTGTTGTTTGTGTTACTAATAGTATTAGGAAAATTATTACCTGAAAATTTAAAAGGTCTTTTAATATTGCTAACGTGTACGTTATTAAGATTTTTAATTTTATATCTAGGTTGTTCTTTATGTCGAACGTTTTTGTAATTTTTTATTGGTCCTATTTCTCTTTTTTCTGAGTAAGTTTCGCGCTTTTCATTAAGTTTGTTAATTTTTTTAAGTTTCATTTGTTCGATTCTTTCACTAAGTATTAATTCATAGATTTCTTCTTTAGCTATCTTAGGTGTGGTTTTTATTGTGGAATGATATCTGTTGTTAGAATTATCTAGAACTAATTGCAATTTCATTTCTATTGATAAATCTTTTTCTTCAATGCCTGTTATTTTTTCTAAAATAGTTGAATGTAATCTTTCAATATCCGCGTTCCCTGTATGGCTATTGGGTTTCGTGAAATGTATTTCGACCTCACTTCTATTACGAAAATCTAAAATATGTTCTGATTTAAATTCGTTATCTGATATTATTTTTTTTTCGTTTCCCGAATTTCGAGAAATGTTCTAAATATTATAATTGCTTTTTTACTTCTCCAATTATTATTACATACCCTACTGCAAATTTTGTAAGTTTGTCAATTATAGTTAGGAATGCTTTTTTCTCAATATGAAATATATCTAAATGTATTATTTCATTTTTATGTTTTGGGGTTTCCGTGAAGTTATACTTTGGTTTAATGGGATTCCTATCGTATTTTATTTCCTGACACTTTTTACAATTGTTAATTACTAATTGTATTTGTTCCTGAAGTTTGGGGAAAAAAATTTCGTCTTTCAGTGTGTAGTATGTTTCGTTTATTTCACAATGCATGGATTCTTTTGTATGGTAAAGCGAAATCTGTTTATGAATCTCCTCCTCGGTTTTGACCTCGGCTGCCCTAATAGTACATTTTATGAATTTTATTTTGTCGTTCATGGAGAATAATTGAAATATCACTTGTTGAACTTAATCAAAGTCATGATCTTCTACCTCCGAATATATACCTGTTGTTCCTTTTTTAGTTACTCTAATTAGAACAGCTTTTATTTTATCAACTCCTTCAAGAGGATTAAGATATATAATTCTTCGTTCATGCAATATTTCTATTTCGTTTGTTATTTTACTGTAAGTTAGGATTAATTGCGTTTTATATTTGTTAACAATTTCTTCTTTTATTCCTATATGATCTAAGTGTTGTTCCTCGACTGAATGAATTGTTTCTGTAAGCTCCATATTAGATTCTGAATCATTATCCTCGTCAATCTTGGGTGTGTTTTCCATTTGGCTAGTTTCTTCTCTATTACTTAAAGAGTCTACTTCCATAGGTTCTATTCTATTCTGTCTTGATCTATGTTGGCCTGAGTTTTGAATGTTTTGGGGGTTGTTATTATGTCAATTATTTCTAGCTTGGCTTGATGCATTGTTATTTCTTACTAGTCCTGTCGGGCTATTCCCATTAGGTTTTTTTTGATAAGCGTTATTGTTTCTATTAACTTGATTTTGATTCGTATAGTTATTGTTTCTATTAAAAGGGTTTTTGTTAGTGTAATTATTGTTTCTAAAGGGATTTTGATTAGTGTAATTATTGTTTTTATTAAAATTATCTTGATTATTGTAATTGTGTCTGTTATTTTGAAAATTTTGAGAAGTTGTATATTGTTATTGATTTTTATATTGAAAGTTATGTGTTTTTTTCTAATCGTAAATTGTATTCATCCTGACCTATATATTTAAACAAAATTGTTCTAATTCTTGACAAATTATATTCATTGTAAATTTCTGCAGCTAAGGCTCCTGCTGTTACATCTTTTAATTTTAGAATTAATGCACTTTTTAGACAATTAGCAATTTCTAAACCATTTTCATTGTACGTTGCACATTCTGTTGTATAATTTAAAATATTTTGGAGTTTATCTAAAAATTGACTTATACTATATACCTTTATATTATTAATGTATTTCAGAATTGTCCCTTGGTCTTTTGCTGGCCGGAAGTGTATTTTTAGTTTCTGTTTGCATTCCTCCCATCATGTTGGGTTCTCAATCGCCAAATAGTTTTTTGCTGCTCCTCCAATTTTCTCATTGTATATGACAGAAAACACTAGATCTTGGTTAATTACACCGAATTCTTCTATAATTTGCTCCACAGTAGCGATAAAGGAGGGTAACGTGCCCGGTTTTCCCGTTAAGTTTTCGAGACACTTTATTCGTTTTTCTATTGTCACTCGTGGATTTTGAGTTGCATTTTGTCTTTCCAGAATTTCTGTTAGGTAACAAACACTGTTCTATAGGGGGTTGTTCCATTTTTGCTTTAAAGTCACGATTTATTCACTTGTTTATATTAATTTTTCTTGGGATTTTGGATTTTGCCTGAGGTTATTACAGGCTTTTTTTTTAAAAAAAAAGGCACTTTATTATAACCAACTCAGAGTTATGTATATCGATTTCACTTGGATTATTGGATCCTTTAAAAAAAAATTACTTTATTTTAATCACAATTATGTATATCGATTCGTACTTCGATTATTAGTAATTTTGTTTTTTATTGAAAAGTCACTTTATTATAATCCCGATTATTTCGATTTTTAGCTTTTTTCTAAAACAAAACACTAACACTAATCTTTGATTTTTCGTTTATTCGTATCACTATCCTCTAGTATTAATAACGGGTGATTTTTTAGCTGGTTTGGTTTTGGCAACACTGGTTTTGACAGCTGACGTGTGTTTAGTACCTTGTGTCACTGTCAAACAGCTTCAGTTTGGTTTGCAATTTAACCATGGATCGTCTTACAAATGAACAACGCTTGCAAATTATTGAATTTTACTATCAAAATTCGTGCTCGGTTCGAAATGTTCATCGCGCGCTGCTTGTGTTCAGCGATGAGGCTCATTTTTGGTTGAATGGGTACGTAAATAAGCAAAATTGCCGCATTTGGAGTGAAGATCAGCCAGAAGCATTGCAACAGCTACCAATGCATCCCGAAAAAGCCACTGTTTGGTGCGGTTTATGGGCCGGCGGCATTATTGGGCCTATTTCTTCAAAGATGATGCGAATCGCAGCGTTACTGTCAATGGTGAACGCTACCGAGCGATGATAACAAACTTTTTTTTGTCCGAAATGGAAGTTCTTGACTTGCATGATATGTGGTTTCAACAAGACGGTGCCACATGCCACACAGCACGCGAAACAATGGCGCAATTGCGAGGCGAGTTTGGTGAACAGTTAATTTCACGTTTCGGGCCGGTCAATTGGCCGCCTAGATCGTGCGATTTGACACCATTAGATTATTTTTTGTGGGGGTATGTCAAGGCTTATGTCTATAGGGACAAGCCCGCTTCGATTGACGCACTGGAAGCCAACATCCATGCATTCATTCGTGAGATACCGGCCGATATGTGTGAAAGAGTATGCCAAAATTGGACTCAGCGGATGGGCTACCTGAGACGCAGCCGCGGTCAACATTTGCATAAAATTATCTTGAAACGTTAAATTGCAAGGTTCAAACTATCGATTCAAATAAATATTTCATTCATTTTTTCGAATTTTTTGTGTTTTTTTTTTTTTTAAAAAGTTCTAAACCTCTTAAAAAATCACCCATTATAAGAGGACGACCGACTGCGCCATTTATGTTTTTATGTGTCCGAACGAAATAAAAAAAAACTTTTTTATTCTTATTTCAATTGGGCCACAAGCCTCTTACGCTTTGTTGATAGAAAATATAATTAAAAAAATAAAATATTAACTAAAGAACCAGAATAGCCCGCCGTCCAAGCGTCGCTGCGACTATTCAGGTTATCCACGTATTATTAGACTTTTTTCAGTTTGTAGTGGTTATATGTACATTTTGTTTTCGAAATGTTGCCATTTGTAGGGTGAAATGGGGTAAAATGAAAAGACGTACCCGAATGAAAAAATTCTAACTGCGTTTAATAGGCAATTTTTACGAAATAGCTTTAAGGATATTTTTTTCAGAATTTTGTCGGTTTTAAGAAATTCTTTTTTTGTTTGAAAGGCTTTACTCAGGAAATAGCTCTATGGATATTTTTTTCAAATTTTGTTATTTGTAGGGTGAAATGGGGTAAAAATATAAAAATTGTCCGATTTAAGAAATTCTTTTTTGTTTGCAAGGTTTTTCAAAGGAAATGGCTTTGGGGATATTCTTTTTCAAAATTTTTTATTTGTAGATGATGGTTTAAAAATAAAATCCGATTTAAGATTTCTTTTTGTGATTGAAGGGGATATGCTTTTTTTTTTTTCAAAAACTCGGTATTTATTGGTGAGGTAAAAACAAAAATAGGATATCCCATTTCTGTTTTTTTTTTTTTTTAAAGATTATTTAAAAAAATTGCTATTTATATAGTGAAATGGGATAAAAATAAACAAATGGTTTTCGATTACAAAAGTTCTTTCTGTGTTGGAAAAGTGATAAAGGTTGGACTTAGATAATCATATTTTTACGAATTTCGCCACGTGAAGTGGGTGAAAACTCAGTAAGTAGTATTCAATTACAGAAAGTAGCTTAAATATTTATCTATATTTTCTTTTGCAATTTTTATGCGAAGCTTAGGTTTGTCTAGCCGGGTAGGCCAGCTAGTTTATTATATAGATGAGTTTCCTCTGCAGACAACTGAAATTTATTTCAAGATTCAAGATTTTTTTATTGAACATTATTATACACAATTTGACTTAGCTTTAGATAAGGATAACATGAAGTTTTATAAATTTGTTGGCACATAGGGGGCCTTACCATATACATTGGCTTAAAATTAAGAAAAATATTAATATATATATTTTACATGAAGGTTTTATAATACAAATTCTATATATGTACTACTGAAACACATAAGCCGAGTAGAAGACTTAGCACTATTTAATTGGACTTGTTGTTGTCCAAGTTAGATCGCCGGGACGAAACGCCAATTTTTATGGACTAAAGGCCGTGAAATGCTTTTTTGAAACTTTAAATTGAGAGTCGGTTGATTTTGATGTTCTCGGGGTGTTCCGTCCCGGTTGTCGGCGGTGATTAAGGGCGTGGGTTGGGAAGGGAGGCGCCGCACAGTGGTGCGAGAGCGGAAAAAAGTCTTTTGAAAAAGTCATGTCTATCGTTTTAAACTTTATGTTTAAGTACTCTTAGATAATCCGAGCATATGATTTAAAAGTATTTTTTAACATATATATTGTATGTTCTGATTTACAAGCCCTCAAAGTTGAAAAATAATTTTACTCAAATCGCGAACCGTATTTTCAACAAATTTTGAGATGTTTTTTTCCGAAGTTCCTGTAGATAAATTCTCTAGCTTCTTAAATAATTTAATAGGTCTATTTTCGATTATCTAAAAATAAAAAAAAATATTGATTATTTATAAAAGATACCATTCTATAAGTAGCCTGAAGCTTTACTACTAAGAAAAAATGATTTTTTTTTAAACTTTTTGATTTAAAAAAACAGCTCCAAAAGATACCAAGAAAGTAAGTATGCCACCATATGCTCCATGCATTCATGTTAAAGCACAGAAAAAATCAGCTGCAGATACGTGCAGATGTGGAAGTTATGCTCAAAAATGTTTCACTTAATCGGATTTCAAAAAACTCCGTCTTGACGGTGGTGTTTACCAAAAAGTTTGATTACTTCGGTAACAATTGTCAGAATGAACTGGTTAAGCCCATTATTTTAAGAAAAAATGTCAAACTTTATTTTAAAAATAAAACAAAATTATTACATTGACCCAGGGCTGAGAATTTCGATTTTTGCGAAACCATTTATTTCTGCCTGGAAAATTTTTCAACTTTCAACTCAATTTTCTTGAAAACAACACACGAAAAATAAAAAAACCTTATTTAGGATTATAAAATTACTACTTCATAATTGTTTTTTTATTTATTTTTTGTATGTACAATCTATTTATTTATTTAATTTTATAATATACATAGTTAATAATATTATTTTATTCAAAATAAAAAGATAAGATTTTACTAAAAAAAAAAAGATCAAAACCCTCAAATTTTATAAAAATGTCAATAACTTTTTTTCTAATATTTTTTTCTTGACCAAATTTTGAACAAACATGTATAAGATTAATCTTAACATGTGTGTCAAATTTCATTAAAATTCGTTCAAGAGTTCAGATCTTACAGACTTTTGTCCGCTCTCCCATACAAACATCAAAACACTGAAATTTTAGAAAAAGCCAATAACTTTTTTACTAATGATTTTTTCTTACCCAAATTTTGACAAAATGTGTATAAGACTAATTTTAAAATGCGAATTAAATTTCATCTTAATCCGTTAAACAGTTCAGATTTTACAGACTTTTTTCCGCTCTCCCATACAAACATCAAAACCCTCAAATTTTAGAAAAATGTCAATTACTTTGTTTCTAATTAATTTTTTCCAACCAAATTTTGACCAAATATGTATAAGACTAATCTAAACATGTTTGCCAAATTTCATTTAAATCCGTTGAACCATTCAGGTAAAACAGACTTTTTTCCGCTCTCCCGTACAAACCGAACCACTGTGCGCCGCTTAGCCACGATGCACAGTGCCGTATTTTGACCTGAAACTTGGCCATAAATCAATTTTCTCAATTTTCCCTCCCAGGATTAAGCTTGTGTCCCATAACAGGTAGATAACCAGGCTACTCTTTTGTCAAGTCTATCTATAAATTGGTCACCCCCGTTCGCGACACTATCAGTTGCAACTAGCACTAGTTGTATAACCACGATTTTTTTTTTGCGATTTTAAAAAAGAAAGTGTATTTTCTGCGTGTTTTTTTAGTCTTAAAAGTGATTTTAGTGATAAAATTTGATATGGATATTGCTCATCAAGGTATGTATAGTATTTTAAGCAAAAATTTATTTGTATATTCAACTTCATTTTTTCATATCGATGAGTATTCACTTAAAAAATTTGGACTTTTTTCGCTGTTTTTTTCAAAACATTAGTGTTTTTAAAATAGCGCAACACCCAGCAACATAGTCATCATATATTGTATTTAACTGCTGGATATGTAGAACAATCTTAGCTTTCAAAACCATTCATAAGTTTTCACCTAAGAAAAAACAGAGCCTTTGAAAACACTACTTTAAAACGACCCGTAATAATAGATTTTTATATTATTCCAGATGACTCTAATTCAAGCTTGTCCATAACCAGAAAACAGCTCCATGAGTTGGTAAGAGGAAGCTAACAAAGGCTCCTTGACGATAAACTTGAAGATTTGAATAAAAAACGTATGGATATAACAAAGTGTCCCGCAGAGAAAAAAGATGAACTTCTAAAAATTATAAAGGCATTCAAACCAAATTATAAACGAAGATGGCGAATCTGCAATAGCACAGAAAGGCGTTTCTTGGATAAGAATGAAGAGTGGCTTAGCGAAGAAATAACACTACCTGTTGGCATTTTCCCCGGAAGGTCTAAAGGTCGCCCAAGCAAAAAATTCGGGGAATCAAGTGACCGAACAAAACGTCGAAAAACAGTGCAACTTCGAAAGACTGTGTCTGTTGATGAACTGACATACGTGGAACAGATGAGTCAAAGAGCGGCGGGAAATATTGATACAGCCAAAGTGATGCAGGTTGTGACCAAAATATTTTTGAGTTCCCTTGTGCCTTTTCGACTCAAGTCTGGGAGACATATTACATGGTAAAACATCCACTCTTCATCACGAAGATGGTGCAGACCAATACGGATTCGTTATGTTAAAGAAAGTAATGACATAACCACTGAAGAAATCGAATACATTGAAAACCAGGCCCAAAATCTTCAAGCAACAACAGTAAGCGACAATATAAGAATCAATAAATTGGGCTTACTGGTGGACATTCAAAAAGCTGGGTTTGGCAACACTAATGACGGCAACACCTCTCGTAGATTTTTTAATAGCCAAGAAGAAGCAGCTTCTATTACAAGCGTGGATTTATCATTAATTAACAAATTCAAAATTATACTAGAAGTGATATCCTCTGGTTATGAGATAGATCTTAAAAAAATCGAAAAATTCACGATGGATACTGCTAAATATTATTTAAACTTGTATCCATGGGAGCCTATGTCTCCAACAGTGCATAAGATTTCAATTCATTCTGCTAGTGTCATATCCCATGCATTGTTGGCAATCGGCCAGTTTTCCGAAGAAGCCGCGGAAGCTAGAAATAAGCATTTCCTCCAATACAGGGAACACAGGGCGGCATGCAACAAGGATGTGATTAACCGACTTCTATTGACGTCAGACCCTTATCTCAGTAGTTTAAGGACAAACACTAAGACAAAAAACAGTCGTTTTCAAAGGAGGCTCTCGAATTTTTGACTGTAAAAAACAATGATGACGATGATGATGATGGTAAAAGTGATGATGATGGTAAAAGTGATGATGATGGTGATGATGATGGTGATGATGATGTTTTTGAAGATGTTTATGATAATGTTAATGATGAAAGGTGAAGAATAAATAATAAAATAAAAACTAGAAAATTAAATTAATCCAGGTAGTTTTTTTTATTACCTACTTGCGTGTAAGACAAAAGTTGAGGATGGAAAAACAAAATAGAATGATCTATTTGTTGAGTTATTGACCTGTAATTTTAAAATATACAACTAATCCACATCTCAAATTTTGGATTTAAAGGGTCGCAGGTATTTTAAATTGGTTACCTGCATTAAGAAAATTTCGGGATGTAAATCCACTCATAAAAAAAAAACAAAAAAAGGGATCTCAGGGAAAAAAGTATCTTTCAGTATTTTTCTAATTTCTTAGAAATTAAAATATTTATTTGAATAAGATTAGTATTTGACTAAAAATTTATTAGGCCATTGAATATTAAAAAAAAACTGTCCTATCCTAATATTGCAAAATTTTATAAAAAATCAGTTAAAAAAAGAAAATAAAACATTTTTCTTTCTAAATTTCATCTTTAAAACTTAATTTCTCAAAAACTATTTAATGAAACAACTTGAATCAAAAAACAAAATAAAGAATGAAATATTAGCTTTATAAAAAGTTATAGCACAGCATTGTCCGTGCTTTTTTTGATTTTAAATATTTTTTTTTTCTCCCGGCTAATCGGGAGGTAAGTCGGTTTTACTGTACCCAAAAAATGAAAATGTATCCTTCCAATTAACTTTTTAGTCATTTGGTACCTATTTGATGTGCAAAATGTGCCCAAATATTTTTGGCCAGGTTTTAGACCAAAATACCGGACTGTGCGATGGTGGGCTGACCCAGAGTCAGCGTAGAAAGCAACGGCTTCATCGTTGTTTGTTGGGATAATGCTGTAATCCAGTATGTCCATTGGGCTGAGTTACCTCGGCTGGGGTAGTCGCTGTTGAGTTGCCATCCTTCTTATAAGCTTGCTCGGGTGATTAATTGAGTTTTCTACTATCTTCTTAGGCGAAAGTAGTAGGTAATTGTCCAGGGGTATTATTCCTGCTTCTGACTAAAGATGATCGTTCCTGTAGTATTTTTGGCGGTGCCTGTCCAAGATTAGTCCGGTGCAGATCCTTAGTACTTTCCTTTCCAAAACTTTCAGTTGTCTCATGGCAGTTTTGGAGATGGGACATTTATGAGTATTTGGTCAGTGAGTCATCAGCGAAGAGAAGGTTTTCGCAGTTGATGGGGATGGGCTGGTCGGAGGTCAGTATGTTGAATATGAACGGTCCCAGCTTGGAGCCTTGGGCAACTCCGGCTCTGATGATGACTTGTACAAAAAAGTTCCTGGAAGAAAGAAAAGATTATTTTTATTAAAAGGGAAGCCAAGTAGATGAAGTTTGTGGATGAGGCCTTCAATCCACACGCTGTAGAATGCTTTCTCGACATCCAGAAGGCATCCGACGGTGACGCGATGACTATTGAGGGCTGTGTAGATGTCATGTTGAAACTCCATGAGTTGATTGAGTGTGGAATGCTTCTCCCGGAAGCCGAACTGCATATCTGGTGTTATGGCATTTTCGCTGCTGTACTTCTTCAGTTTCCGCAGTTTAGGTTCTTCCAGAAGTTTGTTGTTGAGACAGTTGTTAAAGATGATCACCAGTTGCATCTTTATTATGAAGTTTGATACCCCATCCCGACCAGCTGATTTCTTTGGTTTACAGTTGTTGATGATCTCAGTTATTTCCTCTGTGTTTTTGTCAGGTTCGGGTCACATGCCGGATTGGTGTCGCTGAACGTACTTCTTACCAGGTTAGTCGCTAGAGTTTGCTGGATGGATTCCTCCACTTCATCAATGAAGGCTGGATCGGTTGGTGGGTTGGAGAAGAAGTTTCCTGTGAAGTAGTCGGCGAATGCTTCTGCCTTGTCTTGTGATGACATTGATTCTCCATTGTTGGTGGTTAGCGTCTCTGGCATTGGAGATTTCTTCCCAATGAGGCTGTTGATACTCTTGAAGGCGTCCGGTCCAGGTTTAATTGCCCGCAATCTCTTCTGGAATAGGTTGTTGTTGGTGTTCTCGGGTAGGTAGGTTAAGGCTGCGAAATAACCACCAATGAATGCTGGTCGCTATTAATATCCAGCCAGTCAGCAATCGCCTTGCCTTAGGGTGCAACATCTGTACCTAGCCACAGGTGATGCCTAGCGTTGAAGTTTCCACCGATGAGTATGTGGAAGTCGCTATGAATACTTTCATCCTGGATTGCCATTTGAAGTACACGCTGAAAATTGTAAGGGTCTCATCACTTCCGAGTTGATGGTCACGGCGCACAATGGGGCAAAACGCAAAAAAGCTGGCATTTAATCAAACTATGAAGTTCAGCTTTGTTTAAAATAACTGTTCTATTTCTTTGAATTTTTGAACAACAACAACAACTTAAAGGTGCTACCACCAATTGTTTACGAATTAATTTATAATTCGTTTATTTTGTCTAGAGATACAGCTGTTTCAAGGGGTGCCAAGCCGCCTATCATCAGTCTCCTCTTTATTAGTGGTGCTGAGCTTTTAATCCAATTTTATTATGAAAAACTTTCTACATGCCTGCCATAGGGATCGAACCCACGATATCAGATTTGCTCAGTCTCAGAAGCCGAATGCACTACGCATTCCGCCACTTGAGACCACTGACGTCACAGATCGAAAATGGGATGTTGTTGTTTATCAAATGCATTTGGAGCATCAGCATTTTTCTAAGCGCCTTTAAGTATGCTGTCTTGTTCCGCCTCTATTTTTCTCCATACCTTGTTTCCATATACTACAATTCGTAGTACGTATCAAATTGGGAGAGGTTGGAAGATCGGTAACAGACCAGACTATTAAGTTATTATTATTATTTATTGTACTATTCATACTAGAATGTCAGTTTATTAGACTTGACCATTCTTTATTCCGTCAATTTCATTAAATTTTTGAACAACAACAACAACTTAAAGGAGCTACCACCAATTGTTTACGAATTAATTTATAATTCGTTTATTTTGGCTAGAGATACAGCTGTTTCAAGGGGTGCCAAGTCGCCTATCATCAGTCTCATCTTTATTAGTCGTGCTGAGCAAATCTGGTATCGTGGGTTCGATCCCTATGGCAGACATGTAGAAAGTTTTTCATAATAAAATTGGATTAAAAGCTCAGCACCACTAATAAAGAGGAGACTGATGATAGGCGGCTTGGCACCCCTTGAAACAGCTGTATCTCTAGCCAAAATAAACGAATTATAAATTAATTCGTAAACAATTTGTGGTAGCACCTTTAAGTTGTTGTTGTTGTTCAAAAATTCAATGAAATTGACGGAATAAAGAATGGTCAAGTCTAATAAACTGACATTCTGGTATGAATACTACAATAAATAATAATAATGTTCTATTTCTCTCCGAAATACTACACAGAATTAGAAATGAGAGAGAAAAAGTTTATTCGTATCACGTGATTTACTGGAGATCGTCACAATTGAAGTGTAAGTTCACGTTTTGCGTCGAGTGTAGACCTCTTTTTACCACTTTGCGTTGTTTTAGTAAATTGTGTATTATTTTTTATTTATTATGTGTATTAACTTAAATCTTTTTGTAATGGAATCAGTAAGCTCAGGTGCGTTTTTATATGTTTTTGATAATGATAATGATAATGATAATGATAATGATAATGATAATGATGATGATAAGGATAATGATAATGATAATGATAATCATAATCATAATCATAATCATAATCATAATCATAATCATAATCATAATCATAATCATAATCATAATCATAATCATAATCATAATCATAATCATAATCATAATCATAATCAAATCATAATTATAATCATAATCATAATCATAATCATAATCATAATCATAATCATAATCATAATCATAATCATAATCATAATCATAATCATAATCATAATCATAATCATAATCATAATCATAATCATAATCATAATCATAATCATAATCATAATCATAATCATAATCATAATCATAATCATAATCATAATCATAATCATAATCATAATCATAATCATAATCATAATCATAATCATAATCATAATCATAATCATAATCATAATCATAATCATAATCATAATCATAATCATAATCATAATCATAATCATAATCATAATCATAATCATAATCATAATCATAATCATAATCATAATCATAATCATAATCATAATCATAATCATAATCATAATCATAATCATAATCATAATCATAATCATAATCATAATCATAATCATAATCATAATCATAATCATAATCATAATCATAATCATAATCATAATCATAATCATAATCATAATCATAATCATAATCATAATCATAATCATAATCATAATCATAATCATAATCATAATCATAATCATAATCATAATCATATTCATAATCATAATCATAATCATAATCATAATCATAATCATAATCATAATCATAATCATAATCATAATCATAATCATAATCATAATCATAATCATAATCATAATCATAATCATAATCATAATCATAATCATAATCATAATCATAATCATAATCATAATCATAATCATAATCATAATCATAATCATAATCATAATCATAATCATAATCATAATCATAATGATAATGATAATGATAATGATAATGATAATGATAATGATGTAGATAATGATGTAGATAATGATGTAGATAATGATGTAGATAATGATGTAGATAATGATGTAGATAATGATGTAGATAATGATGTAGATAATGATGTAGATAATGATGTAGATAATGATATAGATAATGATATAGATAATGATATAGATAATGATATAGATAATGATATAGATAATGATATAGATAATGATATAGATAATTATATAGATAATGATATAGATAATGATATAGATAATGATATAGATAATGATATAGATAATGATATAGATAATGATATAGATAATGATATAGATTATGATATAGATTATGATATAGATAATGATATAGATAATGATATAGATAATGATATAGATAATGATATAGATAATGATATAGATAATGATATACATACATAATGATATAGATAATGATAAAGATAATGATATATAAAGGGTGATTTTTTAGCTGGTTTGGTTTTGGCAACACTGGTTTTGACAGCTGACGTGTGTTTAGTACCTTGTGTCACTGTCAAACAGCTTCAGTTTGGTTTGCAATTTAACCATGGATCGTCTTACAAATGAACAACGCTTGCAAATTATTGAATTTTACTATCAAAATTCGTGCTCGGTTCGAAATGTTCATCGCGCGCTGCTTGTGTTCAGCGATGAGGCTCATTTTTGGTTGAATGGGTACGTAAATAAGCAAAATTGCCGCATTTGGAGTGAAGATCAGCCAGAAGCATTGCAACAGCTACCAATGCATCCCGAAAAAGCCACTGTTTGGTGCGGTTTATGGGCCGGCGGCATTATTGGGCCTATTTCTTCAAAGATGATGCGAATCGCAGCGTTACTGTCAATGGTGAACGCTACCGAGCGATGATAACAAACTTTTTTTTGCCCGAAATGGAAGTTCTTGACTTGCATGATATGTGGTTTCAACAAGACGGTGCCACATGCCACACAGCACGCGAAACAATGGCGCAATTGCGAGGCGAGTTTGGTGAACAGTTAATTTCACGTTTCGGGCCGGTCAATTGGCCGCCTAGATCGTGCGATTTGACACCATTAGATTATTTTTTGTGGGGGTATGTCAAGGCTAATGTCTATAGGGACAAGCCCGCTTCGATTGACGCACTGGAAGCCAACATCCATGCATTCATTCGTGAGATACCGGCCGATATGTGTGAAAGAGTATGCCAAAATTGGACTCAGCGGATGGGCTACCTGAGACGCAGCCGCGGTCAACATTTGCATGAAATTATCTTTAAACATTAAATTGCAAGGTTCAAACTATCGATTCAAATAAATATTTCATTCATTTTTTCGAATTTTTTGTGTTTTTTTTTTAAAAAAAAGTTCTAAACCTCTTAAAAAATCACCCATGATATATATAATGATATAGATTGATGTAATCGGACCCACAAAACCTTTTGTCATTATAATAGTACTAAAATATGAACTAAATTATATGATATATCCGGCTGTCGAAATTAGCCTGATCAGAAAAAGGAGACATGATTCATTCGTTCATAGACTTCAGTTTTAGTTGGTTCATAAGTTAATTACAGATACCTTATTATAACATTATTAATTTAAGTCGAAATAAAGTAATGAATTAAATAGTAAACGTTTGTTTTGAGAACCTTGGAATACATCATAGATAATGATATAGATAATGATATAGATCAGTGGCGTGGCGTCCATAAAACACGATTCCTACCGTCTTCCCTTTTAAAAATCCACCAAAAGTAAGCCCTATCTGCCAAATAGATATATGAAAAATGAAACCCGTCCCTTATTTTAATTATAAAATAAAATCTACACACTCACACATAAGCTATCGAATAAGTTTAATATTTTCATTCTACCTCTCGTCTGTATCTTCATACTTCATTCAAGAATCAAGATTCAACCACATTCCACAAATCACAAACAACAAACCAAGGAAGAGTCACAAAAATACTCTTAGTTTTCAACTACCGCTGCTCTCTATAATAGAATAAAAAATATTTGTCCGTCTTATTTACTTGTTTTATATCCCTTTCTTCTACAAGCATTGCGGTTCCGATCCTCTTTGTTCAACACCCGCTAATAAATATAAAATTCAAAGAAAAAGACGCTACATTTCGTCTTATAAACCAAATCTCACGCTGAATACTTGGAATTGTTTCATTTCATTCTCCCTTTTGCTATTAGCATTGCGTTTCAATCGGAAGATATCAACATCTTGCAGGAATGCAGGTGCTACGTTTGACTCGTTTTTTTTGCTACATTGTGTCTAATAACATGGTGTTCTTTGACTTATTTCTTTTTTCTTATGACATAATATCTGAATTTGTTATGTGGGTTGATTCTTGATTTTGAATTCGATGTTGATATTGATATGCGTGTTGATGTAAGAAGTTGAGTTTTCATTTTTCTCTCTTGCGATAGTTAATGCTTCGATGTTTTTACAAATGTATTGTTATACTTTTGTCTTATGAAATAAAATATGGTAGAATATTATGGCAATTTGTCAGCAGAGTAAATTCAGCATATCGCTTAAGAGAAGTTCATGTCAAATAAAATACCTACACTTGTTTTTTTTTTAGCAGGAATTCAAATTTTAATTTAGAATCAGTTGGAATTTATTGACAGACTGCGTTGCACAAGTGCAATAACTTGAAAAAATCTAGTGTTTTGTAAAGCCAATTTGATAAAATCTTAAATTAAAATAGTGAAAAGTTAGATGTGAAAGTGAAAGTGAAGGTTAATGTGTAATTTTTTAGTTTCTTTTATTACCAACTTACTGATAAAAACATTTTAGCTTCTTTATTTTAGTGCAGTTTTAGATTTTTTTTTGGAAATGTCTTTGATTAGTGTAGATTGCTGTTTAACTGATTTCCTCCTGGAGGATTCAAATAGTTTTAGTAAGCTATCTTTTCTTGATAAAAAAAAAGTTATAGACGTAGGGCGCTCTATGCCTTTTATAAATATTAATTACAAAAGGAAGGATGGTTTTGTGACACATTTTAATGTTTCCTTATACCAAAAATATAAGTGGCTAACTGGGAGTTGCAAGCTTAATAAAATGTTTTGTTTTCCTTGTCTTCTTTTTCAAACTCCGCCAGTGTTTGAAGCCGAACGGGTTTCACTGATATAAATAATTTAGTTAATTCTTCGAAAAAACATATTAAGACAGAAAAACATATTCGTTGTTGTTTATCCCTACACGAATTCGGCACGAATCGCATTGAAACTTCTTTAGGAAATTCTTTCGTTGTTCATAATAAAAAAGTAGATAAAAATCGGAAACTAATGGAACGTTTTATTGACACGGTAATTTTATTAGGCAGACAGGACTTAGCATTTCGCGGTCATGATGAAAGGTCTAGTTCAGATAATCGTGGCAATTATGTCGAAGCGGTTTATTTTTTATCTAAATATGACACTTTAATGGAATCCCATTTAGAGCAGTTTTCAAGTACACACAATCCAATTTTTTCAGGTTTATCCAACGATATTCAAAACGATTTGATACATAGTATCGCGGCGGTTATTAAATCCGAAATTAAAACGGAAATCAAGGATGCTCGGTTCGTGTCGATTATGATCGACGAAACACCAGATTTGAGTCATAGGGAACAACTGAGTGCCGTATTTCGGTACTTGTCAGAGGATGGTATACAAGAAAGATTTCTTGGATTTTTTGACGTTAGCGCAAGTCGTAATGCAAATGAGTTATCCCATCATATATTTAAAATTCTTGAAACATACGACTGCAAGGAAAAGTTAATAGGACAATCCTACGATGGTGCCGCAGTTATGTCCGGCGAGGGGGGTGGTGTTCAAAAGAAGGTCCTTGGTGAATGTCCGATGGCAAATTTTATTCCTTGCTATGCACATGTTTTATATTTAGTACTATCCCGATCTCTAGAAAACATAGCAGAACTTAAACTATTTTTTGGCTATACTAATAGCATCGTTCGATTTTTTAATAAATCCACAAAGCGGTCCAATCTTTTAAAACAAATTTCCAATCGACGCATACCAGGAGTATCGGAAACTCGATGGCATTATCATTCAAGAATAATAAACGTAATCTTTAACTGTAGAGTAGAATAGATATAATTGAAACTTTTAGTAAAATAATTAATGACTCTAGGGAATGGGATACTGACACACTTTCGATGGCAGAAAGTTTATTAAATAAATAAGAGAGCAAGGAATTTTGTTTTTTGCTTCATACCCTTTCTGAAATATTTGCTAAGACCGATGTATTATTTAATTCAAAAAATACAAACAGACGTTAGTTATGCCAAGCAAGAAATCGAACTTTTTGAGTCATGGATAAGCTCTAACTTTTTAATTATGTTTGAAGTTATTTATGACAGCGTAAATGATTGCATCGAACCTCCACGTAAACGCAGGTTGCTTGACTTCGATTTGAAGACGAATTAAAAGCGCCTTTTTGTTGAAATTAAAGACAATATAGTTAGCCAAATAAATGCCAGATATAAATCATTTAGTAATCTTACATTTTTGGATTTACTAAATAATTTGAAGTATGACACTTTTTCTCGTTCCAGTCCAGATGTAAAAATATCTTCCCTAATTAAGTTTTTTCCTAGAATTTTTGACTTCACGGCATTAAAAAATGAACTTAATGTTTTATATTCTTCGTCGTCACTTCGGCAGTTTGAGGTTCTCGACCTTCACAACCATTTGAATAGTGAAGCATTGAAAGAAGTGTTCCCTCAAGTCCTAAACTTAAGTAGTTTACTTTTAACACTTCCCATTTCCGTCGCCTCCGTTGAGAGGTCTTTTTCTGCTTTAAAAAGAATTCATACTTATTTAAGAAACTCACAGGGCGAGGATAGGCTCTCTGATTTAGCCCTCATATCGATAGAAAGAAGACTTCTTAAAATTAAAAATAGACCAAACTTCTATGAAAGGGTATTGGCAGACTTTATCAAAAAAGATCGTAGAATAGCATTAGAATACAAATAATTATAAAGAACTAATATTTTAACAAAACTTTTCACTTTTTTTTTTAAGTGTGTGAATTTTAGCTATTTTTAATTTTGATTTATTTTTATTGCTGACATTATTATTTGTATCGTTTTTATATTTTAACAAATATAAAGAATTATCCATATAATTCTTCTGAATTTTCTTATTTTAAAATTACTATCCACATTATGCTGAAGTTATTGTATCATGCGTCTGTCAAGACCGGCTTCTTTTGAAGCCCGTTTTGTTATGCTTTAAGCTCATTGTTGATTGAAATATTAATGTCTTGAAGTATAAAAAATGTGGCTAGAATATTTTTGCCAATGTGGAATGCATATTATGTAGATACAATATCCCCATAAAAATTATTTTTTGTCAATGTGGAATGCATATTATGTAGATACAATATCCCCATTAAAAATTATTTTTTTTCAGGTTTTTAAGATTTTTATTTTTATAGGTGACTAAATTTTTCAACGTCTTCCCTTTTAAAATTATCCACGCCACGCCACTGATATAGATAATGATATAGATAATGATATAGATAATGATATAGATAATGATATAGATAATGATATAGATAATGATATAGATAATGATATAGATAATGATATAGATAATGATATAGATTATGATATAGATTATGATATAGATAATGATATAGATTATGATATAGATAATGATATAGATAATGATATAGATAATGATATAGATAATGATATAGATAATGATATAGATAATGATATAGATAATGATATAGATAATGATAATGATAAAACAAGAAGGTGAAGGAGAAATAGAAAAGCAAATGGAGCCAAAAAACGGATAAGGGAAGAAAAAGAAAGAAAGAAAATAAAGATGGAAGATAGGCTTCTGGAATGTGGCAGGGTTAGCAAATAAAGAAAAAGAGTTCTGGGAAGGGATCAAAGAATGGGAAGTTGTAGTGATGCTAGAATCATGGGTAGAGGAAAAGAACTGTGAAAAAATGGAAAACAAAACTGCCAAATACGTGGACGAGACAGGGAGCTAAAAAGAAGGACAAAAAAAAAGAAGAGCAATGGGTGGGATGATGATGGGAATTAGAGAATAAATGGCAATGGAGGGCGATGAGAGTCAGGAACAGGAAGAAGGAATAATGAGCAGGAAAGT
This sequence comes from Leucozona laternaria, assembly GCA_932273885.2. Classification (NCBI taxonomy): domain Eukaryota; kingdom Metazoa; phylum Arthropoda; class Insecta; order Diptera; family Syrphidae; genus Leucozona; species Leucozona laternaria. The sequence goes on from OW026366.1 coordinate 117,865,998, forward strand.
AAAAGCAGGGAAGAACGAATGGGTTGTAGTTGCAACGTACATAAATGGTGACATAGATAAGAAGTTGGAAAGCTTACGGAGATGGATGGAGAGACAATCAGAAGAAGAAAGAGTGCTAATAGGGGGGATTTAAACGCGAAAACAGGGTTAGAGGGTCTGAGAGTGAGGAATACGGAAGATGAAGAGTATGGGAGGAGGTCGAAAGATAAAAAAGTGAACGCCGAAGGAAGGAAGCTAACCAGATGATAGGAGAATTAGGGTGGGAAATATTTAACGGGAAAATAGAGGGGGATGAGGAAGGAGAATTCACGTATACAGGAAGCAGAAGGGAGACAGTAATAGATTATGTATTGGGGGACGACAGGACGAGAGGCGGGATAGAAAGGATGGAAGTAGCAGATAGAGTAGAGTCGGATCATCATCCATTGGTGATCACGATGAAAAAAGGAGGAAAAAGAAAGAGAGACAAAGTAAAGGAGGTTAAAAGAACAAAAACGGGAAGGTGGTCATAGGAGATGAAAAGGGAATACGAGAGGAGAATGCGGTGAGTTAGACTGGGGGAAGGAGGAGAGGAAGCAGAAAAGGAGATAAGAGACAGGATAAAGAGGGCGATTGAACGAAGTGAGGAGGTAGGGGGAAGAGAAAGGAAATGGAAAATGAGTGGATGGTGGGATGAAGAATGTAGGGGAAGGAAAGCAGAAGTAAGAAAAGAGGTTAGGAGTTGGAGGAAAGGTAGCGGGACGAAGGAAAAATACAGGGAAGAAAAAAGAGAATATCAAGCGATGTGTGAGAGAAAGAAAAGGGAGGAGCAGGATGAGATGATAAGAGAAATTTCAGAAGCTAATACCGATAACAAAGTACGGGAAATAATAAACAGAGAGAGAAAGAAAAGAAAGAGAAGGCATGGAAATATGGAGAAGAACAAGTGATAGAGGTAGCATAGGAGATCTGTAGGAAGGTGTGGAGAGGAGACGGATGGCCGGAGGGGTGGAAAGAGGGGTTTATCGCACCGATAATAAAGAAAGGGGCAGGAACAAAGGTAGAGGAATACAGAGGAGTAACGCTCATGCCATCGCTATATAAAATATACACGGCGGTTTTATCGAGAAGGTTAGAAGAAGAAGCAGAGGAGAAAGGGATGATACCACCAAATCAAACGGGTTTCAGAAGAGGAGTAGGAACGATAGACAATGTATAGGCGTTGAACTATGTCGTAAACAGAGAGGTTGCAGAGGAGAAGGGCAAGCTAGTGGCACTGTTTATAGATTTAAAAGCGGCGTTTGACTCAGTTGACAGGAAAATTATGATGGAGGCGTTGGAGGAAAGACGTGTGAGAGAAGGCCTGAGGGAAAGAGTGGGTGAGGTCTACGAAGAAACGAGTAGTAGAGTGAAAGCGGGAGGAGAGATGGGGCAAAAATTTTGGACGGGAAAGGGAGTAAGGCAGGGGTGTCCCATGAGCCCAATACTGTTTAACTTATTGACGGGGGATATAGAAGATGAACTGAGCAAGGGGAGTTGGGGAGGGGTAAAAGTGAGAGGAAGAAGAATTTGCTCGCTGGCATACGCAGATGATGTGGTGATGATGGCAAAAAATGAAGAAGAGATGCAAAGTATGATAAGAGGTTTAGAGAAATATTTCTAGAGGAAAAGACTGGAACTAAATGTGGGAAAGACGAAAGTGATGAGGTTCAGGAAAGGAGGAGGGCGGAGTACAAAAGTAGACTGGAGATGGAAGGGAAAGAAGATAGAAGAAGTAAAAGAATTTAAATACCTGGGGTATGGGTTCAAGAAGAATGGAGGGCAGGAGGCACATATAAGGGACAAATAAAAAAGGCAACAGCGGCAATGAAGGAAGAATGGGGGAACGGAAGGAGGAAATTTGAGAAGGTATGGGAAAGGAAGATGTGGCTTTTTGATACCATCGTGTGGACGGTGATGGGATATGGGGCGGAAATATGGGAGGAGCGACAAGAAATGGGAAGGATGCAAGAGAGGTACCTTAAATGGACGCTAGGGGTAGAATGGCAAACTCCAGGATATATGGTGAGAGAAGAAATAAAAAGAGGTAAGATATCGATAAGGGCAGGGAGAAGGAATTATGAAGAGAAATTAACAGCAGGGAAAGGAAGCGAGATAGCCAGGGAGTGTTTAGAGGAGATGAAAGAGAAGGAGAGAGAGAGGGATGGACGAGAGAGAGGATCACGATGGGAGCAAGGAAGAAAAGAAATGAGGGAAAGGGAGGGAAGAGAAGACAGTGCAACTGTATACGATGGAGTGGAAAGAGAAGACAGAAGAGAGCAGGAGAATTAAAGATGGGAACTAATAAAGGAATCCAGATACAGTATAAAGAAGTAATGACAGAGGGGATTCCGCAATATTTGAAAGCAGGATGGAGGACAGAAAGAACAAGGAGAATAGCAAGACTCAGGCTAGGGAATGAGGCGAGAGAAAGGTGGTACTGGAAACGAGAAGAAGAGAGAATGTGCAGAATGTGTGAGGGTGAACAAGAGACGTGGGAACATATAGAAAGATGCAAATCAGGGGCAGAGGAAGGAAAACCTATAGGGGAAAAAATGAGGGAAATAATGGACGAAAAAGGGAGAGGAGAAGAGTGGATAAAGGAACTGGAGGAAGTGAGAAGAGCAAGAGAGAGGGGAGGAGAAGAGGGAGAGTAAAATGGAAATTGGAATTGGTAGGCTTGTAACCCTTAGGGGAATCAATAAAATACAAATAGAATAATAATGAATAATAATGATAATAATAATGATAATAATTATGATAATAATAATGATAATAATTATGATAATAAAAATGACAATAATAATGATAATAATAATGATAATAATAATGATAATAATAATGATAATAATAATGATAATAATAATGATAATAATGATATTAGTGATAATAATGATAATAATATTAATAATTATAATGATAATAATGATCATAATGATAATGATAATAATGATAACAATGACAATAATGATAATAATGATAATGATAATAATGATAATAATAATTATAATAATTATAATGATAATAATGATAATAATGATAATAATGATAATAATGATAATAATGATAATAATGATAATAATAATGATAATTATAATGATAATAATAATGATAATAATAATGATAATATTGATAATAATGATAATAATGACAATAATGATATTAACGATATTAATGATAATGATAATAATGATAATAATAATAATGATAATAATGAAAGTAATGATAACAATGATAATAATGATAATAATAAATAATAATAATAAATGTCGCCAGAATTTTTAAAGCTTGTGGATGTTAGGAAACAGATCCTTGCAGTCTTTGACCGCTATGTGTCTAGTAGCACACGGTGTAGAAAAAAATCAAAATATTTAGAGTTTTTGTGCCGGTTTCTTGATTTGTACCGTGTGCGTGGTGGAATGCCACACTGCTATGGTGACAACTGTGTGCACACTTGCATTATGTGCATGGGCCGCTTTAGATATACCGTATGCAGTTCAAGCAAAAGGGGTTATGTCGTTTGCGGTAGTACTTAAAAAAATGTCAGGGTAGATACGGTAGGTTCCTCACTATGTTCATTAAAAAATATGAAGAAACCTAGATACTCTTTATACTAAAATCAGAAAACTTTGAACATTATTAATAACTACAGCTGAAATTTGATGAAATTATCATACCTAATGAAGCGAAAAAGTGTGATTAAGACATGCACTCTTCCCGCTTTACACATAACCATTAATATAGGTACATAGGTATATTAAGATCTAACTTCTGTGAAACCTCCTCAGGTCCTACCGATGCATGCACACTATACTGTTCTGGTCAGTTAAAAATCCCTTAATATGTACCAAAATTTAAGGAACTCTGTCCATACCTCTGCTCTAGCTCCATGTTCCTACCTACTTATAAATGATCGCATAGATACAGACTGACTGACAAACTAACGAAAATTAATTCTAAAAATCATGTTACTGATAATTTTGATCAAAACCACGAAATTACATAAACGAAATGAAAAGCAGTTAAAATCTATTCCAACTCATTTTTCTAAATTTGAATTGAATTTTATTTCATTATGAAGATCGACTAAACTCAAGAAAATAAAAATTAAATCCAGGAATATACATACCTACATAGGTATACATAATTATGTAGGTATTTCATTACCTACCATTTTTTCTCAACGCACTTGCCAAAAACAAGATACACCAACAAAGCACAAGGCACAGAACAAAAACAAAACACAGGCAGTTCTTCTCCCGTCGCGTCGATCGTCAACAACGAAAAAAACACATAGCAGGTACTTGCATATGTCCAGCAACAAAACAAAGGCGCGAGAAAGAGAAATGACAAAAGACAAGATGAAATAAACATTATACCAACAACTTTAAAATGTATTTTGTATGTGTAGATACATTTACGTGGACCTGAAACATTTAGGTGGACCTGAAGCATTTTGGTGTACCTGGAAATTTTCTGGTACACATTTTTGTTCTACGTGCGAAATCTTTACTTGTTATATCATCTTTGGTAGTGCTTTTTTTGTTTTTGTAATTATAAGACCACGAATTACGGAGACAGGAAATCCATTGTCTTTTAGCATTTTGAAGATTTTCACTTCGTTGGTATGGTGAAATTTTTCGTCGCTCAATTTGAAAACCTTGCTTACGAGGTTGGAAGCCGTGTTGATGATAATGTGCTTGGCTTGGTTAGAGCGAAAATTTAGCAATCGTCCTGACGCTGTATTCTTTTGGTACCATTCAAAGATAAGACGGTCGTTGTATCGACTAACTTTAACATCAAGAAATGCCAGTTCGCAATTATTTTCCATCTCAACTGTGAATTGGATTTTTGGATGGAGTCCGTTTAGAGAACTGAGAACATGTTCAATATTTTGTTTGTTCATTATAGCGAAGATGTCATCCACACATTTTGCAACAAAGCTAGGTTTTTCCTCCATTTTGTCGAAACACTCTTCAAGCAAATAGTCCAGAACTAAGTCGGCAATAGTAGGTGACAAAGGATTGCCCAAAGGTATTCCAAAAATCTGCTTATATACGTCATCTCTGTATTGCAAATAGTTGTTATCTTTCAGGCAAAAATCAAGAATTTCTAGGAATTTGTTTTTGTTCAACTTTGTTTTTTCACTTATACTGGCATTTCTTGATGTTAAAGTTAGTCGATTCAACGACCGTCTTATCTTTGACTGGTACCAAAGGAATACAGCGTCAGGACGACTGCTAAATTTTCGCTCTAACCAAGCCAAGCACATTATCATCAACACGGCTTCCAACCTCATAAGCAAGGTTTTCACATTGAGCGACGAAAAATGTCACCATACCGACGAAGTGAAAATCTTCAAAATGCTGAAAGACAATGGATTTCCTGTCTCCGTAATTCGTGGTCTTATACAAAAACAAAAAAAAAAACAAACCTCATCGATTTTAAACGCGGATCGTATGCCTGGATACTACAAAAGTGTTGTTTATGTACCCGGTCTAACTGATAATTTCAAAAAGATCATCGGTAACAAAGTTGAAAATGTACTTTTCGCTCATAAATCAAACAAAACACTTGGTCATCTTTTTTCGAAGCTTAAAATTAAAAATGACAAAGACAAAGCCACCGATGTGGTATACAAAATCAACTGCAAAGGCAAACCTGTAATTTATGTTATATTGGTACAACCAAACAATTCCTTCGCCAGCGTATGTCCGACCACAAATCGGATATTAAATCAAATAACCCTGGAAAGACTGCATTGGCCAGTCACATGATTGAAAGCGGTCATTCTCCAGACTTTGATGGTGTGAAAGTTCTCCAGACTGAGCGACACGCGTCTAAGCGATACACACGAAACACTGCACATCATTAACAACAGCAACAACATGACACACAAAACATATCCGCTGTATACTGCTCTCTAGTCTCTGACTCATATAATTGCTTTTATTGTATACTTACATTAAGTACTAAGACTAAGCCTCATTTTGAAGTGTAGAAAATTTGTTTTTATTTAAAATAATTTTCCATTTTACTCAATATAAAGTTATTGTTATATATTTCAGTTGTATACTTAACGTAAGTTTATTGCTGATTGCTGATTGTTTGTTTTTAAATCTGTTACATAGCTAATTATTTATTTTTTTTGTGTTATAAAGTTCCCCTGAAGAAGGCAGCAACCCCTGCCGAAACGTCGGGAAAAGCTAATGCTAACTTAATTGTTTCATTGCCACCTCCATTGCGACCATAAAAGCCAACGGAAAAATAAGATTTTAATCTTATCCACAATCAGATTGAAACAGATTCTTGCACTCTTTGACTTCTGTTATTAGTTTTTGTGCCGGTTTCTTGATTTGTACCGTGTGCGTTGTGTAATGCCACACTGGTATGATGACAACTGTGTGCACACTTGCATTATGTGCATGGGCCGCTTTAGATATACCGTATGCAGTTCAAGCAAAAGGGGTTATGTCGTTTGCGGTTGTACTTAAAAAATGTCAGGGTAGGTACGGTAGGTTCCTTACTATGTTCATTAAAAAAATCGGGGGGGGGGGGGGGGTCAAACCCCTGTGACAAAAACTGAATTTTGTTCTAATAAATACAAGTTTTCGACTTTTAAAAAATAATTGCTGAAATCAGTGGCCTACTATGGTTATCTTGGCCTGAATTAAGATTCGAATTATAATATAGAATTAAGCTAATCACCCTTATTCCGTAAGGCGTTTTACGAAAACGACAGTAAAACGACAATGTCCCAGAAGCATTAATTGGCGTTTAAGTAAAACTAAAACTTTACCGTTCTCTTCTTTCTTTACCCTTCTAACCATTACAACGGTAGTCGTTTTACTAAAACTCCAAGTGCCACTTCTAGAGCCGTGTCGTTTTACTAAAACGACTTACGGAATAAGGGTGAATATTCATAGGTATGCACATTTTTTTCGGTTCCAAGTAAATTCATTTTCAGAGGAAGACAAAAAAAAATTGTAGATTTTTTTTATCCACCTTATAACAACTATTTTTTTTGTGTTTTATTCGCTAGCGTTAAGCCAACTTTTAAAAAATTTACTAATGTTCTGTTTCTTTTCTATATACAGTATTTCACTGGCAAGCAACAATAATGGGACCTGTAAGCTAACATACAAAGTATAAATGGTATACACATTACTTATTCTTTTATTTTTTTTCCATTTAATTAGCCGGATAGTCCATATCAAGGTGGTGTGTTTTTCTTAACAATCCATTTTCCAACAGATTATCCATTTAAACCACCAAAAGTTGCTTTCACAACTCGCATATATCATCCGAACATCAATAGTAACGGTTCGATTTGCCTTGACATTTTAAGGTCCCAATGGTCGCCAGCACTGACTATTTCTAAAGGTGTTTTATTGATTTTACTTTATTGCAATTACTTATGTAACATTCATTTCAGTTTTATTATCAATTTGCTCTCTTCTTTGTGACCCGAATCCAGACGATCCACTCGTTCCTGAAATTGCAAGAATATATAAAACTGATCGAGAAAAATATAATGAGCTAGCACGAGAATGGACTAGGAAATATGCTATGTGATGCGTTCCAGTTTATAAAACCGATCCGTCATGTAAAACAAATATAAACGTTAAAATAAAAACAGTTAAAAGATACAAACAAAAGCTCTCCTACACATTTATTATTTTTGAAAAAGAAGCAAAATAAATTCAAATATTCATGAACTAAATTTTTATTCTTTTAAACAATACACGAAATGTTAAAACTACACTCGATTGATGTGAAAAAAGTTAATCCAAATAAAGAAGAAAAAATTCAAAATAACTTAAAAAAAAAATTGTTTCCGCATGGGTTAATATGCAACCAATTTTATTAATTTTGTATTCCGGTAACAACTGTAAAGTAAGTACATTAAAACTAGAAAATGAATTTAGGTTATGTTATCACAATTATTTGTTAAACACAGAACTTCGCAGTTGATTGTTCCTCAGAATCTAAAGCATACAAAATAATTCGAGGAGAGGAAAAAATTGAAACTTGGAGTTTTGAAGATTTGTTGTCCGACTCCTTTTTGTTGTCCGAAGCCTTTTGGAACAAAAACAAAACAAAAGCCGACGTGATGCTGTCACGAGAAATGTCCTTGAACGCAGTAGACGCGATGGGACGCGGGATCACTTAGGAATTGAATTAAAAAGCCAGGCCTTACAAGTTCAGTTATTTGCTTACGACACGAACACCAACACATATGGTCAAAGGTGATGAAACATGTAGGAAATACACATCTTCGGAACATGCGACAAACAAATATTGTACTTTTTTGTTATTATTCTGCGCTTTATTTATTCTGTGTGCTACTCTGCAGAAACATTTTAATAACTTCAATGTGATAATTACGATTACGTGAAACAAACAATGAATCCATGCAAATATTTGTATGCAACAAAAAGGAATAAAAAGAGAAGTATTATGAGGAAAACATCGGAAGATGTAAATGTTTAATGCGAAACTGAAAGAGAATTTGGATGTGTCGTAATTTAAAATTGAGTTGTATGAAGTCGGACGGCAATGAAACACGAGGCTGTACTTGCTTACGCTTCAGTTTGATAGCTTGAAATGTATGATATCGCGTTTTTCGCACTTTTTAATTATTATTTAATAAAATCATATTATATATTTGATATTATAAAAAATTGATTCAACAAGGTGAATTTTTTCCGATTTTGTTATGATTTAATTTCTTTTTTAATACTATGGATTTAGCGTCACGCTGCTTTAGCTGAAATATATTCGCTCTGACCACATTTAGACGAGTTTGTTTAGTTTATTTTATTTTTACTTTGGAAGCTTTTCAAAGAAATGCGGCCCTTGTGTTCGGTGTGAACGCTCTATGAGTGTTCGTAAACTTTTTGCCCGATACCCCGTTTTGGGTTTGGTGTGAAAAAGGTATAATCAGCCCTATCACAGATTGCATCGTAACAAATCTCCGAACGGACTTCTACGCTACGAATCACGAAAAATTGCCTTTACAGAATCTGAATGGGATCGAAAAAAGCATTGCCTCAATCATCGTACTCGCTCTCAATTTCGAAATCAGCTGGGGCCCTACTATGTAATTCGATTCTACAATTCAAATTATCGGATTCGAAAAAATAGGTACTATAAAATTCGAAAGTTAACGTCAAAGTCATTCGAATTCGCAAATTTTCATTCTATATCAAATGTGTTTGCGAGTAGATTGAGTAAAGGAACTTTTCTTTGAAAATTTAAGTAAAAGGAAATTTAAAATTGTTAATCTTTTATTCAATGTTTTATTAAACTATTTATATAATTTTTCTGCACGGGGAATCGCCAAGAACCGCTGAAATGAAGGTGTCTCGTTCGATTATTTTTGTTCAATGAATTAACCTAATTTGTGGAAAGGCTATTTCAAAACAATCGAACCCCAGACATAAATCAAAACGGAAGAATATGTTTAATGATTTAAATGCTGAAGGTCCCCTGTGGTAGTGAAGTTTAAGGTCCATGTACGTAATCCGATGGAAAAAGTTAAACAAAAGAAACACAAAACAACACAAATGAATCTGTCTCTAATTCGCGTGCGTTGAATTTGTTTCGGATTTAATCCATATTGCGACTTTTCCAGTTTCTTATATTACGATATTAGGTGTGTTCGCGTACTAGTCCGAAACTACCCATTTTTACCATTTTTGGTCCAATTTAATTTTTTTTATATGGACTTTGACAGAACTTCAGACTAAAACTGGCAGGTTTGGAAAGTAAACGAACAGAGGTATTGTTATTTTAATAAAAAGTTTCACAGTAAATTCTAATGTTTATTTCTCCGACAGAAGCTCTTTTTTCATTATGGTTTTTTTTTTTTACTTTTTCTTATGTCAAAAACTATGCGAGACTCGATCGTTATTCGGATATTTTGTGGGAAATAATTGGCCTTACTGGCATCCGATTCTATTTTCATACATAGTACCATTTGAATGTAGAATCGAATTTAACTTTGGAATAGAATCAAAAGTAGAATCGAGTTACATAGTTGGCCCCTGTCTTACGTCAAATTATTGAGAGAAGTAAAAAAACAGTGATGGTATACATAAAATAAAAAAAAATTACCTGCGCCATTTGGAAAAATCCCAATTTTGTCCCTACACTAAAGAAATGAACACACTTTAAGAAGATAATTTTTGATAATTTTTGTGAATTTAATGTTTCTAGGTTAGGGGTTGGTTTAAGCGATCAAGAAAAAAATTCTTTTGGATAATTTAGTGTGCTAACTTACAATTTGAAGAATAAAAATCAATAAAAAATCTTAGGGAAAATACTTTTTCTTAAAAAAGCGTTTATTAATTTTCGTGATACAAATTTTGTATGGAAAATGAATTTTCAATAGGAATGTAAATAAATTACATTAACCAGGGTATGGAAACGCTCGCACACGAGCGCCCATAAAACGCTCTCAGCTCATATTTCGCCCACGAGCGTACGCAGGGTTCAAAGGCTCGCGAGTGCGAGCGCAAAAACGAAATATCGAAATGCCCGCTCATGGGCGAGAGCGAAAACAGCATTATCAAAACGCCCGCGCATGGGCGAGAGCGAAAATAAAAATAGCGAAACGCCCGCTCATGGGCGAGAGCCGAAAAAATTATTTTGCCCATGGCTCGCGGGCGAGCGAGAGCGGTTGTGAGCGATTGTGAGCGCTCATGAGCAGTGGTGCGCATAATTGGTTTTCCTTTCCTAATACAATTTAATTTATACAACATGCGTTAATGAATTGGCTTTTTTTTACGGAAGTAGAATAACGTCGGTTAAAGTTAAAACTGAAAAGTGACTAACAAAATACACATTATTATGACATAGTGGAAATAGAGCAAGTCTTTCAGCAGGTGTTTCAATTTTCGCGAAATGCAATCATTTTTCGGGTTAACAAAATTAAATGTATTTTTGCTCTGCACTTATTCAGCCCTATCGCCAATTTAATGGGAACTTTTTTTCCTCGGAAAAAAAAATTACCCGGGAAAAAATGTTTCACATCGTGAATCTCCCACGAAATAATTTTTCCCACGGAACAAACCATACTAATCTTCAAATGATTAAAATCATTTTCGAAGTTATTTTGACAGCGCCGAATTGTTTTTTTTTTTTTTTTGTGGCAAATTTTAATTTTGTGTGTTAAAAGCTAAAAATTATTGGTTTAAATGATAAATAATATTGGTTTTGTGGTAGCGACAGAAGATTTAGAGCAAGATGAAAGAAATAGGCAAATATCTTTCAGAAGATACCTGAAAGATATATCAAATCCTCTGGAACTGCAAGAATCCATGTAAGTTTGTTCACAATATTGCAGTTCAGTTTATAATTTTGTATCCATAGATTCCATCAATATTATCGGGTTAACAAGCCAATGTTTAGGTATTTGCTTGATACACTGATAGAGTCGGTCCCTGAATCCAAAAAATCCTTTGCAATAACCCCTGTGGTGAAACTTAGCGCATGCTTGCGCTTCTTTGCTGAAGGAGCGTACCAGAAAGGTGTAGGAAAAGACTTCGAAGTTGGCTTAGCACAATCTTCATTTTCCGAAGTTCTTTCCGAAGTACTTCAAATTTTTGAAACTAAGCTTTGCTCAACATGGATCAATTCACAAATTACTGAAGAACAAAAACGGCGTACCAAGTTAAGATTTAAAGAAAAAAACAATATACCCGGGGTAATAGGATGTATTTCTTTTTTTTTTTTTTTTCCTTTAGGGATAGAGACAGGAGAAATGCGTGGTGCATACCGACCAAAACTCCTCCAACCCTTTCGGTTTCTGACCTACCCCCCGGCACTGCTCTTTGTATTACTTCAAGGGGGTTGTCATATTTCCCTCACGGGTTCATCTTACGGGTTCAACTGTTTCCCGATAATTTTCTTCTTCTCTTTTTTTTCTTCTGAGAATGTGTTCTATAAAACTGCTTATTTTTTGCCAGTTTTGGTAGCTCTGTATCATCTTTTCGACTATATTGTCTGGGGTGATGACTCCAATGTTTCTTTGTGAGTCTTGTCGGAGGGGTTCCCATCTGTTACATGAGAAGAAGGTATGGTTTGCGTCGTCTTCTTGCGGGTCCCCATACTGGCATGCTGGGCTATTTGTTTTGCCGATCTTATGGAGGAAGGCGTTGAAGTAACCGTGTCCGGTGAGTAACTGTAATAGTTGACCTCACCGTGTTTCCGGTCATTCCAATCGCCCACGTTCTTTATTAGCCTCGCTGTCCATCTTCCTCTGGTTTCTGAGCGCCACCGCTCTTGCCATTTTTGTTTTGTGATCTGTTTTGCGTCCTCGGATGCCGCTTCCACTCCCATTTCCGTCTTTTTGTCGTAAACGTACTTCCTTTCTGCCGCCAGGAGATCGATGGGGGTCGCTCCTGCGACTACAAGGACGGCTGGTTCCGACACCGTTCGGTATGAGCTGACTACTCGTAGGGCTCCACATCTTTGAACTGCTGCCATCTGTTTTCGGTACTTCTCTCGTTTAAGTGAGTCTGCCCAGATCTCGCTTCCGTACAGGAGGACGGCGTGCGTTGTGGACATCAGCAGCTTTCGCTTACTGGCCGTGGGTCCGCCTATGTTGGCCATCAATCTATTAAGTGAGGCAGTTGTTTTCGAGGCTCTTTCCGCTGCTGCCTTAATTTGTTGCCAAAAGGTTAGCTTTGTGTCGAGCCTCAATCCCAAGTATTTCACGGCGACGCTGCTTCTTATCACTTCGGTGCCAATCTGGAAATCCATTTGGGTAGGAATCCTCTTCTTTGTCAGAAGGACTATCTCCGTTTTCTCCGTTCCCAGGCTTATCCCGTGGTCCTCCATCCAAGAGTTCGCTCGCCGCATGACCTGATTTAACTTTCCTTGCGCGTTTTTGGTGTCTCTTGCCGTTATCACCGCCGCGATGTCATCAGCGTAACCTTCCAGGAAGGTGTCATCGGGCATCTCCATTCGAAGGATGTCATCGTAGGAGATGTTCCAGAAGTCTGGTCCTAAGATTGATCCTTGAGCTGCACCTGACGTTATTTCTTTTCTGCGCTGGCCTTCTGTGGTTTCGTAGATCAGCACTCGATCCCTGAGGTAGTCCTTCACTATTCGTAGGAGATACGCTGGGATTTGGAATCTCCTCTCCAGCGCGTTCAGGATGTCACTCCACCTAGCCGAGTTGAAAGCGTTGCGTACGTCTAGTGTTGCCAGCAGGACAATCTTTTTCGAGTAATGGCTTCCTTGTTGAGCAATTTGGGCGGCGTTCACTACTTCTTTAATGGCGCCCATTGTAGATCGGCCTCTCCTGAAACCATATTGTCTCTCTGACAAGTCACCTGATGTTTGTACTGCCGCGATCAGCCGTGGTTTCAGTAGCTTTTCTAAGAGTTTGCCCACGGTCTCTAGCATGCACAGAGGTCTGTATGCCGATGGGGAATCCGGGTCTCCTTTTCCTTTGCTGATAAGTACCAGACGTTGTTTTTTCCAATTTTTGGGGAACACTCCTTCCTCGAGACAGCTATTGAACATGTTCAGCATCAAATGTGGGCATGTTTGAGCGGTCAATTGCAGGGCTTCTGTTGGAATTCCGTCGGGGCCGGGGGCTCTTTTGTTTTGCAGCGACTGTTCAGCTATGCCCAACTCTTCTTCACTAAAGACTGGAATTTCCTGGCGTTGGACCATTGTGGTGTCGGGTGGTCTGGCAGGGTGAGTTGGGAAAAGCGTGTTTACGATTTGGTCCGTCTTTGCTTCATTGAGGATAGGGGGTGCCATCTGTGCTCCGAGTTTCCGCATTACAATCCCAGTCCCCAGGGGTCATTGTTTACGTCTCGGCGGAGATCCTCCCATTTCTTTTTCTTGCTCGTATTGATGGCCTTCTTGAGCTCGGATCTTTTGGTTCTGAATTCAGCTACGGCCTCCTCCGTAAGTTCAACGTGTCTTCTTCGTCCCCTGGTTACTATGCGTCGGAGTTGTAGGCATCTCCGGCGGAGCGCAGCTATCTCCTCTGTCCACCAGTACACTGGATTTCGATTTCTGCTAGAGCCGCTCGTTCCAGGCATGGAAGAATCACAAGCGAGCCGAATTAGTGACATCGTGGCTTCAGCTTTCGTTTCTGCCGGTCCCGTAATGTGAAGAGCGGTACTTGCCCCTTCTTCGATGACGGAGTTGAAAATCTCTATGTTGAGCCTGTTGATGTTCCACCTTGGAATCCGGCTATGGTTTCCGTTTGGAGTTCGTTGGTGCTCTTCCAGATCAAAGATGATGTACTGGTGGTCACTGCCTGTATAGTCCTCAATGACTCTCCAGTCTTTTATCTTTGCGGATGTTGGCTCTGTCGCAAAGGTTACGTCTGGGATGGTTCCTCTATGTCCTGGTCTCCTGAAAGTGGGGGTGTCTCCTACGTTCGCTACGTTAAGTCCCCTTCTCGCAGCCATCTCGAGTATTTGCCTTCCTCGAGAATCAGTAGTAGTTATTATTGTAAGTCCCTCGATTTTCGCCCAGACGAAGCCTGTTTCTATGCCTTGGCTTGTGACGGGAAGTTTCCTTAGGTCTGGGATCCATATAGCAGCGGTTCCAAGCGAGTCTGACGTCCAGTTTGGTTGGTTCTTATTGGTGTATTGTTCGCTGATGATGAGAGCATCTACTTGCAGTTCACCTATAAGTTTTACCAGGAGGTTATCCGCTGTTTGGCTCCTGTGGACATTTGCCTGCATTATTTTGGTCAATTTGAGGAAGACTTCTTCGCTGTTGCAAGTGCCTGCCTAAACACTTGGCACTTCCCTGAACCTGGCACATGATCCAAGACCAATGATGGAGTTTCAAGGTCCGCACATAAACAGCACTTTGGTGGGTTGGTACAGTCCTTTTTTTTTATGGCCCTTTTCACCACAGTTGAAACACAATCCTTGCCCCTTTCTATCTACCCCGTTACAAGTTGCTTGGCGGTGTCCATTTCCGAAGCACCTAAAGCAGCGTGTGACTTCAGTTCTACGCCGGATTCTGCACTGAACCCTTCCTATTCTTATGGTTGGTGTTTTCAGTAACTCGAGGGCGGCTCTAGAGTTAACTTTAATGATGGCTATCTTTAGAGAGCTTCTATTCTTGTCAGTGATTCCAACCTGGATGTCCGTGATAAGATCGGTAGCTTTCTTCTTGACCGCGTCTTGGACTTCTTCTGCTGTGGTCAATTCGTCTAAATCTCTGATCTCCAGCGCTATCTTCGGTTCCAGACTTTGAACACTTGCTCTATCTCCTAGTATTTCCTTAAGAGATTTTCCAAAAGCCTCCTTATCCTTTGTTTTGGATCCTAGTTCTAAAAGAACATCTCTAGATTAAGTTTGTCGTACGGTTTTGACGATAGTTTCGGTGTCATCTGGATTTGCCTTATTTCGGATTTCTCTTAGGATATCAGTATACTTCTCGTTACCTTTCGGCTTTATGTGGATAGCTTTGGATCGAGGTTCCCGGTGCCTTCCTATCTCCCTTTTCTTCTTTTTTCCCCTTTCTTCCCTTTCCATAGGTTTGACCTTGCCTTTGGTCTTTGGGGGCTGTTTGGTTTTTTCTGCTACCGTGGGAATTTTCTTCTTGAGAGCATGTGCGTAACTCTCTTGCACATCGCTTCTTGTTGGAACTGGTGTCATCTTTTCTCCTAGGTTTTCTTGTGATGATTTCTTCGTCCTTTTATCACATTCCTTTACAAGAGGGCTCGATGGTGGTCGCTTCGCAGGGATGAGGTTTTCCTTCCGGTTTTCTGAGGGTTTTTCGATCCCTTCACTCCCCGTCTGGCCCGGAATTTCTTTTTCAAGATTTACTGGTTCAAAAGTCTGCGAACTTTGATCTGCAGTCTTTTTGGCCTTTTTTTCCCATTTTATCTTATCCATGGATTCTTCGAGTGCTGCTATACCATTTTTGATATCCATGCTGATGTTTTTCTGTTTGCTGCACGCCGATTTCATGGATTTGAGGATCTCTCTGCATTTCTCGATCTCCCTAGAGAAAACGTCACCGTTGTTTTCTGCTGTTTCGCCTGTTCTGTCTCTTGAATAATATTGAAGAATATTTCGGCTTGCCAATGTTTTCGCCGCTGGCGTAACTTTTTGTCCTGTAGGGGTACTTGCCGATGGTGGAGGTGTGCGAGACAACTTTGAACCTTTCTTAGAAGTGTTACTACTGGATTCACTTGTAGCTGTACGTTCCGTGGAAGCCAAGTGTGCCACTCCCAGAGACTCATTCTGTTTTTCATTTGTCTTGCAGTCATTGTATATCGACGTCCCGGAGCCCGCGCGCTCACTCCTGACAGACGCTCACTCCTGACAGAGACGGGGTAGTAGGATGTATAGACGGAAGGCACATCCGGATAATTGCTCCTACAGAAAACAAGCATCTGCACTACAATCGTAAAGGATATTTTAGTTTGAATGCTCTGCTTGTAAGTATCTTAGCTTGTATTTGCATTGAGTTCTAAGACAAAATAATCTTTTGTATTTGAAGGTTTGTGACGATCAAATGCAAATTAAATTTGTACATGCTACCGCCCCTGGTGCATGTCACGATTCTCTGGTGTGGAATGTGAGTGAACTGAGAACATGGATGGAGCAACAGTATTTAAATGGTCACAGAAATACATGGTTGTTAAATAAGTTTTGAATCGTCTTCTTCTAGAGTTTGTTTCTGATATTTTGGCTCTTTCCTAGGGGACGCCGGATACCCATTATAACCTTGGCTCTTAACTCCACATAGAACACCAGAGACAGGAACACCTGAAAGCAAATTTAACGATGCTCATGCTAAAACCAGAAACATTATCGAGAGAACAAACGGCGGCCGTGCTCAGGAGCTTGGTCTTCAAAGAACTACTTTGGCCACAATTTTGTACAAGGATTTGCATTTGTTTCCATTTAAGATTCAGTTGACACAAGAGTTTCTTCCATAAGACCATTTACGCCGCCGTACATATGCCAATAGGATGTTACAGCTAGCCCATGACAACCCCGATTTTCATGAAAAAATCACGAGTGACGAGGCACATTTTCATTTGAATGGATATGTGAATAAACAGAATATTCGTTTCTGGGCAATGGAAAACCTTCAAATTATTGCATCCATTAAAAGTTACAGTCTGGTGTGCAATTTGGTCAGGAGGAATCATTGGACCTTACTTCTTTGAAATGAAGACGGCGTAACGGTAACTGTGAATGGGGAGCGATATCGTGATATGATTGAAAACTTTTAAACGCCACAACTGCATGCTTTGGGCTTGATTAACATGTGGTATCAACAAGACAGTGCCACATCGCATACAGCCAAGATTACAATTTAATTACTGCGAGACCTCTTTCCACAACAAGTTATTTCAAGAAATGGTGGTGTTAATTGGCCTCCACGGTCGCCTGATTTGACTGCTCCGGACTTCTTTTTGTGGGGATATCTGAAAAGCAAGGTTTATGCAAACAAACCAGAAACATTTTGTTGGTTTTCGTCTCCAGTTGTGATCTTATAAAAATGATATAAAATATAAATTTATTATTAAAGTATTATTTTATTTAATATCAGTCCTTTAATTACACAACTTTAATTTAAATTGTTGGCAACGCGTTTCGGAATAATATTCCATCTTCGGGCTGGGCAAACTGAATGATGTTGGGGATGATGATGTGTGCCTGTCTATTTTCGTTCTTGTTGTTTTTATTGAAGTTTAATTTCGTTGTTGTTGTTTAAGTGTCATTGTTTTATGTGTAATGCGTGGTTTTTTTCCTTTTATCTTCTATTGTGCGTTAATATGTTGTCATATAGTGCATTTGTCTTTAATGTTAACATGTCGTTGAGTAGGTTGTCTTCTTCTGTTTTGTTTGCTTTGTAAATTTCAAATTCTTCAAGAGCGTCAAGTAATCTTCCTTTTCCGCATCGGTGCAGGGGGTGATTTTAGTGTCGAAATCGGTGTAGTTGTGATTTGTGTGATTTGTTTCTATAAGATGTTTGGTATAATTTGATTTTGTGTTTTGCTTTGGTTTCTGTTCGTTGAACCTGTCTAAGAATGTTCTCCCTGTTTGGCTTATGTAATATTTGGTACAATAGTTGCATTTTAATTTGTATACACCTGTGTTTGTTTTTGTGTCATTTTTTGTTTTTGGTTTCTGAGTTTATTTAAATTTTATTTATTTATTTTATTAGTGGTAGTAAATTTGTGTATTGTACGGATATGTATTTTGATGGTTCTGTTGGTGATGTGTTATTGTGATTAATTTTATTTTGATTTTTCGTGTTCTTTATTTTTGCTTTTTTCTTTTGTGTGATCTGGTCTACCATTTCTGTGTTGTACCCGTTTGTGGTTGCTATATATTTTATTGTGTTTACTTCTTAATAATCTTCTTCGTCCATGGGTATGGTTAAAAGTCTATTAACGAATGCATTGTATGCTGCCATTTTTTGGGTTTGTGGGTGATGCGAGTCTATATGGAGGGTGATGTCGGTGGTGGTTGGTTTTCGGTATACTTTATATTTTAGCTTATTGTTGTTCTTTTTGATGTTTAGGTCTAGAAAATGTATTTCATCATTATTTTCGACTTCGGAAGTGAATTTAATTTTATTGTTGATTTTGTTTACATATTTCTTTAAAATGTCTACTTGTCTTAATGTTCCGTCGAACATGATGAATGTATCGTCCACACATCTGGAATAGGTTATTATTATTATTTATGAGTGTTGAGGATTTTGCATTGAAATTATATGTTTGTTTTCAATGTTATTTAAATAGAAATCTGCTATGAGGCCGCTTAATGGAGAACCCATAGCAAGGCCTTCGTCTTGGGTGTAGAATTTGTCATTGAACGTGAAATAATTTTGTTTTAAGATTATTTGTAGTAAAGTTATTAATTCGTTTATTTGGTTTTTGTTAATTTTGGCTGTGGATTGTAAATTTTCTTTAATTAAGTTAATTGTTTCGGGAATGGTATATTCGTATACATGTTTGTTATGTCGAATGATATCATTTTGTAGTTCGGTAATATTTGTATGTCTTTTACTTTTTCTATTAATTGTTTGTAATTATTTATGCTATGGTTGTTATGTATATTAGAGTTTGTTTTTATTAGTTTTTGTAAGGTTTTGGCTACTTTATAACTGGGTGCTGATGTGTAATTGATGAGTGGTCTAATAGGGGTTCCTTCCTTATGGATCCTTGGTAGCCCTGTGAACTGTGGGGCTCTGGCGTTTGGTTGTTCTAATCTTAGTTTATTATTGTTTGTGAACAGGTTATTGCATTTGTTTATTGCATTGCTTATATCTTTAATGCATGTCTTTGTTGGGTCTTTATTTAATTCTGTAATATTGTTTTCTGTGAGAAAAGTAATTGTTTTATTTATATATTCCTGTTTGTCTAAAATAACTACGGTGTTTCCTTTGTCAGCTTTAGTGACGATAGCATTATTTTCTTCTAGTTTATGTCTTAAGTTTTTAATGTTGGTTATAGAGGGTCCGCCATCTAAGGTTTTTTTTTCAACTTGTGCTTATTTCGTGAATGGTAACACTTAGCTCATGTCTGATTTGACAGATAATTAGTTTTATCCTTCCGCTGAACGAATATGGTTGTGTATACGCTTCGCTAAGTGGGCCTGCGATCGACTCAGAGAAGATGCCGATTTTGCCAAAAAAATCATCTTTTCAGATGAAGCTCATTTTGATCTTGGCGGGTAGTAAACAAGCAACATTTTCGCATTTGGGGCATAGAAAACCCGCACGCAAACATTGAAAAGCCGATACACCCAAAACGAGTCACTGTTTGGTGCGGATTTTGGTCCAGAGGCATAATTGGGCCATTTTTCGAAAATGAGCAAGGAGTGGCCGTTACAGTCAATGGCGATCGTTATCAGGCCATGTTGAACGAATTTTTGTTCACAAAAATTGAAGAGGCGGATATTGGCAACATTTGGTTTCAACAGGATGGCGCTACGTGCCAAAAAGCCGAAGCTATACTCGATGTTTTGCGCCATTTTCCAAAAAAAAAAGTTATTTGGCGGACCCTTTAGTATTTTTATATTTGTGTGATGAATTATTGTGTTCGTTTTTTAGTAATCGTTTAAGTTTTCTGTTAATTTCGACTCTTGTTTCATTTTGTATTTCTTGTGTGGGTAACGATTTTATTGCAGCTTCGGTATTAGTTATTTCGTAGATTAAAGTTTCTTTATTATTTTTGGGTATATTGAATTTTAGACCTTTGTTTAATAAATTAGTCTCGGCGGCTGTGAGTGTAATTTGTGTATTGTTAACAAGTCTTGTGTGTTTATTATTTAATATTGGTTTGGGAATTTGTATTTTATATAATTTTTGGATTTTAATGTGTTGTTGTTTTTTGGCTTTTTGTATTGTATTTGTTCGTTAACTTTTACTAGGTAAAGTGTAGAGGCTTTGGGATGTATATTTTTATGTATTTGTAAGTGGAGGTTGTAAAGTTCTTGGTTTAAGCCTAGTACGCTGCTGATGCGAAACGAAATTTTTCGGTGGTCTCCAACACGACAGCGAAATGCTTACGAAAACCACAGCGAAAAAATGACAACTGAAAGCGTCACCAATTGCAAACAAAAAAAACTAACACAAGCGCAAAAAAATCACAGAAAGCCATGCTGTAATGAAAGATACAACAAATACAAACACAAAAAATCCTTAAATGTCACTTTTCCGCACACAATTAATGGTCCGGGCAATTAATTGAGTGCGAAAAGAGAGCGGAGACCTCTCCAAATAAGCTGCTACAATCATCAATTTCGCTCATCGAACTGCAAAACGAAAAGGAAGACGAAATTTTTCGTTTATGATTTCGTTGTGTCATTTTTGTATGGGATTTTTCGTTTCGCATCAGCAGCGTACTAGGCTTTAATTTAAATTTTTTTGTGTATAGTTCTTTTATTTCTTGTTTTACCCATGATATTTGTGCTAAGTGCTGTGTTTTATTTGCAGCTTTTGATTTTTGTTTGATGTTGATTTGAGCGTATTTCGGGATTATTTTGTTTTTAAGACATTTCTTGTTGAATTTGATGTTCATTGTTGTTTTTGACAATTTCAGTTTTATGTTTTTGTATTTATAGACGATGTTGGCTTCTTCGGCCGTAGAGTACATATTGTTGGTTTTCGTCTCCAGTTGTGATTTTATAAAAATGAAATAAAAATATAAAATATAAATTTATTATCAAAATATGATTTTATTTAATATCAGTCCTTTAATAACACAACTTTAATTTAAATTATTGGCAACGCGTTTATGAATAATATTCCATCTTCGGGCTGGGCAAATTGAATGATGTTGGGGATGATGGTGTGCCTGTCTCTTTTCGTTCTTGTTGTTTTTATTGAAGTTTAATTTCGGTGTTGTTGTTTAAGTGTCATTGTTTTACAAACAAAATATTCGTGATGAAATCAATGAAATACCGCGTGAAATGTGTGAGAATGTAATAAAAAATGTGCTCAAAACGGCTCGCATTTGTGAGACTAACAGAGGCGGACATTTACCTGATATTGTATTCCATACATAATTGCCGACATTAAATGAAACATTTATCAATATAAGATCCATTCTCTTTCATTTAATCAAAAATTATAAACAAACAAAGTAGTATACCTTCCCGGCGATTGTAGATTTAGTAATACTTATTATATATATTTATAAATAAAGGTAAAAATTAAAAAAAAAACAAGTTTCCACAGTGTAGGTACTCACGGTTTTTCGTCCCACGGAGTCCTGCCGGCAGTACGTTCCTGTACGACGGTAAGTATAAGGCTGTATCTTGAGCCTTTGGTCGCGAAATTATACCTTGTATAAATTATACTTTGTATAAGGCCGTAGCCAGACAATTTTTTCCGGGGGGATATAATTTTTCGGAAAAGAAAATTCACCAATTAGTAATCAAAACTAGAATAACCCATAAGCCGGAATTCAACCACATCATACACAATTTTGTTTTGAACATTTGGGCATGTAGGTTAATGCATATACATATTATGTACCTATGTATAGTTGTATATTATATCATGCAGTTCCGTTGAGTAGGTACATAAGCTAAGGTACTAGAAGTTATTATTTATATAAAAGATAATCGTACAGTTCCAATTTAAGTTATTATTTATTAGGTAGGAACATAACATCAATATTAAATAGTACCATTACAAAAGTATTACATATCTTTACAAAACTATCAGCCTTATCATCGTTTCCGATCGGAAGAAAATTTTCTACGATTTCTACGAAATGTACGAATTTTGTATCATTGTAGCCGTTCCGATAGGCCAATCGAAAAGAAATTTAATGTTCGTTGAAAATATCAAATTCGTGCGTTGCATGCCGATGAAATGTCAAAATGCTAGCAACGCATCACGAATTCATGTGATATTATGAAGATATTTGCTTGCCGATTTCCCCGACAGAAAATTAGAAGTGGAAAATTTCCCGCAACAAAATTAAAGACTGAAATGGACGCTCAGCAACAAAAAGATTCGCAAAGTAAGCATTTTTTTATTTGGTAAACATGTATGTGCCTTTCTTTTAGAAAAAATAAAAACAAACCAGGTGCAATACGACCGGCTGGTTGAATTTATGACCTCAAAGGCATACATTGTGTGAAAGTTCACGAGTCACGACTTATTCCATATTATTTTATTTCGACAAAAGTCAAATACATGCGTCGGCACGCGTCTATATTTCGTTTACGATTCGGTTACCGTATAAAGCAAATAAATCCCCCGATCGGAAATTTTCTCCGATCGGAGAATTCTCCGATACGGATACGGTGATAGGGCTGTATATTCAGTCTTCTGGCGTTAGCTGCAAATACATCGATAATTTCCTCAGTGTCAATCTCAATTTTTCGATGAACTGACATTAACGCCAATTTTATTAGTCTTTCTTCACCGGTAGGATTTTTTAAATAATTTTTTAATGGTTCTATTAGAGCAGAGTATTCAATCAAAAGAGGATTCAATTAAAAGATATTTAGAATCTTGTAAACTTTATTTGATATAGTTATTAATTATTAGAAATAAGGATTGAACAAAGAAATGAAGTTCGTTGCGACGCGTTGAAAAAAGAAAATCAGAATTTTTAACGACAGTATCTATCAGATGCTGAGGTAAGTTGTAAGGCCTGTTCAGTTTGCTGTCATTATTGTCGTAGGTGACACAGAACGGAGTAAGTAGAACTCCAATACTCCCCCTCGTTATGTGTCTATGGACTGGACACCAAGGATCTCAAGACACTTCCAGTGCTTAGGGCCGGCTAAACGCTTAGTCAAAATGTCCGCTCCCATGTCCTCAGTTCTCAAATAATGAAAATAAATGTTGTTGTTAGGTAATGCTTCCAGTACAAAATGATTTCTAACATCGATATGTTTGGTGCAGGAATAAAATACAGGATTCGAAGCAAGTTTCTGAGCTCCCATGTTGTCACACAGGACCGACACATCCTTCACAAGCGATTCGAATCCTAGTTCTCTGATGAATCTTTGCAGATATATACCCTCCTTTACAGACTCTGTGAGGCTCATGTATTCTGCTTCTGTGGAAGAGAGTGCTAGAGTCCTCTGTTTACGTGACTCCCAAGTGATAGCTCCGCCGCGCCGGCGAGGATGAAGGCATACCCTGTGTGCGAACGTCTGTCATTCGGGCAATTGCCCTAATCTGCGTCGACCATACCTGTCAGTCCGGTTTCAGAAGATGCATATACCAAACCTATGTTCTTGGTACCCTGGAGATAACGCAAGACTCGCTTGGCGGCAACCCAATGTCCTTCCTTGTGACTATCGTTAAATTGGCTTAACCAACTAACAGCGTAAGCGATGTTGGGCCGAGTACCCATTGCCAGGTACATAAGCGATCCTATAAGTTCACGATATGGCACCTTCCTTTGACCATCTTGGTCCACCTCCAAGTTGCACTTATTTGGAGCATCGACACACATTGAAGTTGTAACTGGCTTACTATCTGCCATCCCGAATCGCTGCAACACATCGCAAGTGTAACCTCGTTAATGTAAAGAGTATCCGTCAGCTCTCTTGATGAACTCAAGACGTAGGCAACATTGGACCTTCCCAAGATCGTTAAGAGCAAAAGCTTTCAATAAACTCTCGTTTAGTTGTTTGACATCACTGGCGTTCCGAGAGATGACGAGAATGTCGTCCACGTAGACAAGCACAATGAGCATGTCTTCCCCTAAACCACGAACGTATACACAAGTGTCAGACTTCGTTGGATGTAATCCAAATCGTTGCAGTTCTTCGTTAAGTCTCTCGTACCAGCATCGTCCAGCCCTTCGCAGACCGTAAAGCGCCTTCTTGAGTAAGCACACCTTGTTGCCTTGTCGAATTTCGGAAAGCATCCTTTTAGCTTTGTTTTTAATGGAAGTATCCTTTTCGTTCCTAAAGATAAACTGAAGAGATTCCGTTGTCATTTCAGGAATATCCATGAAAATCTTCTCTGAAAGTCTTCCATTCAAGTAGGCAGCCGTAATATCTAATTGGTAGATGGTCATTCCATATTGGGACTCAATTGCCGTTCCTAAGCATATTGAACTTAATCGAGTCACTGGAGCGAATATGTTTCCTCAAAGTCCACGCCTGGTCGTTGAGCAAAACCTCTTGCAACGATTCTCGCCTTTCTTCGCTCTAGAGTTCCATCTGGTGAGTGCTTGTTCCTTAGCACCATCCTGCTACCAATTACTTTGTCTGCCAACGAGCGATCGAAAATCTCCCAAGTGTCACTTGTTATTATGCATTTTAATTCAGCTGCCATTGCATCGAACCATTCTCTGGCATCAGAACCTGAAACGGATAAATCAAGGTCCATCTCGGCCAGCAGGCCGTGCTCAAAAGTAACATTTCTTACCTCTTCTGTTTTGTACTCCTTTCTAGGTCTTCCATGCAAACCAGTCTTGATTTTGCGAGGTCTACCTGGAACTCTTTTGGCGGATCCACCAAATTGTTGCTCTTCATCAGAATATTCAGAATCATCTGAATCCGACGTCATCACTGTCTCGTCCGGAACCTTCGCCATCGTCTGAATATCGTCGCTGAGAATTGTGTCGTTATTACTTGTGTCCATATGCGTCAATGATAATTCTATCATTCGGTGATTTCTTTTATCAGGAACTATCTGCGCATGACTCTCCAAGAATTTTACATCTCGTGAAATAACCACTTTGTGTTTGTCGGGAACCCATGCCCTGTACCCCTTATTCTCTTTTGAATAACCGAGAAATATACCTACGTCGGACTTGGTGTCAAGTTTGTCTTTATTTGGTATTCTTTCGAGAACAAATACCTTACAGCCGAACTCTCGAAGGTTACTAACATCTGGACACTTACCAAATCGGACTTCGTATGGCGTTTTCCCATTAAGCGACTTCGAGGACTCCGATTTCTGATGTAATTTGCAATTGCGAGAGCTTCTGCCCAAAAAGTTTTTGGTAAACCTGACTGTATGAGAAGGCACCTCGCTATTTCTACGAGGGTCCGGTTTTTGCGTTCGGCAACGCCGTTCTGCTCTGGATTATAAATCACTTTCAATCTTCTTCGAATACCCTCAGATCTAAGGAAAGTGTCGAACGAGTTGTTTATATATTCTGTGCCCTTATCTGACTGCAGTAGAGGTGTGTCAATCGTTCATTTTAAAAGATTCAATCGTTCATTTGTCGTTCAGTTCAATGATTCGTTCTTTTCAATCGTTCATTTTTTCAATCATTTTGGTTTCAGTTTCATTTTTGTTGCCAATAAAATGGGAACTTCTTTTCAAACGTTCATTCCTTTTTTTGGTTGCGATTCAAAGATAAATGTAGACAAAAACCTACCTTACAAATTAAAAAAATAATACCTTTATTGATAACGCAATTTTAAAGTACAAAGATCGCATCGTTCACATTGGCAATCAGATTGATTCGGTCTTTGTGATTGTGACCCGTGCCGTATACCAATGTATCCAAATTTCAATTGTTCACATGAACGATATACGTTTCGTTCTTTCAAGTCATTCTCAATCAAATGATAGGTACAACGTACAAAACAGACACTGAACACTGCCCGAACCATATGAGAAAGAAACACAAGAAACTACAAACACAAATAAACGGAATTAAACTGAGAACAAATTATTATATGTATCTGTGGTGGTTTTTTATTTCATTCATTTAGATAAGTTTCTTTACCTTTTGATGCGCTTCCGTTTTTTTTTTAGTGTGTTTTTCTTTTTTTGCGTGAATTGAATGAGAACGATTGTAATGAACGAAACATACTTCGCGTCACCTCGTTCATTTGAAAACTGAAATGATTGATACTGGGATTGATTGTTTCGGTTTACTGTGATTGCAATCAATCGTTCTTTTTGGTGAACGGGTCACAAAGACCGAATCAATCACGATTGACACAGCTCTAGACTGCAGACACTTGATAGAAACTCCACTTTCCTTTTCAAGCAACGCCTTCACACTTTGAAACTCCGATAAAACCTGACTTTTCTTTGAAAGAAAACGTACCTCACACCACCTCGAATGATCGTCGATAAACGTTACGAAGTATTTTGCCTCTCCAATAGACTCCGTCCTCATCGGTCCACATACATCGGAGTGTATGAGTTCGAGATGTTGCGATGTGCGCGTTGAGTGTTTTGAAAACGGACCACGCACCATCTTTCCCTGGATACAGGTTTCGCATATGAAGTTGTCGGTGGTTCCAATGACATTGATTCCCTCAATGGTTTTTTTACGGATGGCCTCGGAAAGGTCTCTGATCTCGAAGACAAGCATTTCTCTCCACTGGCATGAACGAAGTAAAGTCCATCTTCTCGTTTTGCGGGTAAAATGACACATCCATCTCTGCCGACCACTTCCGCAGATTCCTTGTCAAACAGCACACGGTATCCTTTGTCAGTTATCTTCCCCACTGACAGTAAATAAGTGCGTAGGTCCGGTATAAATAGAGCATCTGATAATTCAATTTGCTTAGTCACTTTGTCGTCTTGAAGTTGAATCAATGCTTTCAATAAACTCTCGTTTAGTTGTTTGACATCACTGGCGTTCCGAGAGATGACGAGAATGTCGTCCACGTAGACAAGCACAATGAGCATGTCTTCCCCTAAACCACGAACGTATACACAAGTGTCAGACTTCGTTGGATGTAATCCAAATCGTTGCAGTTCTTCGTTAAGTCTCTCGTACCAGCATCGTCCAGCCTGTCGCAGACCGTAAAGCGCCTTCTTGAGTAAGCACACCTTGTTGCCTTGTCGAATTTCGGAAAGCATCCTTTTAGCTTTGTTTTTAATGGAAGTATCCTTTTCGTTCCTAAGGATAAACTGAAGAGATTCCGTTGTCATTTCAGGAATATCCATGAAAATCTTCTCTGAAAGTCTTCCATTCAAGTAGGCAGCCGTAATATCTAATTGGTAGATGGTCATTCCATATTGGGACTCAATTGCCGTTCCTAAGCATATTGAACTTAATCGAGTCACTGGAGCGAATGTTTCCTCAAAGTCCACGCCTGGTCGTTGAGCAAAACCTCTTGCAACGATTCTCGCCTTTCTTCGCTCTAGAGTTCCATCTGGTGAGTGCTTGTTCCTTAGCACCATCCTGCTACCAATTACTTTGTCTGCCAACGAGCGATCGAAAATCTCCCAAGTGTCACTTGCTATTATGCATTTTAATTCAGCTGCCATTGCATCGAACCATTCTCTGGCATCAGAACCTGAAACGGATAAATCAAGGTCCATCTCGGCCAGCAGGCCGTGCTCAAAAGTAACATTTCTTACCTCTTCTGTTTTGTACTCCTTTCTAGGTCTTCCATGCAAACCAGTCTTGATTTTGCGAGGTCTACCTGGAACTCTTTTGGCGGATCCACCAAATTGTTGCTCTTCATCAGAATATTCAGAATCATCTGAATCCGACGTCATCACTGTCTCGTCCGGAACCTTCGCCATCGTCTGAATATCGTCGCTGAGAATTGTGTCGTTATTACTTGTGTCCATATGCGTCAATGATAATTCTATCATTCGGTGATTTCTTTTATCAGGAACTATCTGCGCATGACTCTCCAAGAATTTTACATCTCGTGAAATAACCACTTTGTGTTTGTCGGGAACCCATGCCCTGTACCCCTTATTCTCTTTTGAATAACCGAGAAATATACCTACGTCGGACTTGGTGTCAAGTTTGTCTTTATTTGGTATTCTTTCGAGAACAAATACCTTACAGCCGAACTCTCGAAGGTTACTAACATCTGGACACTTACCAAATCGGACTTCGTATGGCGTTTTCCCATTAAGCGACTTCGAGGACTCCGATTTCTGATGTAATTTGCAATTGCGAGAGCTTCTGCCCAAAAAGTTTTTGGTAAACCTGACTGTATGAGAAGGCACCTCGCTATTTCTACGAGGGTCCGGTTTTTGCGTTCGGCAACGCCGTTCTGCTCTGGATTATAAATCACTTTCAATCTTCTTCGAATACCCTCAGATCTAAGGAAAGTGTCGAACGAGTTGTTTATATATTCTGTGCCCTTATCTGACTGCAGTAGAGGTGTGTCAATCGTTCATTTTAAAAGATTCAATCGTTCATTTGTCGTTCAGTTCAATGATTCGTTCTTTTCAATCGTTCATTTTTTCAATCATTTTGGTTTCAGTTTCATTTTTGTTGCCAATAAAATGGGAACTTCTTTTCAAACGTTCATTCCTTTTTTTTGGTTGCGATTCAAAGATAAATGTAGACAAAAACCTACCTTACAAATTAAAAAAATAATACCTTTATTGATAACGCACTTTTTAAAGCACAAAGATCGCATCGTTCACATTGGCAATCAGATTGATTCGGTCTTTGTGATTGTGACCCGTGCCGTATACCAATGTATCCAAATTTCAATTGTTCACATGAACGATATACATTTCGTTCTTTCAAGTCATTCTCAATCAAATGATAGGTACAACGTACAAAACAGACACTGAACACTGCCCGAACCATATGAGAAAGAAACACAAGAAACTACAAACACAAATAAACGGAATTAAACTGAGAACAAATTATTATATGTATCTGTGGTGGTTTTTTATTTCATTCATTTAGATAAGTTTCTTTACCTTTTGATGCGCTTCTGTTTTTTTTTTAGTGTGTTTTTCTTTTTTTGCGTGAATTGAATGAGAACGATTGTAATGAACGAAACATACTTCGCGTCACCTCGTTCATTTGAAAACTGAAATGATTGATACTGGGATTGATTGTTTCGGTTTACTGTGATTGCAATCAATCGTTCTTTTTGGTGAACGGGTCACAAAGACCGAATCAATCACGATTGACACAGCTCTAGACTGCAGACACTTGATAGAAACTCCACTTTCCTTTTCAAGCAACGCCTTCACACTTTGAAACTCCGATAAAACCTGACTTTTCTTTGAAAGAAAACGTACCTCACACCACCTCGAATGATCGTCGATAAACGTTACGAAGTATTTTGCCTCTCCAATAGACTCCGTCCTCATCGGTCCACATACATCGGAGTGTATGAGTTCGAGATGTTGCGATGTGCGCGTTGAGTGTTTTGAAAACGGACCACGCACCATCTTTCCCTGGATACAGGTTTCGCATATGAAGTTGTCGGTGGTTCCAATGACATTGATTCCCTCAATGGTTTTTTTACGGATGGCCTCGGAAAGGTCTCTGATCTCGAAGACAAGCATTTCTCTCCACTGGCATGAACGAAGTAAAGTCCATCTTCTCGTTTTGCGGGTAAAATGACACATCCATCTCTGCCGACCACTTCCGCAGATTCCTTGTCAAACAGCACACGGTATCCTTTGTCAGTTATCTTCCCCACTGACAGTAAATAAGTGCGTAGGTCCGGTATAAAAAGAGCATCTGATAATTCAATTTGCTTAGTCACTTTGTCGTCTTGAAGTTGAATCAATGCTCTTCCACGGGGTTTAATTTCAGCTGATGCGCTACTTGCTAACTGTAGCTTCTTATTGACTACCTTCTCGATTGCTAAAAACTCGTCTGAATTCTTACACATATGAGAAGAACATCCGCTGTCCAAACACCAGGACTGACTCTGAGACTTACCTACAGATTGGGAATGAATTCTGTGGAACATCAGATGAGAAAAACAATAAATGTTCTGATTCAAAATAGCTTTTAACGGCCTTTAGTCCATAGAAATTGGCGTTTCGTCCCGGCGATCTCACTTGGACTCATCAGTTGACTAGTGAGGGCCTTGTCAATACGCAATTTTTATTAAGTTCAGTTCAACTTACATGAATTTTTTGACAAAAATCCAATGTGAACTATATGCAGTCTTTGTTTTTATATGAAGGTTTGTATAATACAAATTCTATATACTACTGAAATACATCAGCCAAGTAGAAGACTTAGCACTATTTAATTGGACTTGTTGAATTATTGATTCAAAATAGCTTTTAACGGCCTTTAGTCCATAAAAATTGGCGTTTCGTCCCGGCGATCTCACTTGGACTCATCAGTTGACTAGTGAGGGCCTTGTTAAAACGCAATTTTTATGGACTAAAGGCCGTTAAAAGCTATTTTGAATCAATAATTCAACAAGTCCAATTAAATAGTCCTAAGTCTTCTACTTGGCTGATGTATTTCAGTAGTATATAGAATTTGTATTATAAAAACCTTCATATAAAAACAAAGCCTGGCCCTGGACAAAAATTTCCAGCTTAATGATTTAGAATTTTAATCTTGTTGGATATAGCTCACATTGGATTTTTTTCAAAAAGTTCATGTAAGTTGAACTGAACTTAATAAAAATTGCGTATTGACAAGGCCCTCACTAGTCAACTAATGAGTCCAAGTAAGATCGCCGTTGAAAGCTATTTTGAATGAATAATTCAACAAGTCCAATTAAATAGTGCTAAGTCTTCTACTTGGCTGATGTATTTCAGTAGTATATTTAATTTGTATTATAAAAACCTTCATAAATGTTCTGCATTCTTTGCATTTTGTGATGGTTTTTCGTCTTTCTGTGGACACTCAGTTCGTTTGTGGCCAATCTTTCTACATCTGTAGCAAAATATTTTGGAATTTCCTTGCTGTTCGGAAGAATTAGTTCTGTTATTGTTTTTAGATTTTGGTTGACCTCGAAATCTCTGATGAAACTTCCCTGCTACCATTGCATTCGGTACGCCGTCGTGTGATTCGCTCTTACGTGCCTCAGACTCTTCTATAATTTTTACACGTAATGCTTCTGGCGATGGCAGATCATCTCGAGACTCGATGGCGCAACGAAAGTTGGCAAAGCTTGATGGCAAACTATATAAAGGGTCCGCCAAATAATTTTTTTTTTTTGAAAATTGCGCAAAACATCGAGTTTAGCTCCGGCTGTGTGGCACGTAGCGCCGTCCTGTTGAAACCAAATGTTGCCAATATCCTCCTATTCAATTTTTGTGAACAAAAATTCGTTCAGCATGGCCCGATAACTATCGCCATTGACTGTAACGGCCACTCCTTGCTCATTTTCGAAAAATGGCCCAATTATGCCTCTCGACCAAAATCCACACCAAACAGTGACTCGTTTTGGGTGTATCAGCTTTTCAATGTATGCGTGCGGGTTTTCTGTGCCCCAAATGCGACAATTTTGCTTGTTTACTGCCCGCCAAGATCAAAATGAGCTTCATCTGAAAAGATGATTTTTTTGGCAAAATCGGCATCTTCTCTAAGTCGATCGCAGGCCCACTTAGCGAAGCGTATACACAACCATATTCGTTCAGCGGAAGGATAAAACTAATTATCTGTGACATGAGACATGAGCTAAGTGTTACCATTCACGAAATAAGCACTAGTTGAAAAAAAAAGTTAGATGGCGGACCCTTTAGAAGCATAATTGCGAGTAAATCGGAATTTATTTCCACTTCCATGTCATGAAGTTTGTCGACTGCATCGAAGAATTTGCCCAAATGAACACGAACGTCTTCACCTTCATACATACGTTGAAGAGTTAGCTGCTTCAAAAATGTTGCCTTTCGGGCAGATCCCTTTGACTGAAAAACAAGGCCCTCACTAGTCAACTGATGAGTCCAAGTGAGATCGCCGGGACAAAACGCCAATTTGTATGGACTAAAGGCCGTTAAAAGCTATTTTGAATCAATAATTCAACAAGTCCAATTAAATAGTGCTAAGTCTTCTACTTGGTTGATGTATTTCAGTAGTATATAGAATTTACACTATAAAAACCTTCATAAATGTTCTGCATTCTTTGCATTTTGTGATGGTTTTTCGTCTTTCTGTGGACACTCAGTTCGTTTGTGGCCAATCTTTCTACATCTGTAGCAAAATATTTTGGAATTTCCTTGCTGTTCGGAAGAATTAGTTCTGTTCTTGTTTTTAGATTTTGGTTGACCTCGAAATCTCTGGTGAAACTTCCCTGCTACCATTGCATTCGGTACGCCGTCGTGTGATTCGCTCTTACGTGCCTCAGACTCTTCTATATATTTTACACGTAATGTTTCTGGCGACGGCAGATCATCTCGAGACTCGATGGCGCAACAAAAGTTGGCAAAGCTTGATGGCAAACTATATAAAGGGTCCGCCAAATAACTTTTTTTTTTTTGAAAATGGCGCAAAACATCGAGTATAGCTCCGGCTGTGTGGCACGTAGCGCCGTCCTGTTGAAACCAAATGTTGCCAATATTCTCCTGTTCAATTTTTGTGAACAAAAATTCGGTCAACATGGCCCGATAACGATCGCCATTGACTGTAACGACCACTCCTTGCTCATTTTCGAAAAATGGCCCAATTATGCCTCTGGACCAAAATCCGCACCAAACAGTGACTCGTTTTGGGTGTATCGGCTTTTCAATGTATGCGACTGGGTTTTCTGTATAGAGTATTCAATCAAAAGAGGATTCAATTAAAAGATATTTAGAATCTTGTAAACTTTATTTGATATAGTTATTAATTATTAGAAATAAGGATTGAACAAAGAAATGAAGTTCGTTGCGTTGAAAAAAGAAAATTAGAATTGTTAACGGCAGTATCTATCAGATGCTGAGGTAAGTTTTAAGGCCTGTTCAGTTTGCTGTCATTATTGTCGTAGGTGACACAGAACGGTGTAAGTAGAACTCCAATAGTTTCATTGTAGAAAATGTACTTTCCGGTGTGCATGTTGAAACCAGTAATGTCGGCAGAATTTTTAGAAGCTTGTGGATGTTAGGAAACAGATCCTTGTTGAACTCTTCGACCACTATGTGTCTAGTAGCACACGGCATAGAAAAAATCAAAATATTTAGAGTTTTTATGCCGGTTTCTCGATTTGTACCGTGTGCGTGTATGACAACTGTGTACACACTTGCATAATGTCCATGGGCCGCTTTAGATATACCGTATGCAGTTCAAGCAAAAGGGGTTATGTCGTTTGCGGTTGTACTTAAAAATTGTCAGGGTAGGTACGGTAGGTACCTTAATACGTTCATTAAAAAATATGAAGAAACCTAGATACTCTTTATACTAAAGTCAGAAAATTTTGAACATTATTAATAACTACAGCAGAAATTTGATTAAAATATCATACCTACCGAAGCGAAAAAGTTTGATTTAGAAATGCACTCCTTAAACATTTCGGGGTGGATCAAACCCCTGTGATCCCCCCCTGGTTACGGCCTTGCATATATATACATATATCCGGTTCCTACCCTCGCATAGATAAATGTACTTATCTTTCTCTATGTTTTCAAATTCTTGAAATTTCTTTTTTTTTCTTCTTTACACTTCAAATAAAATTAAGTATGGTAAAATTCAAATATAGATATAAAGAAAAATTACTATCGCGTAAAAGAATAAAAAAACTAAATTTAAAACAAAGAAAAACTATTGAAAAGAAAACAAATAGGAAAAAAAGCTGAAAGATACTTCCTTAAATGTTGTCTAGTTCTTTTTCCTTACAGTTATAACTTTACTGTATGTTAGATGTATATAATGTATGTAGGTATATGGTTATATTCAAAGAATGAATGTTAATTAATTTAATAATTCAATGCTCAAAATTCGTTTTCACTTATCCGCTACTTTGCACCCTTCAGCTTTTTGTTGTCTGCCTATTGGGGTGCCTCGTGGCCAAAAGAAATCCTCGCGCTTTAATTGGTTTTGACCTCCAAAGCAAGGCAGAGGTCGAGATTGATGATATACAATTTTATAAAGATATATGAGCTTCTATACATGCGTGTACATATATATATTTAAATTTCCGTAGAATATATAGTATCCAACCAGGTCGTAAGTACGGCTGCGCCTGACACAGGAGAAAATCCCAAATCCTCAACCTAAAATATATGTTTACACGAGCTTTTATTTCTGATCTAAATCACACTTTTTTTTCATATATCTAGATATAGTTCATTTATAGGTATCACAATTATCATTTACCTCTGCTTATCAGATGGGAAGATATTTTCATCTTTAGCAAAAGAGCAAAAAAAAATCAATTGCCTTTACAAGAGATATTTCTTTTTCCGTTGTAATAGGCATTATTTGATAAGTAGGTATATCAGTTGTTTTGTACCGTACTGCCTTGTTTCAGCGAGATGATTGCGTTTGCGCACTTACTTTTGAAATGGAAAGAAAATATTCGTTGCCCTTCAAAGGTTTATTATCTTATCGACCTACTTCCGTTTTCCTTTTATGCCCTTCTCTTTTCTTCTCCTATACAAAGCTTCCAATCTCATTTTGCGAAAACAAATTCTTCCTTCCTCCCTTTGACTGGAAAACTAGGTTTTTTCCCCGTCTCAGTCTGCCATACTGCTTGATCACAACTAAAGGTGTTTCCTTCTTTCTCATACAAGCATGTATACATGTGCGTACTAAGTACCTTATGATACTTCCATTGTTTTAAGGATAACAAATGTTAGAGAATAAAGCTCAAATGAAAACAAAAACGATCCTATGTATAGACTTGAAACATTAGTCCCTTAGTAGCAACCTAATGAACTAATAAAATCAACGCAAATAAAAGTAATGAAGTACTATGTTAATCCTGCCAATTTTCAAAATTCACGCTATCTACTACTTTTCATCCTATTCCTACAAAAATTCACCTATACATCGCGCTGCCTACGTTAGATTTCCCCTCTTTACAGTTTATTTCATTTAATTTGCATTTTTCTTAGAAGTTGGTTTTATTATTCGTCGTGTACCTATATACAAAAAATTGCCAAAAGGAATATAAACATAATCGTTACCTACTGTTTAGGTGTAGCGCTGGTTAATTCTCTAATTAACTTTTTATCAAATAAAACTCGATTTCTTTTGTATAACGTTATAAAAAATCTTTAATTCTCAAAATATATATATTGTCGGGTGAAGGTTCTCGAAAAGAATGCGACTTTTTTTAATTCATCAAGGTTAAAACGATGACTGCATAATTTTACATAAATCGTCAATTTGACAAGAAGTGTCATATTGGGCTGTTACTCGTTATTTTTAATAGTATTACTATTTAGTTTATATTTAAAAGTGTTATACATATTTAATTTTTAGTGTTTTATTTGTATTTAAAAATAATAAATGCCAATATATAAGTTGTGGGTTAAACATTCTCCTCCCCGGTGAACGATGTTCGCAATCTAGTACCTGAGCCGCCCCTGGTAAATGCCTTCATTTCAATTGTTGCACTAGGGTTACTCCAGCTTTGGTTTTTTTTTGTCGACTTTCTTTGATACATGTAAAGCAAAAAAACTTAAGCAACAGAACAATCAAGAGAAACACAATTCAAGGACAAAACAACACTAACAGTTATGAAAATGCATCAAATGGGACGAAACGCCAATTTTTATGGACTGAAGGCCGTTAAAAGCTATTTTGAATCAATAATTCAACAAGTCCAATTAAATAGTGCTAAGTCTTCTACTTGGCTGATGTATTTCAGTAGTATATAGAATTTGTATTATAAAAACCTTCATAAATGTTCTGCATTCTTTGCATTTTGTGATGGTTTTTCGTCTTTCTGTGGACACTCAGTTCGTTTGTGGCCAATCTTTCTACATCTGTAGCAAAATATTTTGGAATTTCCTTGCTGTTCGGAAGAATTAGTTCTGTTCTTGTTTTTAGATTTTGGTTGACCTCGAAATCTCTGGTGAAACTTCCCTGCTACCATTGCATTTGGTACGCCGTCGTGTGATTCGCTCTTACGTGCCTCAGACTCTTCTATATATTTTACACGTAATGTTTCTGGCGACGGCAGATCATCTCGAGACTCGATGGCGCAACAAAAGTTGGCAAAGCTTGATGGCAAACTATATAAAGGGTCCGCCAAATAACTTTTTTTTTTTGAAAATGGCGCAAAACATTGAGTATAGCTCCGGCTGTGTGGCACGTAGCGCCGTCCTGTTGAAACCAAATGTTGCCAATATCCTCCTATTCAATTTTTGTGAACAAAAATTCGTTCAACATGGCCCGATAACGATCGCCATTGACTGTAACGGCCACTCCTTGCTCATTTTCGAAAAATGGCCCAATTATGCCTCTGGACCAAAATCCGCACCAAATAGTGACTCGTTTTGGGTGTATCGGCTTTTCAATGTACGCGTCTGGGTTTTCTGTGCCCCAAATGCGACAATTTTGAATTTTGCTCGTTTACTCCCCGCCAAGATCAAAATGAGCTTCATCTGAAAAGATAATTTTTTTTGGCAAAATCGGCATCTTCTCTAAGTCGATCGCAGGCCCACTTAGCGAAGCGTATACACAACCATATTTGTTCAGCGGAAGGATAAAACTAATTATCTGTCAAATCAGACATGAGCTAAGTTTTACCATTCACGAAATAAGCACTAGTTGAAAAAAAAAAACGTTAGATAGCGGACCCTTTAGAAGCATAATTGCGAGTAAATCGGAATTTATTTCCACTTCCACGTCATGAAGTTTGTCGACTGCATCGAAGAATTTGCCCAAATGAACACGAACGTCTTCACCTTCATACATACGTTGAAGAGTTAGCTGCTTCAAAAATGTTGCCTTTCGGGCAGGTCCCTTTGACTGAAAAACGCTTTCGAGTTTCAACCAAACATCCCTAGAAGTCGCGCACCCTTTCACTTGTGTCATAATTATTTCAATTTTCCTAGTACCTGCCGCATTCATTTCGCGTTTCTTGTACATATATACCGAACAAAATGGAGGATGTCTGTCTGAAGAATATTTCTAATTCGAACAATCCACTGGGCCCATAACCTAGTAGAGCAGAGTATTCAATCAAAAGAGGTTTCAATTAAAAGATATTTAGAATCTTGTAAACTTTATTTGATATAGTTATTAATTATTAGAAATAAGGATTGAACAAAGAAATGAAGTTCGTTGCGACGCGTTGAAAAAAGAAAATTAGAATTGTTAACGGCAGTATCTATCAGATGCTGAGGTAAGTTTTAAGGCCTGTTCAGTTTGCTGTCATTATTGTCGTAGGTGACACAGAACGGTGTAAGTAGAACTCCAATAGTTTCACTGTCGAAAATGTTCTTTCCGGTGTGCATGTTGAAACCAGTAATGTCGGCAGAATTTTTAGAAGCTTGTGGATGTTAGGAAACAGATCCTTGTTGAACTCTTCGACCACTATGTGTCTAGTAGCACACGGCATAGAAAAAATCAAAATATTTAGAGTTTTTATGCCGGTTT
Organism: Leucozona laternaria; assembly: GCA_932273885.2. NCBI lineage: Eukaryota > Metazoa > Arthropoda > Insecta > Diptera > Syrphidae > Leucozona > Leucozona laternaria. Next base: position 117,903,643 of record OW026366.1, read on the forward strand.
CTCGATTTGTACCGTGTGCGTGTATGACAACTGTGTACACACTTGCATAATGTCCATGGGCCGCTTTAGATATACCGTATGCAGTTCAAGCAAAAGGGGTTATGTCGTTTGCGGTTGTACTTAAAAATTGTCAGGGTAGGTACGGTAGGTACCTTAATACGTTCATTAAAAAATATGAAGAAACCTAGATACTCTTTATACTAAAGTCAGAAAATTTTGAACATTATTAATAACTACAGCAGAAATTTGATTAAAATATCATACCTACCGAAGCGAAAAAGTTTGATTTAGAAATGCACTCCTTAAACATTTCGGGGTGGATCAAACCCCTGTGATCCCCCCCTGGTTACGGCCTTGCATATATATACATATATCCGGTTCCTACCCTCGCATAGATAAATGTACTTATCTTTCTCTATGTTTTCAAATTCTTGAAATTTCTTTCTTTTTCTTCTTTACACTTCAAATAAAATTAAGTATGGTAAAATTCAAATATAGATATAAGAAAAATTACTATCGCGTAAAAGAATAAAAAAACTAAATTTAAAACAAAGAAAAACTATTGAAAAGAAAAAAAATAGGAAAAAAAGCTGAAAGATACTTCTTTAAATGTTGTCTAGTTCTTTTTCCTTACAGTTATAACTTTACTGTATGTTAGATGTATATAATGTATGTAGGTAGATGGTTATATTCAAAGAATGAATGTTAATTAATTTAATAATTCAATGCTCAAAATTCGTTTTCACTTATCCGCTACTTTGCACCCTTCAGCTTTTTGTTGTCAGCCTATTGGGGTGCCTCGTGGCCAAAAGAAATCCTCGCGCTTTAATTGGTTTTGACCTCCAAAGCAAGGCAGAGGTCGAGATTGATGATATACAATTTTATAAAGATATATGAGCTTCTATACATGCGTGTACATATATATATTTAAATTTCCGTAGAATATATAGTATCCAACCAGGTCGTAAGTACTGCTGCGCCTGACACAGGAGAAAATCCCAAATCCTCAACCTAAAATATATGTTTACACGAGCTTTTATTTCTGATCTAAATCACACTTTTTTTTCATATATCTAGATATAGTTCATTTATAGGTATCACAATTATCATTTACCTCTGCTTATCAGATGGGAAGATATTTTCATCTTTAGCAAAAGAGCAAAAAAAAATCAATTGCCTTTACAAGAGATATTTCTTTTTCCGTTGTAATAGGCATTATTTGATAAGTAGGTATATCAGTTGTTTTGTACCGTACTGCCTTGTTTCAGCGAGATGATTGCGTTTGCGCACTTACTTTTGAAATGGAAAGAAAATATTCGTTGCCCTTCAAAGGTTTATTATCTTATCGACCTACTTCCGTTTTCCTTTTATGCCCTTCTCTTTTCTTCTCCTATACAAAGCTTCCAATCTCATTTTGCGAAAACAAATTCTTCCTTCCTCCCTTTGACTGGAAAACTAGGTTTTTTCCCCGTCTCAGTCTGCCATACTGCTTGATCACAACTAAAGGTGTTTCCTTCTTTCTCATACAAGCATGTATACATGTGCGTACTAAGTACCTTATGATACTTCCATTGTTTTAAGGATAACAAATGTTAGAGAATAAAGCTCAAATGAAAACAAAAACGATCCTATGTATAGACTTGAAACATTAGTCCCTTAGTAGCAACCTAATGAACTAATAAAATCAACGCAAATAAAAGTAATGAAGTACTATGTTAATCCTGCCAATTTTCAAAATTCACGCTATCTACTACTTTTCATCCTATTCCTACAAAAATTCACCTATACATCGCGCTGCCTACGTTAGATTTCCCCTCTTTACAGTTTATTTCATTTAATTTGCATTTTTCTTAGAAGTTGGTTTTATTATTCGTCGTGTACCTATATACAAAAAATTGCCAAAAGGAATATAAACATAATCGTTACCTACTGTTTAGGTGTAGCGCTGGTTAATTCTCTAATTAACTTTTTATCAAATAAAACTCGATTTCTTTTGTATAACGTTATAAAAAATCTTTAATTCTCAAAATATATATATTGTCGGGTGAAGGTTCTCGAAAAGAATGCGACTTTTTTTAATTCATCAAGGTTAAAACGATGACTGCATAATTTTACATAAATCGTCAATTTGACAAGAAGTGTCATATTGGGCTGTTACTCGTTATTTTTAATAGTATTACTATTTAGTTTATATTTAAAAGTGTTATACATATTTAATTTTTAGTGTTTTATTTGTATTTAAAAATAATAAATGCCAATATATAAGTTGTGGGTTAAACATTCTCCTCCCCGGTGAACGATGTTCGCAATCTAGTACCTGAGCCGCCCCTGGTAAATGCCTTCATTTCAATTGTTGCACTAGGGTTACTCCAGCTTTGGTTTTTTTTTGTCGACTTTCTTTGATACATGTAAAGCAAAAAAACTTAAGCAACAGAACAATCAAGAGAAACACAATTCAAGGACAAAACAACACTAACAGTTATGAAAATGCATCAAAAGGGACGAAACGCCAATTTTTATGGACTGAAGGCCGTTAAAAGCTATTTTGAATCAATAATTCAACAAGTCCAATTAAATAGTGCTAAGTCTTCTACTTGGCTGATGTATTTCAGTAGTATATAGAATTTGTATTATAAAAACCTTCATAAATGTTCTGCATTCTTTGCATTTTGTGATGGTTTTTCGTCTTTCTGTGGACACTCAGTTCGTTTGTGGCCAATCTTTCTACATCTGTAGCAAAATATTTTGGAATTTCCTTGCTGTTCGGAAGAATTAGTTCTGTTCTTGTTTTTAGATTTTGGTTGACCTCGAAATCTCTGGTGAAACTTCCCTGCGACCATTGCATTTGGTACGCCGCACAGTGGTGCGAGAGCGGAAAAAAGTCTTTTGAAAAAGTCATGTCTATCGTTTTAAACTTTATGTTTAAGTACTCTTAGATAACCCGAGCGTATGATTTAAAAGTATTTTTTAACATATATATTGTATGTTCTGATTTACAAGCCCTCAAAGTTGAAAAATAATTTTACTCAAATCGCGAACCGTATTTTCAACAAATTTTGAGATGTTTTTTTCCGAAGTTCCTGTAGATAAATTCTCTAGCTTCTTAAATAATTTAATTGGTCTATTTTCGATTATCTAAAAATAAAAAAAAATATTGATTATTTATAAAAGATACCTTCTATAAGTAGCCTGAAGCTTTAGTACTAAGAAAAAATGATTTTTTTTAAACTTTTTGATTAAAAAAAACAGCTCCAAAAGATACCAAGAAAGTAAGTATGCCACCATATGCTCCATATATTCATGTTAAAGCACAGAAAAAATCAGCTGCAGATACGTGCAGATGTGGAAGTTATGCTCAAAAATGTTTCACTCAATCGGATTTCAAAAAACTCCGTCTTGACGGTGGTGTTTACCAAAAAGTTTGATTACTTCGGTATTAATTGTCAGAATGAACTGGTTAAGCCTATTATTTTAAGAAAAAATGTCAAACTTTATTTTAAAAATAAAACAAAATTAATACATTGACCCAGGGCTGAGAATTTCGATTTTTGCGAAACCATTTATTTCTGCCTGGAAAATTTTTCAACTTTCAACTAAATTTTATTGAAAGCAACACACGAAAAATAATATAGTTTTATGATATTTTGAATTATATGATAGAGCTTAATACAAAATAAAGAAAAGGATTAGGGATAATCTTTTATTTTTTTTTAATTTTTCGCTAAAAGTAGGGCAGGTAAAAATAAAAAAAGGTGTTTTTTTTAAGTTTTATTGCTTTGTTTTTGTTGTGTATTGCGTAATTTTGTATTACCTGTAAGGATTAGTAATGGCTTATTAGATTAAAATCTCTTACTTAAATCTATATATATAAAGGATTAATGAAAAAAAGTCAGTATTGAGTTATTGAGCATTTGTGCAAGGTGTGTAAGACAAATTTTTACTCTTTGATCAACCAATAAGTGAACGTGAAGTGAAATATAAAAACAAACATATTTAGTGAATTCAATACATTAAAATATACATAGTTAATAATAATATTTTATTCAAAATAAAAAGTTCAGGTTTTACTAAAAAAAACTTTTATTTAAATATAACATCAAAACCCTCAAATTTTATAAAAATGTCAATAACTTTTTTTCTAACAATTTTTTCTTGACCAAATTTTGACCAAGCATGTATAAGACTAATCTTAACATGTTTGTCAAATTTCATTAAAATTCGTTTAATAGTTCAGATTTTACAGACTTTTTTCCGCTCTCCCATACAAACATCAAAACACTCAAATTTTAGAAAAAAAGTCAATAACTTTTTTACTAATGATTTTTTCTTAGCCAAATTTTGACAAAATGTGTATAAGACTAATTTAAAAATGCGAATCAAATTTGATCTTAATCCGTTAAACAGTTCAGATGTTACAGATTACTTTTCCGCTCTCCCATACAAACATCAAATCCCTCAAATTTTAGAAAAATGTCAATAACTTTGTTTGTAATTATTTTTTTTCAACCAAATTTTGACCAAATATGTATAAGACTAATATAAACATGTTTGCCAAATTTCATTGAAATCTGTTGAACCGTTCAGATAAAACAGACTTTTTTCCGCTCTCCCATACAAACCGAACCACTGTGCGCCGTCGTGTGATTCGCTCTTACGTGCCTCAGACTCTTCTATATATTTTACACGTAATGTTTCTGGCGACGGCAGATCATCTCGAGACTCGATGGCGCAACAAAAGTTGGCAAAGCTTGATGGCAAACTATATAAAGGGTCCGCCAAATAACTTTTTTTTTTGAAAATGGCGCAAAACATTGAGTATAGCTCCGGCTGTGTGGCACGTAGCGCCGTCCTGTTGAAACCAAATGTTGCCAATATCCTCCTATTCAATTTTTGTGAACAAAAATTCGATCAACATGGCCCGATAACGATCGCCATTGACTGTAACGGCCACTCCTTGCTCATTTTCGAAAAATGGCCCAATTATGCCTCTGGACCAAAATCCGCACCAAATAGTGACTCGTTTTGGGTGTATCGGCTTTTCAATGTATGCGTCTGGGTTTTCTGTGCCCCAAATGCGACAATTTTGAATTTTGCTTGTTTACTCCCCGCCAAGATCAAAATGAGCTTCATCTGAAAAGATAATTTTTTTTGGCAAAATCGGCATCTTCTCTAAGTCGATCGCAGGCCCACTTAGCGAAGCGTATACACAACCATATTTGTTCAGCGGAAGGATAAAACTAATTATCTGTCAAATCAGACATGAGCTAAGTTTTACCATTCACGAAATAAGCACTAGTTGAAAAAAAAAAACGTTAGATAGCGGACCCTTTAGAAGCATAATTGCGAGTAAATCGGAATTTATTTCCACTTCCACGTCATGAAGTTTGTCGACTGCATCGAAGAATTTGCCCAAATGAACACGAACGTCTTCACCTTCATACATACGTTGAAGAGTTAGCTGCTTCAAAAATGTTGCCTTTCGGGCAGGTCCCTTTGACTGAAAAACGCTTTCGAGTTTCAACCAAACATCCCTAGAAGTCGCGCATCCTTTCACTTGTGTCATAATTGTTTCAATTTTCCTAGTACCTGCCGCATTCATTTCGCGTTTCTTGTACATATATACCGAACAAAATGGAGGATGTCTGTCTGGAGAATATTTCTAATTCGAACAATCCACTGGACCCATAACCTAGTTGAGCAGAGTATTCAATCAAAAGAGGATTCAATTAAAAGATATTTAGAATCTTGTAAACTTTATTTGATATAGTTATTAATTATTAGAAATAAGGATTGAACAAAGAAATGAAGTTCGTTGCGACGCGTTGAAAAAAGAAAATTAGAATTGTTAACGGCAGTATCTATCAGATGCTGAGGTAAGTTTTAAGGCATGTTCAGTTTGCTGTCATTATTGTCGTAGAAGACAGAACGGTGTAAGTAGAACTCCAATAGTTTCACTGTCGAAAATGTTCTTTCCGGTGTGCATGTTGAAACCAGTAATGTCGGCAGAATTTTTAGAAGCTTGTGGATGTTAGGAAACAGATCCTTGTTGAACTCTTCGACCACTATGTGTCTAGTAGCACACGGCATAGAAAAAATCAAAATATTTAGAGTTTTTATGCCGGTTTCTCGATTTGCACCGTGTGCGTGTATGACAACTGTGTACACACTTGCATAATGTCCATGGGCCGCTTTAGATATACCGTATGCAGTTCAAGCAAAAGGGGTTATGTCGTTTGCGGTTGTACTTAAAAATTGTCAGGGTAGGTACGGTAGGTACCTTAATACGTTCATTAAAAATTATGAAGAAACCTAGATACTCTTTATACTACAGCAGAAATTTGATTAAAATATCATACCTACCGAAGCGAAAAAGTTTGATTTAGAAATGCACTCCTTAATCATTTCGGGGTGGATCAAACCCCTGTGATCCCCCCCTGGTTACGGCCTTGCATATATATACATATATCCGGTTCTTACCCTCGCATAGATAAATGTACTTATCTTTCTCTATGTTTTCAAATTCTTGAAATTTCTTTTTTTTTCTTCTTTACACTTCAAATAAAATTAAGTATGGTAATATTCAAATATAGATATAAGAAAAATTACTATCGCGTAAAAGAATAAAAAAACTAAATTTAAAACAAAGAAAAACTATTGAAAAGAAAAAAAATAGGAAAAAAAGCTGAAAGATACTTCTTTAAATGTTGTCTAGTTCTTTTTCCTTACAGTTATAACTTTACTGTATGTTAGATGTATATAATGTATGTAGGTATATGGTTATATTCAAAGAATGAATGTTATTTAATTTAATAATTCAATGCTCAAAATTCGTTTTCACTTATCCGCTACTTTGCACCCTTCAGCTTTTTGTTATCTGCCTATTGGGGTGCCTCGTGGCCAAAAGAAATCCTCGCGCTTTGATTGGTTTTGACCTCCAAAGCAAGGCAGAGGTCGAGATTGATGATATACAATTTTATAAAGATATATGAGCTTCTATACATGCGTGTACATATATATATTTAAATTTCCGTAGAATATATAGTATCCAACCAGGTCGTAAGTACGGCTGCGCCTGACACAGGAGAAAATCCCAAATCCTCAACCTAAAATATATGTTTACACGAGCTATTATTTCTGATCTAAATCACACTTTTTTTTCATATATCTAGATATAGTTCATTTATAGGTATCACAATTATCATTTACCTCTGCTTATCAGATGGGAAGATATTTTCATCTTTAGCAAAAGAGCAAAAAAAAATCAATTGCCTTTACAAGAGATATTTCTTTTTCCGTTGTAATAGGCATTATTTGATAAGTAGGTATATCAGTTGTTTTGTACCGTACTGCCTTGTTTCAGCGAGATGATTGCGTTTGCGCACTTACTTTTGAAATGGAAAGAAAATCTTCGTTGCCCTTCAAAGGTTTATTATCTTATCGACCTACTTCCGTTTTCCTTATATGCCCTTCTCTTTTCTTCTCCTATACAAAGCTTCCAATCTCATTTTGCGAAAACAAATTCTTCCTTCCTCCCTTTGACTGGAAAACTAGGTTTTTTCCCCGTCTCAGTCTGCCATACTGCTTGATCACAACTAAAGGTGTTTCCTTCTTTCTCATACAAGCATGTATACATGTGCGTACTAAGTACCTTATGATACTTCCATTTTTTAAGGATAACAAATGTTAGAGAATAAAGCTCAAATGAAAACAAAAACGATCCTATGTATAGACTTGAAACATTAGTCCCTTAGTAGCAACCTAATGAACTAATAAAATCAACGCAAATAAAAGTAATGAAGTACTATGTTAATCCTGCCAATTTTCAAAATTCACGCTATCTACTACTTTTCATCCTATTCCTACAAAAATTCACCTATACATCGCGCTGCCTACGTTAGATTTCCCCTCTTTACAGTTTATTTCATTTAATTTGCATTTTTCTTAGAAGTTGGTTTTATTATTCGTCGTGTACCTATATACAAAAAATTGCCAAAAGGAATATAAACATAATCGTTACCTACTGTTTAGGTGTAGCGCTGGTTAATTTTCTAATTAACTTTTTATCAAATAAAACTCGATTTCTTTTGTATAACGTTATAAAAAATCTTTAATTCTCAAAATATATATATTGTCGGGTGAAGGTTCTCGAAAAGAATGCGACTTTTTTTAATTCATCAAGGTTAAAACGATGACTTTGCATAATTTTACATAAATCGTCAATTTGACAAGAAGTGTCATATTGGGCTGTTACTCGTTATTTTTAATAGTATTACTATTTAGTTTATATTTAAAAGTGTTATACATATTTAATTTTTAGTGTTTTATTTGTATTTAAAAATAATAAATGCCAATATATAAGTTGTGGGTTAAACATTCTCCTCCCCGGTGAACGATGTTCGCAATCTAGTACCTGAGCCGCCCCTGGTAAATGCCTTCATTTCAATTGTTGCACTAGGGTTACTCCAGCTTTGGTTTTTTTTTGTCGACTTTCTTTGATACATGTAAAGCAAAAAAACTTAAGCAACAGAACAATCAAGAGAAACACAATTCAAGGACAAAACAACAATAACAGTTATGAAAATGCATCAAAAGGGACGAAACGCCAATTTGTATGGACTGAAGGCCGTTAAAAGCTATTTTGAATCAATAATTCAACAAGTCCAATTAAATAGTGCTAAGTCTTCTACTTGGCTGATGTATTTCAGTAGTATATAGAATTTGTATTATAAAAACCTTCATAAATGTTCTGCATTCTTTGCATTTTGTGATGGTTTTTCGTCTTTCTGTGGACACTCAGTTCGTTTGTGGCCAATCTTTCTACATCTGTAGCAAAATATTTTGGAATTTCCTTGCTGTTCGGAAGAATTAGTTCTGTTCTTGTTTTTAGATTTTGGTTGACCTCGAAATCTCTGGTGAAACTTCCCTGCTACCATTGCATTCGGTACGCCGTCGTGTGATTCGCTCTTACGTGCCTCAGACTCTTCTATATATTTTACACGTAATGTTTCTGGCGACGGCAGATCATCTCGAGACTCGATGGCGCAACAAAAGTTGGCAAAGCTTGATGGCAAACTATATAAAGGGTCCGCCAAATAACTTTTTTTTTTTTGAAAATGGCGCAAAACATCGAGTATAGCTCCGGCTGTGTGGCACGTAGCGCCGTCCTGTTGAAACCAAATGTTGCCAATATCCTCCTATTCAATTTTTGTGAACAAAAATTCGTTCAACATGGCCCGATAACGATCGCCATTGACTGTAACGGCCACTCCTTGCTCATTTTCGAAAAATGGCCCAATTATGCCTCTGGACCAAAATCCGCACCAAACAGTGACTCGTTTTGGGTGTATCGGCTTTTCAATGTATGCGTCTGGGTTTTCTGTGCCCCAAATGCGACAATTTTGCTTGTTTACTCCCCGCCAAGATCAAAATGAGCTTCATCTGAAAAGATAATTTTTTTTGGCAAAATCGGCATCTTCTCTAAGTCGATCGCAGGCCCACTTAGCGAAGCGTATACACAACCATATTTGTTCAGCGGAAGGATAAAACTAATTTTCTGTCAAATCAGACATGAGCTAAGTTTTACCATTCACGAAATAAGCACTAGTTGAAAAAAATAACGTTAGATGGCGGACCCTTTAGAAGCATAATTGCGAGTAAATCGGAATTTATTTCCACTTCCACGTCATGAAGTTTGTCGACTGCATCGAAGAATTTGCCCAAATGAACACGAACGTCTTCACCTTCATACATACGTTGAAGAGTTAGCTGCTTCAAAAATGTTGCCTTTCGGGCAGGTCCCTTTGACTGAAAAACGCTTTCGAGTTTCAACCAAACATCCCTAGAAGTCGCGCATCCTTTCACTTGTGTCATAATTGTTTCAATTTTCCTAGTACCTGCCGCATTCATTTCGCGTTTCTTGTACATATATACCGAACAAAATGGAGGATGTCTGTCTGGAGAATATTTCTAATTCGAACAATCCACTGGGCCCATAACCTAGTAGAGCAGAGTATTCAATCAAAAGAGGATTCAATTAAAAGATGTTTAGAATCTTGTAAACTTTATTTGATATAGTTATTAATTATTAGAAATAAGGATTGAACAAAGAAATGAAGTTCGTTGCGACGCGTTGAAAAAAGAAAATTAGAATTGTTAACGGCAGTATCTATCAGATGCTGAGGTAAGTTTTAAGGCCTGTTCAGTTTGCTGTCATTATTGTCGTAGGTGACACAGAACGGTGTAAGTAGAACTCCAATAGTTTCATTGTCGAAAATGTTCTTTCCGGTGTGCATGTTGAAACCAGTAATGTCGGCAGAATTTTTAGAAGCTTGTGGATGTTAGGAAACAGATCCTTGTTGAACTCTTCGACCACTATGTGTCTAGTAGCACACGGCATAGAAAAAATCAAAATATTTAGAGTTTTTATGCCGGTTTCTCGATTTGTACCGTGTGCGTGTATGACAACTGTGTACACACTTGCATAATGTCCATGGGCCGCTTTAGATATACCGTATGCAGTTCAAGCAAAAGGGGTTATGTCGTTTGCGGTTGTACTTAAAAATTGTCAGGGTAGGTACGGTAGGTACCTTAATGCGTTCATTAAAAATTATGAAGAAACCTAGATACTCTTTATACTAAAGTCAGAAAATTTTGAACATTATTAATAACTACAGCAGAAATTTGATTAAAATATCATACCTACCGAAGCGAAAAAGTTTGATTTAGAAATGCACTCCTTAAACATTTCGGGGTGGATCAAACCCCTGTGATCCCCCCCTGGTTACGGCCTTGCATATATATACATATATCCGGTTCCTACGCTCGCATAGATAAATGTACTTATCTTTCTCTATGTTTTCAAATTCTTGAAATTTCTTTTTTTTTCTTCTTTACACTTCAAATAAAATTAAGTATGGTAAAATTCAAATACAGATATAAGAAAAATTACTATCGCGTAAAAGAATAAAAAAACTAAATTTAAAACAAAGAAAAACTATTGAAAAGAAAAAAAATAGGAAAAAAAGCTGAAAGATACTTCTTTAAATGTTGTCTAGTTCTTTTTCCTTACAGTTATAACTTTACTGTATGTTAGATGTATATAATGTATGTAGGTATATGGTTATATTCAAAGAATGAATGTTAATTAATTTAATAATTCAATGCTCAAAATTCGTTTTCACTTATCCGCTACTTTGCACCCTTCAGCATTTTGTTGTCTGCCTATTGGGGTGCCTCGTGGCCAAAAGAAATCCTCGCGCTTTAATTGGTTTTGACCTCCAAAGCAAGGCAGAGGTCGAGATTGATGATATACAATTTTATATAGATATATGAGCTTCTATACATGCGTGTACATATATATATTTAAATTTCCGTAGAATATATAGTATCCAACCAGGTCGTAAGTACGGCTGCGCCTGACACAGGAGAAAATCCCAAATCCTCAACCTAAAATATATGTTTACACGAGCTTTTATTTCTGATCTAAATCACACTTTTTTTTCATATATCTAGATATAGTTCATTTATAGGTATCACAATTATCATTTACCTCTGCTTATCAGATGGGAAGATATTTTCATCTTTAGCAAAAGAGCAAAAAAAAATCAATTGCCTTTACAAGAGATATTTCTTTTTTCGTTGTAATAGGCATTATTTGATAAGTAGGTATATCAGTTGTTTTGTACCGTACTGCCTTGTTTCAGCGAGATGATTGCGTTTGCGCACTTACTTTACCTTCAAAGGTTTATTATCTTATCGACCTACTTCCGTTTTCCTTTTATGCCCTTCTCTTTTCTTCTCCTATACAAAGCTTCCAATCTCATTTTGCGAAAACAAATTCTTCCTTCCTCCCTTTGACTGGAAAACTAGGTTTTTTCCCCGTCTCAGTCTGCCATACTGCTTGATCACAACTAAAGGTGTTTCCTTCTTTCTCATACAAGCATGTATACATGTGCGTACTAAGTACCTTATGATACTTCCATTTTTTAAGGATAACAAATGTTAGAGAATAAAGCTCAAATGAAAACAAAAACGATCCTATGTATAGACTTGAAACATTAGTCCCTTAGTAGCAACCTAATGAACTAATAAAATCAACGCAAATAAAAGTAATGAAGTACTATGTTAATCCTGCCAATTTTCAAAATTCACGCTATCTACTACTTTTCATCCTATTCCTACAAAAATTCACCTATACATCGCGCTGCCTACGTTAGATTTCCCCTCTTTACAGTTTATTTCATTTAATTTGCATTTTTCTTAGAAGTTGGTTTTATTATTCGTCGTGTACCTATATACAAAAAATTGCCAAAAGGAATATAAACATAATCGTTACCTACTGTTTAGGTGTAGCGCTGGTTAATTTTCTAATTAACTTTTTATCAAATAAAACTCGATTTCTTTTGTATAACGTTATAAAAAATCTTTAATTCTCAAAATATATATATTGTCGGGTGAAGGTTCTCGAAAAGAATGCGACTTTTTTTAATTCATCAAGGTTAAAACGATGACTGCATAATTTTACATAAATCGTCAATTTGACAAGAAGTGTCATATTGGGCTGTTACTCGTTATTTTTAATAGTATTACTATTTAGTTTATATTTAAAAGTGTTATACATATTTAATTTTTAGTGTTTTATTTGTATTTAAAAATAATAAATGCCAATATATAAGTTGTGGGTTAAACATTCTCCTCCCCGGTGAACGATGTTCGCAATCTAGTACCTGAGCCGCCCCTGGTAAATGCCTTCATTTCAATTGTTGCACTAGGGTTACTCCAGCTTTGGTTTTTTTTTGTCGACTTTCTTTGATACATGTAAAGCAAAAAAACTTAAGCAACAGAACAATCAAGAGAAACACAATTCAAGGACAAAACAACAATAACAGTTATGAAAATGCATCAAATGGGACGAAACGCCAATTTTTATGGACTGAAGGCCATAATTCAACGAGTCCAATTAAATAGTGCTAAGTCTTCTACTTGGCTGATGTATTTCAGTAGTATATAGAATTTGTATTATAAAAACCTTCATAAATGTTCTGCATTCTTTGTGATGGTTTTTCGTCTTTCTGTGGACACTCAGTTCGTTTGTGGCCAATCTTTCTACATCTGTAGCAAAATATTTTGGAATTTCCTTGCTGTTCGGAAGAATTAGTTCTGTTCTTGTTTTTAGATTTTGGTTGACCTCGAAATCTCTGGTGAAACTTCCCTGCTACCATTGCATTCGGTACGCCGTCGTGTGATTCGCTCTTACGTGCCTCAGACTCTTCTATATATTTTACACGTAATGTTTCTGGCGACGGCAGATCATCTCGAGACTCGATGGCGCAACAAAAGTTGGCAAAGCTTGATGGCAAACTATATAAAGGGTCCGCCAAATAACTTTTTTTTTTTTTGAAAATGGCGCAAAACATCGAGTATAGCTCCGGCTGTGTGGCACGTAGCGCCGTCCTGTTGAAACCAAATGTTGCCAATATCCTCCTATTCAATTTTTGTGAACAAAAATTCGTTCAACATGGCCCGATAACGATCGCCATTGACTGTAACGGCCACTCCTTGCTCATTTTCGAAAAATGGCCCAATTATGCCTCTGGACCAAAATCCGCACCAAACAGTGACTCGTTTTGGATGTATCGGCTTTTCAATGTATGCGTCTGGGTTTTCTGTGCCCCAAATGCGACAATTTTGCTTGTTTACTCCCCGCCAAGATCAAAATGAGCTTCATCTGAAAAGATAATTTTTTTTTGGCAAAATCGGCATCTTCTCTAAGTCGATCGCAGGCCCACTTAGCGAAGCGTATACACAACCATATTTGTTCAGCGGAAGGATAAAACTAATTATCTGTCAAATCAGACATGAGCTAAGTTTTACCATTCACGAAATAAGCACTAGTTGAAAAAAAAAACGTTAGATGGCGGACCCTTTAGAAGCATAATTGCGAGTAAATCGGAATTTATTTCCACTTCCACGTCATGAAGTTTGTCGACTGCATCGAAGAATTTGCCCAAATGAACACGAACGTCTTCACCTTCATACATACGTTGAAGAGTTAGCTGCTTCAAAAATGTTGCCTTTCGGGCAGGTCCCTTTGACTGAAAAACGCTTTTGAGTTTCAACCAAACATCCCTAGAAGTCGCGCATCCTTTCACTTGTGTCATAATTGTCCTTGTTAAGGGTTTCAATTTTCGTAGTACCTGCCGCATTCATTTCGCGTATCTTGTACATATCTTGTACATATATACCGAAAAAAATGGAGGATGTCTGTCTGGAGAATATTTCTAATTCGAACAATCCACTGGGCCCATAACCTAGTAGAGCAGAGTATTCAATCAAAAGAGGATTCAATTAAAAGATATTTAGAATCTTGTAAACTTTATTTGATATAGTTATTAATTATTAGAAATAAGGATTGAACAAAGAAATGAAGTTCGTTGCGACGCGTTGAAAAAAGAAAATTAGAATTGTTAGTCCCCTTTCACACGAGGAAACTGAGTTGATAGCAACATTCAGTTTGTGGGTGAGAAGGACAAGAAGTAAGAGGGGAAAATGAAATCTCCCCGGTCAAGGATTCGAGGAGATTTTTTTGACATTCCTCTTCACACACACAGTAGAGTGTGTTCAACCAAGCTATTTTAAAAGGAAACTACAGAAAGTTTCCACGATTTTGTTTCTTCGTGTGAAAGGTACAGGAGATTTTTAAGGAAATTAAAAGAAAACGTCAATAAAATCTCAAGCAACTTGTTTCCTCTTGTGAAAGGGGACTTAACGGCAGTATCTATCAGATGCTGAGGTAAGTTTTAAGGCCTGTTCAGTTTGCTGTCATTATTGTCGTAGAAGACACAGAACGGTGTAAGTAGAACTCCAATAGTTTCATTGTCGAAAATGTTCTTTCCGGTGTGCATGTTGAAACCAGTAATGTCGGCAGAATTTTTAGAAGCTTGTGGATGTTAGGAAACAGATCCTTGTTGAACTCTTCGACCACTATGTGTCTAGTAGCACACGGCATAGAAAAAATCAAAATATTTAGAGTTTTTATGCCGGTTTCTCGATTTGTACCGTGTGCGTGTATGACAACTGTGTACACACTTGCATAATGTCCATGGGCCGCTTTAGATATACCGTATGCAGTTCAAGCAAAAGGGGTTATGTCGTTTGCGGTTGCAGGTACCTTAATACGTTCATTAAAAATTATGAAGAAACCTAGATACTCTTTATACTAAAGTCAGAAAATTTTGAACATTATTAATAACTACAGCAGAAATTTGATTAAAATATCATACCTACCGAAGCGAAAAAGTTTGATTTAGAAATGCACTCCTTAAACATTTCGGGGTGGATCAAACCCCTGTGACCCCCCCCTGGTTACGGCCTTGCATATATATACATATATCCGGTTCTTACCCTCGCATAGATAAATGTACTTATCTTTCTCTATGTTTTCAAATTCTTGAAATTTCTTTTTTTTTCTTCTTTACACTTCAAATAAAATTAAGTATGGTAAAATTAAAATATAGATATAAGAAAAATTACTATCGCGTAAAAGAATAAAAAAACTAAATTTAAAACAAAGAAAAACTATTGAAAAGAAAAAAAATAGGAAAAAAAGCTGAAAGATACTTCTTTAAATGTTGTCTAGTTCTTTTTCCTTACAGTTATAACTTTACTGTATGTTAGATGTATATAATGTGTGTAGGTATATGGTTATATTCAAAATTCGTTTTCACTTATCCGCTACTTTGCACCTTTCAGCTTTTTGTTATCTGCCTATTGGGGTGCCTCGTGGCCAAAAGAAATCCTCGCGCTTTGATTGGTTTTGACCTCCAAAGCAAGGCAGAGGTCGAGATTGATGATATACAATTTTATATAGATATATGAGCTTCTATACATGCGTGTACATATATATATTTAAATTTCCGTAGAATATATAGTATCCAACCAGGTTTTAAGTACGGCTGCGCCTGACACAGGAGAAAATCCCAAATCCTCAACCTAAAATATATGTTTACACGAGCTTTTATTTCTGATCTAAATCACACTTTTTTTTCATATATCTAGATATAGTTCATTTATAGGTATCACAATTATCATTTACCTCTGCTTATCAGATGGGAAGATGTTTTCATCTTTAGCAAAAGAGCAAAAAAAAATCAATTGCCTTTACAAGAGATATTTCTTTTTCCGTTGTAATAGGCATTATTTGATAAGTAGGTATATCAGTTGTTTTGTACCGTACTGCCTTGTTTCAGCGAGATGATTGCGTTTGCGCACTTACTTTCGAAATGGAAAGAAAATCTTCGTTGCCCTTCAAAGGTTTATTATCTTATCGACCTACTTCCGTTTTCCTTTTATGCCCTTCTCTTTTCTTCTCCTATACAAAGCTTCCAATCTCATTTTGCGAAAACAAATTCTTCCTTCCTCCCTTTGACTGGAAAACTAGGTTTTTTCCCCGTCTCAGTCTGCCATACTGCTTGATCACAACTAAAGGTGTTTCCTTCTTTCTCATACAAGCATGCATACATGTGCGTACTAAGTACCTTATGATACTTCCATTGTTTTAAGGATAACAAATGTTAGAGAATAAAGCTCAAATGAAAACAAAAACGATCCTATGTATAGACTTGAAACATTAGTCCCTTAGTAGCAACCTAATGAACTAATAAAATCAACGCAAATAAAAGTAATGAAGTACTATGTTAATCCTGCCAATTTTCAAAATTCACGCTATCTACTACTTTTCATCCTATTCCTACAAAAATTCACCTATACATCGCGCTGCCTACGTTAGATTTCCCCTCTTTACAGTTTATTTCATTTAATTTGCATTTTTCTTAGAAGTTGGTTTTATTATTCGTCGTGTACCTATATACAAAAAATTGCCAAAAGGAATATAAACATAATCGTTACCTACTGTTTAGGTGTAGCGCTGGTTAATTTTCTAATTAACTTTTTATCAAATAAAACTCGATTTCTTTTGTATAACGTTATAAAAAATCTTTAATTCTCAAAATATATATATTGTCGGGTGAAGGTTCTCGAAAAGAATGCGACTTTTTTTAATTCATCAAGGTTAAAACGATGACTTTGCATAATTTTACATAAATCGTCAATTTGACAAGAAGTGTCATATTGGGCTGTTACTCGTTATTTTTAATAGTATTACTATTTAGTTTATATTTAAAAGTGTTATACATATTTAATTTTTAGTGTTTTATTTGTATTTAAAAATAATAAATGCTAATATATAAGTTGTGGGTTAAACATTCTCCTCCCCGGTGAACGCTGTTCGCAATCTAGTACCTGAGCCGCCCCTGGTAAATGCCTTCATTTCAATTGTTGCACTAGGGTTACTCCAGCTTTGGTTTTTTTTTTGTCGACTTTCTTTGATACATGTAAAGCAAAAAAACTTAAGCAACAGAACAATCACGAGAAACACAATTCAAGGACAAAACAACAATAACAGTTATGAAAATGCATCAAATGGGACGAAACGCCAATTTTTATGGACTGAAGGCCGTTAAAAGCTATTTTGAATCAATAATTCAACGAGTCCAATTAAATAGTGCTAAGTCTTCTACTTGGCTGATGTATTTCAGTAGTATATAGAATTTGTATTATAAAAACCTTCATAAATGTTCTGCATTCTTTGCATTTTGTGATGGTTTTTCGTCTTTTTGTGGACACTCAGTTCGTTTGTGGCCAATCTTTCTACATCTGTAGCAAAATATTTTGGAATTTCCTTGCTGTTCGGAAGAATTAGTTCTGTTCTTGTTTTTAGATTTTGGTTGACCTCGAAATCTCTGGTGAAACTTCCCTGCTACCATTGCATTTGGTACGCCGGCCGTCGTGTGATTCGCTCTTACGTGCCTCAGACTCTTCTATATATTTTACACGTAATGTTTCTGGCGACGGCAGATCATCTCGAGACTCGATGGCGCAACAAAAGTTGGCAAAGCTTGATGGCAAACTATATAAAGGGTCCGCCAAATAACTTCTTTTTTTTTTTGAAAATGGCGCAAAACATCGAGTATAGCTCCGGCTGTGTGGCACGTAGCGCCGTCCTGTTGAAACCAAATGTTGCCAATATCCTCCTATTCAATTTTTGTGAACAAAAATTCGTTCAACATGGCCCGATAACGATCGCCATTGACTGTAACGGCCACTCCTTGCTCATTTTCGAAAAATGGCCCAATTATGCCTCTGGACCAAAATCCGCACCAAACAGTGACTCGTTTTAGGTGTATCGGCTTTTCAATGTATGCGTCTGGGTTTTCTGTGCCCCAAATGCGACAATTTTGCTTGTTTACTCCCCGCCAAGATCAAAATGAGCTTCATCTGAAAAGATAATTTTTTTGGCAAAATCGGCATCTTCTCTAAGTCGATCGCAGGCCCACTTAGTGAACCGTATACACAACCATATTTGTTCAGCGGAAGGATGAAACTAATTATCTGTCAAATCAGACATGAGCTAAGTTTTACCATTCACGAAATAAGCACTAGTTGAAAAAAAAAACGTTAGATGGCGGACCCTTTAGAAGCATAATTGCGAGTAAATCGGAATTTATTTCCACTTCCACGTCATGAAGTTTGTCGACTGCATCGAAGAATTTGCCCAAATGAACACGAACGTCTTCACCTTCATACATACGTTGAAGAGTTAGCTGCTTCAAAAATGTTGCCTTTCGGGCAGGTCCCTTTGACTGAAAAACGCTTTCGAGTTTCAACCAAACATCCCTAGAAGTCGCGCATCCTTTCACTTGTGTCATAATTGTTTCAATTTTCCTAGTACCTGCCGCATTCATTTCGCGTTTCTTGTACATATATACCGAACAAAATGGAGGATGTCTGTCTGGAGAATATTTCTAATTCGAACAATCCACTGGGCCCATAACCTAGTAGAGCAGAGTATTCAATCAAAAGAGGATTCAATTAAAAGATATTTAGAATCTTGTTAACTTTATTTGATATAGTTATTAATTATTAGAAATAAGGATTGAACAAAGAAATGAAGTTCGTTGCGACGCGTTGAAAAAAGAAAATTAGAATTGTTAGTCCCCTTTCACACGAGGAAACTGAGTTGCTAGCAACATTCAGTTTGTGGGTGAGAAGGACAAGAAGTAAGAGGGAAAAATGAAATCTCCCCGGTCAAGGATTCGAGGAGATTTTTTTGACATTCCTCTTCACACACACAGTAGAGTGTGTTCAACCAAGCTATTTTAAAAGGAAACTACAGAAAGTTTCCACGATTTTGTTTCTTCGTGTGAAAGGTACAGGAGATTTTTAAGGAAATTAAAAGAAAACGTCAGTAAAATCTCCAGCAACTTGTTTCCTCGTGTGAAAGGGGACTTAACGGCAGTATCTATCAGATGCTGAGGTAAGTTTTAAGGCCTGTTCAGTTTGCTGTCATTATTGTCGTAGGTGACACAGAACGGTGTAAGTAGAACTCCAATAGTTTCACTGTCGAAAATGTTCTTTCCGGTGTGCATGTTGAAACCAGTAATGTCGGCAGAATTTTTAGAAGCTTGTGGATGTTAGGAAACAGATCCTTGTTGAACTCTTCGACCACTATGTGTCTAGTAGCACACGGCATAGAAAAAATCAAAATATTTAGAGTTTTTATGCCGGTTTCTCGATTTGTACCGTGTGCGTGTATGACAACTGTGTACACACTTGCATAATGTCCATGGGCCGCTTTAGATATACCGTATGCAGTTCAAGCAAAAGGGGTTATGTCGTTTGCGGTTGTACTTAAAAATTGTCAGGGTAGGTACGGTAGGTACCTTAATACGTTTGATAATTTCTTAAATGAAATATTCAACTCAAAAATAATGATAATTTCCCAAAAGAAATATTCAACCCAAAAATAATTGTAGATATAAGACGACGCACTGGTTGGAAGGTTTTAACAGAACTGAACTTTATTTTGTTAATACAAATACAGATTTTAACGGATAATAAGTGCAACTACGCAAAAAATTCCAAGCGTGAGAACAGATGAATAGCAAATCTAAAAAGTGGAACACGAGAAGCGTGAACTATACAAATTTCAACTGGTCACACACTTGAATCAATGATAATATTATTGTTGCAACTATGCATAAAAAAGATTTACAAAATGAAATGATCCATTTGGCCTTACAATATAACTGGCCGCATGGTTAAAAGCAAAAAAAAAAAAATATTAGATTGAAATTTGAACATAAAAAAGAAATGAAATTTAAACATACTCCCCCCTTTTGAGGGTTCTTAACTCTCTAAATTTAACTTATTTTATACGTTGACCTCGAAAGTTCTTGGCATAGGTGTTGGTCTTCTTGTTCGCAGAAAAAGAATGAAGATAATCCCAATCATGCATGCCAACAACAATAGACTGCTTCCATAGTGATGGTAATCATGTGAGTTGATATCAGTGGGGGCGGGCAGTTCCTTGGTTTTATCCATTACATCTTTGATTTTGGACTTTAGATCCTCAAACTCGGATGGGTCAATATGATCCGTTTCAATGGTCGTTTCTATTGTCTTTGATGTTATTTGTTGAATTATGTTCCAGCAACTTGCATTGGCACTAGGAATAAAAGGTGAGGTTATTTTGCTTTCATAATTAATTTTACCTTTGATGACGATGTTGGGCAGTTGAAGAATACAAGGTTCTTTGAATTCCAGAACACCGTTTCAGATAAGTTAATGGTCGTGCTTTTATCGCCGCAGATTAGATGGCCAGATATTTTTGATGGAATCGAAAAAATCCAACTGTTTGAAGATTTAAGTCCTTTCCAAACACTTTGTGAATGTGTCGCCTTCAAGGTGCATTTGCTGAAGCTATCCTCTTTATGATTTAGCAAAGCCATTTCACAAATCGCTGAAGTTCCTTGTTGGATTATAGTTGGGTGTACTTGGTTGCACATGTAGTTGGTCGACAGTAATCTTTTGCATTCTCCCAGCTCGAGGCCACTCAATAAGAAATATCTATCTCTAGGTAATGAGACAGCTAGATATTCAGCAGATGTTTCTACTATAAATGTCTTGTTTCTGTGAAAAATAGGAATAGTTATAAGATTAAAAAGTTGAAATTCTTCAGCATCTGTCAGGGGCAGTAACATTTCAAACACAATAGAATTATTTAAGCACCGTCCTCTCACTGATGATATTTTATACATGTCAATAACTGAACCTTCTGGCAACGATAAATAGGAAGGTAAATTACTTTTAACGAGCTTCAGCTGCTCACTTAATTGTTTGGGTGTTATAAGTTGTGGATTTATGTTTCCGTGATTTAAATCCAAAAGAACATCTAAAAGCATTTCTTGTATATGCTCGAAATTTGTGAGGACAAGAATCAGATATGAAGTCAATGATCCGAGCTTCTGTTTTAACCCGTTAGCCTTTTGTTTCCCGTTGATGATTGTAATGGCCTTTTGAAGATGTTCATTTAAAGCCTTAAACTGATCTTGAACTTGCATGTGATCACGTTTTAAAATATTCGAAGTAGCATCTGCAATTGAACTTTGTTTTCTCAAAAGTTCAACCAAATGATCTTCATTCTTGTAGGCATTGTTGATTTGACCTTGAATTTTGTTTGCATTTTCTTGGTCAAGGATACCAAACAAACTATGTGCCAGAGTTCCCACTATGTCGAATGGTGATCTTGCTATCCTGGTTCGTTCATATTTTGGTGCATGATAATTGCGAAGCAACTCATTGTTATGTTCGATAACTGCGATCCTGTTTCGAAGTGTGTCTATTATTGGCTGGTAATACATCTGATTAGCAATTTCTTCTGTGCATACGTCTTGCATTCTGTTGACATATGCTTTAAGCTCATTGAATTCTCGCCAGTACGTTGTCAAGTTGTAAAATACAAAAATTTTCCAGTACGTATTTATCGTGCGAATTCTGCCAACATCTTCAAAATATATACCAACACCATCATCAAGTTTCTTTGTATTTACTTGCTCCTGTGTTTCCGTCTGACATAAAGATGTGGGTAGCATGACAAGTACCAAAAGTAAGACTGAAAGCAATGTCAATTTTTGTGTCCTTCTTGGCCTTAAACATCTTATGCTTCTTGTGGGTTCAAGAATAGAGCAATCTGGATTTTTTTCTTTATTATCTGGTTCTTCTGTTGGAAGCGGGCAAAGATTATGTATTGCTCTTTGGTATATTCCAGTTTGGGTTTTTACATTAGCCACGCGTACTTTGTCATCACTTCCCTTGAAAGTTTCAATCACACGTCCTAATTTCCAGCGCATCGGAGGAATATTTTCTTCTTTAATAAGCACCAAGGTGTCAGGCTTTACATTGTTTGATTCAGTCTTCCACTTTAGTCTTTGCTGCAGAAGATGTAAGTACTCATCTGACCACCTTTTCCAGAAGTGCTGTTGAATGTGTTGAATTTGCCGGAATTTATTCAGGCTGCTCATTTTGCAGGCTGTTACATCTGGTTCTGCAATTGCAGTAAGAGGACTTCCGATTAAGAAGTGTCCAGGTGTGAGAGCTTCTTAATCATTTGGATCAGATGATAACGGAGTCAACGGTCGAGAATTCAATATAGCTTCTATTTGTATGACGACAGTAAGCAACTCCTCATACGTAAGTGATGCTTCACCTAGGTGGCGAACGAGGAGCATTTTTGCAGACTTGACGGCAGCCTCCCACAAGCCTCCAAAATGAGGGGAACGAAGTGGAATGTTTTTCCAAGTTATTCCTTCTTCGAGGCAATATGTCTGGATGGCTGCTTGTATTCTATTTGAATTGAAAATTTTTGTAAGTTCAGCTAATTCATTCTTGGCGCCAACAAAATTTGTTACATTATCGCAAAATATTGTGTGGCAAAGTCCTCGCCTTCCTACAAATCGCTTTAAAGCGTATATGAATGATTGAGAAGATAAGTCTCCTACTACCTCTATATGTATGGCTTTAGTAGAAAAACAAACGAAAATAGCTAAATATGACTTTGTAGGAGTCTTACATCTGACCTTGTAGTGAGTTTTTATGGGGCCGCAAAAGTCAACACCGGAATGATAAAAAGGTCTTGCTGAATTGACCCTTTCTGCAGGCATATTTCCCATCAGCTGATTGATGAATCTTGGCTTTGCTCTAAAGCATATGATGCATCGGCTAATTACTTGTCGAGCTGCATGTCCAACACCTAATATCCAGTACTGTTTTCGGGAGATGGCAATTAACGCTCTATGTGAAGCGTGCATGTGTTTATAATGAACATGCGTTGAAATTAATTTGGTTACTATATTGATTTTAGGAATTAAAATTTGATGCTTAGCATCTGGAGAGATCTTGGCATTTGTCAACCTTCCACCAACTCGGATGAGTTTTGTTCTTTCATCAAAATATGGAGTAAGAGATGCTATAGATGAATTTCTATTTACAAGCTTCCTTCCTTCTAAAGCACGATATTCTTCTGAAAATGACACTCTTTGCGTGTAAACAAGAATCCATCGCGTTCCTTCTCTTAATTCCTCAACAGTTAGCTGGCCTGTGTTTCTAAGTTCGTTTGGTTTTCTGCAATTATAATAGAATCTAAAACAGAATGAAAAAATTTTCCTCAATGTGAAAAATGAGCTTCTATAATTGCTGTTTTCGATCAAGTTTGGATCGTTTTGAATTGTTGCCGACAATACCGATTTTTTCTTACGTCGCTCTGGAATTACGTCAGGAAATTCGTATTCCTTAAATTTAATAGTTTCCGCATTTCTAAGAAACTCTGGGCCGTTGAACCATATTGATGATTTGAAAAGTCCTCCTAAGCTTGATCCTCTCGACACCAAGTCCGCTGGATTTAAATGACCCTTGATGAATTGCCATTCATGAAATTCTGAAAGTGATTGAATTTTTGCAACTCTGTTTGCAACAAAAGTTTCCCAGGTGTAAGAGGGTGATTTAAGCCAGGCTAACACGGTTGTAGAATCTGTATACAAGCATACCTTGTCCAATTTCTTTGGAAGTATTTGAATTACCCTATCCACTAATTCCATCATAAGTACTGCTGCTTGTAGTTCCAGGAGGGCAATGCTGACAGCTTTTAACTGCACAAATCTTGATTTTGAGCAAAGAAGTTGGCAAAAGCTTTGGTTGCTTTCATCAATGGATCTTAAGTAAACGCAAGAACCAAAGGCACTTAAGCTGCTATCAGAGAAGGCATGAAGTTCAATTGTCTTAGCAGAAGGAAGAAGAACGTATCGTGGAATGCTTATCTTGTTCATGAGGGAGAATTGACCAATGTAGTTCATCCACTTTTGAGCCTTTTCAGTTGGAAGATTGTCATCCCAAGACAGTTTTGATTTCCACAACTCTTGTAAAAATAGCTTGCCAATGACGATTATAGGCCCAAGCAAGCCAAGAGGATCAAAAAGTCTTGCAAGATCGGCCAAAACTGTTCGCTTTGTTATCTGGGTAATTGTTTTATTTACCTTTTCGTCATTGAAGCTGAATTTGAAGTCATCTTGTGAAGGATCCCATATTAGTCCTAGTGTTTTGACTATCTCAGATTGATGAAACGTAACTAGTTTCTCTTTATCTTCTTCAGGAATTCCTTCTAAAATCATAGGATGATTGGAACAAAATTTTTTCAATTCAAAATTACCTGCTTTGAGTAGATAAACTATCTCATTAAGCAACTCATGAGCGTCATCAATGGTCTCTGAACCAGTCAGGCAATCATCCACGTACACATTGTTCTTGATGGCTTGGGAAGCTCTATAAAATTTATCTTGATTGTCTTCTGCCAGTTTAACAAGACATCTGGTTGCTAGGTAAGAAGCCGATGCGGTTCCATAAGTAACGGTGTTTAATTTATAAAGCTGTAATGGCTCATCAGTTCTCGGTCTCCAAAAAATAAGTTGAAAAGCTCGGTCTTCCTCTTGTATTAACACCTGTCGATACATCTTTGTTATGTCAGCTGTAAAGACGTATCTGTGCATCCTGAATTTCAGAACTATTAAAAATAGATCTGGTTGAACTGTTGGACCATCATGAGTATATCATTTAGTGAGTGGCCAGAGGTTGTCTTGGCGGAAGCATCAAAAACCACTCGAAGTTTTGTTGATGAACTATCGGGTTTCATGACGCAATGATGAGGTATGATGTTATGTCTCTCTGGAACATTATCCTTGTTAATTGGTGTCATGTGACCCAATGTTATATATTCTTCCATGGAGCTGGTGTAAGATTTTTTAAGCTCATCATCCTTACTCAACTTATTTTCTAATGAAAGAAACCTTTTTCTTGCTACTTGAAGGGAGTCACCTAAAAATATGGAAGGATCCTCCTTAAATGGTAATTTAACAACAAATTTACCTTCAGAATTTCTAGTTGTATTCTTCTTGAAATGTTCTTCACACTAATGTTCTTCCTCGCTCTGAGTATTAATGGGAATGTCATGGCTTTCGGATTCCCAGAAGGAGCGAACAAGTTTGTCCAACGATGTCATCGATGGTCTTGTCACTATATGACAATGAGCACTTGAATTTGAAACTGGAGCACTTCCGGCTACGATCCAACCCAACACTGATTTACGTAATATTGGTAGATCATTTGAAATCCTGTATTCTCCTGATAGAAACAAGTCAAAGAAAAGTTCAGCTCCCAACAGCATGTCGATTTGATTAGTCTTGCAGAAAGAAGGATCTGCCAGCTGGATGTGAGTTGGAATGTTCCACAGGGAAATGTCGATTTCTTGACTGCACTGGTAGTCACTTATACGAGACATGAGGTTCGCTTCAATTGTTGCTTCATAATTCGATGTTCTGGATTCAAATGTTATTGAGGCCACGAAATCCGATCTGCACTCTTGAGCACCTATTCCGCTGATTGAAGTATCCTTGCGATGCTTCTTGATTCCTAATTGCTGTAGGAACGATGTTGTGACAAAATTCAACTGGGATCCAGAGTCAAGAAGAGCTCTGCACGGGATTCTCACACCATACGATGACATCACATTGACCACTGCCGTTGCTAGGTAAACATGACGCTTCTTGTAATGTGTTTCTGCTGCTGCATTAACTGCTTGATGTATTGGCTGTGGAGCCTTGTTTATAACACTTTTCTCACCCCACTGATGTATAGTTGATGATTTGTTGCCGTTTTCTTGAGGCTGATGTAATTTTTGCTGTCGGTTCTGCTGGTGAAGTAGTGTGTTGTGGGGCATGTTGCATTTTTGGCATTTTCGGGATGAGCATGATTGGGTGTAATGGCCTTTCTTCAAACAATTCCTGCACAACATCAGCCTGTAAACAGCTTTTCCTCGTTCCACACCTGAAAGAGATAAAAATTTACTGCAGTTGTAAATACCATGCTTACTTGAATTGCAAAAATGGCAAATTAGTGCTATATCCTGATTCATCTTGGGGGCTATGGCCACGATTGACTTCTTTCCATTATCGCAGCTAGTAGCGGCTTCCAGGCTCTGGAACTTCTTCTTGTCATCTCGGATGTTGATGGCTTCAAGAGTCTGAAATCTTGACTCAATGAACTTCAGGAATTCTTCAATGGTGGGACTGCTTCTCGGATCCTTTATCGCGAACTCAAATTTTTCACGGCTTTCTCGGTCCAATTTTTGCAAGAGAAGATGTACCACGATTGGATCCCAGCTTGCGATGTCAATGTTCAAGTTCATGATTACTTGTAAACACTCCTTCGTGTTATCATGGAGTCTTCTTAAGCTTGAACTTGTTGCTGTGGTAACTGACTGCGTTAATAACTTGTTTAATTGCGCGGTCAGCAGCAATCTTTTATTATTGAAACGTTCAACAAGTGCACCCCAGGCTACCTCGTAATTGCTGTCTGTTGGCTTGAAGTTTTGTATTAATTCCTGGGCCTTTCCAGTCACATTCGCTCTCAAGAAATAAAGCTTTTGTGCTGGTGGTATTGGCTGTTCGTGAATCATTTGCTTGAACAAGTCATGAAATTGTAACCAGTTCAAGTATTCACCATCGAATTTCGGGAGCTCGATTTTCGGAAGCTTCATCATTACGCTTACAGGTTTTTGTTCACTTCCCCTTTCTTGAGATGTCGTAATGTCTGTAAATAGCTTCAGTAAAGTCTCCTCTACCCTCTCTTGCAGATTAAAGTACTCTTGTACTTCCTCTGCACTCATATACTGGTCCAACTTGCGATATAAGCATGTAATTTCATCCCAATTCTGCTCCAAACTTCTTGCTTTAATTTGGGCGAATTGTTCACTTTTATTGAAATTTGAATGTTCAAGGATCTTTGTTAACGATGTCTTTAAAATGTTTATCAACAAATGATACCTTTCCTTGTTGTTCATTTGCGATCTGAGTATGGTTGACTCATCTTCTGTACTTGTAAACATTCCCTTTCTGGCTTTAGGAACTGCACCTTGTTGAGTAAATCTATGGATATCCTCTGCAGGCTTTTCCTTGAATGTTTCGGCCTTTTCTGCAGGTTTGCTTCCTTCTTGAAACTGCTTCTGAAGATCATCTGAGTTTTGGACATCATGTGGTTTTGCTAATTCTGCGATTCGTCTCTGTAAATTGGTAGTCATGAGCTCTGCTGCCTTTCGAACGAGTTCAAAATAGTCCTTTTGGAAGTAAGGATGGTCCATGTGGTCCGAGAATCTCTCTCGCAAAATCGAGTCATTCTCGTCAAATTCTTCCCACAAAAGCTCCAATTGCCCTTTTTTCTTGTTCAGGTACTCCAGAGTCTTCCTAGTGGAACTATCTTTGTTGTAATTCCGAACCATGGTGCAAATTGCTTCACCTACTTGTTCTTGCTGAGTGGCGATCTCTTCAATCGATTGATCATTATTCAAGCTAGCCATTGTAAACGCAATGATATATTATTTTACTTGCACTAAAAGTTGCAGGCCACTAAAACTCTTTTTAATGAGTCCTGTCACGGTCGCCAATGATAATTTCTTAAATGAAATATTCAACTAAAAAATAATGATAATTTCCCAAAAGAAATATTCAACCCAAAAATAATTGTAGATATAAGACGACGCACTGGTTCGAAGGTTTTAACAGAACTGAACTTTATTTTGTTAATACAAATACAGATTTTAACGGATAATAAGTGCAACTACGCAAAAAATTCCAAGCGTGAGAACAGATGAATAGCAAATCTAAAAAGTGGAACACGAGAAGCGTGAACTATACAAATTTCAACTGGTCACACACTTGAATCAATGATAATATTATTGTTGCAACTATGCATAAAAAAGATTTACAAAATGAAATGATCCATTTGGCCTTACAATATAACTGGCCGCATGGTTAAAAGCAAAAACAAAAAAATATTAGATTGAAATTTGAACATAAAAAAGAAATGAAATTTAAACAACGTTCATTAAAAATTATGAAGAAACCTAGATACTCTTTATACTAAAGTCAGAAAATTTTGAACATTATTAATAACTACAGCAGAAATTTGATTAAAATATCATACCTACCGAAACGAAAAAGTTTGATTTAGAAATGCACTCCTTAAACATTTCGGGGTGGATCAAACCCCTGTGATCCCCCCCTGGTTACGGCCTTGCATATATATACATATATCCGGTTCTTACCCTCGCATAGATAAATGTACTTATCTTTCTCTATGTTTTCAAATTCTTGAAATTTCTTTTTTTTTCTTCTTTACACTTCAAATAAAATTAAGTATGGTAATATTCAAATATAGATATAAGAAAAATTACTATCGCGTAAAAGAATAAAAAAACTAAATTTAAAACAAAGTAAAACTATTGAAAAGAAAAAAAATAGGAAAAAATGCTGAAAGATACTTCTTTAAATGTTGTCTAGTTCTTTTTCCTTACAGTTATAACTTTACTGTATGTTAGATGTATATAATGTATGTAGGTATATGGTTATATTCAAAGAATGAATGTTATTTAATTTAATAATTCAATGCTCAAAATTCGTTTTCACTTATCCGCTACTTTGCACCCTTCAGCTTTTTGTTATCTGCCTATTGGGGTGCCTCGTGGCCAAAAGAAATCCTCGCGCTTTGATTGGTTTTGACCTCCAAAGCAAGGCAGAGGTCGAGATTGATGATATACAATTTTATAAAGATATATGAGCTTCTATACATGCGTGTACATATATATATTTAAATTTCCGTAGAATATATAGTATCCAACCAGGTCATAAGTACGGTTGCGCCTGACACAGGAGAAAATCCCAAATCCTCAACCTAAAATATATGTTTACACGAGCTTTTATTTCTGATCTAAATCACACTTTGTTTTCATATATCTAGATATAGTTCATTTATAGGTATCACAATTATCATTTACCTCTGCTTATCAGATGGGAAGATATTTTCATCTTTAGCAAAAGAGCAAAAAAAAATCAATTGCCTTTACAAGAGATATTTCTTTTTCCGTTGTAATAGGCATTATTTGATAAGTAGGTATATCAGTTGTTTTGTACCGTACTGCCTTGTTTCAGCGAGATGATTGCGTTTGCGCACTTACTTTTGAAATGGAAAGAAAATCTTCGTTGCCCTTCAAAGGTTTATTATCTTATCGACCTACTTCCGTTTTCCTTTTATGCCCTTCTCTTTTCTTCTCCTATACAAAGCTTCCAATCTCATTTTGCGAAAACAAATTCTTCCTTCCTCCCTTTGACTGGAAAACTAGGTTTTTTCCCCGTCTCAGTCTGCCATACTGCTTGATCACAACTAAAGGTGTTTCCTTCTTTCTCATACAAGCATGTATACATGTGCGTACTAAGTACCTTATGATACTTCCATTGTTTTAAGGATAACAAATGTTAGAGAATAAAGCTCAAATGAAAACAAAAACGATCCTATGTATAGACTTGAAACATTAGTCCCTTAGTAGCAACCTAATGAACTAATAAAATCAACCCAAATAAAAGTAATGAAGTACTATGTTAATCCTGCCAATTTTCAAAATCTACTACTTTTCATCCTATTCCTACAAAAATTCACCTATACATCGCGCTGCCTACGTTAGATTTCCCCTCTTTACAGTTTATTTAATTTAATTTGCATTTTTCTTAGAAGTTGGTTTTATTATTCGTCGTGTACCTATATACAAAATATTGCCAAAAGGAATATAAACATAATCTAAGAAAGAAGAAGAACGAAAATAATAGAAAAAAAAAATTATATTGTTTCTGATGAGCCCAATTGTCGTACCTGGGCGAAACGCATTTTGGACTAAAGGTCGCAAAAAAACTTCCAATTGAATTTAATTCATCACAGTCCACTAAAACAAAAACAAAAACAATATAATTTTTTTTTTCTATTGTTTTCGTTCTTCTTCTTTCTTAAAACATGCCAGACCACGGGCACACAAACAATTCTTCATAGGTGTCAGAGCTTAACCAAGTTCGCCTAGAAAAATATAATTTGCAGCATGTCCGTGTTGCAAAATAAATTTGTGTCGGTATTCATCGACTAAAATCTTGCGTCTTAGAAGGGTACGACAACATCTAACTGATGAGCCCAATTGTCGTACCTGGGCGAAACGCATTTTGGACTAAAGGTCGCAAAAAAACTTCCAATATAAACATAATCGTTACCTACTGTTTAGGTGTAGCGCTGGTTAATTTTCTAATTAACTTTTTATCAAATTAAACTCGATTTCTTTTGTATAACGTTATAAAAAATCTTTAATTCTCAAAATATATATATTGTCGGGTGAAGGTTCTCGAAAAGAATGCGACTTTTTTTAATTCATCAAGGTTAAAACGATGACTTTGCATAATTTTACATAAATCGTCAATTTGACAAGAAGTGTCATATTGGGCTGTTACTCGTTATTTTTAATAGTATTACTATTTAGTTTATATTTAAAAGTGTTATACATATTTAATTTTTAGTGTTTTATTTGTATTTAAAAATAATAAATGCCAATATATAAGTTGTGGGTTAAACATTCTCCTCCCCGGTGAACGATGTTCGCAATCTAGTACCTGAGCCGCCCCTGGTAAATGCCTTCATTTCAATTGTTGCACTAGGGTTACTCCAGCTTTCAACATCAACATCTGCACGAATTCTTCGTTCTAGGTTTCATATATTCCAATTAGATTAACACAACGAGTTTCACGTTGTTGTTGTTACTTTCGTAGGTGAAACCAACTCGCCGTGGTCACTGATTTCTATAATACACTGGATACACTGATCTCTATAATACACTGGATAGTGTATTCCCTACAAAATATAACAGTTTTCGTGACACCCAATTGAAGATGGCATTAGTAGTACGAGAACACCTTTTGACGTCTATCTGGGGCAAAAGAAATAATTTGAAGTAAATTTTTTACAATGCGGCTGAACACAATCCGCGCTTCAGGGAGCGCGTTCACACGCGCGTGATTACTAAAACTTATGTTGAATTCCTGTCAACGTTTTCAGACTGATTATTTTTTAATGTGATGGTGTGTGTCCTATTTGACATTAATTTGAACCCAAAAGATGGTGCACCTAAGAATTCACAACAAATATTTCAAAGTGCATTAAATTTCCCACGTCCCTTTGATAAGAATCAATACAAATTTATTTCAGTGAATGGTTGCAAAACAAAAAACAATTGTGCGTTTATCCAAGCATCAAAAAACTACATTCAATAATGAAAAGAAGCAGGAATTCAAAATGCCATAGAACTAATCGTCTTCAAAGATTTGGAGACCAAACTTTGATATTTCTTATTCTTTGCAAATCAACCAACGCAAATTTTTGTTTATTAATTTGCATTTGAAACTGTGGAATTAAACACTCTTTTATATTTGATTTCTTTTTACGTGTTAAAAAAATTTGAACTTGATGAGAAATTTCAAATCAGACACAACCTAATGAACTCATCCGACTCATTTTGACGTTTAACAGTCGTTAAAACAAAACAAAAATCAGTGCTCGTTGAAGGATTAATTAGAATTTTTTCACTTACAAAATGCAAAACTAACTAAATAAATATGTTTCCAAATGAAAAAAAATTAATTATGTAAGATTTAGGTACCAAAGATAAAGTACAGACAGAGAGAACAGATACCACGAAAGAAAACAACAAAAATCAATTAGCTTATAAAAAAATACTGTCTTTCTTAGCTATTTGTTTCTCACCATGAAGTGGAAGTGAGATAAAGCATAAAGAAGTAAAAAAAGTGGGAATTTTTTCTTGTGAGTTTTAAGCGCGTAGGCAAGGGACGTATTTAGTGTGGTTAATTTTCAATTCGTCCACTCCCCAGTGTTGTGCCATGTAGACTATAAATGTAGACTACATGATTGCCTACATGTAGGCAATTCAATGTAGGCAATTCACAATTGTCGACATAAGTTTGTCGACAATGTAGACAATTTGTAAAAAATATGCAATCTATATTCTATCTGCAAGAACATGTGTTTGTAATAACAAGACAGTCATAAAAAATAATTTAACCTAAATCTACACCAAGTTCTATGTTTATTAAGGTTTATACTATGTTTCCACAAAAGGTTTATCTCAATTTAGATTAAATAAATCTATGTAGTGTTTCCACCACACAAAAAGATTAAAAAATAGATTAACTTTGCAAATGCAAATATTGTTTCATTTTTTCGCATGAAGTTGAAGTGAGACAGAAAGTTTCATGTTTGGCAAAAGAAGCAAGAAGGGTTGGATTTTCCAATGAATGCGTTCAGCGCGACATAAATTGGTTTGTTCGATTTGTAAAACTATTTGCCCTATGAAGATTTAACAAGATTTATTTGAAATCTTCTGGATTTACGAAATATATTTGTATGGTAAATCTTCGAGATTTGAAGAAGATTATGGCAAATCTTGTCAAATCTTGGTTTAGTGGTCGGTGGAAACATAGTATTAGTTTCAAATATGTTAATAAGACTAATATTGAAAAACTTCAAATTATGGGAGAAATGTGTGATTTAATGATTACTCAATAAAATTTGGTAGGTCCACTGAATCACTCGTTCACTGTCCCTGGTCAAGTTTTAAAAATCTTTTAAAATTTGAGTAATTTAGTAACAAAATGCAATAGAATAGAAAATCACCAGTTCTCATTTTTTAACTTTATGTATGAACTTCAAATCATACCACTCTATTTAATTTCAATTTCTACAGCAATTGGAAGTGCTTCATAATAGATAACGATTCTGAGAGAGTGGATGGATACCACGCCTACTAAATGGAAAACCTCAACCTTTCGTTTTTTTCTTTTGTTTGCATTTCAAGACCTACTGTTCTACCTTATTTCATAATCCTACAATAGTCCCAAGTTCTATATTTAATTAAATCACTAGTTGGAAGAATTGAATAAGTCAATTGAAAACGATTCTTAGAAAGTGGGTGGATGCCACACAAAATCTAGCTCTTCCAAGCTTTCTTTTTAGGTCGACCAGAAATATTAATTGCGTTTGAAACTTAATTTTTAAAGAAAATATATTATAAATATCCAACCACGTGCCTATCGATTGTAGCAATACTTTCTCGATAATTTCATTTGTGATCTTAGAGCTGTCAACGCAATTGTGTACATTGTCGACATGATTGTTGACATTGTTGACATTGTTGACATTGTCGACATTGTTGACGCGATTGTCTACGTTGAAATGTAGACAATTAAAGTCGGAACGTAGAGGAACAAAACTGCCACTCACACACTGCGCTTAATGAGGTGGAGTAAAGTGCGCAGAGAGACGATACTTTCTCACTTGCACAAAGTTAGTATTCATTAAAAATAGCAGAGTTTAAAAGGTATTTGCAGTTAGAAGGAAAACAAAAGCATACAAAAAAAATCGCTCTCGTCTAATCGCAGTCGAAGGACTCGCGGCATGACTCGCTTCTACTGTGTTCAGCCACATTGCCAAAAAAGAAATGTTATATAGTTATACTGTTATACAAAATTGTGTACGAGTGCACCGTATACCAGTCATTCAATTGGCGTCAACTTGTTTGTATGAATGCGCTATCCAGTGTATTATAGAGATCAGTGACTGGATAGCGTATTCAATTCATAAAAAAAAGTTGACTCCAATTGAAGATTGTTATACGGTGCGCTTGGCACCAGGTTTGTATAACAGTATAACTTTTGTTTGTCAAAGTGGCTGAACACAATACACGCGATTCATGGCGCGCGTCCTTATCTTACAATGTTAAAATACGTAAAATCTCGTTATAGAACGGTGTTCACGTTGGACTGTCTCGTCCGACTTTTTTTATTTTGTAAGTGAAAAGTTTCTGATTAATCCTTCAACGAGCACAGATTTTTATTATTAAGACTGCTGTACGTCAAAATAAATCTAATGTGTGATGAAAAAATCAATTGGTTTAGTGAAAAGATCAATTTTTGTAGAAAATTAAATCTTTCCAATAGGTATTCAAGTATTATATTATACAATAATTTCAAATGCAAATAAATAAGCAACCATT
Source organism: Leucozona laternaria (assembly GCA_932273885.2). Lineage (NCBI taxonomy): Eukaryota > Metazoa > Arthropoda > Insecta > Diptera > Syrphidae > Leucozona > Leucozona laternaria. The sequence continues at coordinate 117,938,015 of OW026366.1, forward strand.
TGCGTTGTTTGGTTTGCAAACAATAAGCAATATCAGTTTGAATTCCAAATCTTTAAAGGCGAACATCGTGTCGCCGCCGGCGCGCCGGTGTATATTCCTGTCCAATAGAACACACACCATCACATACAAAAATAAGCCCTCTAAAATGGGTGAAAGAAATTCGACACAAGTTTTAATAATTACGCTCGCGTGAACGCGCGTCCTGACGCGCGTACTGTGTTCAGCCCAGTGAAGCAGCATTGCAAAAAATTAACGTCAAATTACTTAAAGGCAGACGTCAAAGGGTGCGCTTGGCACCCAAATGTCATCTTCAATTGGAGTAAAAAAAATCTGTTATACATAAAGGGAATCCACTATCCAGTGTATTATAGAGATCAGTGGCCGTCAATGAAGATCATTGTCGAAATCAAATATATTCGAGATTTCATTGATGGCGGTTCGCGGTTGACCTCTCGTTGTAAGTAGGTATAGGGTTTGTTTTATCGTGATCGTTTCGATGATAATTGGTGGGTAGTGCGGTTGTCCATTGGTTATTTGAATAATATTTAATTCGATGAATTGAAGTGATAGTGAATTATTAAATGTGATGATGATAAATGAAAAAAATAATAAAATTATTTTAAATTTTAAATGATTGTGGCGAGTGTTTAGTGATGTGATTGTGTTGTGGTTCCAGGTTGCTGATGCCATGTTGCTGGTTGCTGCAGCGGTGTTCCTCTGCATAAAGCGCGGAGGGGATTTTTGTTGGATCAGCGTTTTTTTTTGTTTATTTATTAAATCTATATTTGTTTTTTTTTTTTTTATAGTTAACAATTTTTATTTTAATATTTTTCTTTAATAGGTATTTTTCTTTGAAATAATTCCCTTTTATGGCTTTGCGTGTACGTGTGCGTGTGCTAGTGTTTTCTTTTTGGTTCGGTTTCGCGTTTTATTTAAGAATCGATTTACCGGCGAATTGTGTGTATGTATGAGTGTGGATTTTGTGTTCTGCCTTTTGCATATTGCGATTTGCAAATGGCCGCCAGAAAAAATTTGATTGATATCGTCATATCGGGTTTGCAATTTTGCGAGTGTTGAATAATTTAATTAATTAGATTTTTCATGATCTTTTTTAAATTAATTAAAGTTTTAAATTTAATGTGTTCTGCAAAGTGTGGTGTAGAATTTTGGTGTTAAAGTGTTGTGCAGTATAAATGTAGACTACAGTCATGATTGTCTACATGAAGACAATTCAATGTAAACAATTCACAATTGTCGACAATTAGACAATGCGTAAAAAATATGCAATCTTTATTGTATCTACAAGAACATGTGTGTGTAATAACAAGACAGTCGTACAAAATAATTTAATCTAAATCTACACGAAGTTCTATGTTTACAAAGGTTTAGTTTCAATTATTTTAATAAGACTAATATTGAAAAACTTCAAATTATGGGAGAAATTTGTGATTTAATTATTACTCACTTAAATTTGAGAAATTAAGTAACAAAATGAAATAGAATAGAAAATCTCCAGTTTTCAATTTATAACCTTATATATGAACTTCAGATCATACCACTCTATTTAATTTCAATTTCTACAGCAATCGGAAGTGCTTCATAATTGATAACGATTCTGAGAGAGCGGATGGATACCACGGCTACTATATGGAAAACCTCAACCATTTGATTTTTTTTTGTTTGCATTTCAAGGCCTACTGTTCTACCGTATTTCATAATCCTACAACAGTCCCAAGTTCTCTATTTAATTAAATCACTATTTGGAAGAATTGAATAAGTCCCAAAATTTCCAAAAATGGAATGTTGATGCAAATGTCATCTCTAAAAGTAGACGCGTCTGTTAGTTCAAAGAAAGAAACAAAATACATTTTGATAAAAGAAATATAGGCGATTTTAAAAAGCATTAGTTGGAAGAAGAAAACAAATCTCGGTTTCATTTCCTTCTTTCAACTAATGCTTTTTAAATGTTCAGTTGGAAGAAGGAAATAAATCCGAGCTTTTTCACACGGTATATCTAGGAACTAGGAATAGGAAGCGATAGAAAGAGAAATGTATATCTTAAGATTGCGACTCATAACATCGACTTGTTCCGACGGGAATTGAATTTTGTAATGCCGACGGGGTTTGACATTTTATGTAATTTGTGTTGCGTTTAAATCAAATTCAGTTATTTTGATAATAGATGTGTTGTGTTGAGTTTTTTTTTTTAAGTTTTATGATATTAACAATTAAATTATTTGGTGTTTTTTTGTATGCAGATTATGAAATAAATAAAATGATTATTTTAATATAAAAATGGAATTTGCGTTATGCTTTTAGGATCTTAATTTGAGATTTGTATGTGTTGTTTTTTTTTGTTTTTTTTTAATAAAATTCAAATAAAATTTCATTTGATTTTTTTTATATTTTGTTTTGTATTAAAAATTTTCATTAGATTATTCCTTCTTTCGAATGTATGATGTGTTTTAAGTGTTAGGTATGTTGTGTAGGATATATTATTATGATTTTATTAATTCATGTAGAAGTGAAATTCATGATTTCGGCGTTTTTTAAAATTTAAATTAATGTTTCTTCTTCGGTAGAATTGTTGCTCGGGAGGTAGCAAATTTTTGTGATAGGACGTTTGACAATTCCGGTTTTTGTTTTTACAGTTACAACTCGGGTAAGTCCATCGGCTCCGGGATGTGTTTAAGTGATCCTGGCTAGTAACCATTGGGATGGTGGAAGCCTTTCATCCTTTACCAGGACTAGGCCTCCGATTTTGGGTTCGGCTTCTTTTCTAGTCCATTTAGGTCTTTGCTGAAGGCGTGAAAGGTACTCTCCGTTCCACTTTCGCCACAAGGAGTCGACGAATATTTGTATCCTTGTCCATCTTTCTAAGTAGCTTACGTGCCTTGGAGTTGGTATGCTTCCTTGGGGGATTGATAAGAGCGGTTCTCCAATCAAGAAGTGTCCTGGAGTTAAGACGTCTAGGTCATCTATATTTTCGGATAGCGGGCATAGAAGTAGAGAGTTCAAGCATGCTTCAATTTGTGCAAGACGTGTGCAGAGCTCCTCAAAAGTTAACCTCTCATCTCCTATCGTTCGCTTTAGGTGATGTTTAACAGAGTTCACTCCTGCTTCCCAGAGGCCACCAAAGTGAGGAGAAGCAGGAGGAATAAAATTCCAGTTGGTTCCTGAATTGGCTAGAGTTCCAGCGATTTCTTGCCAATTGCTCTAGCATCCGGGCTAATTCTCTGATAGCTGCAGCAAAATTTGTGCCGCAGTCGCTATAGATTTGGGCACAAAGACCTCGCCGGGCCGTGAAGCGAAGAAAACTTGCCAAGAAGGACTGTGTTGTCAAATCTGAAACTCTCTCTAGGTGAATAGCCTTTATCTTCTCACGTATGGTTTAATGCCCATATTCCAGTATGACGTGTACGGATGTATGCAGAAGTCTGTTGGTTTCCTCCGTGTAGTGTTTTGTTGTGAGCATCTCGCATCACAAGCTCAGAAAATGGTAGTTGGGTTTCAGGATGATCGGATGCTGCTGATTGTAAGGGAGTAAAGTGTTATGCAGTCGACCACCAACGCGTAGAATCCCAAGACCATCGACAAAAGCGTTGAGCGAGAGCAAGGATTTTGGAATTGTACCTTTACTCTGGTATTCACTCAGTTCTTCTGTGAACATGAGACTTTGTACAGCTTTATATACCAATAAGGCTGCCCATTTCAGCTTTTCTGGGTCTATTTCTGCATGAGTTCGTGTTAATTTCTTTCTTTTTGCTAGACCATTTCTTTTTAATCGAAAACAGAAAGCAATTGCTCTGATGATTTTCGAGAGCCGTGAACATCTTAATACACTTTTGTTGATATCATCATCTGCTGCATCAGAGTTGGCTAGTGTACATTGACTTTTCTCTGCTCACTTTTCCTCTTCAGTGTCGAGTGTATATGGTTGTTCGGGTACTTCAAAATGCCACTTTTCTCGCAAAAATGAAGGCCCGGTCCACCACAGATCCTGACTTCCGAGTGTTGAGGGTGATACGCCTCTGGATGCTAGATCTGGTGGATTGTGATCCGTGGGGATGTGTTTCCAGATATCACAGCTTGTCAGACGTTGGATTTCCGCAACTCTGTTGCTGACGAATGTTGTCCATTTTGACGGCTGTGCTCTGATCCACGCCGACGTAGTCGTTGAATCTGACCAGGCGTACATTTTGGTGTAGGCGAAATCATAATCTCCTCTTCTGTAGTTGAGTAGAGATGCAAGTAGTACAGCTCCACAGAGCTCGAGTCTTAGCAGACTCATCGTTTTCAATGCAGCTACCTTGGTTTTTGAAATAACTAGGTGCGTATGGATATTTCCAGAGCTGTCGAGCACACGCATGAAGACTACTGCATCACTGAAGCCATGAAATTCCACTAGTTTTTGTGTGTTGTGTGTTTTGATCCACCTTGGAATCTTTATGTGTTGGAGATCAGGCAGTTCTTTCCGAAAGGCTAGCCACTCTTCTCTTATGTCAGATGGAATCGGTTGGTCTCAGTCAGTTCCTCTGCACCATAATCTGCCAAGTGGATCAAAAAGTTTGGCGATTGCAGATAGCATTGTCCTCTTAGTAACTACTTCGGTGTCGTGTTGAATATTTTGGAATAATAATGTATCTTCCTCTGGATGCCATCTTATACCCAAAGTTTTAACATGATCGGTCAATCCAAATGGCAGTTCAAAGCTTATCTCGCAATGTTCTTTGGGTAAGTCTTGTAGAAGATCTTTGCAGTTGGATGTCCATTTACGAAGTTTAAGCCCTGCTGAATGCAGCAGATTGCGAGTTCCTTCTCGTTTTATTCGAGTTTCGTCGATGGAATCTCTCCCACTGATGAGATCATCTACGTACATCTCCTCTTTGACTGCAAGGTGCCAAAAGTGACAGTCTTGAGTTTGAAAACTTTAATGGGTTGATTTGGGCATTCTCTGCAAAGGATCAGCTGATAATATCGATCCGCTCTTTGTACGAGAATTGGGCGAAACATCTTCTCTATATCCGCTGTAATGGTAAATGATATGTTCGAAACTTAAAAATGATATCGATAATGTTTTTCTGCAGTTTAGGGCCGATCATCAAGTGTTGATTTAAGGATGTGCCATCATAAGTTTTTGCAGCTGCGTCAAAGACGACTCTTAATTTTATTTTAGTGCTATCCTCTTTGAACACAGCGTGATGGGGAAGGAAGTAGTGAAAAGATGATTTTAAAATCGGGTCATCCAGATTTACCTCTTCCATGTGTTGGTGTAGCTTGCTTGCAGCTTCGGTTCCTTTCCCAATCGTCGTTCCAGAGATAAAAAGCGCCTGACTGCATTTTCCTTACTGGATCCGAGTTCAGGATAAAATCCTTCTTTGAACGGAAGTCCAACTTCATACCGTCCATCTGGTAGACGTGTTGTTGATTTTGAAAAATACTTTTCACAGGCGACATCTTCTTCTGACGGTTGAGTCACGAATCTAGTTTCCTTCATTTCCCAAAATTTTCGGATTTTCGTGTCGAGATCGCTGTGCTGAAATAAGCTTCGAATGTTTTTTGAAGTTACATCAGGAATTTTAACCAATATAATCCACCCCAGATGAGTGTTTTGAGCAATAGGTGCAATTTCTTACTCATTGCGGATTATGTCTGGCAAAATAATGTCAGGATAAACATCTGAGCCGGAAAGTATGTCGATTGGCGCGGGGATGTGAAAATTAGGGTCTGCTAATTGCAAATCAATTAGGTGTTCCAAAGTGTTGGGTATCTTTTTGTGCGCCGGAAGAAGGCCAGTCAACGACTTAAAGATGAACACTTTGGTTGCGCCTTCAAACGTCGAATTTTTGGACGGAAACATTAGGTCAACGTAGTTTTGACTGGTACCGTTGCTGACCTCCCCTTACCCTGATACCTTAACAAGAGTACGGTGTCTTTCAAGATTTAATAAATTTGCTGCAGTTTCGGATATAAACGTGGCATCTGAGCCTGGGTCAATTAGGGCTTGCAGATCTACAAATATCCCATCTCCAGAATTTACCCTCACTATAGCAGTGGCTAATAAAATTTGTGCACCCTGGAGCTGGGAAGCGTGAAAATTGTATTGATTACTGCAACTTGGTGCATTATCACCCATTGGTTGGAACGCAGGAGCGCTTGGGTTCACGAGCACACAAATACTCTAAGAATGAGGACTTACGTGGTGTGCCTTCAGTGGAGTGGTGTTGTGTTGTTGTTGGTTTTCACGTCGCTGGAATCCCGATTTGCACAGCATAAAATGTTCTTAAATTGTTTATTTTTAATTTATGAAATAATATTATTTTTTTTATTAATAGTCTTAAATTTAATTTATTTGCACAATACAATTTGTTCTGTATGAAATATATGTAGGTTATATCCACACAACCTCCAATTACTCATAAACTTGTAAATAACATAATTCTAATCTATTCCTGTAAATATATAAGATAAGAACGTAATATGTACATTATCATTACTATCCTATTCCTGTTCACAAAGGAATGAGTCGAAGTCATTCGATACAAAGAAATATGTAAGATAAGAATGTAATATGTATATGTATGCTACGTTTTCCCGCTCCACGTTTGCCCGATGCACGTTTTCCCGAGTAACGTTTGCCCGATTTTCATTTGCCCGCCGCATCCTACCTTTTGATACTATGGTCACAGCGCATTGAAAATTTCCATCCCCATACATTTTGGTGACATGAAATGATGAGAATCGAGGAGAACGAAGTTTCCTGCTATTGTGCTTTTTCGCACTAATGAAAAGACCGCCCTGGATTAAGCCACTCCCCCTTTGTGTATTTGAGACATCACACTAAATCATGAGAATCAACAAGGACCGAAGAAACAAATTCGCCGACCAAAAATTGTATTTAAGCAGAAGTAATTCCGGCTCTCGTTCTCGTTCGATTGTCAGTGTGTACAGTTCTAAGTAATTTACAGTGAAGTGAAATAAAAATAAAAATAAATAAATAACCTACCCCGAAAGTGATTAGTGCAACTCAGGTACCTGCTTGCTACCTGCGCCAGACATTGATCACCCTGATTTACCACAACAAAGGTTTTTTTTCAAAATAATTGTTTGTTAAATCAGTGGAAATTAATCCATCCACCGTATATGGGCGAGCCCTTTAATCCGGAGGCAGCATTTGCTTCGCTTGAGGCTTTGCTCGCGAGGATTATTGAAAACATTAGTCCCGAATATGGTCAACGGCTTAATGAGACCATCGGGAAATTCATCCAACCAACAACAAATGAAATCAACGAAGATGAAGACATGGAGGCTGAAGACATCACTAGTGATGACGATTCCTCTACCGCCAGCAGCACCGATACCTCCAGTGAGGGTGACGCGGAAGAACCGATTGAGGAGAGCTCGGACTTCAGCGACTCACCATTACCTGGACAAAAGAGGCCACGGAAAACCGACAAAAAGGACAACGAAAACAAGCGCACCCAAATTGACGATTCCATCACGAATCAGCCTGCGCCAAAACCAACCACAGCAACCACCAAAGGACCAACCAACCAGCCACCTGAGCAACCAACTTCAACAGCCACCAATGCGAAGCCTGTTCAGCCACCGAAACCAGCAACCAATGACAACTCCGCCAAAGCCTCTGGAATGCCGCCAATTTTTTGCTACTCGGGCAACATCGCCGAGATTAGCAGGTTCTGCAAGACAAAAAATTTGAAGGTAACCTTCAAAAACAGGAATACGAAGACGACAATAATCAGCGCTGGCAACAGAGAAGCCTTCGACAAAATCAAGGACTATCTTAAGGAGCGAAAAATTCAGTTTAATTCGTTTACACCACGAGAAGAGAGGAAGAACCTGCTACTCTTAAAGGGCATACACCACACGCACGCGGCTATCGAAGTAGAGGACGAGTTGCGGATTGAGGGGCTACCAGTAATAAAGGTTACCCAGTTCAAGGCCAAGAAGACACAGAGCAAAACTTACACCAACTTTGTAGTAGAGCTCAACAAAAACTGCGACATCAACGAAGTCTATACGAAGACCTTGATCATGAACCAGAGGGTGCACTGGGAGCGCCTAAAATCAAATGACATCGTGCAGTGCCGAAACTGTCAGAGATTCGGACACGTTGCCACAAACTGTGGACGCCAGTACGTGTGCGTCAAATGCAAGGAGTCCCACGAACCTGGACAGTGCCAGCGTAAGGTAAACACTGGGTTGGACGTCTGGTGTGCCAACTGCCAGAAGACTGGACACCCGGCCAGCTTTAAAGGATGCCCAACACTGAAGGCTCGTCAAACTGAAAGGAACAAGCTGATGGCAGAAAAGCGGGCTCACCAAGATTTTGCCTCTAAGTCAGCTTGTCTGGTCACTCGGCCAGCAGTCAGCTACGCAGCAATGGCAAAAGGATCCCAGACATCCAAACCAGCTCCCCCAAAGGCACAACAAACAACAAGAACCCCAGCAAAGATGACCACACCTAGACCGGCAGTTACAAGGACGATGCCAACGATGACTGTGCCAGTCAAACCTACAGCACCAGTCAACCTAAATAATGAAATCCAGAGGATCTTTGGTTCCGACCTACTCACGGTCATGGGCAAAGCTAGGAGTGCGGTTCCACCTAACTACTCCCAGCTTAGTGATGGAGAGAAGTCCGTGGCACTGGCCACCTTCTTGTTCCAGATATGCAACTAAAGAAGCTCCACATCCTGACGTATAATGTGAATTCATTATACAGCCTGGTAAAGAGGACCTCATTCAGCATGTTCATGAAGAACAACACACCCGACAATGCCCTGATCAGCGAGACGAAAGTCACAAATCGCAACAACATAGACGTCAAGGGATATAAAACCTACCGGCAGGACAAAAACCAGGACCGTGTTGGAACGAAAGAAAAACCATTCCCCAACTCGACTGAAGTCACCATCTCAGGACTCCAGACCATTGAAGCCACCGCCATGAAGATAACATTAGGAAGAGGTGAGACCCTTACGGTCATCAGCACGTATTTCAAGTGCGCATCCTCTGCAAGGAACATTCAAAGTGACCTGCACATCCTCAACGGAGTCCTAAAAGAAACCACTCATGGAATCATTGGCGGAGACTTCAACGCAAGGCATCACATGTGGCTGGACACACAAATCAGCAACGAAGGCAAGGCAATTGATGACTGGATGAGAGTAAACTCCAGTGAACATTCACTGGTAGCTGTATCCCAACCCAAGCCCTCCTTCCCTAGAACACCATCGACGTTGGACTTCTTCCTGGCTTCCTCGAGCTTAGTGAACATTCTTCCGGAAATCCAGAATTACATCTGCACGATTGTGCCGTATCTGCAGCACTTGATCACCAAAAGCAGCCTAGAACGTCAAAGGATAGGTACCAACACCTACCGGAGTACATTCAGAGTTTGTATGCTCACAGGCAACGTCTTAGAAAGCGTCCCCAACGGATCCATCGAAGAGAACTGAACACTACAAACAACAACTACCAGACAGTTTGGAATGAGCTGCAGCAAGTAAATATCATGTTCCGGAACTCCATCACACACCACAATAACATACAATATGAAAAGAGGCTACAAGCTATCAAGCCAGGACCCGATGCCTTCAAGAACATAAACAGAATCGTTGGCAAACAGCCAAAAATGCCTGAGACCATCATTTGGAACAACATCGAGGTGACCTCAGCCAAGGACAAGGTGGAAGCATTCGCGAACTACTTCGAAGGAAACTTCACACCGAACCCACCTACCAACCCAACGTTTCTGCAAGAAGTCGAGGCATCTGTCCAACAAACCCTTCAGCCAAACCCGGATAGAATCAGCTTTTATGACACCAATCCACCAAGTGATCCCCCAGACAATCCATATCTTTGCAATTTAGAGGAGGTTGCAGAGATCATCGGCAATTCTCAGCCAAAAAAGTCAGCTGGACCAGATGGTGTCTCCAACTATATCTTAAAAAGGCTTCCACATGCAGTGATGATTTTCCTCACCATCATCCTCAACAACTGCATCAACAACGGCTACTTCCCCCAGAAGTGGAAAGAAGCGAAAATCGTGGCTATCCCCAAAAAAGGCGCACAAAATGTCATCTCCAATTACAGGCCGATTCCCTCCTCAACAGCGTCAGCAAAATCCTGGAAGAGGTCTTACTCAGGAGGCTCAAAAAATACTGCAATGACAATAACATCATCCCCGACATGCAGTTTGGCTTCTGGGAAGGCCACTCAATGCTACACGCGCTGATAAAGTTCCAGTCAGACGTCACCATAGCACTGAACAGCCATCGTGTCACCGTCGGATGCTTTCTGGATGTCGAGAAAGCATTCGACAGCGTATGGATAGAAGGCCTCATCCATAAACTTAGACTACTAAGACTACCTTCACCACTAACAAAAATACTTTTTTCTTTTCTTTCTTTCAGAAAATTCTTCGTCCAACTGGACAACTGTAAGTCCACCATCAAAACCATCAAAGCCGGAGTCACCCAAGGATCAAAGCTGGGACCCTTCCTCTACAGCCTGATGACGTCAGACCAGCCAATGCCAACTGATTGCGAAAACCTGCTCTTCGCTGACGACTCATTGACATACGCCTCATCCATATCAACAGCCATAGCTGCCAAGAAAGTTGAAGCCCACGTCACCAGACTCTTCGAGTACTACCAAAAGTGGGGAATCAAAATAAATACTAACAAAACGGAACTCGTTTGCTTCAGGAGACCGTCCAGCGATGGCAACCGCTGTCGTACTGCAACCGCCTGCAGAAATGTGGTCGTGAAGCTTCCCGATGGATCGACGATAATCACCAAACCGAACGTCAAAGTACCTCGGGGTAAACTTCAATAAGCTGATGAAATTCAACCCACATACCAGGAAAGTGCTGAAGAAGGCCAATTTTGCGTTCCATCGCCTACACCCATTGCTCAAGTTGAGAAATGGACTAAGCCAGCCAACGAAACTGCTTACCTACAAGCAGTTGTTAAGACCTGTCTTCAGCTACAGCTTTCCGGTATGGTACACCATCTCGAAGACAGCGATGCAGAAGCTCCAACTTTTTGAAAGGAAAATTCTGAGGATAAGCACCGGGCTTATCTTTGATCGACAGCGACAGAGGTATCCCAGCAACCAGCGAATTTACGACGAAGCCAAAATCAAACCACTGGATCAATATCTGATGCAATTAGCAAAAAGGTTCATGGAAAACACTGCCAACCACCCTAATCCGCTGATGAGAAGGATGACCACTCAGGAACGACATCCAGAGCCGAGGTACCTAAGTGCTTTGGACATAACCGTAAGGATCCCAGCCAGTGTTTTGGTAGGTAGGTTTAATGGTTGGTTTGTGGGGCTGTGTGCCGAGGGGTATGGGTCGATAGACAGGATGATGTTGGTTAGGTATAGGTGGGTAGATGCTTGGGTTGGTTTGCGGGGCTGTGTGCCGAGGGGTATGGGTCGGTATGTGTTGCCGAGGGGTAGATAGGTAGGATGATGCTGGGGTTGGTTTGCGGGGCTGTATGCCGAGGGGTATGGATCGATAGGTAGGTTAGGTTAGTTGGTAGGTTTTGCCGAGGGGTGGGGGTCGATAGGAAGGGATGACGTTGGCCTATGGCCTTTTTCTTGGGGTGTAGGGACGAAAGATAGTATGGGCTGTGTGGCCACGTTAAATAATAGGATTGTGGGTAGGATGGACGGATTTTTTGTGAGTGGTTGTAGGAAGCGTTGCCCTGTGTGGCAACGTTTAATATTATCCGAAAACGCTTAAAATGTTTGTTTAGCGTTCAAAGATTTTCCTTTCACGCTTAAAAGCAATTTAAGCGTTTTGGTAAATCTAGGGCGTGAAAAACGCTTTAATGGTAGTGCAAAGCCACTACAAAATTAAAAAATCCTCTTTGGCTGTACATGTTTTTTGTTAAGTTTGTATGTCTTTTAAGCGTTTGAATATCATATCTTAAACTTAATATGATTCTTTTGAATTAATCGATTTTTAAGTTGTAAAGAATAATTTTGGTTAAAACTCCTTGTAGGAAGCTTCTTATTTCATTCCTTAGAGCTTTTTTTTAATATCCTGATGCTTAATTGATTGTGAGGTCATAAAAATTGGCAATAGCACAATAATTGAATATTTTAGTGAAATTCTATACGTTTTATTAAATTTCTAACATTTTTTGTTGTATCTCAAGACTTTAATAATTTCTTTTTTTTGTAGCTTGATACAATGTTAAGACGCAATCAAAAAATAAATGTATTGTATTGTTTTCGCCCGTATTAATTACATTCAGATTTTTTTTGTCTTGTTTTTGACCCCCACAATGGCCAATTCTCATTCTCATATTTTTGAGAATATAAACAAATTATCAGAGTCAATTTAAAAAAAGTGAAGTGTCCAGTGAAAAACAGTAAAAAAAAGTGTAAAACGGTGAAAAACAGTGACAAACGTTAAAAAAACACAATCTTTTCTGCGACAAACCTCTTTATCGATCAACAACAAAGAACAAACAAAAATGGAATCAGCCCCTTTAAATGTAAGTAAAACATATGTGGAATGTGATAATGTGGCAGTGTTTTTCTTGTTTTCAATTAGAAATATAAAATGTTTGTTTATACAGTAGCAAAGTATGCTCAGTATGTGACAGTGATAGATTAAGGGTTTGTTTCACAATGTCTGAGTAAAGTTCGCATTACTTACTCGGCATTTAAATTATCCGAAAATAAAATCTTTCCAGTAAAAACTTTGCGTTTCACAATTTATCTTAAAATTAAATATATGTGTCAATTAGTTTTCCAGACAAAATTGTTTTTATTGATGTAAAATTCAAAAAAGTAACAAGTATTTTCGTTGCCATATAAATTTGATAATGGTCACTTCATCTGGCCATTAAAATACTTAGAACTTTACTTATAAGGTTGGCTATTCAGATATTGTGAAACACAAATGAGGTCGTTAAGTGAAGAGTAAGTTCCATGTAGCCTAACAGAAACTTCAATCAAACATTGTGAAACAAGTTCAAGTCGTTAGAAAAATTGATATTTAATATATGTACATGTATATCATAATTGTATAATAAATTATAAATTTATTAGGTATGTTATTTATTTTTCAATTTTATTTTTAATTGCAGGTTACATACTCGAAACGTGGCAAACCGAAGTTGGAACTAAACGGATACCTGTACCACTTCGAAAAACGGCTTTTAGAAAAATCCCACTGGTGCTGAAAGGAAAAATTTTCTTTGCAAAGCACGTTTAACGACCACAACTTCAGAAGGTAGCTACATCCCCCAAAAAACAACAAATGAACACAAGGAGCTCTTCCACCGAGTGTCATAATCAGAGACACAACGGTGAGGGTAGAACCCGTATGCCGTCCATATCTTCCGTCGAAAAAGGCGCAGAAGATGAAGATCCAGCGTGTAAGAGCCAGCCAAATAAGAGAACCGCAAAGCCTCGATGAAATCGCAATTCCAGAGAGAGTTCGATTCATCGACGGCGAATTATTTGTGCTGGCAGAAACAACATATGGAACTATTAAAAATATCTTACTGGGCACGAGATGCAGCATCACACTCCTAAGCCAATCGAAATGCTGGCTATAAAACAAAGTACGGAAGCGAAGAAGGCTTTTCAATCGAAGTTAGGATGATGAAGGCGTTAGCTTTTGTTCCTGCTGAGGAAGTACCAGCATACTTTGATGAGATGTTTTCGGCGCTTCAATATGATGAGAGCAAAACTCTGGCCAAGTGGTTCCAGAAAAATTATATTGGGACACAAACAAATAGCCCACGCTACAACCCAAGCTTCTGGACGACAGGAGCTGCTGCAAATGAGAGGTATTTCCCACGAACGCAAAACAGTGTGGAAGCTTGGCATCGCCGTTTGAAGGTAGTGGTTGGCCAAACCCACGCTGGCCTATGCAAACTTATAGGTGACCTCTCCAAACCAAAGAAACGCTGATGGCAAAGCTGGCAGTGGAAAAAATCCAAAGAGGAGAAGTTCCGCCAGTGACAAAAACAATGAAAAAAAACGAGAGACTGCAAACAGTCCTACTAAGTAGGACCACAACAAGTAAGGTGGAATACCTACGAAACATCGCCCACAACTTGAATGTGTACTGAACATGAATGCTAATCGCACCCCACCCAGACGTTACCACAATCCGTCCTTTTCAGGACGACCAATGACTCACAAAGAGATAAAACTTTTTTCAGAAATTTGACTTTCACAAATACGTATTTGTAAAGGAAAGTGTTTGAATTATATATTACCCCCCTGTTTGGCTAACTAGAGTATTTCGGGTAGGTGTGAGGTTGGGAATGTGCAGAGTTTCTTTTGCATTTAAAGAATCAACATTTAAAAAAACTTTGAATTCATACTATATTTTCAATTAATAATTAATAAACGTTAATATGGGGGGCGCTGCCCCCCCTTACCCCCGCTTGGGTAGATTAAAAGGTAGCTACCCCTAAATACAACAAATATGTAATTTTTATGTCTCTTAGATGCCTAGTTTAACCAGAAATCACGTTTGAATATGTCATCTTTGAGGGGTCTACGAAGCTCCGTTTAGCCGCAAATCGGGTTTAAAGATACAAATTGTTTTTTCTTATAATTTATGTTGTCAATTGGAGTGCTTACAGTGTATCCAATCAATAAACGTTAATATGGGGGCAGCTGCCCCCCTTACCCCCCTGCTTGGGTCGATGGATAAGCGGCACTCAATAGATCACAAATATGTAATTTTGAATTCTCTTAGATTCCAAGTTTAACAAGAAATCACGTTTGAAAATGTGAACTTTGGGGGTCTACGAAGTTCCGTTTAGCCGCAAATCGCGTTTAAAGATAAAAATTGATTTTTTTTATAATATATGTTGTCAATTGGTGTGCTTGAAGTTTATGTTAAGTAAACAAAACTTTGGATGGCCCGCTCCGCGGGACTTAAGGATTTTAACTCCCTTTTTTGGGGGACACCCGCTCACGCGACTCCGTCGCTCCGCTTAGGGTATGTAAAGTCGCCAAGCAGGCGCCTATGTCAACAGTTTTCTTGTAAAAAATCTTTTCTTAGATCAAAGTGTCTTAATCAAAGTTAATGAAAAAAATCATATCTCTTTACAATAATTTTAAGCCCTTAAAAGAACATTATTATGCTTAAAATAGTTTCAACAGCGTTCAAAGCTTACTGCACTGAATTCCAGCAACCATTTTCCACATATTCACTGTCATTAGCATCGAAATCGGACTTCGCAATCATCTACACATCGACTTTCCATATTAAAATACATTTAGTTCAGATTACACTAAATCATCGGAAGCAACAAGAACGAAAACAACAACTCAACGACGAAAAATTGTGTTTAAGCAATAGTAATTCCGGAATAAATTCAGTTCTTATTAGAACTCCACGGGGATAACACCTCCAGCAATTCACTGTGTGAAGAGATATTTGAAATTTGTTTCGTTTTAGGATTTAGGGTTATAACGCTCTATGTAGTTTTAACCGTATTGGGAATTATTCCTTTTACGCTTAAAATGCATTTTAAGCGTTTTGGCAATTTTTATGTTAAAAATTGCTGAAATGCTTCTCAGGCGTATAAAAATTTAAAAACGCTTAAAATGGCTTTTAAGCGTTTTGAGTAGAAAATCATAAAAACGCTTAAAATGAGCATGAACAAATTTTTTTTTAAAGGAAATTTTGGACATTTTCTATAATTTTTCTAAATTTTTTTTTCTTGCTTAAATTGCGTTTTAAACTTCTTAACATTTCTTTCATCGCCCTGCCCACTTCTTCTGATTGGCCAGAATAATATAAAATATTTTCCAAAAAAATCATTATTTTGTCAAAAAATATTGACTTAGATAAATATTTTTTCAAAACCTCCAAAATAATACTTTTGAATAAAGTACTGGCAATCCCGATTATTTTACTCCGGCATTAAATAGTAGTGCCTTTTGCGGCGGGAAAACGTGCCGCGGGCAACTGATTCTCGGTCAAACGGGTAGTTCCCGTACATTATCATTACTATCCTATTCCTGTACGCAAAGGAATGAGTCGAAGTCATTCAACACAAGGAAATATATAAGATAAGAATGTACTGCGTAAATTATCATTTCTATAAATAGGATTATTTCAATATTGTTAGGTTAGTTCTTAAGAAGTATTAATAAAGCGAGCATTGTGCTCTAAGAATATTTTTTAAAAATTCATCGTCTAATTTTTTGTAATTAAAATTGGCGCAGTCGGTAGGATGGTATTAACTGGATATCATCCGTAAAGAACAAATAAAATAATTAGTGAATTTATTCTCAAAATCTTCAACGCAAATGAAGTACAAACTTTTGAAATAATAACTAATGTCTTTAAGTGCGCACGTAAACCGCTAATCAGTGAAATATTTCTTCTTAAAGTTACAAGTGAAATAAACATTGAACAATCTTAATTTAATTAATTAGTTAAATTTGTGAAGCTGAAGAATCTCATCATATATAGAAATCATATGATAATTCTGTTTCAAGTTAAAAATAAATACTTAAACTGTGTGGTAAATTTACCTTAGTAATATTACTTACGATTAGCATTAAAGTTTTGGTGAGTTCACTTAATTTCACTTATAAATTGGAAAAACAAAAAGTTCGTCGTAAGTAAGATTCATAGCGGTAAGCAAAATGAATCGGACACCACCACCGTCATCGCTACAGAGTTGTAATTCCGCACATCAATCTCAGAAAAGACCACATAAGGAGGTTGTACCCGAGTCACCTTTGAGTGGTCGAGCTGGAACCAGTAAAGGACCCGCAGTGGGGACAATGGAAGTTGCGGATCTAAAGAAGTTGATCGAGGAATCCATGTCTAAAATGCTAGACGTCAAACTCCAAGATTTGCCAACCAAATCTGATTTTGAGGGGATCCGTGCGGAATTGCAAACTCTCCAAAGAAACAATGAAAAACATTTTGGTACTCGCTGCAGTACACTGGAGCGCCAAGTTGAGTTGTTGCAGTCGAAGGCCAATGAAAAAAACGTCTTTGTTCACCTTCCGATACAGGGGGGTGAGGATGCCGGTGTAAAAGCAAAGGAATGTTGCTTAAACCTGTTGCAAACCAACGAAGACATCATTGCAACAACGAGGGTGTTGAGGTCGAACAACAACAACACAGCAAATGTCATCGTCAAGTTGCACAAAAATGAGGATGTTGGCCGACTTTTAAAAGCCTCATCAACATTGCGAAACACGGGAATTCATCTGCATCGTGATCTACCGGCTACTGTACGAGCACGAAGGAAGAAGTTAGTTACTTTGAAAGCTGAAATTCGAATTAAAAGTAAATTTATAAAAACACAACTCAGAGGACAAACATTGCTCGTGGAAAATAAAGCATTCTATTATGACAGCGAAAACAATTTAATGTGTGACGGCGAGTGCGGAATGTCATTGTTACGTCAAATGGTGGATGACAGCTGTAATAGGTGCGTTCCAGGGCAAGACAACCTAATTGATGTAAATGACAGTGCTTCTCAAATAGGTCCTCAAACTGTTAGGAGGCCTCGACCTTTATTTTAATATTAATGCCGTCTGCCAATCAAATAATGTAAAAAGTAGAAAAGAAAAGAATGTAAATGTTAAGAATTTTAGTTCAAAATGTAAAAGTTTATCATATAACATATCTGGGCTAGGTAATAAGAATTTATATATTGATTTTTTTAATTTTATTAACAAATTTGAATTTATTTTTTTATACGAAACATATTTAACCGATACCAACCTTACCTGTTATGAAAATAAGTTTCAAAACTACGAGCTAAGAATTGTTCCGGCTATAAGAAATCATACAAGAGGGAGAGCAAGTGGGGGATGCATATTCGGTGTGAAAAAGGATTTGAAGAGTAGCGGCTATGAATTTAAGTTCCATAATGATATTATTTACGTAGATCTAAAAATAGATGGCGAAATATTTCGGAGGAGTAGAAAACCATCAGAGAGGTCATTCCATACAGTCTAAGGATACAATAAAGAATGGCAAAGGAAATCAAATCCTGGAACTGTGCAACTCTATTGGACTTCGAATCCTTAATGGTACCAGTGAAGGGGATAAACTGGGTGAATATACGTTTGTTGGCAAACAGGGAAGCTCTGTCATTGATTATGGGCTTATAGGAGAGAATTGGAATTCCGTGGTCACTGATTTCGAGGTGGAGCAAGTTCCGTATTCGGATCACATGCCAATCGTTATTTCATTCAGCATCGGAGCAGTTCAAAATGAGGAAAGGGTAAACCTTAAGCTCATGCCTAAACTACGCTGGAAAGATTCTAAGGCTGCTACATACAGGACTCAATTAGATTTATTCCTGAGGGCACAAGAATCTAATGATCTGAGAAGCATCGAAAATTGTATAAAAGATGCGGCCCCAGTAAACAACCAAGGCAGACAAAATTGTTTGTTTAAAGAGCCCTGGTTTGATTCAGCATGTATGAAGGCAAGAAACCAATCCTACACTTGGCTAAATCGATATAGGCGATGCAACGAAGAGTCCGCGAAACGGAACTATTTGCAACATAACCGAAAATGTAAGACACTGTGTAAGGAGAAAAAAGTAACGTATTATGAAAACGAAGCCAAAAGCCTAGCGTATTGTAAGAACACACGTGATTTCTGGAGGATAGCTCAAAAAATAAATGGCAAGGTATATGTCATCAATCGCCATCTCAATTGTGATACCTTGAGAACGCATTACTGTGAACTTCTCAATCACTTGTCTCTGAGCGATGATACGGTACAATTTGCGCACCCTGCGTTTTACGATGAACTTTTAGACCAAACAATCTTGAAGGAAGAGGTATCCGCAGCCATGAATGGTCTTAAGGATTGTAAAGCGGCTGGTTCGGATAGAATACCGTCAGAATTCTACAAATATGGCACGGACGAGCTCATCAACAAGTTAACGACCATATTCAACAACATCATGGAACAGGGAATTATACCACAAGAATTCAAGGAAGCGCTCATTTTCCCCATTCATAAAAAAGGTTGCACAATGGACCCTGCTAATTATAGAGGAATTTCTTTCTTGAATGCATCCTACAAAATATTTACATCGATACTGCTAAGCCGACTCAGATAGTGGATAGAACAACACAAGCTTATCAAGGAATACCAAGCTGGGTTTCGACAAGGATATTCAACCGTGGATAATATATTTGTCCTCCGAAGTATAGCGGATTCCTTTTTGGCCCGGAGCAAGAAATTATATGTTTTTTTCGTCGATTTTAAGGCTGCATTCGATACGATAGACAGAAATGCATTGATGTATAAGATGTATGGAATGGGAATGTCATTCAAGTTCGGACGTGTCTTGCAGAACCTGTATCTTGAAACCACTGCAGCTGTATGGGATGGTGAAAACATTTCACAATGGTTCAAAACGAAGACAGGTGTAAGGCAAGGTTGTATGTTAAGCCCGAGTTTATTTTCCCTTTTTATCGATGATATTACGGATTGGTTGCCGGGGGGAGTTGAATATGCTGGAACTCTCATCAAGGCCCTTCTTTTCGCGGATGACATAGTGTTGTTTGCATACTCACCGGAATCTTTACAACTCATGATTAACAAACTTAGTGAGTATTGTAAAACATGGAAACTAGTTGTTAGTTTAGAGAAGTCCAAGGTTATGGTATTCCGAAAAGGTGGAGGAAGAACAAGTGGACGTGAACGATGGACATTTAATAATGAGAGAATCGAAGTCGTTAACGAATATAAATATTTAGGGGTCTATATCACAAAAAATAACAGTATGGAAAGACATCTCAAGGAAAAATTACAAACAGCAAAAACCACAATCAATATGGCATGGAGTAAAATCTTCAATAATAGGCACATAGCCCACAGCAGTAAATACAAAATATTTGAATCGGTAGCTGAGTCCACATTGCTGTATGCAGCACAAGTTTGGGGTAGTAAGAAATATGAAACGGCTGAGCAACTCCTCCGATTTTATATCAGAAGGATATTTCGACTACCATCAAATGCGCCAAATTACATGCTTATGCTAGAAACCGGTATCTCTCCTTTATTTATTAAAACCCTTAAATTGCAAGTGGACTACATATGTAATGTCCTGGATATGTCCGATGAGCGTCTCTCAAAAAAAGCAGCACTTCATACTATTAATAGCAGATCAGGTTGGTTTGGAGATTGGATAGAGCTAGCTAAAGAAGCGAATATAGAACTTTCGCCGGCTGAGTGCGGAAGGTGGAAGCCTTCTTTGTATCAACTGATTTCTATCATTGACGATCGTTTTCGATTGAAGTTCGCAGCTGAAGCAGAAGAATCTATCTACAGAATGTTGTACAGTAAGCTGAACCACAACCTTAACCAAATGAACTATTTCCGAGATGACTACACCATTAACCAAATTTCAATGATGTTTAGACTACGAGGTGAACTTCTTAATCTCAACTTCATTCCGCATCGTGAAGATTTGCCCTTGCTGTGTGAAATATGTAATATGGGAGAAAGAGAGGACATTTTTCATTTTATCGGTAGATGTCCGGTACTAAGAGAAACAAGAAGACACTTTTTTGGAAGTGATTATCTATCAAAAGAGCTTACTATAAAATATTTAAATGAAATTGAAGTACCTGTAATGTTCCAATATTGTAAAATAGCCTAAGCTTATAGAAACAGAATTATAAATGAAAATTTTTAAACAAAATCATAATTTAAAACGTGATTTCTAATTGTATATGAAATTGTCAATCAACAGGCAGACGGCAAAAAGCCATGCTTTAAAGATATTTAATTTATTATGTATATGTAAATACTATTTATAGAAATAAATCTAATCTAATCTAATCTAATCTAATCTATCTTAATTTAATCAGTGGTTCACCCTAACTAAAATAGTAATACCACGAAACTTCATAGAGAAGAGTTGATTTTATAAATTTAATTTTAAAAGAAAATGCAAATAACAAAAATAATAAATGAGTTTACTAAAAAAATTCAAGAAGAAGAAGCACTCTGAGATCAGATTCATGGACGAAGGAACCTCATCATCAGAAGAAGAATCCAATCAACAATTGATAGGTATCAGAAATTCAACAATTCCAGAGAACATCTCACGAACAACAGCAAATAATAGTAAGAACAATAATTTTAAGATAGAGAATAAGAATAATTGTGAAAAATGGCTAACAATGATGAAGAAATACCAAAGAAAAAATTAACATTAGATCCATTAAAATATATTGAAAAATTAGGAACGTTTGCTGGTAGGTCTGAAGATTTATATACATTTCTTATTAATGTAGACGGCATCATTCCGACACGTAGAGAATATGATGATCAATCACAGATTATGTGTATGAACATCCTTAGAAGCAAGTTCATAGGTAGGGCTAAAAGATGTATGGAAATCCATACGCATTTGACCAAATGGTCAGACATCAGAGAAATGCTAGTGGATAATTTCGGCGGATTGAAATCGTCATATCAATTATACGAAGAATTAAGAAACATTTCATTCAGAGGTAGTGTATCAGATTTTTACCACAATATTCAGAGAGGATTATCAAAAATCAACACAAGAAGATAGATCAATTGACATTCCACACGATAATAATACAGCATTGAATGTTTTCAAAGAAAAACTGCCAAATTATATGAGAACAATTTTATACGCATTGAAACCTAAAAGTTTATAAGCAGCATTACATGAACTTACACAAGCAGGTTTTGGAGACACAACAATAAGACGAACAGATAAAGCATATGAGACAGGACCTAAGTTTCAAAGTAATAATAACCATGGACATAGATCCAACGAGTAGTCAATTAAGACGTGCTCCAAAACTACAAGTGAATTACCAGAGAAATAACTCAAATAATTAAAATCCAGAAGAGAAAACAGAAATGCCCGAAGAACGAAATTTTCGTTTAAAAACCTCGGAGCATTGCCCTTTATTCGACTAGAAAAGAACAACAAGGTACTTCGGATGCTAATTGACACAGGTGCGACAAATAGTCTCTTAAATGAACGAGACGCCCTGTTACGTCTAAACTCGTCTTAAGATGTCCACGCACCTTTATCCGGAAGTCAGCTGTCAATGTTATGTCACTATCAATGTCAATGTAATATAAACGTCAGTCAAAAAGTCATTTTAATTGTAATTTTGCAAGTCATGTTTTTCGTTTCGTTTTGTTCCTTTTAAATTGTTATAATATCCAAATAATTGTAATATAAAACACTTCTTATTAAACCTTTAACCTAGCAACATCGGCAATTTTATTCACGAAAAGTTGAAGATTATAAATTAAGCGAAAACATTTTGGTCCATTCGACCCGGATAATTTATTAAAACATAATTAATCTGTGATAATTAATTGTAATAAGAAATAAACTGTGATAAAATACAAAATTCATCTGTGATACTACGTGTGGAGTGCTGTCTTTCTCTGGAGTGCCGTCAACGTGCTGCAAATTGCTGTCTGTCTACCGGAGTACCTAATCTTGGAAGATTGGCCAGCGGAGTTCCTGCATTAAAAAACAAATGATTGCAAAGCAATTAAAGGGCATTGATGTGAGTAAATAATTAATTATATTACAAATAAGAGTGCATAAATCAACAAATCGTATTTTTTTCATCGTTTGTGTATTGGAGAAATTGCTGCTGGGGTTATATCCGTTGCCCAGTTATTCATCGCCGTTATTGAGTGCCATTGTTGAGTGCCGCAATCAAAAGCAGTTGTCCGGAGCAGTTATCCATTTTGCTGGTTTTCCAGAGCCGTTGCCAATAGCTGTAATCCTGTGCCGTTTTGTTTTTTTTTTTGGCATCGCTTGTTGAAGTCACATACAAAGCGTTTTTTTGAGTGTTTTGCGGAAATCCAGGAACCTGAAAACGAAATTCTGATTAATCAAGGAAATCAAAGTGAGTGAATAATTTTTTTTTATTATATTTATTATATTGATTACATTGATTTATCGTATAATATTGAGTGTGTTACAATGAGTGATTCAGCCAAATTAAAGGTTTTCAATAAGACATGTTCGCAAATTGTGAAAAATAGCGAAAAATTCAGCAATTTGAAACCAGAACAGAAAACTAAAAACTACTTGATAGGGCGTTTGAATATTTTAGAAGAAAACTTGTGAGTTGTACGATACATTTCAAGGCTCCGAAGAAGATGAAGGAGTTTTAAAGAGTGTGAGGAAAAGTACGATGATACCATGGAAACTTGCCTGTCATACAAAGCTGATATTTTAGATGAGTTAGAAAGGTTAGATGGTTTGCAGTTATGTGAAAATTCAAGAGATGAAGGTAAAGATGGTGCCAAATTCCATGATCGGCGGGAGTCTTTTATGAACAACGTTCTATGGGGATTATAATAATTGGCATCCATTTCATGATCTTTTCGTATCTTTAATCCATAGCAATTCATCTCTGTCGAAAATAGAAAAGTTAACGTATTTGAAATCTTGCTTAAAGGGTAGTGCAGCTTCGTTGTTAGTTTACCTTGAAGTCAACAATGACAATTATGATCAGGCATGGTCAATTTTGGTAACGCGCTACGACCATAAGCGGATTTTAGTCACCACACAGCTTAAAACGTTTTTCGATCAGCCGACAGTCAATGTTGAAACAGCAGAGTCCATCAAGAGCCTGTTAGACAAGTCAACAGAGGTGCTTCATGCTTTGAAAAATTTAGGCGTTCCTGTAGATAGTTGGGATATTGTAGTCGTCTTCACCCTCCTGCAAAAATTGCCAAAAAAAACTCAACAAATGTGGGAAGAAAGGCTAGGTTTGAGCACAGAATTACCCACCTTTAGAGAATTTTCAACCGTTTTGGAAACTAGGTTTCGTTCTTTAGAGGTTGTTTGTCAGCAAAACTCCAACCCCAAGGTTAATACGAGTTCGAGTAAAGAGCAGTCGAAGCTGAAACCAAAGGCCACTTCGTTCGTGCCATTCATTTTTTAAGCTGGATGTTCCTGCAAGGTTAAAACATGTGAAACAAATCGGTGTTTCCGAAAATTGTTTGGCTTACAACCACAAAACTTTTCAATGCCCGAGTGAAAAACGGTGTTTTCACTGTAACCAAAAACATCACACCCTTCTACACAATACTCTGCTCCATCAAAATTCTAATTCCAGCCAAATTTCTCAAAATTCACAATACAATCAAGCGAGTTGTTCTAACTCAAATTCATCTTCATCGAATACACTAAATACAAATACAAATTCACAATCTGGTAATTCAAGTAATAATCAAAATACAAACCAGGTCAATGCAAACGCAAGACCGTTCAATCCGAGTGGGGGCCAAGCGACCACTTCTCAAAATTATCACGTCTCAAATCCTTTGAATAATCTGGTGTTACTTGCTACAGCAGTCATCCAAATACAATCAGCCAACGGAGAATTTATCAGTTTGAGAGCGCTACTCGATCCGGGCTCAGAATCAACATTTATCACTGAACGAACTGTGCAGCAACTTGGTTTGAAAAATGTCGCACCTTCATGGAATTCTCTGGATTGGGAAACAACAAAAGTGGATCGAGTCAAGGCTTTGTCGATATGAAAATCAAATCTCTACATACCTCTTTTCAAACTGTTGCTAGGGCGTTTGTTCTCAAAACTATTACTGGTTTACTCCCCAATAGGGAAATTCTTTCTGGCCAATGGAGTCACATTCAGGGTTTGTGTTTAGCTGATCCTTCTTTCTATAAGCCTGCCAGTGTTGACTTGCTCCTAGGTAGTGGTGTCTTTTCCGAGGTCGTTTTGCCAGAAATTGTTAGGGGAAATGAGCCTGTGGCACCAAACGCTCAGAATACTCAACTCGGGTGGATTGTTTTTGGCAATGCGCCAATTCAAACTTGCCGTGTCCACCTGCAGCTTGTTGATATCGATACCCAGCTTCGAAAATTTTGGGAAATCGAAGAATCGCCATTTGAAGATCCAGAAACTGCAGAAAACATCGCCTGTGAGGAACACTTCAAAACACACACCAGACGTTTGCCAGATGGAAGATTCGAAGTTTCACTACCATTCAAGGATGGTGTTCGACCAGCACTAGGAGCAAGTCAGCAAGGAGCACTACGAAGATTTCTACAGCTTGAAAGAAGATTGGACAACAATCCTCAGCTGCAGAAGGAGTATTCAGCATGTATATCGGAGTATCTTCAGCTCGATCAGATGGAAAAAGTTGATGTCAGCCAAGGTGAAATTCTCCAATCGCCATTCCACTATGTTGTACCACACCATGCCGTGTTCAAGGAGTCCAGCACAACTACGAAGCTTCGGGTAGTTTTCGATGCTGCTTTCAAAACTACAGATGGGACTTCGTTAAATGAACATCTTTTGGTTGGACCTAAAACGCAATCAAATATAATGAACATCATACTAAAATGGAGAAAGTTCAAGATTACCTTGACGGCTGACATCGAAAAAATGTACCGGCAGATCCAGATGAGACAACCAGACACCTTTTATCAGCTGATTTATTGGCGAGACACCAAGATGGATCCTTTGCAGCTGTATCGTTTAAAAACCGTCACTTTTGGCACAGCGTCCGCTCCTTATCTAGCCACTCGCACGTTGAACAAGCTTGCTGATGACGAAAAAGACAAATATCCATAAGCAGCCCAGATGATACGTTGATGATTTGGTAAGCGGAGCTGATTCAGTACAAGAAGCTCAACAAAAATTCATTGAAGTCAACCATCTTCTATCATCAGCTGGCTTCAACTTACGGAAATGGGCGAGCAATTCTGAAGATGCTTTGATCAATATTGCACCCCAAGAACGTGAAGTTTATTTTCTGCTGCCTTTCGATTCTTCTGAGCACATCAAAACCTTGGGCATAAAATGGCTTCCTTCCAGTGACTCATTCACTTTTCAGTGGATTCAATCCGAAGCAACTGAAGTCACTAAGCGAACCATCTTGTCTACCATTGCTTAACTTTTTGATCCACTTAGTTGGATTTCTCCATGCGTGATTTCGGCAAAAATTATAATGCAAAAATTATGGTTGAAAGGTTTAGCATGGGATGTTCCTGTTCCACTCGCTCTGCAACAAGAATTGGTTTCTCTACGAGCAGATTTGCCAAGTCTCGAAAAATTTAGAATACCAAGATGGGTTTGTACTGAAAAAGAGAATTTGAGGTTAGAATTGCACGGTTTTAGTGACGCTTCTATGAAGGCATACGGGGCAGTAGTTTACCTTAGGGTTCTGAACAGAAGCGACAAAATTCACACTCACCTCGTTATGTCCAAAACTAAAGTCGCTCCTCTTAATACAGTTTCACTCCCTCGACTTGAGTTATATGCGGCTGTTTTGTTAGCTCGTCTTCTGTGCTATGTGAGAGGTGTTTTGCAGTTAGGTCAAATCAAAACTTATGCGTGGACTGATTCCACCATCACTTTATGTTGGATAGCTGCACCGCCATCAAAATGGAAGACTTTCATCAGCAATCGAGTAGCCGAAATTCAGAGATTAACTAACGTCAATATCTGGAATCAGTCCCCACTAAATTGAATCCTGCAGACTTAGCGTCGAGAGGAGTGTCACCATCGGAATTGAAAGTCAACACTCTTTGGTGGCGAGGACCAGAGTATCTGCAATCAAGTTGGAATTTTTCTTTTCCAAGTCCGAAAACAACTTATGAAACTGAAGAAGAAATGCGATCAGTGAAAATCCAGTTACATTGCGCCATAGAATCTGAAAATCAAGTTGCAAAACTATTTCATCAAATCTCAGATTTGAAAAAACTGCTACGAATCATCGCTTATTGCCGGAGGATTATTCGCATTTGCCTGAAAAACCTACCGATGAACCAGTTAATAGAACCACTTACCACTTCCGAGTTACAAAACGCAACATTTAACTGCATAAGAGCTGCTCAAAAAGAGATGTTTTCTGAGGAAATAAAAAACTTAATCAAGCATCCATCATCATCGAAATATTTTGGATCACTACATCCGTTCATCAACCGAAACGGGATTCTGCGAGTGGGAGGACGTCTGCAAAATTCAAACTTACAGTTCGAGCAACAACATCCAGTCATTCTCGAACCGGAGCACGTCATTTCGAAATTGCTCATCCGAGAAGCTCACGAAAAAACGCTCCATGGTGGATTGCAGCAAATGGTCACCAATCTTCGCACCAAGTATTGGATTTTGAATCTAAAGAGAAGCGTGAAAAAATATATTCATAAATGTGTAATCTGCTTTCGATTCAAAGCTAAACCTATGAAACAGCTGATGGGGAATTTACCAGCCCCTCGAGTCAGAGTGTCCCGGCCATTTACACACACCGGTGTAGATTATGCTGGACCTATAGAGGTAAAGGCCTGGAGAGGACGCGGAGGCAAAATCTATAAAGGGTATTTCGCCATATTCGTTTGTCTAGCCACCAAAGCAATCCACCTGGAAACTGTCAGTGACATGACGACTCAGGCATTTTTGGCAACTTTCCGAAGATTTACAGCACGTCGAGGTGTCTGCACTGAGATGTATAGCGACTACGGAAAGAACTTCGTTGGTGCCAATACCGAGCTCCAAAGAATGATGAAAGCCGCAAAAATGGATTGGAAGCACATCACAACAACAACAACTAACGTCGGAACCAAATGGAATTTCATTCCTCCCGCTTCTCCCCATTTCGGTGGATAATGGGAAGCAGGAGTGAAATCCGTAAAGTTTCATTTGAAAAGGGTCGTCAGAAATGAGACCCTTACATTCGAGGAACTCAGCACGCTTTTGACCGAAATAGAAGCGTGTCTAAACTCGAGGCCTCTTTGTCCGGTTTCTGACAATCTAGATGACTTCGCCATTCTCACGCCAGCACATTTCCTGTTTGGAACATCGGCCCAACTGATTCCAGAAGCAGATTTGGCAGAAAAGGTTTCCAACCTTGATAGGTGGAGAAAAATCCAAATTGATGTTCACTCGTTCTGGAAGCAGTGGAGCAGCGAATATTTAGCTCGTCTTCAACAACGACCGGAATGGTTGACAATCGAACCGCAGCCGCAAGTAGGAGATCTAGTGCTGCTAAAAGATGAACGCTTACCACCTTCAAAATGGGCTCTTGCTCGCATCACTTCTTTGGTTCCTGGTGCAGACAAGCTGGCTCGTGTCGTCAACCTAAAAACACAATCAGGAGAATTCAGAAGACCAATCACCAAAAAATGCCTCTTGCCGTGCAACAAAAATGCAGACGAAAATGCAACCATCTAACCATGAACTAATATCTAACATGCAGTCAACAGAAAATATTCATTAAAAACGTAAAACCGCATACTTCAAATACTCATTCAATGAAATCAAAAATAATATTCACACATCGTTAAAACACTCACACAATTCTGATGTTGTCCACAGAAAATCAAAATATTCAACATCAGTCACGCACTCACTCACTCATAAAATGTCGCTCACAGATAATCAAAATATTCGACAAAGTTAATATTTCATTTTGAAAAGGTCAATCACTCACAATCAACAATTCGATACACTCACACATTCGCTATCGCTCACAATCAATCATTCGATAGAATCACATTCGCTATCGCTCACACTCAATTATTCGATACAATCACTCATTCGCTATCGCTCACAAACTGTTGCAGGCGCCTGGAAGACAATAACCCCGCTTGGTGTTCTGAAAATAGAAGATATGATAAAAAAAAAAAATTAACTCATAATATAATGACAACTTACCGACTAAGAACTCCACTGCCTTTCGTGGGTAGGCCATCCAAACTACATAGAAACTCTGAAAAGTAATAGCGAAAATGAATAAAATAATAAAACAATAATAAAATGATTAAGATATAAAATAAAGAATAAAATAGGTACGATACTTACTTTTTATCCACACGGCGGCCGGTTGTTCTGTGTCGGTCTTCTGTTTATCTGTTTCTGTTGCTTACGTTGCTGATGGGAAGGGGAATCACAAAGAACAACGAAGATTAAGATAAGCTACTTATCAACTCACAACACAACACAAGAGATAATTAGGAGTAGTATATCTCCCTCTCTATCGTTTACTCCTCTAACACCTCGACGTAGATTTTATGAAAATTGACTTTTCACTACCAGGGAATGTGTAGGAAAAGTATAGTCTCTGGGGAATTATTCGCACTTTCAGTTATTCCAAATACGTTAAACTCCCCATTTAGGTGAATTTGAAATTTGTGTTGGTTGTTTGTTTTTTTTTACCTTAAGGTGTAGGTTCAGAATGCTAGAATCATTTTTTTTTAGTTTAGCGGTTTTATAATGAAGGATAAATAATACGCGATAACACGAATTGTTCAAATGAACCAATACCTGCCGTTTTGCTGTCGGTAAAAATAAAGACCGAGGGCAAGTGACGTTTAATATATATCAGTACACTGACTCGGGCAAACGCGAGATTGCTTCAAAAATGTGAAAATTGAGCAGGAAGTTGTCACTTTAGACAAGATTTAGTTAAGAAATGTCCTTATTAGTTTCTCCTCCTGCAGACCATCTCTAAACCTATACGCTTTGGATGACGTCGCTAACACTCGATGTGGTAAGATTTCCAACTACGTTAAGTTTTCTCGGATACGAGGGGTGATAATATGGATGAGCTGGATAAGCGAAAAGAGTAATTGAGAGCGATTAAATTTTAACCCCTGCATCCCTTGGGTGAGTAGTTGGTTTGCTTGTTGGATGTGTGGTATCTGGAAATTTTGCCAAAGTTAACTATTTGGTCGTGATGAAAGCGGGGGATTAACTTTTTCGGGTACTAACTCCCCCTGTTAGGCAATATTTTTTGACACAACCTGCTTGCCGAATCCTTACATTTCCGGGATACAGTGGCAATCCTGTCAAATCCACTGTCACAGAACCATACCGTAGAGGTCTTCATCGAATTCCCGCTGATCCTGCCTCCATCGGGATAGTGTCAGATAGAGTTGTTTCTTGGAGCGCTAGGAATAATCTCGAATCTCCACGCTTCTCATCTATGAGTGAAGTTATAACGAGTGTGGTGGATTCTGAAAGCAAGATAAAAGAAGTCAGGTATAATAGCAATAAGTTAACAATTAAAATCATATAAAAGCAAAAAGGAAGTCATAGACTAAAACCTGATCAAGAAGAAACTGAATTTAGCGGAGGATTTGATTTTTTTGATTGAGGGATATTTAACGTTCCCTAAGTACGTCAAAAAAAAAGTGTTTTTTTGTGTTTGTGAAGTCCAAAAGTCAATTTGTTTGGCGTTGAAGTTTTTTTGTTTGATAATTAATTCTAAATTAAATTTTGTTTAAAAGTGTAAATACTTGCGGTAAGTGGTAGGGTCTTGTTTTCCCAGGCTCTCGCTCGCGGTTTCAGCTAGTTTTCATTTCTCGATCTGTTTGGATCTCAAATCCACCTCCATTGAGCTCATTGCAGGTAGGGCCTAAGTGATAGTTCAACAATCCGTGCCAAGAAAGTGGTACTTTTGTCGGTCCTGCAGGGAAACATTTCACCATCACATTTGTTTTGGTTATAGTTTTGTTAAGATTTCTTTGTATAGTAAATTTGGTTACTTAAAATTAAAGATATTTAAAAACAACAAACAAAAAATATTTATGTCTTAAAGTTGATTTTGTTGAAAGATAATTTAAAGTACCTATGTATTAATAAAACTTCAAACGCCCTTTTTATGAAATTTTTGGTGTTGTTATTGTGTTTCGATTAAACGAAACATAAGTTTTTGAGGATATTTTTCAGGGGTGCGGAAGGATAGCTAAGCCAGCCGGTGAAATGGAGTGACCCGAACGGTATACCACAATATTATTTTGGGGAAGTTCAAACATAGCCAACGAACTTCTAGGTTGGGTGGGATATGGCTACGCTGCATCGACACCAGCAGCGCCCTGGTGTGGTGAAAAGTCCGTCCGATATTTTTACTTGTATTTTCAGGCCTGATTTGTGTTTTTGCTGAGAGGTGAGGTTTAGTTCGGGGACAAGATCCCCCCGATTCCGGCGAGCTTAGCCGCGCTTCGCAAGCAGGCCGCGTTCCCGAGCTAGACATTCCGTTTCCTTCCTTTTCCGTTCCTCATTCCTACCTTATCCTTTTTTCTGTCCATTCACCTTACCGAGTCCTCTCCTCGCTTCCTCTTGCCTCGCAACGAAACTCATCAATTATTCGAAACACCCACTCTTCGACATCGATCAAAACTCACATTCAATCATTTGTTATCACTCATATACAAATCACATGCACTCACACTCAACCAACCGATAACACACACACTCAATCGATATCACTCATATTCAACAAGTATCACAGACAAACAAATAATATTCACAATAAATCACAGCCAAATCGCTTTGAAACACCACACACAAAATTATTTCAAAAATACAAACATTAAAAAAAAATATATTCACCAACTCTACAATATTTAAAATCACAATCACAGAAATTTCGAATCATCATATAAATCACTTCAAAGGTCACAGTCAGCGCATCATCACAAACTTCAAATTAATTTTAAATCACCGATAAAGAATTTTATTTTCACTTGAATTCATTTTAACACACCGATAAATAATTTTATTTTCACTTAAATTCATTTTAACACACCGAAAACAATTTTAATTCACCGGAAATTAATTTTATATTCGTCAAGGCAAATTTTAACTCAACAAAAAAACAATTTTAAATTCACTTAATTCGACAACAAAAATAC
Source organism: Leucozona laternaria (assembly GCA_932273885.2). Classification (NCBI taxonomy): domain Eukaryota; kingdom Metazoa; phylum Arthropoda; class Insecta; order Diptera; family Syrphidae; genus Leucozona; species Leucozona laternaria. The sequence continues at coordinate 117,969,715 of OW026366.1, forward strand.
TCTAAATAATTTTCAAAATCGAGACAAAATTAATTTTCAACTAAGAAAAAAAAAATCGGAACACCCTGTAATTTAAACACGTATACTTCTTATGGAAGATGAATAATGAACACAGAAAGAACATAATTCATGGATAGGCACTACAATTTAATATAAATTTATTTAAAACTCACCTCATTTCATCAGCACACAACACATTTCTTGATTTTTTTTTGGTTTTGTTCACAAAAAACTGAATTTAAAATATTAACAGAGCACTTGTAAACAACAAATTGAATTGCAACAATTTACAACCGACGCCGACATGTAGAACTTGTGGAATTGTGGAACATAAATAAACTGCAAGAATGTATTAGATTCCTACCATTCACAATTAGATCTGTTTGATTAGAATTTTTTTTGTGTCTTCATAATCTATTACTATTTTTGTATGTTCATAATTGTACTAAATATTTCAATTTATCGTTTCATGTAAAATGAGCATTGCAGAAGGAGAAGCTAACAGTTGAGAACTTCGTTCACAGCCCGGGAGGAATGTTACGTCTAAACTCGTCTTAAGATGTCCACGCACCTTTATCCGGAAGTCAGCTGTCAATGTTATGTCACTGTCAATGTCAATGTAATATAAACGTCAGTCAAAAAGTCATTTTAATTTTAATTTTGCAAGTCATGTTTTTCGTTTCATTTTGTTCCTTTTAAATTGTAATAATATCCAAATAATTGTAAAATAAAACACTTCTTATTAAACCTTCAACCTAGCAACATCGGCAATTTTATTCACGAAAAGTTGAAGATTAAAAATTAAGCGAAAACACGCCCCAATAGATTATATCACAAAAAGAAAAACGCCTTTAATAATAAAAACCATAGGAAGTCCTATTGTAATAGATAAAGAATTAACCATACCTAAGATAAATTCAGATATAAAGTAAAAGAAGATTGTTGCTTCCAATTATTTAACCTTGATCAGAATTTTAACGGAATTATAGGAAATAATATTTTAATACCTAACAATATTAAAATCAATTATAAAACGAAAACTCTAGAATTAAATAATGAAATTATTCCATTATTCTTCAGTGAAGATGAAGAAAAAGAATATCCACAAGAAATTAATCATTTAGCGAACCTAGAACCACAAATTTCTATATTTGACGAATTAATTGAAAAATGCTTAGATTATTTAAATGAAGAGGAAAAAAAATCCCTCATGAAAATCCTAAAAGAAAACGAAAAAACATTTTATCATAAAGGTGATGACCTTAGTTTCACCAACCATTTAAAATATCACATAGAAACAGCAAGTAATGAACCAATTTTTACACGGATATATCGTGATCCAGAAATCCACAAACAAGAAGTAGATAAACAAATTTAGGATCTACTGGACCAAAAGTTCGAGTCCATACAATGCCCCTATATGGGTAGTACCCAAAAAAGCAGACAAAACTGGACATAAGGAATGGCGTATAGTAATAGACTATCGCAAATTAAACAAAATAACGAAAGAAGATAAGTTGCCTATCCCAATAATTGATTGGGAATATTTGTTATGTCTATTTAGATGACATAATTATATTTAGTACTTCACTTGAAGAGCATATCGTTTCCTTAAGAAAAGTTTTACAAAGACTTCAAAGCCTTAATTTGAAAGTGTCTGTAAACAAATGCGATTTCTTAAAAAGGAAAGTGAACTTCTCGGACATGTAATCACACCTGAAGGTATAAAACCAAATCCTGAAAAATCGAAACAATTAAGAAGTTTCCTATTCCAAGTACGGTAAAGGAAATACAAAGTTTCCTCTTATTAACTGGGTACCACAGAAAATTTATCCAAGATTACGCTCAAATCTAAAACCTTTACCTATATGTTTGAAAAAAGATAAAAAGATAGATATAGAAAATAAAGAGTACGTAGAAGCTTTTAATAAACTAAAATTATCAATGCAGGATACACTAATTAATAAACACCCAGATTTTTCAAAACCTTTTGTTCTAACCACTGATGCTTCAAATTTCGCAATTGGTTCGGTTCTATGCCAAACCCATGGACCCCTATGCTTTGCGAGTAGGACACTCAATGAACATGAATGCAACTACTCTACAATTGAAAAGGAACTCTTAGCGATAGTATGGGCAACTAAACAATTCAGTCATTACCTATACCGTAGAAAATTTAAGATCCTCACAGATCATAGACCATTGATATGGCTCCACAATCTAAAAGAACCCAGTTCCAAACTTCAACGTTGGAAAATTAAGTAAGAAGAGTGCGACTTCGATATTGAATATATCGCTGGCAAGGAAAATAAGGTAGCAGATGCACTATCCAGAGTGAGAATAAATGTTTTGGAAGAAGATAATGATTCAGTAAGTACTAGACTTAGTGCAGAATCTGACAGTATAGATTTAATTCAAATAACTGAAAAACCTTTAAACCATTTTAAACGACAAATAATATTAAAGTTAGGAATGAAAGGATAGAATTTCCATTCATAGGGAAGAGATTAGTCATAATAACCAGAAAGGAGATAAATAATGAATCATTTGAAAAAATAAAAGGCGAAGTTGATATAAAATTTGAAAACGATTTGCTATCGTTTTTAATATTACTTTCAATTTTCAAGATATATGCTCTGTGTAAAAACTTACTAAGGACTACAAAATCTTTTCGCAATTTGCTAAAATTATTATAATCAGACTGATTTTTTGATTTATTGTATATCACGTATGCTTTTCGTTTCTTTCTTTTTAAATCACGAAGCTGCTTATTAATCCAAGGTGAAACCGATGAATTATTTTTAAACGAATAAGGAACGAATCTTTTAAAACCCATTTGTATAATTTCAATGAAGCGGATGTACAATATGTACATCTTGACATTTAAGTCAAGAAATATAAATTCATTTGACCAATCAATATTTAAGAAATAATTATTTAATTGAACAAAATTAGTTTTAGAAAAATTATACGATCTTACATTTTGTTTAACATGATTTAGCGAATAAGTATAAAATTCAATTTCAAAGAATAGTTCTTTATGATGAATAGATTCGTTTAATAGAGAAAAAGGTGCTTTACTTAAATTAACTTTGAATTCATCACAACAAATAAAAATCAAATCAAGTATTTTTGTTAAAGAATTTTCTATATCATTTACTTGCACTAAGTTTAAAGAATATAAATAGTCAATAAATATTACTTCAAGATCTTGTTCTATATTAAATGGAAATAACATTTTGTCAGCTTCGGACCATTTCCATTGTATATCGGATAGATTAAAATCACCTAAGACACACAGGTTATCAGATATTGAACCAATATTATTTATAAAGTCAATATTGTTAATATGTTTTTCATACAAATCAAGAGAGATACTTGGAGGCACATAACTTACAATAAAATATACATTTTCTTTGGAAAGCATATTTGACTTGACTGAGATGCAGACTTGTTCAATGTCAGTAGATGGTAAAACGACTTCTTTAGAGCATAGGTGTGATCGAACAGAAATAATTATCCCACCTCCACGTTCTCTAGATGATTTACATCTATCGCAACGATAAATGTTATAGATACTGGAATCAAAAAGTTCCGAAGAGGCAATTCCGTTGTTAAGCCATGATTCAACAATAATTATAATATCATAATATGTAACACAGGTATTTTTAAAAAGATCGACTACTTTTGTTCGGAGACCACTAGCATTGTGGTGATAAATCTTCATTGCCGAACGACAAATAGATTGGGAAGATGGTATAATATTCATTGTTAGGTCAAAGTTATTCCTACATTCTTCTCCGAGGAATTTTTTGCCATATTCACAAAAGGTCGAATCCTAACACCTATCGACCAAAAACTTTCAACAAAGACTAAAGATGCAACATCCACCGGAATTCCAATTTTAAAATTGACAAAACCTTGCATACGATCCTTTCCTGCATTTTTTGATAATTTGTAGCACAAAAAATGATTGGTATCTATTCCCAGACTAGTTGACACGAATGCAATAACTGCATCTGGAGTGGTAGCATATCTAAAACTGCCTTTATGAAACCATTTGAATTTGTAGGCAACTTGAAGACTACCGCAGAAGGAATTTGTTCCGACAATACTACTTTTTGATTTATTACTGGACGTTTTATTAGTAGTAATTAAATTCAGAGTTGTGTTATCTGAATTACCAGAATTTAAAGCCAAAAATTCATTAATTTTAATAACACTAGCAACAGTTTCAAAATCCACAGTTTTTAGTAAAGAACTGTCCTGCACAGCACTAGCATTGCCTTGAACAGCACTGGTACCGGCATCACCAACGTCATAGTCTTTACCTCTAGTAGCAGCAATAATACAAGATGAGTTTGCATTCGAAATATCATCAGCAACAGTTTCATTAATCACAGTGATTGGTAAATAACTGCCTTGCACAGCACTAGCCTAGTGCCCAACCAACGTCAACATCTTTATCATTAACAACAACAGCAGCACAAGATGAACTTGCATCCTCACACAATTGATTAGTTGAATTAGCTCCAACAACAACATCAAGAGCATTAGCAACAACACCAGCATCAATAGATTCGGCAGCAACAGCAACGACAACATCAGAAACAACAGCGTTTTTATCACTGACCATATTATTACCAATTATTGCATGCATTTCTTTTACCTTTTTCGGAAGGGTCATTTGGGAGTGATGACAGTGGGAGATTATTGTTTTTATTTTTTTGTTTACTACCACCAACACCCGCGGGAAGAGCAAGAGGTGCAGAATTAGAATGACCAGCAGCTTTAAGATGTAAATTTGCAGGTGAACTGTTTTTAGACCTCACATGAGGGCGAACCAAAGGAGACGAGAGTGCCGATTTTTTTTAAGGTGGATTGCTTTCTTTGATCGCGTGTGGTGTCACGAATAGAGCGACTTCTGTTTAATGCATTAGCTGACGCGTTCATCATTAATTCACCTTCAGTGGTTAACGTTATTATTAAAGAGAATACTCATTTTCTCTTGCATAAATGTACAGAGATCAGATATTTTATGCGCGAACACAGATGTGGTGTTATTATTCCAATTATCACACTTGTAAGAAATGTTTTGATTAGTTTTGATTAAGTTAATGACATTATTCTTAAGATTGGAGCATTCACCATGCAAGCTTAAACCGCACATACCACACGATATACAATCGGATTTCGATATATGGTTTAAACATATTAAAAACGATGAACTCATTTTACTAAATAGTAAGACTAAATATTAGGCGTGTGTCATAGACAAAGATCAAACTGAGACTGAGACTGTTATGTAACAAGGATGTTTTTAAACAAACTAAACAATAAACAGAAAACAGAAAAAAACAATTAATATGTGTAAGGGATAAGATGAGAATGAATAAATATTTTTTTTTCTTAATAGTCCATGGTTTTGATGAATTGAACCACCGAACAAAATTGGGTCCAATAGAACTGCTCCTCGCCGTCTAATTTTTCACCGATGAAACTTGTAACATATTCGATTGTTGATAACAAATAGGGCGGATTGGCCTGCGAAAAAATGAATAAATTCTTTACTGGAAATAGTTAGGCATTGAATTCAAGTTACCTTGATCACAACATAGATGAGAACTGGTAATAAATCATCAGCCGCCCGTATACGATCGCATGCCATTTGCAGAAGGTTCATGATATTTTGCATCTGAAAATGATTATATTGTTTTTTGTTATAAAATTATTATCAAGAAATTTGTTGGTTTGTTTTGACGTAAGAGCTTCGATAACGTGAGTCCAGAATTAGCCTATTTTTACTTTCAAAGTTTAAGTAGGAAAGGGAAAAAAACGTTACCAGTTTGTCTTACCTTATAACACACTGCAGCTTTTCCTGTGGGGTGGTATGTACCGAAATATAATATAACTGCTGTTAAGCAAATGTCCAGGGCGATTCTGTAAGATACTCCGGTGGTATACGTAACGCTGGATGAGATGGCTTTATTACTTGCTGAAGTTTTCGAATGTGTCCATTCAAAACTCTGCACCAAAAACAAATAAAATAGGAAAAAAAACTTAAAAATATATTTCTTTCACTAACTTATCCCTTATCGTTCCGAAACATTACATGCTGATACAATCTCTGCAATAGAGCTCTCTGTAAGATGTTCTTGTTGCTGTTGCGATTTCACATTGTCGCTTACGGATGATTCCGTCATGATGATGGCTTCGAATAAGATTTGGTTTCCGAATTCCTTGACTCTACCACAATGCCATTGCGACGCCCATTATTACATGGGGTGATCTTTGTTCGATGGCCGACCTGCTGTTAACAACAACTGCTTCAGAAATATCACTAAATGACTAGCTTCCATCTTCACTCACTAGCCTAACCTTCTCCTCGATGCTAACACCTCCGTCATCAAAGTCAGAGAAGTTTATCAGATCCTTAACAGATGCTGCTGATGTCCTATATTCTGTCTTTTCTTCTGCCTCGATGTCGATGGTTTATCTTCCATATTGAGACTCTGACTGGAGATACTGCTTTCGGCCGAATTCTGACGTTTCATCCGGGACGAAAGAAATGATCCCTTGCCACTCTTGTAATTCTGCTGACAACTATTCTGTCCCGAGAACTGGTTTGTAGTGGGAACTGAGTTTCGAGCTTCGAACGTTAGCAAAAGGCAATTCACGCTTTTGTTTTTAAAAAACAATTTAAATTCGTATCACTTTGATAAAATGAATTAAATAAAAATACCGAACTCAAGCACAAAACGAATTCACAAATCAGTATCTTTTTTGACGTTTTTTTGAATTCACCTCGGAAGTTATTTATATAAGGGATGTGTTTGAACTATTCTTACTGAAGGTGCTGTTGCACTTTTTTTTGATTTTCAGATTTTTTTTTTCTGATTTGACGAAAAAATTATGTCTGTTTGCCAACTTTTCAAAACTTCGAATTTTTACTGTTTTGTTTTGTTGTATATGAACTTTGAAGAATCTTATGCTAAAATTGGCAGTTTTGGACAAAACAGGAACAGATTATGTATTTGGTGAGTAAAACTTAATATTATTTCCCTATATCTTTTTACCTGACTAGTGTACAAAAATAAACTTTGGATACAATTTATTTAAATCCAATCCAATTCAAACAATGAAAATTTCATATGATTGATAGCTGCATTTTATTATCCACCAGATCTGATCCGGATCAGATCATGATAATAAAACAAAACAGGGTCATAAAACCGTTTGAAATTGGATGGCTGTTTAAAGTTACACAAAACCTCATAAATATGATTCCTTGTATCTAAACAAATGGAATTATTAATTTATTTAAAATTATCAAGAGGCGTGTTTTTTTTGCAAGTCCATATGGATTTGTTGAAAAAAAAACAACATCGCAACTAATAGTTTTACACGTAAACTCAACAACAACTTAAATCCATAATGGGCTTAGCTAAGTCCAGATAATTATCGGGAATTACTGTAGGACCCGATAAAAACAGTGATGCCAAAATAATATATTCTATATGTTATCGATAATTTTTTTGAGAGACGTCAAAATTGACGTTTTTGGATCCTGGTTGAACAATTAAATTTGAGATATTTGAAAAAAAATGGCGGAGGAAGGCAAAAGGTAAATAAATATGTATTTGTGTCTGTAAGAATTCATTGATTATTAACCTTTCTTTCGTATGAATTTTCTTTGCTTTTACTTATAAATTTGTATTAGCGTAGATACTTTTCTTCTTTTTTCGATCTTATTATTTTGTTGTTAAACAGCTGATCAGCTGAACAGAAGTTCCTAAGTCCCGATGTAATTTTTTTTCGACAAATCCATATGGACTTGCAAAAAAAACACGCCTGATGTACAATTTATTTAAGAAGTATTTATTTAGTTAATGTTCTTACAGTTTTTCAAAATCGTCCACGCAGTTTCATGTGAAAATATAATGTTCACAAATTTGATGAAAACTGAACAGTTTTGTTATCCTGACTAGGTACTCACAAATTTTCTTGCACCATTTTGAAAGGGAAGGTGAGAGATTTTATCACCTCGAAGTAAAAAAACTATTTATTTTCTTCTTCTTTGACAAGCGAAATTTATTTTTAATAAAGTAATATTTTTATTTTCCTTTGAATTCAACACCAAATAAGCTGAAATAAAAAATAAGCGGAAATAAGAAATACAAAATTCTTTTCTTATTTATTTTGCTATAATTTTAACTTTGTGCTGACTCTTCTTTACCTATGCAAACCAATTTATAAATCTAAATTCAATTAGTATGAGAAATGTATTCATTAAAGGTCAGGTAAGCACTTAATAACTCTTGCTTCATTTACTATACTTTTTGAACATACTCGTGACATTTTTAAAATAACCGGCATTTTGGTGGTGAATGGACGCCAACTGCATATGTGTGCAAATAAATCATGGTGAATGGACGCCAACTGCATAATGGGTGCGTGTTTATCCTGAATTTCCCCTGAACTAGCTTGTAGGCAAACTCGGATGACAGCCGAGATTGTCATCTTTATATGGTGTTTCTATGGGGATAACTTATTGCGAAACCATCTAGTTGGTGAGCAGTTGGCATCACTGCCTTCATTCCATTTTTTGAAATATTTGACCAATTATTATCATCACTAATGTCGTTTTCGATTGGATTTTCGGTAAATTGTACTCCTTTTCAATTCCAATCGAATATGAAAACACTGACTTTCCTAAATTTACACACACACTACCAAAGCTGCCATTTAACAAAATGGCTTCTTCAAGTATTTATCACTTTTGACAAGTAATCCAACGAAAAACTTTATATGTATGTGTGTGTTCCTCATCTACTCCAAAATGAAATTAGGGACAGAAGAACACTCCAAAAACATTACTCGGAACAGCCAATCGAAGGCTTTTGGAGTAGTAGGAGTGAAAAAGGAGTGTAAGAGGAGTACTCCGTACATCCAAACGAAAACGACATAAGTGTAAGATTCATATATGACTCTTCTCGTTTCTTCAAACTACTGGAACTATTTGCTGTAACCCAAAAAGTAGATGTCGATGATGTCGATGTATTCCTACAGCTTTTGAAAAGACAGAATGAGCAAGCAAAAAATTTGAGAGAAGTAGTTGATTTTTTTTGCAAAAATACGCCTATATTCGAGGGAAAATTTCCAAGTTTGAACGGTTCGTCCGGTTGCTAATTACAATCCCAGGATCATCTTGCTCAAATAAAAGAAATTTCTCCATTCTTCGTCGTTTAAAATCTTACCTCAGGTCAACAATGCTGAAGGATCGGCTCAACAATATGGCTTTATGTTTATTCCGACCACACCGAAAATCTAAATTTGATTGAATTATTGAATAAATTTATTTCAAAACACTCCAAACGAATTGCGGTGTTCGCATTAAACAAACTAGTGTTTCATCAAAAGAATAAATAAAAAACTTAAAATGAAAAAAAGTTGGTTTTTTTTTATTAGTGAATTTGAGCTTTTACTTCTTACTACACCAACTACCCACTCGGGCTGAAGCTGTTCTGCCGGGCCTGATTGTGTTGGAATTATAACACATTATTTAAAAGAAGATCCATATGTAGATGGGTTTATATCTAACTAAATAATTATGTAGTTAATAGGAAAACACCATAGGTCCATAGGTACCAATTCTAAATAAAATCTTACGTTCCTTGGTAAAGTTTAAGATGACAATAAGAAACAAAACCTCAAAGTTGTTGTTGTTCAAAACTTAGTTAAATTTAACAATTCAATAAAAACAAACAAACAAAAATCATTTCACGAAACGAAACATAAGAACATAAAAATTACTTCATTGCACGTTTTAATTATTATAAAGTAAATTAATTAAATGAAAAAAAAATATTTACAAGATTATAATTTATTTGTTCAAAACTTAATCAAATTTAATAATTCCAATCACTTTACTTTACAAAGAACAAATAAAAATCATTTTTCGAAACGAAACATAGGAACACAAAAATTACTTCATTGCACGTTTTAATAATACTAAAATAGTTGAATTAAATGAAAAAAAAAAAATAGTTACAAAATATATTATAATAGTAATAAAATAAATATTAATATTAATTAATTAATTTAAAATATTCGTATTTGACAAAATTTTCGATGACACGATCATAGAAATTCGAGAATTCGGCATCCCAAATAAATTGACACGACTATGTAGGTTGACCATGACCAACGTAACAAGCCAAGTAAAAATAGCCGGATTGCTATCCAAACCAATCAACATCTTTATTGGACTCCGACAAGGGGATGGTTTGGCCTGCCTCCTCTTCAACCTGGCATTGGAGAAAGCAATCCGTGACTCTGGCACGGCAACAAGAGGGACCATCGTCAACAGGTCCAGCCAGATACTGGCTTACGCAGACGACATCGACATCATCGGAAGAACCGAGCAAGCTGTACATGATTCCTTCATCCAGATCGAGCAGGCGGCACAAAATCTGGGGCTGCATATTAGTGAAGGTAAAACAAAGTACATGGTGGCGTCGAATGCGAGAGGAACAGTTGGTCAAACAATCAAGGTAGCGGAGCACGAATTTGAAGTGGTGCAATCCTTTAAATACCTTGGGTCAATAGTAGCAGCCGATAACAATATAGAAGAAGAAATACGCGGGCGGCTTCTCAAATCCAACAGAGCCTATTATAGTCTGTCAAAGCTCTTCAAATCCAGAAATCTCACCATAACTTCAAAACTGCTGCTGTACAGGACCATGGTCTGCCAGTACTCACATATGGATCCGAGACTTGGGTGCTTAGCAAAAAGCACTCCGACCTTTTAGCCGCGTTCGAGAGAAAAGTCTTAAGGAGAATTGTTGGCCCCATATGTGAGGAAGGACGATTCCGGAGACGGTACAATCATGAATTGTACGCAATCTACCTTGAAGCAGATATCGTGACAAAAATTAAGCTCGGTAGACTCCGGTGTGCAGGGCACCTAGCTCGCATGAGCGAAGAGGAACCTGCTCGGAAAGTTCTTTGTGGTACATTCTATGGTAGACGACAGCGTGGTAGAGATGGCTGGAGAGATGGCGTAGACCAGGACGCCCGGAGCCTTGGGGTGCGCAACTGGATGGTTGCGGCTCGAGACCGGGATGGGTGGAGAGACTTGTTGAAGGAGGCCAGGACCGGACCCTGGTTGTCGAGCCGACGATGATGATGATGATCATAGAAATTCTCGCTCTCTTTTAAGTCTCTTAAAATTTCTTTTTCCGTGGTACGTTTTAATCCTTCTCAGCGCCGAAAAGGAGCGCTCTACAGAAGCTGTAGAAGCAGGTATAGTGCAAATAAGTTTGGAAAGCTTATAAATTTGTTCAAAACTATGCCACATTGTCCTCTACCCAGAGCAAGACATCTAAAGGAGTTATTGTTTTTAGGTTTCCATTAGATGTTGGCTGCAAAAACTCCGTATTTTCGTAAAAAACTGTTAGTTCATTTTTTAATGATGTGAACTCGAACATGGCCGGATAGCTTTCAATTAGATTTTTTTGTTGAAGGATCCGGAAAATTATTTTTTTTGAATAATTATTAAATTTAGCTCCATTCAATAGGTCGAAATATTTTATTTTTTCAAAAGATGCAAATCTTTCACTTATCTGCATATGAAGATTGTCAATGATTTCATAAAATAATTTCTTATATCTCATTTCGACTGTACCAAGTTGGTCATATTTTGGTCTGCCTTTTTCTTCTGGTGGGACAACTAGTAATGTAGATTGCCAGATTTCCAGAAATCCTTCAATTCTTTGCAATTCTAGGTATTGCTTCATTTTGTTTATTTAATTGGAACAAAACAGAATGTCTTAGTTGGGATTTTGCAATGAATTAAAAAGTATATCCGAATGTGCAAAAAGTTTTGAAAACACATTTAAAAAAAAAACAGTTTCAATTTTTTTCAAAAATGTCTGTAACCTGATGCAGCCATTCAGTCATTACTTTCCCAAACATTCGCTTCGTCGTCCATGATGCTTTGAAAGTATTCGTGAATATTCTCGGCGTAGGAAGGAACTATGTTCACAAGTCGAGAACTGAAGCTAAATCTTGTTGTGGCTAAGGCAGGAATTTTTCTTTTCAACACTTCTTTTAAAGCATACGTTCTTTTGTTTGAATGTGATGCGAACGTTGCAATGCCATTCAAACTGCTAAAAGAAATCCTGCACTCTCTTATATTGTTCAATCCTTGAGACAGCACTAAATTCAGTACGTGTGCGTAGCAATGCACGAATATGGCATTTGGGCAAATAGTCTTTACTTTCACTTGAAGCCCATTCAAATTCCCACTACGGAAGCCCCGTCGTATGTCTGTGCCACAAGTTTATCTTGAATTTCATATTTTTGCAAGAGAGCTTTAACTATGTCAAATAAATCTTCTGCAGTCCGCCCAGAGCTTACGTCGATAAACCCAACAAAAGTTTCATGGATTTTTTTTTATTAAAATAGTATCTGGATAGTTGGGATTTCATTTAAATGTCAGAAGTCTCGTCCAGCATAATTGCGACAAAATCTGACTTACTGATTCTATCGGAAATTTGATTGTGTAAGAGGTCAGCAACAGCTTTGATTAAATCATTTTGGATAGCCATTGAGGTTCCTTTGAAAACTGTTGCCGTTTCAAAGTGTTGCGATAAAATTGGATCATATTGCTTCAGTACATTGAGGAGCTCAATATAGTTGCCTCGATTTAATGATGAACTTGATTCATTGTGGCCTCTAAAAGACAACTCCTTATTCGCAAGAAAGCAGATTACATCTATGAGACGTTTCAACACCTCACGATTTTTTTTAACTTGAATGTTGTGTTGTGTATTCGAATTTCTAAACTGGGAACTTAAAGCTTCGTCTATCCTAATCTGCCCAAATGAAGCTAGCTTAATGCAAATGGGACGAACTTTGTTTGTGTTTTTTTTTAAATGTGGCGAGGGTGTTGAGATTTTCCACACCCGATGAACTCAATGGTGAAGGGGTACAAGAAAAAAGCAAGCAAGGCCAAAAAAACAGTTTCTTTTTATTATCGCAGCCAGCTAGCCATTGGTAAAGGGAATATTGATTTTCGTTAAAGCTTCGAGTATACTCTCTGTTCCGATCCTTTGTTATTGATCTTAAATCTGATAGCCTTGGACAAGGATGTCCATTTTGAACAATTGAAAGCTTCTCCGAAAACGATCTTGCTCTTGCTCTTGGTTTTTCTAATAATTGTTCAATTATGGTCTTAGTGTGAATAGTATTGGATTCTATTTCAATTCCTAACAGAAAAAAATGGTTGTTATTAAATAAGGTATCTATTGCAGCAGAATTTATTAACATAAACCCCACTCATAATAACGGAATATTTAGGGTGATTTGCATGAGGTGTGTCAAAAAGCTAGGGCGTGTAGAAAATCGGTTTCGCCGAGAGGAACGACTTACTTAAAATATTATTACTGGGAAAGAAAATATTAATAAATAACGGTAATAATTACAGAGTTATGTAACTTTTTTTATGACTTGAAATCCATTCTTATTTACCTCAACTGTTTATACACGCGCCGTTATGCTGGATGCTAGTATTGTATATATGCAAAAAGTAACTTTCAATTTTCTTAAAAACTGGAAGACATAAAATCGTCTAGTTTTCAGTTGTTGATAAAGAATCAATAAGAGCAACGAATTTCAAAAAAAAATTATTTAAAATCATACGGTTTTGAGAAATTACAATTTAAACTTTTTTTAATGATTTTTTTTTCGTGAATTTTAAGTTTGAAAATCGTTTTTTCAAAAACTATGCATACATTTGACTTAACTCAAAAACTGGATTATAGAACAAAGAATTTTTGAAAAATTATTTTTCCACTTTTAGTACTTTTTCATTAAATTGCTGCTCCCGCCCAAACGGGGCGAGATAGATCCCTCCTCGTATAGTAACAAATGCTTGTATTTAACCCCTCTACCGAAAACCTTAATTAATTCTTGGCGCCGGACTTATCGTACGCCTAAATTTTATATCACACAGGATTATTTTAATTTTTTAAATATATTTTGCAGTCTCAATCTCAGTTTTTAAACCAATGTATAAACATAAACAATAATGACAATAATTATTAAAACTCACAATTTAGTCCACAACAAAAAATTACTTCACGAACGAGAAAACACATTCACTTTGCAACGCTGCGCTGAAGTAATACAAAATACCGGTATTGCATTTCCCCTCTTCCCAAACCGGACCCAAAAAAATCGAAAACTTAGGATATAGCACAAATAAAGAGATACATTTTCTTCATTCTTACCTTTTATGGCTCATTCTTCATGGCAATGGAGTTCATTTTTCGTTAAACGCGTTTGGATTAGATACATAAAAGCCATAAGCGCAATATTTTAAGCAAAACCTACGATCTATTTGCTTGCCTACCAGAGTTCTCTTTAAAGAGACCAGCGAACATAATCGATTCATGTCACCAGAATTAGAACCTCAGTAGTAAAATTTCGGAGCAGATTTGTAAAAAAAGTGGAGTAAATAGGAAATTTCTGGAGTAGATTTGAACACGAAAGAAAAAACCTTCAAAAATTGTATTTTTAACAAAAACAAAATAAATCACATACACAAATTCACTTTCAGAACTGAATAGAATTTTAAATTTAAACGTTCAGAGCCAGAGTTGGTTAGAAAACTGAACAACACAGCCCTTTCATATAGTTTGGCTAAAGAATTTTGTTTTTTTTTAGTGTGGAAAAAAATGAGTAGATCTCAAAAAAACGAAATGGTGGAGTAGATTTATTTTCTTTCTCGAAATTGGAGTAAATTTACGCCGATTGGAGTAAGGTAGTAAGGTTCTTACGCAGCATGTCACACGTTGGCACGTTACTCGTGCGTCGTCGTCGTGCCTCGTGCTAATAAAAAATTGAATGTGTTTCTGTTGCTCTTCTCACTTTCTCAGTTCTGTATTTTCTACTTCTGCATTCTCGCCTTCTCTTCTCGTTCTCAGTCAAAGGATATCGTTTTTTTTTGCGCTAACCTTTCTCTTAATTTTTACGGGCATTTATTTGAATGTGTGTATCTATCTGTTTTTGAAGATTGTATGAAATTGGATAGCGCAAATTTTTGCGGTAACAATGTGTCATGATAGATTTGTGTATGAGAGATTTCTTTTGTATGCTACGTTCTGGGTATAACGAAATCGCTTTTTTTGCGCTAATCTTATTTTTACATGCATTTAATGAAATGTTTGTTCCTATTTGTTTTTGAAGGTCGTATCAAATTTGGGAGAGCAACCTTGTACGAATATAAAAAAAAAAATATTTTAAAATACTTGGTTTCCCGCCGCTAAACCTGGTAGGGTAATTGCGGGAGAGATGCCGCGTCGGGAGAGATGCCGCGTGGCTCCAAAAGCATGTTTTTAGTTATCCGTGCCAAAAAGTTTGTTTTGTGTTTTGGTCATTATGTTTTCAAATACAAACGATAGCAATAAAATTGGTTACTTATAAGAGTTAACGTAAGTTATTGCACTCTGTCTTATTTTACGTACCCTTTTGTTGTGTAGAAATTTTTAAGCTAATGGCAAGCAATCGATGCCTAAGGAAGTTAAAACCTGTTTTGTGGGAAGTAACTATTTTAGGTGAACAAAGGGTCTTGTTTGAAGAGGCTCAAGTGATTTTTTGTACTTATGCTTTTTTATAATTTGTATGCACGGCGAATCATTTCCCCCTTACTACGAGGAGAGATGCCGCACTTTTTGCGAGGTAAGATGCCGCATACTAAAAATACTATCTATATAATTTGGTTTTAATTGAAAATGCCAAGAAAACCATTAAGATGATGTTAGACTAGAAAGCATACGAGAAAACAACTTCTGTTGATGGCAGTGGGGCATCTAGAATCTTGCGATTCTTGCCCTTCAATCCACAAGCAGTTCTAGAACACTTTTTCGCGTAATCGGACAATGGATCAATTAACTTCTCCATTTTTATATCCACAGGTACCACATCCTGACTTTCTCTTTTGTATTGACTGTGAACGTGACGAAGAACCTAAAAATGATGTTTCTTTGATAAAATAAATCTTTTTTTTGCAGTGTTATCACACTGTGGCATCTCTCCCTCACTTTTAGGAGGGACGCCGAAGTCAGTATTGTTTATTTTTTGATAATTTTTATTTAAACTATTATTTTTTTTAAGTCAAGTCGTTTTTCATGGTTCATAACATATCCATTGTTAAGTTTCATTAAAAAAAATAAAATTATTTTTGTTTATAACAAAGCGTAAAATGGAATTTTAAAAAAGCGCGGCATCTCTACCGCAATTACCCTAACTATGAGGAATCGCCGCTGGGGCTCAGTCTCAATTTCTGCAAAAGTTTTTTTTTTACGTATCACTAAAACATGCACAAAAAATCCTTTCTTATTATTAACCACCTAATATGAATAACAAGTTAAATTTCAATAAGAAAACGACAAAAGGAACACACAAACAAAATCCTTACATTTAAAATTAATTTTTTTTCATTTTTACTTGCGATATAGGTACTATATGGGAAGTTATGGATTCGTACAAAAAATCGAACTCGAGATTTTGATCAAACTTTACATTACGATGATAGAGAAGTCAAAAAAAGTGGGTCTCGCAAAAACGTCCGTCTGTCTGTCTGTCGGTTCGACTACAGCTTAAACGGATGGGTCGATTTTCTTTAAACTTGGTACCTAGCGTTTTTTGGACATTCCCCCCACCCTTTTTTTTAGGACCAAAATTAACAGTAGCTGTCATACAAAATTTCTTGGCCAAAAAGGAAAAACTTACTTTTCTCAAATCCAGCGCTACCGAATTTTTTTTAAGAACTCAATAAATTTAAATAGTTATACGTTGCCGTTTAATAGAAAAAATGGTTCCGAAAAATGGTTATTAATGGTACCTCCCAAATAACCATTTTTTTGATTTTCGCTTTTCTCGAAAACGGTTAAACTGATTCTGATCAATATTTTTACGAAGAAGTATTGAAACCTTGTAAATAATATTGTGTACCAAAATTTTCAAAAAAAATATTTTTTAGATTTTTAAAAAAGTTTTAATATTTTTTTTTTGAAAAATCAATTTTTCAAAAACGACTTGGTAGATTTTCATTAAACTTGGTAAATAACAGTTTTTTAACTTTATCTAGAAGATTTTTGACAAAAATTATTCTAATACTCAAAAACAACGGTGCCTCCCATACAAATGTTAAAAAACCGTTATGAAAAATATTTTGTTTCTCAAAAACGACTCCTACGATTTTTATAAAAGTTTTTATGTGTTAAAATTAGTACGATCTACCATTTAAAATTTTTAAAGTTTATATTTTACGTTTATTTACAATACCTCTCATAGAACGGTTTCTTTGATTTTCGACAATCTCAACATCTGATCAACCGAATAAAATTAGATTTTGTATACAGAAGCTTGTAACAAATATAAATAAAAGTGCGTATCAAAATTTTCTTAAAATTGATTTTTGGGTTTTAAAAAAAAAAAATCAAAATTATTTTTTGAAAATTCGATATTTCGAAAACTGGTAGCAGATTTTTTTGTGAAGTTCAATTTTTAACGCAACATTAATAAATGCTTTAAATTGGCGTACCAATCATTTTTCTCAAAAATGTTAACGAAATTTTATATATAAAAAATTAATTATTTTTAAAACCGCTCCTACGATTTTCAAAATTTTTTTCTCATAAATAAAGATTTATATAAGAAAGTATTCAAAGTATTTTAATCAATTTCTTTCTAATTTTGTTGATTTAAAACAATCTACCAGTTTAAATAGTATAATTTCCTTCTATGCATATTGCATAAGTGCAACACTAGCCTCTATATTGTTAATTTTTGCTAAAATAGTTTCTGCTATAGTTATTTCGGTTTCATCCTTCCACATTTGATTCCATATCTAAATATTGAAAGAAAACAAATTTTTGAAAACAACGCGTGTTAAATAATTCTTTCACCGATGCTGTCTAAACGCTTACAATAGCTGTTTTTGATGAATAAAACTTCATTTTTTTTTTAAATATTCTTAAATGACGAAATTGCACTTTTATCTACTCGATTATCAATTAATTAATTTGAAAAATGAAATGCGTGAAATAGTTTTGGGACTTTTGCCGATTACAAGTGAACTTTATTTTGAGTTGCTTTAATACTGAGATTCGTTTGAAATGTCAAAAAAAAATCTACGTTACGTGTGGTAAGATCTAGTGCTTTTATTACGATATCCATAGCTACAGTTAATTTTAAATTAAAATTGAAGAATATTGTTAATAATAAAATCTAATAAACATTAAATTTGAACGAAAAAGTAATATAAACTATTCTTTTATTTTATTGAAAATCTAAGCATATTAAATTATTTTGCTTGGTGGGGGCTGGAACTCGTAACAAAATGCTAGCATATCAAGGTCTTGTACCAAAATACGCGAAAAATCGCTGTAATTAGAAAATAATTATAATTTTTGTTAGAAAAGTGTTAGAAACGGGAACTCCTCGGAATATATTGTAAACACATTATATCTATATGTTTAGGTCGATAAATGAGCTGGAACTCATAACAAAATGCTAGCATATCAAGGTCGTTTACCAAATTACGAGAAAAATCGCTCTAATTAGAAAAAAATTCATAATTTTTGTTAGAAAAGTGTTAGAAACGGGAACTCCTCGGATTATATTGTAAGCACATTAAATCTATATGTTTAGGTCGATAAATGGGCTGGAACTCATAACAAAATGCTAGCATATCAAGGTCGTTTACCAAAGTACGT
Organism: Leucozona laternaria; assembly: GCA_932273885.2. Lineage (NCBI taxonomy): Eukaryota > Metazoa > Arthropoda > Insecta > Diptera > Syrphidae > Leucozona > Leucozona laternaria. The sequence continues at coordinate 117,988,500 of OW026366.1, forward strand.
GAAAAATCGCTCTCATTAGAAAAAAACTCGTACTTTTTGTTAGAAAAGTGTTAGAAACGGAAAATCTTCGGATTATATTGTAAAAGCATTAGATTAGATGGATGGATTAGTAGATGGATGAAGACATTGACCCTTTTTTATTTGCAAAATTGAGTTGTTCTTTAATTAAAAATTGTTTTGCTTTTATTTTTTTCTATGGCCGAATATAACGGAACTATTTTTTTAAGGTATGAGAAACTCTTAAGGCATATTCCTCACGTCTGAAAAAAATATTTTCATTTTAGATTTCAACAATTGACATGCTGCGAGAAGTTAGCATCTCATTTTTCAAAATGCATTTTTTCGGTGTAATCGAACAGAACTGTTTTTGAAAAGTATCAGGAACTATAGAACTATGGTGCATGCGATTAGAACTCCGAAAAAAAATTGATATGCTGTAGTGTATTATTTTTTAATATGTAAGAAAAGACACATGTAGCTACCCGGTTATTACTTTGGACGATTGAATCGAGACTCGAGCTGTCAAAGACAGAATGTTCAGCCAATGAGATTGCTCGTTCTATCGTCCAATGAAATAGCTGGTTGTATTTAGAAGCTATTAGAGATTACCCTGTACCAACAAACCAGAGGGAGGTTAAAGCGTGCTTGGGGTTGTTTTCTTATTTCAGGAAAGTTCATTAAAAATTATGCAAGACTCACTAAACCATTGCAAAGGTTGACCCATGATGGCATTCAATTAATTTTTACTGATGAATGCGAATGCATATTTAACGAGCCCAGGAGAAGGCTCTCTTTGGCACCGGTCCTCTCTGTTTATGACCCAACGAAGCAAACCGAGTTGCATTGTGATGCGAGTGCAATGCTTTTGCAGAACCAATTAGATGGGATGCTTCACCCGGTAATGTATTTTTCTAAGGCTACGACCGCCGCCGAAACGCGGTATCATAGTTTTGAACGAGAGACATTGGCAGTGATATATGCTTTACGACGTTTCGATATTTAGGTAACATTCCGTTTAAAATAGTCACGGACTGCAACTCGCTGATATTGACCCTCAACAAAAAGCAACTTAATCGAAGAATAGGTCGGTGGGAATTAGAGTTAGAGAATTATAATTATACTATTCAGCCTCGGGGTGGTGTTAACATGGGTCATGTTGATGCATTGAGCCAATGCCATACCGCAGGAACTGCTGACCCTATAAATTCTCTGGCCGGTGCTATAAGCAAAAATGTCAAAATCACCAATGACAAATGTAAAGAAGTGTGTACTGTAGACTCTGATGAGATTGATTTTCAAATTCAATTTACTCAAAATCGCGCTGAGGCAATAAAACAGCTGCGAGAAAGGTTAGACAAAGAAACGATGGTAGGCTATGATTTAATAGATGGACTACTTTTCAGAAAAGAGAAGGCAGGAATATTATAATTATTTGTTCCAAAGGAAATGGAGAGTAATGTGATTAGGCTTATTCATGAGAAGATCACCCACTTAGGTACAGGAAAGACATATGATTAGTTGAGAAAAAATTATTGGTTTCCAAAAAAGACGGAGAAGATCGATAAGTATATTCAAAATTGTTCGCTGCATAATGTGTTCAGCTCCTGCTCGTGTAAATGAGCATAATCTCCATAGTATTCCCAAGAAATCGGTTCCGTTTGATACCATACATTTGGATTATTTTGGCCCATTGCCGTCTATAAATTCAAAGCGTTAACATATTCATATTCATTAAGCCTTTACTTAGTAAAATAAGTGAGCCCGTCAGCAACGCTAATTGGTCCAGTATGTTGAGTCGAGTAGAGTAAAGTCTGAATAAAACTGTGCATTTCACTACGAAACAAATTGCTGTTCGGGATAAAGCAGAAAGGTGAATTGGTTCATGGATTATAAGAATATCTGGAAGAAGAACATGACGAAATTTCAGAATGCGATTTAGAAGAAATAAGGTCGTCTGCCTTGGACGCTATCACTAAGTCACATGAGTACAACCTGAATTATTTTCTCGAACGAAGTAGACCCGCAAAGACTTACTCTGAAGGCAATTTTGTTGTAATACGTAATTTAGATACTGTTGTCGGGACCAACAAGAAATTTATAACGAAGTACCGCGGCCCATATATGGTCCATACTGTTCTGCCACATGACAGGTATGTCATAAGGGACATAGAGAATTGCCAGCTCACTCAATTGAAATATGATGGTGTGGTCGAGGCTTCGCGAATTTGAAAATGGTTAACGGATTTTAATGCGCTGAATGATCCAACACAACAATAAAACAGCTGCGAGAAAGGTTCGACAAAGAAACGATGGTAGGCTATGATTTAATAGATGGATTACTTTTCAGAAAAGAGAAGGCAGGAATATTATAATTATTTGTTCCAAATGAAATGGAGAGTAATGTGATTAGGCTTATTCATGAGAAGATCACCCACTTAGGTACAGGAAAGACATATGATTAGTTGAGAAAAAATTATTGGTTTCCAAAAAAGACGGAGAAGATCGATAAGTATATTCAAAATTGTTCGCTGCATAATGTGTTCAGCTCCTGCTCGTGTAAATGAGCATAATCTCCATAGTATTCCCAAGAAATAGGTTCTGTTTGATACCATACATTTGGATTATTTTGGCCCTTTGCCGTCTATAAATTCAAAGCGTTAACATATTCATATTCATTAAGCCTTTACTTAGTAAAATAAGTGAGCCCGTCAGCAACGCTAATTGGTCCAGTATGTTGAGTCGAGTAGAGTAAAGTCTGAATAAAACTGTGCATTTCACTACGAAACAAACGCCGAGCAAATTGCTGTTCGGGATAAAGCAGAAAGGTGAATTGGTTCATGGGTTATAAGAATATCTGGAAGAAAAACATGACGAAATTTCAGAATGCGATTTAGAAGAAATAAGGTCGTCTGCCTTGGACGCTATCACTAAGTCACATGAGTACAACCTGAATTATTTTCTCGAACGAAGTAGACCCGCAAAGACTTACTATGAAGGCAATTTTGTTGTAATACGTAATGTAGATACTGTTGTCGGGACCAACAAAAAAATTTATAACGAAGTACCGCGGCCCATATATGGTCCATAATGTTCTGCCACATGACAGGTATGTCATAAGGGACATAGAGAATTGCCAGCTCACTCAATTGAAATATGATGGTGTGGTCGAGGCTTCGCGAATTTGAAAATGGTTAACAGATTTTAATGCGCTGAATGATCCAACACAACTTGATGTGGGCAACACTTGTTAGCATGTAACTAGTCGTAAGCATAGAATAAGATAGTTTAATCGAGGTCGATTTTAGTGTCAGATCGGCCGAGTTGTAATGTAATATATTTTAATATGTAAGAAAAGACACATGTAGCTAGCCGGTTATTACTTTGGCCGATCGAACCGAGACTCGAGCTTTCAAAGACAGAATGTTCAGCCAATGAGATTGCTCGTTCTATCGTCCAATGAAATAGCTTGTTGTTCAAAAGATTTTGTATTAAGAAGTTTTGTTTTGGCAGTTAGAAAAAAGACATGAAAGGACCAAGTTCCTAATAAATACTTTTATTATTAAAAAATTAAAATTTCCTTTTTTATATTGACTTAAAATGCTCATACTTGATATGCTAACTTCACACACACTATAAGTTTCGAGTAAATAAAGAAAAAGTTTTATCTTCCAAACCAAACATCTTTTAGGATATAAAGGTGTTTGAATTAAAAGTTTTAAATCAAAAATGCTTTTCGAATGCATATAATGGATTTTGCTACTAACAAAATATGTGGATGTAATGGATTTTGAGCGGATAAAATGGGTTTTGAAATTAACTACAGATTTTGAGGTCTCATTTCTATGGTATAAAATGGATTTGGGATTCAAACTTGGGCCCAACGTATGTGTTTGAACCGTTGAATAAATATAAATAGAAGGTGACACCCGGGGAAAACTCCACTAAGGTTTCGGGTAGTCGCTGCTGTCGCATACAAAAATATGCCAGATTTTTGTATTAAATAAAAAAATTTCTTTAAGTATAAAAGGGTCATTTATTTGAATGGGAATTTTTCACTAATTACTATGGATGGGTTGTTTTGTTTTATTTTGTATTCATATTTTTGTACATTTCTATGGAAACGGATGTGATTGTGTTGAGTCTGAAATTTTGAATTTTTATTGGATTATTTATGTAAGTATTTATTTTTGTATGGGGATGGAAATCATTTTCGTTACGATTTCAATTCTCTCCTAAGATCAAAACAGCTAACTACCTTGTCATTTTTATTGATATTCATATAAATTTGCATTGCTTCGGTATACTCGTATATCTTGAGTTCTCTTGATCTGATCTTAAAGGTAAAGGACACAGAATGCAGAAAATATAACAAGATACATTTTGGCAGGTAGGATTTAGTCCAAGAAACCTTTTGTTAAAGTTGTATACAAATTTGAAGGCATAACAGTTGTAGAGAATAATACAAAAAAAAATTGTGTGAGTGCCGGGACTCACGGTTAATATGTGTAAACATCAACGTGCGCGGATTCAAAACGAACTTGTTTTTGCTTGAAGGGGATCTTAAGATTTTTTTCACTGAACGCACCCATCCTAGTATGCAGATCGTAACGCTGGACACCGTAACGTTGCATGACGTAACGTTGCACACGAACGTTCACGTTTGATCTTTACTCTACCGCCAGCATAGATGTTTACACATCAAAAAAAATTTATTTCTGTCAATTTTTAATAATAATAGTGTTAATAGTGTTAAAATGCACTTTGATACCATAAAATGCCGACAAACTGTTCGAGTTGTTTTCGAAATATTGAGTTTAAAAAAAAATATTTTTGTTTAAATTTCAAAAATATTAGCGCAAATAAGCCTAAAACAGTGACTATTCATATCCGTGTCACTTTCACTTTTGTTATTAAAGTGACATTTGCAGTTAGTATAATATAAGTACCATAAAGATAAAAAAGGCATTTGGTGATTTTAACATTCAAAAAATGTTAAAAGATAGTAAGATGTTAACTCGTTTAAATATAAATACTAAAAATGCTTTAACATCATACTAATTCATCTAAAATGCTGCGCCATTTTTTTCAAAATTTTAGTTATGATGCAAGTACGCAAACATTTTTCATTATACTAAATCAATCATATTTTTAAGACATTTAAAAAAAAATAACAAACAAATAGTAATAAATGGAACCTCTTACATATGTAACCACATAAATAACCTAAATATCGGGTTTTTCAATAAGAGCGCTACAAAAGTTTTTTTTTTAAATAAAACAAAAACGGTTTTATCAATGAAATTCTTTATTTCTGTAAAAGTACGTTTGATGCCATTATGTATAGAACTCGATTTCTTTTGCATGGCCACCACGGGTACGCTTGCAGAAGTCCAGACGCTGAACCCAATTTTTGACGGTTTTCAAGCATAAATCGGCCGATACTGCTGCAATTTCACATTCGATATTCGTACGAAGTTCATCAATCGTCGCTGGCTTGTTGGCATAGACCATAGACTTGATGTAGCCCCACAGGAAATAGTCTAACGGCGTCAAATCGCACGACTGAGACGGCCAAGCGACTGGACCATTTCGTGAGATAACACGTTCTCCAAACTTGGTTTCCAATAAATTTATTGTGACATTCGCTGTGTGGCTTGTGGCGCCGTCCTGTTGGAACCACATGTCCTCCAAGTCCATATCATCCAATTCGGGCCAAAAATATTCGGTTATCATTGAACGGTAGATCCCCATTCACAGTAACGTGCCGGTCTTGATCATCACGGAAGAAGTACGGCCCAATGACGCCGCCGGCCCATAAACCACACTAAACCGTAATTTTTTTGGGATACAATGATTACTCATGGAGTACGTGTGGATTGCTGCCTGACAAATACCACATATTTTGTTTATTGACGAAGCCATTCAGCCAGAAATGAGCCTCATCGCTGCGGATGATTTTTCGATGAAAATCCGAATCATTTTCAAGTTGTTGCTCAGCCCAATTCACGAACATCCGGCGCTTCTGCTGGTCAACAGCTTCAGTTCTTGCCTCAATTAAATCTTGTAAGGATGTAGGCCAAGATCTTTTCGCAAAACTCGCCACAACGACGTCACAGAGATGCCCAACGCTTGAGAACGACGTGTGAGAGACACATTTGGGCTTTCTGCAACTGAAGCCTCAGCGGCAGCAATATTCTCGACACTACGGGCACTTCTTTGTCTCAATGGCACGGGAACATTTTGTACTGTGCCTGTGGAATAAATTTTTCCACTAGACGCTCAATTGTTAATCTGCTAGGCCGATTATGACGACCATAAATTGGACGTAGCGCTCTTAACGTTGAGGCCACTGACTCTGAATTTCGGTAGTAAATTTTAATAATTTTGACTCGTTGTTAGCTCGTATATCTTTCCATCATGAGATGGCAAACTTTACTGAAGAAAAATGTCAAAAAAGCGGCAAGAAATATGGCGTCGTTTGCTGTCCCTGTTCCTCTACTTTTGTAGCGTCCCTGTTGAAAAACGCGGCCGTCAATATTCATATGGGATGGATAACATCTTTAAATTCTTTGACAATAGGCAAAAAGGTCTTAAGCCAGAAACTGCAGTTTTTCCGAAAACCAAATCGGGATTAAATCTGTTTGAAAAAAAAATGATGGTAATAAGCTCTGAAATGAAGACCTATATAATAGTAAATATATTTTTTCCAAATTCATTAGTATATACCGCTTTTTTCGATGACTTAAGTCCTTAAGATCCTCTCTTTTTGTACTTATTTGTAAAACTTTTGTTTTTTTTGTAAGACTTAAGTCAGGAAATAAAACATTGTCATATAGTTATAAAATAGGAAATTGTTTAATTATTCAAAAGCTTAAAAAATATAAAGTAAATAACAAAAAAAAAATAAATGTTTCTGCTTCTTCTTCTTCTTCTTCATTTACCAAATCTGGATCACAGATTAGCCATATGAAGATGAGAATGTTTCGTACGTTTCACCCTCCAAAACCCATTTGTTTACATTGTTGTATTTGTAATTTCTTCCCGCGTCGATGAATAGATGTGAATTGCAACAACAATTTAACCGGTGTCTGAAGATCCCTACTGTCTATGTGTGAGGTTTTTATAGACACATTCTCATTTTTTATCTGATATCTGACAGCTCAAGCTTGTAGGCAAATTAAAATGGCTGCCGGGGATTCTCATCTTCATGTAGCTAATCTGTGATCTGGATCATCATTTAATGTGGAGTTAGAAGTTGGCAAATTTTTATAAAAGTCGTGAAACACAGGTGGCACTAACTTTAAAAGAGAGCACAAATCCCTTTTTTTCTCTTCAGATATCGGGACTAAAGTTGTATACTTTGCTTGGAGTGGATAATCTTTGAGACATCTATTTTTTCCTCTTCCAAGGAAGCTTAAAATCTTGAACTCTTCGGAGTGGTTGGAATTGTTTTCATATCTCACTAAGCCATTCTGCTGCTATTGGAGCCATTGCACACTATGCCAAGAAAACTGCTCATTAATAGTATTATTTTTCTGCACACAAAAACTGTCTTCAACAAAGCGGCAAAATCAAACAATTCTTCTTGCTGCATTTCGTGTACCTGATTAAACTTCCTTTTTAGGACTGTTGATCGTACTAGCTGGTACCAATCGTGGGGTTGGTAAACAGGTGTTTTTGTTTTGTTTTTCAATCATAGAATGATACACGTCATATTCCATATGTGTATGACCCGGAATAAGGAACTTGTGGTTTATGGTTAAATTGGGTAAATTAACTTGAGCCGTTAAGAACATTGCCGCCACATGACTGTTTTTATTTTTCATGTGCATGTGTCTGAGTAAAATGTCACCTCAGAAACGCAATCTGCCAGCTTCTTCATATGAGCATATAGGCAGAAAGCTATTTCGTTTCCCCCTCTAGCAGCTAGAGCTTCATGCCACATATAGTAAGTTCAATCTCCGGTAACATTATCGTGAACAGTAAGGTTGTAGGTCCATATCTGCCTTTTATAAAATGCTACCGAAGATCCAACAAACGGTGTTGGCAAGCATTGGTGAAGATCAAAGCTGAAACATTTCTTTTGCACGCTGTCTTGTGCTGCTCGCTTATCATCTTTTTTTGGCATCTTATGCTGCATTCGCTGCTCCTGGTGGATTTGAAGATCGTTTTCTGCTTCCTGTTTTTCTTCCTGATTAGCAGCAAATTGAACGCGCATGTGAAGGGTGTCGCACTTGTAGCAGGTGTCCACTCTTGGCCTTTTAAAGGCGAGTTTTAATTTATTAAATTCCCTGTACAAGATCAAATTTGAGACTGACAAATTATTTTGTCATAATATACTAGGGAAATTTTCAAAGCTGCAAGTTAGCCAACTTTTGAATTTCAACTTCCAAACTGAAAGTTGCCGATCAAATCTCGCGTTGAGGCGAATGCTTTTCTAAATGTGTTGTAATGAAAAAAAATCAAAATAAATATACATAAGTATATATACGCAATTATTCTTTTTGATTATTTCGTACAGTATAAAAGACTTAAGTCCTCATAAGGATCTTAAATGTTTCAGATCCATCAGAATGATACACGTCATATTCCATATGTGTATGACCCGGAATAAGGAACTTGTGGTGCGGATACTGGGTGATAGGGTAGCTTGCACCTGTACTCGGAAAAATAATAAAAAAATTTCTCTCGCTTGGTTAAGTAATAATAGCGATATTTAGAAAAATAATGAAAATCGATACCCTAGGCCACATTTTTAGGTACTTTGGTCACAATTTTCTAGATTTTGTACGTAATCCTTAATAACCATGCTATAAATTCCAATCCAAAATTGAAAAATAAATAATATCAGTTTCGTAAGAAAAATAAAGTTCGACTGAGTCATGGTTCAAAAAATGTTTGTAACCTAACTTTGACACTTCATATCTTGAAAAAAATGTAGTACTCTACCCTCGGCAAGTTGTTTCAAAAGTTGGTCCGTTTCATCAAGATCTCAAAATAGTACAACACTTGCTACTTATTCCACCGTAAGAAATATTATCAACATTAAAAACGTTTTGGAGCATTCAAAATTCTGACTTAAAAAATTGGAAATTTACCCTATTGATGTATTCTGGAAAACTTTAATCTTAATGAAACAAAAGAAAATATTTTAATACAGTTATTTTATTGATAAATCTAAAGCAAATGCTCAAATTGTCTACCCTCGGCACGAATACAGGCTCTGCACCGCTGCAGAAGAGATCTGTTCATTAGGCGCCTGAATCTCCTTGAATTTATTTCTTCTCCTCCTTCAAAAATTTGTTGGCGTAGTACTTGTCTATTTTCAATTGGTTTTAAGTACACTTTTTCTTTTATACAGCCCCAGTAAAAGAAACCGAGAGGGCTTAGATCCGGAGAACGAGGGGGCCACAAAATGGGTCCAAGGCGCCCAATCCACCTATCGGGATACTCCGTATTCAGGTAATCCCGAACACGATGAGCATAATGCGCTGGGCAACCATCTTGTTGAAACCACATGTCTCGGTAGATGTTGAGTGGTAGATCTTCTAATAAAGTTGGCAAATTATTTTGTAAAAAATGCAGGTAGCTGTTGCCATTTAAATTTTCTGGCAGCTCAAATGGTCCAATTATTTGTCCATTTAAAATTCCGGTCCACATATTTACTTTAAATTGATATTGAGAGCGGTCTTCACGAATTCAATGCGGATTTTCTTGGTGGCCTAGGGTGTCGATTTTCATTATTTTTCTAAATATTGCTATTATAACTTAACCAAGCGAGATAGATTTTTTTATCACCAAGTACCCGCTTGACGTTGACTTACGGTACACCCTGTATATAAAATTTCGTTAACATTTTTGAGAAAAAAAATTGATACTTATTGATGATTATTAATGTTGAGTTAAAAATTGAACTTAACAAAAAAATCTGCTACCGGTTTTCGAAGTATCGAATTTTCAAAAAATAATTTTGAATTTTTTTTTTAAATCCGAAAATCATTTCTTAGCAAATTTTGATACGCACTTTTATTTATTTTTGTTGCAAGCGTCTTTATAAAAAGTTTAGTTTTATTCGGTTGATCAGATATTGAGATACTCGAAAATCAAAGAAACCGTTCCATGAGAGCTACTGTTAATAAACGTAAAATATAAAATTTAAAAATTTTAAATGGTAGATCGTACTAATTTCAACACACAAAAATTTTCATCAAAATCGTAGGAGTCGTTTTTGAGAAAAAAAATATTTTTCTTAACGGTTTTTAAACATTTGTATGGGAGGCACCGTTATTTTTAGGTATTCGAATAATTTTTGTCAAAAATCTTCTAGACAAAGTTAAAAAACTGCTTTTTACCAAGTTTAATAAAAATGGACAGAGTCGTTTTTGAAATATTGAGTTTTCAACAAAAAAAATTCAAAAGTTTTTTTTAAAAATCCAAAAAATATCTTTTTGAAAATTTTGGTATACAATATTATTTAGAATTTGTCAATAATTCTTTATAAAAAAATTTATTAGAATCAGTTGAACCGTGTTTGACAATCGACCCATCCGTTAAGGCTGTAGTCGAACAGACAGACAGACAGACGGACGTTTTTGCGAGACCCACTTTCTTCGTCTTCGCTATCATCTTAATGTCAAGTTTGATCAAAATCTCGAATTAGATTTTTTGTACGAATTCATAACTTGCCATAGTACCTATATTCGCAAGTAAAAAAAATTAAGTTAAACCCCATCAAAAACCCGAAATGCAATTTTTTGACTCAAGACCTTTTTGCCTAACGTCAAAGAATTATAACTTACTTCATAATTATATTTCACATATTTTTTCTTGTACATATGCATATTTGCAATCAACCTTCTTAAAAACAATTTAATTTACTTTTACCCCTTGCACTTGTAAAGGGTGGTTTTTTTTAGACGTGTGGTTTTCAATCTGGCAATATTTTTTTCGGATTTGGTCTTTTTGACATCTGTCACTTGACTTATGCTCAGTTTGGTTTGCCATTTCATAATTAATAGACTTACTTCTGAACAACGTTTGCAAATCGTGCAAATTTTTTACCAAAATAATGGTTCACATCGCGCAATGCGTCCAATATTCGGTCGACATAATCGCAAAATCGCATAAATTCGAGCAACCATGGATCGGTTTCGTACCACGTTTACTCTAGTAGATAATGCGCATCCTCAGAGACACCGAACAGTGCGCACCGAAGACGCTATTGCTGCTGTGGAGCAGAGTATCGAAGAAGACCCGAATGAGTCCATCCGCCATCGCGTGGAGCTGTTGAAAATTGGGCCTCTCGACTGGAATTTACTCGAGCCAGCCGCGTGGCCACTTGCCCGAAATCATTTATAAAACCTAATGGCAAACCCTTTATAATAAAGCTAAAATTTTTGGCCATAACATCAAATTATATGCGTCTTATTTCTTCTTCAAAACCACACGTCCCCACACGTCAAAACACCCTTTATGTAAGTTTTTGTTAGAAAATTACTTTTCTCGACATAACATTTCGCTAGTAAAGAGCTAAATCCCTAAAATATATTAAAATTTTCAAACCTGAAAACAATATCTTAATCAGAAATGATAGAAAAAATAAAACCTTCAAAATCAAGAAATTATTCAAGTCTTTAACTGCTGAAATTTTATTCTTTTTCTAATTATTCATATAAAATAATCATCAGCTAGTTTGTTCGTCATGTAAACAAAAAGAAACAAAAAAACAACCAATACTGCTAAAGGAAACTACACAGATACATTTTTCCCACGGCTTATAGTGAAAATTGAAACAAATTTTAAAACAAACTAAATATGGACTATTGTCGTCATGGATACCAATACAAAAAGGAACAATTTAATAATCAAATATCCCTATTCAAATGGTTTGTGTACACACAAATTCAACATCTTTTATTTCGTTATTCCCAAATTCCGCCGAGGAGAGGTTGTCGCTTTGAGTAATTGGGTGTCACTTTTATTTATATTTATTCAATGTTTTGAACGATACGAAAAAAACCTCATACTTAAGTAATTTTTTTTGAAAAATGAATATAAAGGGTTTTGTTTCTGATCCACACATATATGACACGACTTTTAATACATACCAAACCGGACAATTCATCTAATAGATGAAAGCTACAGAGATATACGTATATATACATATATATATTTTGGGAAAATTTTCGATGACCTGAGTACAAGAACTTTCGAAATATCTAACTGCTGGGCTCTTATGATTCGACCCCACTAAGTAATAGGCACCTGTTACTGTTTAAAACAGGCTTAAGAACGTAAACTATCTGTATGTCATTCAAACGTAGATTGAGATCAATTTATGTTTCTGTTGTGGTCCAAACAAATCTTGTACAGCAAAAAAAATAAAGTGGGAACCCTGGACGACCCCAGTAGGTGACTCGAAAAATTCCTACAGTCTTGGATTTTCGAAACTCAAACGAAAAACTTGATTGGACAAAATATAATTTCACAATTACTTACACTAGTTGGGTTGGAAAGAAATGTAAAGAAAACTATATAAAAAAAATGATTTTTCCATACCGAAAGATAATAAAGCGTTAAATATATAAAATTTAATACTTGATTTGTAAAATAAGAAACTTTATAAGTTTCTAAGAGCAAGGCTCATTCTTTATTTTCAAATATGAATGCTTAATCTAGTTGTTATAAGTTCCACGTCAATTTAAGATCTGAGTCTGTTTTCTACTTTGGTTTATTTATTACAATTCGTATCTGGTATGATGGGTATGCGTACGTGACTTTCTTCATGGAAGTCTGTTTGTACTTGATAAGAATAATCTTGGGCATGTCGTTGTTTCATGTTCACGATTATTGTTTATGTTTATTTAAAATTGAACCATGATTGTTTCTTATCTTTAAATTGATTTCTATTTCTGTTTTTATAGGTTTTGTTATATTGATATTTCAGTTTTCAGAACAGACTTACTTTATGTAGAGGTTCATTGGATAAAACTCCTCCCTCTTTAGAGACTTCTATCGGTTGAAAAGCGACCGATGGCAAGTTTACAATAGTATTATTATTATTATTCTTGATTTTAATACAAATAATTATCGAAATAATGATAATAATAAATATGATTGTTGAAAAGCTGAAATATAGCGTTTTCTTTTCTTCTTTTACTTCAGTTATTTCTTTTAAGTTTTCTATTGATTCATAATTTATTTCTTTTAGGTATTCTTCCGAGTACTTATGTTTTGGTTATGGTAATATTTTATTTGTTTGATACAATTTTGTATTAAAAACTCTATTATTTACTGAAGCTTTACAGTTTTCCATTTCTATCACATAATTTCCTTCTAGGGTATAGTTTGAATTCTTACAATTTTGATTTATAATAGTTTTCCCTAGATTTTTTATAATTAAGAAATGATCTTTTTCAATTATCTCATTTTTCTTATAATAGTTAATAGGCTTACAATTTATAATCTTATTTTCTAAAATACTTTGAATACATTTATTTTCAAATGTTTCTAAGTTTTTGATTTCTCTCGATAAGTGAAACATAGTATTATTAATTATTTTTATCACGTCATTTTTTTCTAAACTTAATATTTTATTTTTTATTGGAAAGTTTTGAATGCAATATTTATTATACTTTTCTTTTGTATATTCAGGGATTGATAATATAATTAAAAAAATTTTCTTTATATTTAGCTAAATTTATCTTTAATCTTTCTAGTTTTTCAAGTGTGATTTTATTTTCTATTATTTCTTGACTCGTTAAAATGTTTTGTGTTAGTGTTTCTGATCTGCTTGTCATTACTTTGTCTGATATTTCGTCAATGGAGTCTGTGACTTCTTTTAGATTGTCCTTAAATTCAATTTCAATCTTTAAATTGTTTAATTCTGAGTTATACTTCTTCAAATTATTAATTGTCTCTTTACTATCTGTTAGAATGTCATTTAATTTTATAAATTGGTCATTAAAATATTTGTTTATTTTTATTTGCGAGTTTACATTTGTGATAACATTATGGTCATTTTCTTCTATATTTCTTAGCTTGTTTTCTATGTTAGTACGATCATCGTCATTCATAGTTCCGAATATGATTTTTAGAACGTTTCCGCCTATATTTATTAATCCTCTTTTCGATTTCTGATGGGGAATAAGAGTGTTTAATTTGGTGTCTAATTTTTTTATTTTACTAAGAAATTTGTATTGTTTGTATGGTAAAGCTTCATATTGTTCGTTCAATTGGTTAATTAATTGTCTGTAATTTGTGGTGTTTATCAAGTGTATGATTGAGTTGTAACTTTGTATTAATTCTACTTTTTCTTTTTCAATAATTACAAATTCTCATTAGATTTTATTTATTTGTATGAATTGTGCATAAGTCATTTTCGCGATCAATGGGATTATCGTCAGTTTCGTCATGTTGACATTTCTGTAGATTTCTAAGTTGATCTTTGTGAAGTATCTGTATTTCTCAGTTGTAGATCGCTCGTCACTTGGATAACTTGCTGTGTGCGAAAGTATAAATTAGCTTACCACGGTAAATTAAACAAAATTACTCATAAGCGAGCGCGTAGTGACTCTGGCGATGGCGATGATCGCCCTCCCAGAAAATATTTAAGTGTCAATAGTACCAATCACTCCTTAAATATGAACTCAAATCAAAATTATTTTCAACCATTACAAAGCCTTATGGCTGACGATGATGAAATTCAAATTGATAATGATATCGAAAATGAACGTTCTAACGTCATTAACGAAGTTATCCCACCTATTGTAGTGCTAAAAATACACTAATGAACAAGTGCGCGAATTTTTGAATAACCTGAAAATAGAAAACTATTTGGTCCAAAATATTTCCCATGGAATAAGAATTAAATCACTATCTCTTGATACTTATGATCACATTAAAACTGAATTGACAAATCACAAATATGAATTCTATACACACTCGCGAAAATCCGTGAGACCATTCAAAGTAATCTTGTCAGGCTTAAGCCTTACTAAAGAAGAAGGCATCAAACAAGAACTAACGCAATCTGGTGTAAAGTGTATTGATGTTAAAACAATCACAATAAGCTCAAAATCTAAAACTCAATATAAAAACTATTTATACGTTATTTATATAGAACGTGGAACAATAAAGTTGAATGAACTTCGCCTTAAATTCCCTAGTTTATTTAAAACTTTAATCCGCTGGGAATACAAGAGACATAACCCCGGCAAAGTTACTCAGTGCCACAACTGTCAGTTGTATGGTCATGGCTCCATGCACTGCAATGTAAATAGCTTTTGTGCCAATTGCTCTGGTAGTCACAAAACCTCAGACTGTACTTCTCCCGATAATAATCGTTGTGCCAATTACAACGGTTCACACAAATCATTCGACCCTAGCTGCATCAGCCGGCAGCATTACTTGGATATTCGACAGAAATTCTCCTCTTGCCGCTCATCACAGACGAAACAAAACAGAAAATAATCATCAACATTAGAAAAACACGTTTCATTTGATCGTTTCTCTCTTAATCATTTCCCTCCGTTACCTTAACGAGCTGGTCCCCCTCCACGCTTTTCCACCCCGCCTTCCGCAGCACCCAATTTTGTTCCAGCCTCATCTGTTCCTCGTAGAAATTCGCCAACTCCCACTCCCAATCCTAAACCAAATAATTCGTTCTCTTTTGAAGAGATAAATTCTCTTTTGAATGAAGTTTTAACAAAACTTCGCTCTTGTAATTCCAAATCAGATCAATTTAATGTTATCACTTCTCTAGCTATTAAGTATGCATACTCAAATGAACATGCAAACTAATTCTCTCAATATAATAACATGGAATGCAAGAGGCATCCAAAAAAAACAAATAGAATTTTTCAATTTCATTATAGACAAAAAAATTGATATTGTGCTCGTTACAGAAACCTGGCTTAAGAACAACAAATCATTCTCTCATCCAAACTTTATATGCTATCGCCTTGACAGGGAGCCCAACAGAGGCGGTGGTGTTGCGATTTTATTTCGGAAAGGTATTGCACACTCCATTTATCCTAACGTAAATCTCCATTGTATTGAGATTTTAGGTATAGACATTACATTAGATGGCAACTCTAACATGAGTATTTTTTGTGTCTATTTCCCTGGTGGAAATAGAAACACAGAAATGATTATTTCAAAAGAGAATTGCAAAAGTTATTTATATATCGACACAAAGTAATTATTTCAGGTGATTTAAACTGTCGGCATCAGCTATGGAACTGCCTTCGCGCTAATTGTTGGGGTAATGTTTTACATGACATTAACGATAGTCACCCGAGTTTCTCGATACTGTATCCTCCAAATCACACTTATATTCCATCTTCGCCGAATAAAAGCCCATCCACTCTTGATTTATTTATAACTAACTCTACAAGTCACTGCAGTACACCTTTCACACATAATAAAATTGGATCAGATCACTTACCTGTTGATATTTGTTTGTATAATGTTGCAAATGCTAGAAAAAGCAGTTATTACTATAAGTACTCTGCAGCTAACTGGAATATCAACAGAAGTTGTCCTGATACTAATTTAGGGAATAAAAATGATCCTCTATTTATTGATTCAATGTGATCCAACTTTACTTCGATTATAAAAGGAGCGGCTGACTACGCAATCCCCAAGCGACCCATCAAAGACATTGAATCTGTGCAGTTACCTTCTAACATTTTATATTTAATTCGGCTGAGAAACTTTGAAAGAAGGAAATGGATTAGATACCGCTATGATTTTTTTTTTAAATAGTGTAAAATTTCTTAACAAAGTAATTGACAAAGAAATTTCAGAGTTCAGAAACTTTCGGTGGGGAAAACTACTTTCCTCTTTTGATGAAGCAAGTAAACCCTTCTGGAAAGTTTCAAAATTGATAAAAAAGAGAGGTGGTAGTATTCCTACCCTTAAAGTTCAAAACCAGTTATATATTACACCACAAGAAAAGGCTAATCTTCTAGCAACAAATTTTTCTAATAACAACACTATTTCAGCTCACTTAAGTGATCCTGATACTATTAGTGAAGTCAAAAATTCAATCACTTCCATATCACAATCAGACATAATTTTACCTCCCTCTTACTTTGTTAGCCACACTAAAACAAGCATTCTCATAAAAAATCTAAAAATGAAAAAGTCACCTGGCCTTGACGGTATAAATAACAAGTTACTTAAATCTCTACCGTTGAGTGGTATAAAATACTTAACAACTATTTTCAATGCGTGCCTCAAACTGTGCTATTTCCCAGAGTGTTGGAAAATATACCAATTCACAAACCAGGAAAACCTAAAAATGAAATTAAAAGCTAAAGGCCTATTAGTTTGCTTTGCAGTGTGAGCAAACTGTTAGAAAAGATAATCAAAGAAAAAATTGATGATCTTATTGATACAAATAATATTCTTCCTAGCTTTCAGTTTGGATTCAGGCAAGGTCACAGTACTATACAACAAATTTAAATTCGAAAAAGTCAACGGGTCTCATAATGTTAGACATCGAAAAGGCATTCGATACTGTTTGGCATGAGGGATTGCTCCATAAGCTTAAGTCCTTACATTTTTTAATGCCCATACTAAAAATTATTCAAAGCTTTCTATCCGATAGAAAGTTTATAGTAATATTGAGTAAAGAGTCGTCTTCTGCACAAGTTACGGTGTCCGGTATACCACAAGGTTCGGTACTCGGGCCCATCCTTTTTAATATACAGGGTGTCCCGTACAGGATGGTCCAAATTGAATATGGTGATAGGCCAGGTCATGACCTTTCAGAATTTAGTAACTTGTTTATCCCGAAACATAACGGTTTTCGAGTAACGGCTGTTTTTTTGAAATTTGCCCGAACCCCTACTTTGGACCACTGTTTTGCTCACCCCGTCCATAATTGATTTTTTTATTTTTTTATTTTTACACTTAAACATTGACCAATTATAAGACTTTTTGTGTGCATTTAAATGATTTTGATTTAAGTCCACCATTTTTATAAAATTACTAGATAAAGTCATAGTTTGATCAAAATTATTTTTTTACTTCAATATTTGAAAGAGCGTCCTGAAAAAAAATCGTATGACTCAATACTGGTTCTTAATTTTAAAAAATTGCCTTGCCTTTTGACTTTCCAAAAAAGTATAAATCTTACCAATGCAAACTCTAAATCAAAAGTTACTACGGTTTAAACTCAATCAGTCGTGGTTTTAAGAAAAATTCAAATAAATTCTTTTTTTTTTGTAATGTTTATTTTATGATTTTTTTGTGTTTTTTTTTTCTTGTTTTCTTGTTTTGTTGTTTTTTTTTTTTTTTTGCTTTTTTATTTCTTTTACCCAGTTCATTTATAAAAATTGTTCAAAATGTGCCCCACCTGCACGTATACAAGCTCGACAGCGTTTAAAAAACTGTCTTTTTAAATTTCTTGTGCTTGCCGAGTTGCTTATTTCTGCAGCAGAAACCTGAATACGTTGCTGGAGTTCACGTATGTTTGAAATAGGCTTAGCATAGACTTTTTCCTTCAGACAGCCCCAATAAAAAAAGTCCAACGGATTAAGGTCTGGTGACCGAGGTGGCCATAAAATTGGTCCACCACGTCCAATCCATCGTTCATGGTAAGAATTTTCCAAAAAACGTCTCACATTTATACTATAATGAGCTGGGCAACCGTCGTGTTGATACCGCATTGACTGTATTATGGCAAGTGGCACGTCTTCCAACAAAAAAAATAGCCTATTTTGCAGAAAATCTAAATAAATTTCACTATTTAGTGTATCCGGCAGTTCAATGGGTCCTATTATGTGGCCATTCAAAATCCCAGTCCACAAATTTATTTTGCATTGGTATTGGGAATTTCCTTCTCGCACCAAATGCGGATTTTCTAATTGCCAGCTATGGAGGTTATGCAAGTTGACAAATCCATCTTTTTTGCAAGATGACTCGTCGGCCCACAATATATTATCGAAAAAATCTGGATCCTCTTGTTTTTTTCGGAGCATCGTCCGACAAAATTCAACCCTTTGTGTGAAGTCCCTTGGAAGTAGAGTTTATACACGTTGCAAATGAAAGGGATGCAGCTTGTTCCTTTTCAGCATTCTTTGGATGGTTGTTTTTGAGACCCCTGTTGCCCTTTCGATGGCTCTAACAGATGTAGAAGGTTCATTCTCGACAGCACGCAAAACTGCCTCATCATGATATCGTTGACTTCTTCCTTGTCCCAGACTTCTCCCTGGTGCTCTGCCCTCCGAATAAGCCAAGTGAACCCGTATGAAAAGGCGATGGTCAGGATGTGAAGCATTTGGGTACCTCTCAGCATATGTTCTGGCTGCTAATCTAGCGTTTCCTCCACACTCTCCATAAATGTAATGCCATTTACGCATCTGGAGTATTGTATAGGGATGTTCATCATACCCTGCAAGATTCTCTAAATAATATAAATAATTATTTCAACAAATGGAAAATCAAGATAAATGCTCAGAAAACCCAAGCAATTTGGTTTTCACGTCGTCGTAAACCATGTTTCTTGCCAGGAAATGTTAATCTTCAATTAGGATCAGTCAGCATTGACTGGTCTGAACATTGTAGATACCTCGGAATTATGTTGGATAAAAAAATGAGCTTTAATAAACATATATCTACGAACACAAATAAAATAAATTTGTACATAAAAATTCTCTATCCTATGATATGCAGAAAATCTGAACTTAGTAAAGACAACAAAATTATTTTGTTCAAATCAATTTTTCAATCCATCCTTCTTTATGGTGCACCTGTTTGGGGCGACTGTGCCAAAACTCATAAATTAAAACTACAAATATGTCAAAATAAAGTGCTTAAAATGATATTAGATCTCCCAAGGTCTTTCTCAACACGCAGGTTACATGAACTAGCAAATATCAATTTTTTAAACTTAAATATTGAAATTTATAAACAAAAATTTTATCACAATTGTTCATTATCCGAAAATGAACTTGTTCTTCAATTACTAGAATAACAATTAAATCATATTATTAGTTGATTGCTTCAGTTTGTTTTACTTATTTAATTGTGTGCAATATTAGCTTGTAAGTTTTGTATAAGGGTTTTGGTTGTAGTTTTTTCCCTTAAGAATACTAAATTTAAAATAATATACATCTTCTTTGTATAAAATTAAATCATAGTTGAAAAGGATTAAATGTCCTAAATCTCTATAATATGTAATTATAATATTGATGTAAGCTAGCCTAAGTCCATACTACTGTACAATAAATAAATAAATAATCTGTATTTCTCTATGGGGTTTAATTGTTATTTTCTTTCCTTTTTTATTTATTATTTTCACCTTTTTGGGGTTTGTCTTAAATTTGTCCAATTTATGTAGTTGGCTTATTTACTTTGGTATATTTTGGATTTATCTTTTTATCTTTACGGTTTTTGTTTATTTTTTTTAGTAGTACATTTTCTTTTGTTTTTTCTATTTTATCGTAAATATTTTTGTAGTCTATTTTTCCTAGGTGTATGTCGATTGGACGTTCCTTTGTTGTAAGGTGTATAGTTCTGTTGTAGATTTCCACTACTGTTATCACTTTTAAAGATATGGGTTGATCGTCGTCATCGAATAATCTTAGATTTTCGTTTAAGGTGCTGTGTAGTTTTTCAATGTCTGCGTTTCCAGTATGTCTGTAAGGAGTAGTTTTATGTGTTTGAATATTATTTTCTTTGAAATATTCTTTGGTAGATAGGTTTGAATTGTTGGATTGTATCTAATGTTAGTATTTCGGGTTTTTTTCACATATGAGAATATTTTTATAATGGCTTTTTAAATGTCCATTTGATTTTTTGTTTTTACTTTTTCAACACTTATAAATTTTTAGAAATTGTCGATACACTTTAAGTATTTCGTCTTGTTTGGAAGTATCCAAATGTCGATATGATAGTGTTTGTGAGGTTCTAGAGGGGTTTCTGTTTTTTCTACAGGTAAATTAATTGGATTTCTTTCTATATTTAAGTTGTTTTTTTCACAATTGTTGGTTTTCTTTTTTATTAGTTCTTTTATATTAGGATAATAATATTTCCTTTTGATTTCTAGATATGTTTTCTCGATGCCTATGTGATTATAGTTTTCGTGTTCTTTGCATATTATGTTTTTCATTCGTTCGGTGTCTTGTATGTCTTCTAGTATAATTTTTGTTCTAAGTAATTTTTTGTTATAGTTGTTATTTTTCCAGTATTCTTGAAATTTTAAGAATTTTTTGTCTGGTATGAAAAAACAATTTTGCATATTTGGGTCACATTCATATGTGATTTCTTCGAAGTCTTTTGTCATAAAGTCTTTTCGTATTATGTCGATTCTTCTTTTTTAAAAAGGGAAGGTTATTTCTTTGGTCGATTTTAACTAATATTTGTCTCTTTAATAAGTTTATAGGTTTTTCTGTATTTTTTACTAGATTATTGCTGTCGCTTTCAGCGCTATGTTTAGTACTTATAAGTTCTTCTACTTCTAATGCGTTTATTTCGTTTTCAATTTTTATTCTTGGAAGTGCCCCAGCCACTTTGTTTTCTTTTCCTTGGATGTATTGTATTTCAAAGTCGAATTCTTCGAGTTTGATCTTCCACCTTTGTAACTTACTGTTTGGTTCTTTTAGATTTTGGAGCCAAACGAGTGGTCTATGGTCTGTAAGGATTTTAAATTTCCTGCCATATAGATAATGTCGAAATTGTTTAGTTGACCATACTATTGCTAGTAATTCTTTTTCAATTGTCGAATAGCTGCATTCATGTACGTTGAGTGTCCTGCTCGCAAAGCATAAAGGTCCATGATTTTGACTGAGTACTGCTCCAATAGCAAAGTTCGAGGAGTATGTTGTTAAAACAAATTCTTTCGTAAAGTCGGGATGTCTGTTTAATAGATTGTCTTGCATTAGTTTTTTCAAAGTTTCGAATGCTTCGACATATTGTTCATCCTTAATATTTATGTGTGTGTCTTTCTTTAGACATATTGTCATAGGTTTTATTATTTTTGCGTAATTGTGAATAAATTTACGATAATAGCCTGTGATTCCTAAGAAACTCTGTATTTCCTTAATTGCTTTGGGAATTGGGAAGTTTTTAATTGTTTTGATTTTATCTGGATTAGGTTTTATACCTTCTATAGTTATAATTATAACATGACCTAAAAATTGGGAAATTTTCATGAATTCACATTTGTTTAAACTTACTTTCAAATTTACGTTTTGAAGTGTTTTTAGTATTTTGTTTAAAGCAGTAATGTGTTCTTCTAATGTTGTGCTAAAGACAATTATATCGTCTAAATAGACGTAGCATATTTTGCCAATGTGTTCTTTTAATACTTGATTCATCATTCTTTGAAAGGTTGCCGGGGCATTTTTCAAACCAAATGGCATTCTGTTAAACTCATAATGTCCGGAAAGGGTGCTAAATGCAGTTTTCTCTCTGTCTTCTGTGTTTACTTCAATTTGATGAAAGCCTTTAGTTAAATCTAGGGTCGTGAAATAGTTTGCACTTCCCAATTTATCTAAAATATCGTCAATTATGGGAATTGGATATTTGTCTTCTTTTTGATTTAGTTTCCTATAATCAATAACTATGCGCTATTCCTTATTTCTTTCTTTATCTTCTTTTTTAGGCACGATCCATATTGGAGCGTTGTATGGAGAAGTTGAATTTTGTTTTATGCCTGAATCTAGCATTTCTTGTATTTGTTTGTCTACTTCTTTCCTATGGGCTTCTGGGTATCTATAAATTATACTGTATATAGGGTCTTCATTGTCAGTTGGCATGTTGTGTTTAATGTGACCAGTAAACGTTAAATCTTCACCTTTTTTATAGAATGTTCTTCTATTTTCTTTGATCACTTTTGTTAATTTTGATCTTTCCTCCTGATTTAAATGTTCTAATCTGTCTTCGTTGATCTCGTTTATTACAGTTATTTGGTCATCATCAATGCTTTCTAAGTGATGTATAGTATCTTCGTCCTTTTTGTCAAAGAATATTGGGAATTGATTGTTGTTTATTGTCAAGAGTTTTGTTTTATAGTTAATTATTGCATTATTAGGGATGAGAATATTATTACCTAATATTCCGTTAAAATTGTTACTGAAGTTGTAGATTTGGAATAAACAATCTTCGCAAGTGTTTAATAGATTGTCTTGCATTAGTTTTTTCAAAGTTTGGAATGCTTCTACATATTGTTCATCCTTAATATTTATGTGTGTGTCTTTCTTTAGACATATTGTCATAGGTTTTATTATTTTTGCGTAATTGTGAATAAATTTACGATAATAGCCTGTGATTCCTAAGAAACTCTGTATTTCCTTAATTGTTTTGGGAATTGGGAAGTTTTTAATTGTTTTGATTTTATCTGGATTAGGTTTTATACCTTCTTTAGTTATAATTATAACATGACCTAAAAATTGAGAAATTTTCATGAATTCACATTTGTTTAAACTTACTTTCAAATTTACGTTTTGAAGTGTTTTTAGTATTTTGTTTAAAGCAGTAATGTGTTCTTCTAATGTTGTGCTAAAGACAATTATATCGTCTAAATAGACGTAGCATATTTTGCCAATGTGTTCTTTTAATACTTGATTCATCATTCTTTGAAAGGTTGCCGGGGCATTTTTCAAACCAAATGGCATTCTTTTAAACTCATAATGTCCGGAAAGGGTGCTAAATGCAGTTTTCTCTCTGTCTTCTGTGTTTACTTCAATTTGATGAAAGCCTTTAGTTAAATCTAGGGTCGTGAAATAGTTTCCACGTCCCAATTTATCTAAAATATCGTCAATTATGGGAATTGGATATTTGTCTTCTTTTTGATTTAGTTTCCTATAATCAATAACTATGCGCCATTCCTTATTTCTTTCTTTATCTTCTTTTTTAAGCACGATCCATATTGGAGCGTTGTATGGAGAAGTTGAATTTTGTTTTATGCCTGAATCTAGCATTTCTTGTATTTGTTTGTCTACTTCTTTCCTATGGGCTTCTGGGTATCTATAAATTTTACTGAATATAGGGTCTTCATTGTCAGTTGGCATGTTGTGTTTAATGTGACCAGTAAACGTTAAATCTTCACCTTTTTTATAGAATGTTCTTCTATTTTCTTTGATCACTTTTGTTAATTTTGATCTTTCCTCCTGATTTAAATGTTCTAATCTGTCTTCGTTGATCTCGTTTATTACAGTTATTTGGTCATCATCAATGCTTTCTAAGTGATGGATAGTATCTTCGTCCTTTTTGTCAAAGAATATTGGGAATTGATTGTTGTTTACTGTCAAGAGTTTTGTTTTATAGTTAATTATTGCATTATTAGGGATGAGAATATTATTACCTAATATTCCGTTAAAATTGTTACTGAAGTTGTAGATTTGGAATAAACAATCTTCGCAAGTGTTTATTGCAAATTTATTTTTTGGGATTATTACTTCTTGATTGATTACTATAGGAGTTCCTACTGTTTTGATAATTAAAGGTTCTTTTCTATTTTTTTACATTTCAGGTGGTATATCTTCTTTATTTAATAAACTGTTGGTTGCGCCAGTGTCTACTAAAAGTCTTATTGAAGAATTGTTTTTTATTAATTTAATATAGGGTAAGTTTCCGAGGCTTGTTTCTGAAAATCCTGACTATTAAGTTTTTCGATCTTTGTTTCATTTTCATTATAATGGGAAACTTGGGGTTGTACTCTCTTTATTTGTGAAGAAGTAGGATCTACTTCTAAAGGTTGAGGATTTTGTCCTCTTTTATAATTTGGATCATAATTATTCCCGTGATAGTTGGGATTTCTATTATTATGATTAAAAGGAGGCTTTATGTATGTAGGATTTCTAGGTTGAAAATTTCTATTCTGTGTTAAATTATTATTGTGTTTTACCTGTGTGTTATAGTGTGGTTTAACATTTTGAGGTTTTTGATAATTTTTTGTTTCAAACTTCGAATTTTTCGCTTTTTTCCTCATTTCTTTCATTTGCTTGTGTTAGTTCTTTAAGAGCTTCTTGTAAATTGTTTGGTTTTAAAGCAAATAATATAGTACGCATGTGTACGGGTAATTTTTCTTTAAAAACATCCAAGGCAGTTGAATTATTATTCTCTATCTCATGTGGTTTATTTTCTTGGATAGTTTTTTGGTTAAGTTCACATTATTTTCTCTGTATGTCATTACGTTATTTTCACAAGGTGTTTGTCGTAATTCGTCATAAAGTGTGAAAGAGTTTTTGAATCCTCCAAAGTTTTTTATTAAGAGTTCTTTAATGTCTTTCCACTTAATTAATTGTGGATAAATTTCGATACATCTTTTTGCTTTTCCTATTAGTTTTGTTTTTAAGATGTTAATACACATGAGTTGTGAAGCGTCATCGTATTTGTTTAATGTTGGACTAAATCCATCTACACTGTTTATAAAATTGTAAAAGTCTTCTGTTCTACCGTCGAAGTTAGGTAATTTCTCAATGTATTTTAGTGGATCTAAGGTTAGTGTGAGTGGTTGAGTCATTTTAAATTCTAATTTATCACTTGAATCACTATTACAATTTTTATATTGATTTTACTTAAAATATTTTGATACTTAAAAATATTCTTACACTTGTTGGGTATCTGTTGATTCCTGATTTGTGTGAGTTGTTTGTTTGTTGATAAATCTTTTTCTGAACTGCTAGTTTGACTTTGTTGCTCTTCCTTCCTTCTGCTTGATTTGACATCAATTTTTTTTTTTTTATTGGTTTTTTGGTTTATTGTTTGTGAAATTAATTTTTTCTCTATGAACTTCGCAATATTATCATTTTCGTTGAATTGAATTGCTAAATTAATTTCGGTTTATCTCCAATGCGTTGGAATAATTTTTTGAAAGTGTTTTTATTTTTCTTAAATGATTTTATTTCACTTTTATTTTGTTTTGAATGTAAATGTTATTTTGCTTGACTCTAGACCTTATTAAACTTGAAAGGAGTTCTTCACTTTTTATTTTACTATGTCAAATAATTTTTTACACTGTTTAAGTCGTTACTTCGAATTTTAATATTTCCTTATACGTAGGATATTTTTCCGATAGTTTATTTCACTAAAACGTTATGAGTGTAAGTTCTTACAGGATTCTAGCCAATTTAGTAGAATCCGAACCGACTGCGAAAAATGTAATTCTTGATTTTTAAAATAAGAAACTTTGTGAGTTTCTAAGAGCAAGGCTCATTCTTTATTTTCAAATATGAGTTAATCTAGTTAATCTAATTGTTTTAAGTTCCACGTCAATTTAAGATCTGGGTCTGTTTTCTACTTTGGTTTATTTATTACAATTCGTATCTGGTATTGTGGGTATGCGAACGTGACTTTCTTCATGGAAGTCTGTTTGTACTTGATAAGAATAATCTTGAGCATGTCGTTGTTGCATGTTTACGAATATTGTTTATGTAGTAGTAGTAGTAGTAATAGTAAAAGTAATTGTTTATTCAAAAATTCAAAAGAGAGTAGATATGTACATACATATATAGTTTTTTAAATATATAGATTCATATAAATTTATAAAATAAATTGATATACATAGATTCGATTCAGTATAACGTTAAACACTGCATTTGGTATCAATGGCTCGGTTGAGCCGTCTGTTGCGATGAAATATCCATATTTAAGTAGTTCCTTATGTTAATCATGGTATTGGTACTGTTGCTGCTGTTGTTGTTGTTGCTGTTGATGTTGGTTTTGCTGTTGTTGCTAGTTTTGTTGTTGCTGTTGTTGTTGTTGTTGGTGTTGTTGTTGGTGTTGGTGTTACGGTAAGATTTACCGCAACAAAACCATTCTTTAATTGGTTCTTAAAACCTTCTTCTGACCATGTTGTTTGGTCATGGTCTAACCCTTGATACCTGTTTTCCCCTCCATCCCAACCATTCCTATTTTTCGACCCCCATTTTGAGTCCGTCGTCCTCTGGGAGTATAAGGGTGACTCGGAGAGGATGACAAAGTAGGTAACACTTGACTCGACCGTGTTGAGCCAGCGGATGGGCTGGAGACTCGCACGCCATCTATATAGAGAGCGAGGAAGCTCATAATACAAATAACAATATTCAGAGAAGACGCCAGAACGAAACATACACGTACACTTAAAGTGGATAATACCTAAACAACAACACAACAACAATATCATTAAACCAACCTAAAGTTAACTTTCTTTTTTTAATCATGGCTATAAGCCCATCCTAAAATATAAATTTAATCTTAATCTAACATCGACCGTAGAAAAGAATGGAACGCTAAACGCTAGTCCCCAATTCCCCAAATCTGCACAAGGGTCCACTGAATAGTAGATTGCGCGATAATTAGTTAATTTGAGTATTTGCCTTCCTCCTTCGTTTCCTCAATATGTTAAGAAAATCGATATTAAATTGTAGGCTCCTTCTTCGAAACATTTTCAAAAAAATTATATTGAGTAGAGTAGCTGAGAAAATGCTCAGAATAATATTTTCAACTTTTTTTATTCTTTTGCTTTTCTCGAAAATAGTTATTGTGAATAAGTCGGAATTCGGCCGAGGATTCGTCAAGTTTTGGAAGAACGCCAACAACTTGGGGAATCCATTGAATGTGTGAGTGATAGAGAGTTTCGATGGAACTCAACGTCGGAGTGGTACCGCAACCGAGTTCCACGAAAGCTTTTGTTTGAGAGTGTGAGTGTGTGAGTGAGAAGACGAATAGGCTACGCATGACCAACCACTTCTTGGTTGACCAGAAAAGCCGATAGAGGTTCTGTTAAAAGTTTGAGAAATTTGAATGAAGAACAAAAAGTTGAAAATAAAATATTAGTTTGAAAAATTGGCAAAAGTTTTTAGAATTTGTTTTTGAAAGTGTTTGGCTGAAGGAGCTAGTTTCCAGAAAGGAGTTTAATTTGGAGTCGCCAGGACGGGGCGAATAAATAAGTGAGGAAGAAGAAGGAAGGAAAAAGAACTAGAAAAAAAGAAGGTAAGTAGAGTGATTATTTAGTGTTTAATTCGTTTTAGAAAGTGTTGATTGAGAAATAAAATATTCGGTTGGCCCTTGAATCCCTGTAATTTTGTGGGACTCGTGACCCATTTTTAAAGTTAGTTTTCTTTGTCCGTTTTATTTCGGGACCGAGTGATAGCGGTCCATTCTTACGGTCTTTGTTTTTGTAATTTTTCTTTGTTTCATTTTTCTTTTGATTGTTCTTCGAACAATAATTCATTTTTGTACTCATCTTTTTATCGAAAAAATTCTGGGTTTTAATCCAGGCGCAAGCCAAGGTTTCCCAGATATTTTAAAAAAAATTCTTTGAACTTCCCATAGGGAATACAAATATTTGCGTTTCCTTCATATTTTTGAAGACGAATTTCAGATTCCCGGTTAAGGCAAACGACCCTCAACAGTTTCCTGGCGCCCACCCTGTAGCGTAAGTACGCCCCTGTATTTACCTACCTACATTTAATTCGATTCCTTTTTTTAAATCATCAACAATTGGATATTAACAAAATTAATTCGATTACTTTTTTCCACCTCTCGTGTATACATACATAACATCTTCTTAATTCGACGAACCCACCCGCAGCTGACTAGCCGGTTGGCTGCATCGTTGTTGCAGTTTTGTTGCAATATTAGGTCTCTCTCTTATCTCTCATCTTTGGTTGATCGTTTGACAGTTCGTCAATTCGATCTTTTCTTTCGTGCGTGCCGGTTGTACAATTTTAATAATAAAATAAATTCGTTTATGTTTTTAATTATAATTGGATTCGTATATAATCCTGAGTCGCGGTCTTTTAGTTTTCTTCGTCATCCTAATCGTCTTTTAACATTCGCGAAATAATATTGCAACAAATTGGCGCCCACACGTGTTTTATTCTTGTTCTGCAATTGAGTGCAAAATCCCTGGCTACCTACATAATCTGTGGAAGTGTTTGTTTTGTGTTATTTTTCGGTGGAATTAATTGTTCCTTTTTTATAAAATTTAGTGTTTTTTTTACTAAAGTCTTTTTATCCCTAGGTTTATTATTTTGATCAACAAGAGTGTCAGCGGAGTTCTAGTTTTTTTTACTTTTGCTTGAGAAGTGCAAGTGTGAAGGGAGTACCTACCTACGGAAATTGAGTAAGGTGTTTTTATTGATTTTTATACTGATTTTTTTTATTATCTTAATCTATTTCGGTTAGTGTTTTTATATACATATATAGCGTCTTTTTATTCTCCAATTTAATTAAATTTGTATAAAGTTGTATAGTTTTTTAACTTGAAGTTGATAGTGCTGTCTCTTTCTTTTTCGGGTTTTTTTTTTTTCTTCGTGGAATTTAATTTGGATTCAAGTTGTAAACAACAGGAAATCAGTGTTCCTACTTTGAAAAAGGGCACTTTTTCTGAGAATCCATTTTATATTCTTTTTAATTAATTTTTTTTAATTTATATTAAATTGGTAATTCTTTTTCTATTGTCGCGCTAAAAGAATAGGTAATATTGATAAATAAGATTTTGGACATCGAGTCAAAAGTTTTTTTACAAGATTTTAGAAGGTATTTTGAGTGTTTTTTTCAAATTGAAATTTTGTACAGGCGGAAGTCTGTCTGTTTAGTTAAATTTGAAGAGATTAATTTTTTTTGTTCTTAAAGTGAAAAGTGGAATTTGGATAGGGTTGCCAAAGTGCAATATTTTTGTTTTAAATAAAGTTAGTTCTAATTTATCTGAAATCTTTTTTAATTCGTTTTCATTTTTTTTTCTTCGTTCTTAAATACTTTTAAGAACTTGCTCTTACAATTTATAAAGTTTTTCGGTGCAATTGAAAGCACTTTTCCTAGTTAGTTTAAAATATTATTTTTTTTTTTAATTATTAGTCTATTTATTTAAGTTTACAATGGAGGCAAACAGGTTGTCACAAGACGAAATCGCTTATGAGATGGAGTGGCGAGGTTTACCTGTAGGGACAGTGGAAGAAATGCGAAAATCGCTTAGGGTTGCCACCAAGTTAGAACGTAGGAATTCTTTTGTAGCTCCCGCTTACCCGTTCAATTTTGAACAGGATCAAATAGCGGTAGAGAAAAAGTTAGGAGAGTTAGGGAAACTTTTAGAAAATCCTCCGAAGTCGGAAACTTCAAAGGAGTATTTGAAAATTCTGACGAAAGTAGAGTGGGGATTACGTAGGCTAGATAGATCTATACCAGAGAATGAGATTCAGGAAAAGAGCAAGCAGGCTCTAAAGAATAAATTAATTATGGCAATGGCTGCATTAGAAGATGATGAAGACGAGAAAGATGAGAATGATGACAGTGAAAATGAGGAGAAACAAAAAAATGAACACAAAAAGAATTCGGAGGTTGAAAATCAGCGTTCAGCTGAACCTCAAAACAGGTCGATGAGTACTTCTGCCGGTACATCGACGGGCTTAGTAGTGGCAGATAGTAGAACTGGTGGCATTAGGGATAGTGGTAGGTTAGAAAACCCAATTTTAGAGCAGGTAGTTGTAAATTCGCAAAAATTCGAACAGGTTTATAAACGGAATGTGAAATTCACTGGTGAGCGCTGTGGTGCCTCCGTGAACGCATTCGTAGAGAGGGTTGAGGAAATGCGCCAGTCCCGTGGTGTAACGGAAGCGCAACTTTTTAGGTCCGCCGTAGAGTTATTTGTAGGAAAAGCGTTGATATGGTTTAGGGCAGTTAGGCTTTCTATTAATTCGTGGCCAGAACTCGTCAGGGAATTAAAACTGGAGTTCTTGCCACCGAATTACGATGATTCGTTATTGGAGGAGATTAGGCATCGAACACAAGGACGAGACGAGTCAATCGGCGTCTATGTGGCTACGATGCAGAATTTGTTCGGCAGGCTTTCCGAACAAATATCAGAGCGGAGGAAGCTGTCAATGATCCAACGGAATTTGACACCTTTCTACCAGACGCAACTTGGTTTGGCTAGACCAAATTGCATTTCAGATTTAGTAGCGTTAGGTCGAGATTTAGAGGTGGTGAGAGGAAACGTGGAATCATACGTTCCCCCACCAAATAGTAGAAGTAGGACTTTGCTAGAACCGGATCTGGCATACGTAGGTGTAGATTTTTCACCAGTTTCGGTTGTAACAGAAAACAACCAAATTGGTCGACGCAGACAGACTCCAACAGTTTCGGTTGTTACTGAAAACAACCAAATTGTGCGACAAGGACAAACTTCGAACACATTTTCAACTAATAGTGCAGGGCCCGTTGTTAGGTGTTATAATTGCAATGGAGAAGGCCATTTTGCAAATAGGTGTTCCGCTGTTAGGCGTTGTTATGGTTGTGGTAGGGTTGGAGTTAATAAAAATAACTGCCAACAATGTTCGGGAAACGGACGACGAACTTTCGGGTCAGTAGGACGAGAGTTCCGTTAAAATCTGATAGGCTGCCTACTGGTAACCAGTCGGCATACATTAATTTGGATTTCACGCTTGAGCAAAATGGTAGGGATCAACGACCGTATCTTGGCGTTGAAATTTATGGTATTAATATGTTAGGACTTTTAGATTCAGGTGCTTCACGCACAATAATAGGTAGGGACGGATGGGAAATTTTAAAGGATTTAGGAATAAATTTAGGGAAAACAAACTTAGGTAGAGTTATTTTAGCGGATCGTGCAGGTATTGGAGTGGAAGGAGTAGCTTCACTTCCAATTAGGGTTAAGGAAAAAGTTGTTTTAATAGAATGTCTCGTTATTCCACGCCTTCCCCATAAACTGATTTTAGGAGCAGATTTTTGGGCTCTATCGGGTGTGGTCCCGGATTTGAAATCAGGGGAATGGACATTTTCGAACCAAAGTTCGTTGGCTTCGATGTCCGCGGCAGATCATTTAACGGAATTAAATGAGACACAGAAGAAAGAGTTAGATAGGTGTTTAGAAAAAGTTTTTAGGCAGATGCCAGAAGGCTTAGGGTGCACACAGATGGTGGAGCACAAAATTAGGACGAAAGCTGAACCAATAAAACAACGGTATTATCCGATGTCTCCTGTGGTTCAGTCTTTCATAGATAAAGAGTTAGAAGAGATGCTTAAAGAGGGGGTTATAGAAAAATCTGACAGTCCATGGGCTTCTCCTATTGTCATGATTAAAAAGAAAGATGGCACGTATAGGTTTTGTGTAGATTATAGGAAATTGAATGAGGTTACGGATAGGGATGCATACCCCCTTCCGTATATTACGGCCATCTTAGATAAGTTAAATAATGCTAGGTTTTTAAGCTCACTGGATATTAAGTCTGCATATTGGCAGATTCCAGTTGAAAAAGATTCGAGAAAGTATACTGCTTTCACAGTTCCAGGTAGGGGATTATTTAAGTTTTTGAGGATGCCATTTGGGTTGCATAATGCACCTGCAACTTGTCAAAGATTTATAGACACTGTTCTAGGTCCTGAGTTAGAACCATATGTCTTCGTCTATCTCGATGATATCATCATCGTGACAGACACTTTTGAGAAGCATATGGAAATTTTGAATGAAGTTTTTAGGAGATTAATTAAAGCAGGGTTAAAAGTAGGTAGGGAAAAATGTAATTTTGTTAGGCCATCTTTAAAATTTTTGGGCTATGTTGTAGACAGAAACGGTTTACACATGGACCCAGAAAAGATAGAGAGTATGTTAGGAATTCCAACCAAAGAATGTTAAGCAGGTTAGGAGTTTTATCGGAACGGTATCCTGGTATAGGAGATTTATCCCAAACTTTGCGAGTTTGGTGAAGCCGTTATCCGACCTTCTGAAAAAGAATAAGAAATTCGATTGGAGTAGGGAATGCGAGGAAAGTTTTAGAAAGGCTAAAGAGTGTCTCGTTGCTGCACCCATCCTGACGTGTC
Source organism: Leucozona laternaria (assembly GCA_932273885.2). Lineage (NCBI taxonomy): Eukaryota > Metazoa > Arthropoda > Insecta > Diptera > Syrphidae > Leucozona > Leucozona laternaria. The sequence continues at coordinate 118,021,275 of OW026366.1, forward strand.
CGGATTTTTCGAAGCCATTTGTCGTTCAGGCAGATGCTTCTGATTTCGGGATTGGGGCTGTCTTGACACAGGATTTTGAGGAGGGAGAGAAGGTGGTTTGCTATTTGAGCAGATCACTTAATAGGAATGAGAGGAACTATTCGACCACAGAAAAAGAGTGCTTAGCTGTTCTGTGGGCAATAGAGAAGTTGCGGCCATATCTGGAGGGGGTGAGATTTAAGGTTATTACCGATCACCACTCTTTGATATGGTTGAGTAAGTTGAAGGACCCAGCGGGTAGGCTGGCTCGATGGGCTGTACGTATGCAGCAGTTCGAGTTCGACATTGTTCACCGCAAAGGTAAGGATCATGTGGTGCCAGATATGCTCTCTAGAAGCGTACCGGTTTTATCCGGGATTTCAGAACCCACAAACGATCCATGGATAGGGAAAATGATAGGAGAAGTAGAAAAGAAGCCATTGTCTTTTCCAGCTTGGCGAGTAGAACAGGGAAAATTGTTTAAATTTGTGAAAGCCAACTATATAGTTGTGCATAACACTAATAGTGAGTGGAAAATAGTAGTACCCAAGAATGATAGGAAAAAGATTTTAGAAGAAAATCATGACCATCCGTTAGCAGGGCATATGGGGGTAAAGAAAACTTTTGCTAGGATAGGAGAAAGATATTACTGGCCAAAAATGAGGTCAGATATCACTAGGTATGTTAAAAATTGTAAGGTCTGTCAAAGCGTGAAACCTATTAATGAAAAACCGGCTGGATTGATGACGGAGAGGAAACGGGTTACCAATCCGTGGGAGATGATTTGCGTAGACTTGGTTGGTCCACTTCCAAAATCGAGTAGGGGTTTTATCTATATTTTAACTGTCGTGGATTATTTCACAAAGTTCCCTCTATTGTTTCCTTTGCAGTCTGCAACGGCAAAATCGGTTTGTAAGGAGTTAGAAGACAATGTCTTTTTGTTATTCGGGGTCCCTAAATTCGTTATTTGTGATAACGGTCCGCAGTTCAAAAGTAGGGAATTAAAATCTTTATGTGATAGTTACGGTTCGACGATAAAGTTTACAGCGCATTACCACCCGCAGGCCAACCCGGCGGAGCGGATAAATCGGATTACTAAGACGACACTTAGGGCTTATGTTTCAGAGAATCATAGGGCATGGGATTCGCAGTTGGCGAAAGTTGCGTGTAAAATACGCACGTCCCAGCATGAAGTGTTAAGTGTGTCGCCGTATTACGCAAATTTTGGTCGAGGTATGGTGACTTTTGGAGCTGATTCCTTAACCACCATTCCGAATAGTAGGGGCGATAATACGGACGATACTAGGGAACAGTTTAGGAAGCTTAGGGAAGAGATAGGGAAAAAGTTAGAGTCGGCAACCAAGAAGGCAGCGAAAACATATAACCTTCGTAGGAGAGATGTACAATTCCTCCCGAACGAATTGGTTTGGCGACGCAACTTTACCCTATCGGAAGCAGCGAATTATTATACGGCTAAATTAGCGCCCAAGTTTGTAGGTCCGTTTCTAATTAAGAAACGAGTATCGCCGTGGACTTATATTCTAGTAGACGATAAAGGTACAAATCGAGGTACATGGAATGTTAAGGATTTAAAGCCTTACTGCGACGACCCCGAAAATTAGTCGCGTAGCGGATGAGCTGCGCTAAGAGGTACTGAGAGTTTTCAAGCTCTGTGATGTGCTTAACTCTCACCTGGAGTGATCGAGTTTTTTTTAAGTTGTGTTGTATAGTAGTTTATGTATTCCATTTTCGTGTTGTAAAACCTTTATTCTATTCCTTTTTACTTCGCTTTCATTTCTGAAAGCCAGTTTTCACTCCTCGGTAGGTAAGGGTGGAATTTGTAACGGTAAGATTTACCGCAACAAAACCATTCTTTAATTGGTTCTTAAAACCTTCTTCTGACCATGTTGTTTGGTCATGGTCTAACCTTTGATACCTGTTTTCCCCTCCATCCCAACCATTCCTATTTTTCGACCCCCATTTTGAGTCCGTCGTCCTCTGGGAGTTTAAGGGTGACTCGGAGAGGATGACAAAGTAGGTAACACTTGACTCGACCATGTTGAGCCAGCGGATGGGCTGGAGACTCGCACGCCATCTATATAGAGAGCGAGGAAGCTCATAATACAAATAACAATATTCAGAGAAGACGCCAGAACGAAACATACACGTACACTTAAAGTGGATAATACCTAAACAACAACACAACAACAATATATAGTGGATAATACCTAAACAACAACACAACAACAATATCATTAAACCAACCTAAAGCTAACTTTCTTTTTTTAATCATGGCTATAAGCCCATCCTAAAATATAAATTTAATCTTAATCTAACATCGACCGCAGAAAAGAATGGAACGCTAAACGCTAGTCCCCAATTCCCCAAATCTGCACAAGGGTCCACTGAATAGTAGATTGCGCGATAATTAGTTAATTTGAGTATTTGCCTTCCTCCTTCGTTTCCTCAATCTGTTAAGAAAATCGATATTAAATTGTAGGCTCCTTCTTCGAAACATTTTCAAAAAAATTATATTGAGTAGAGTAGCTGAGAAAATGCTCAGAATAATATTTTCAACTTTTTTTATTCTTTTGCTTTTCTCGAAAATAGTTATTGTGAATAAGTCGGAATTCGGCCGAGGGATCGTCAAGTTTTGGAAGAACGCCAACAGCTTGGGGAATCCATTGAATGTGTGAGTGATAGAGAGTTTCGATGGAACTCAACGTCGGAGTGGTACCGCAACCGAGTTCCACGAAAGCTTTTGTTTGAGAGTGTGAGTGTGTGAGTGAGAAGACGAATAGGCTACGCATGACCAACCACTTCTTGGTTGACCAGAAAAGCCGATAGAGGTTCTGTTAAAAGTTTGAGAAATTTGAAAGAAGAACAAAAAGTTGAAAATAAAATATTAGTTTGAAAAATTGGCAAAAGTTTTTAGAATTTGTTTTTGAAAGTGTTTGGCTGAAGGAGCTAGTTTCCAGAAAGGAGTTTAATTTGGAGTCGCCAGAACGGGGCGAATAAATAAGTGAGGAAGAAGAAGGAAGGAAAAAGAACTAGAAAAAAAGAAGATAAGTAGAGTGATTATTTAGTGTTTAATTCGTTTTAGAAAGCGTTGATTGAGAAATAAAATATTCGGTTGGCCCTTGAATCCCTGTAATTTTGTGGGACTCGTGACCCATTTTTAAAGTTAGTTTTCTTTGTCCGTTTTATTTCGGGACCGAGTGATAGCGGTCCATTCTTACGGTCTATGTTTTTGTAATTTTTCTTTGTTTCATTTTTCTTTTGATTGTTCTTCGAACAATAATTCATTTTTGTACTCATCTTTTTATCGAAAAAATTCTGGATTTTAATCCAGGCGCAAGCCAAGGTTTCCCAGATATTTTAAAATAAATTCTTTGAACTTCTTATTGGGAATACAAATATTTGCGTTTCCTTCATATATTTGAAGACGAATTTCAGATTCCCGGTTAAGGCAAACGACCCTCAACAGTTTCCTGGCGCCCACCCTGTAGCGTAAGTACGCCCTGTATTTACCTACCTACATTTAATTCGATTCCTTTTTTTAAATCATCAACAATTGGATATTAACAAAATTAATTCGATTACTTTTTTCCACCTCTCGTGTATACATACATAACATCTTCTTAATTCGACGAACCCACCCCCAGCTGACTAGCCGGTTGGCTGCATCGTTGTTGCAGTGTTGTTGCAATATTAGGTCTCTCTCTTATCTCTCATCTTTGGTTGATCGTTTGACAGTTCGTCAATTCGATCTTTTCTTTCGTGCGTGCCGGTTGCACAATTTTAATAATTAAATAAATTCTTTTGTGTTTTTAATTATAATTGGATTCGTATATAATCCTGAGTCGCGGTCTTTTAGTTTTCTTCGTCATCCTAATCGTCTTTTAACATTCGCGAAATAATATTGCAACATTGGTGTTGTTGTTGTTGTCGGTGTTGGTTTCAGTGTTGGTGTTATTGTTGGTGTTGTTGCTGTTGTTGTTGGTGTTGTTTTTGGTGTTGGTGTTGGTGTTGTTGTTGCTGTTGATGTGGTGTTGTTGTTGCTGTTGATGTGGTGTTGTTGTTGTTGTTTTTGTTTGTTGTTGTTGCTATTGTTGGTGTTGCTGTTGGTGTTGTTGTTGGTGTTGGCGTTGGTGTTGTTGTTGATGTTGAAGTTGTTGGTGTTGTTGGTGTTGTTGTTGGTGTTGGCTTTGGTGGTGTTGTTGTTGTTTTTGTTGTTGTTGTTGGTGTTGTTGTTGGTGTTGTTGTTGTTGTTGGTGTTGGTGTCATTGTTGTTTTTCTATCCATTACATTCTCTTATAAGTTCAGTGCGATATTTAACAGCTAAAGAAAGGTATTTTACCAATGAGATCCAGTTCCCGTCGCCGTTAAGGATATTCACCATGTTTTCCGTGCTGAGTGATCTTAACCCAAAATATAACAGACGTTATTCTTTGAATACGGGGCATATTCCAAGAAAGTGGACAAATGTTTCGTCTTCTCTCAGGTTACACATGGTGCATTGGGTACTTCTGTTGCTCGTTGAAAATGTAGCGTTCAAATATAGAAGTCCTCCTCTTGCTTTAAAGATCCATCCTATTTCGGAAGAGATCCTTTCTTCCTGAAAGTATCTACATCCGTCGATGTAGTTGAGGGCATTGTACAGTCCATGTGATGTTGACGCTTGCGCTCTTTGAGATGCCACACCCCATCCTCTTTCCATTATTTGCGTGTCAGCCAAATCAATTGCATTCTGGAATAACCTGTTATTTCCAACAACCTCATGGATATGCCTTTCTTCTAATAAATACATTCGTCCATTGTGTAATCCAGTATATATTTTTGGTTACAATTATACTCGCTAAAATATGTGGGAGACGGTTCTCGTCATACACACAGAGTATTTTCTTAATATATGTCATGTGACATTTCATTGTGAATATAAAAAGAGATTTCAATTTAAGTTGCAAGGTAAGCATGTAGTTAGGGGATGGAGTTGGCACTTTCATACTTTTTTTTAGGAAATATCGTTGGACCTTTTCCATTTCATCGTATTGCTGATGTTCCCAAGCTTGTGCTCCATACCCCAAGATTGATCTTGCTACTGCGTTAAACAATTCTAGTTTTGATGAATTACTGAATTCCTTTTTCAAAACAAAAGATTGCCAAGCCATGTTTAAGCTCGTTTTTGCCTGCTGCGCTTTTTCTTTGAAATGCTCGGTCATACTCAACCCTGGTGTCAGCCATAACCCCAAGTACTTATACTTGTTGACCACCTCAATTTCCTCCGTTCCGAGAGTCCATCTTTCCATATTGCCTCTTCTGCCTCCATTTTTTCTGAATATAATGATTTTTGACTTCTCAAGATTAATAATGAGATTCCACATTTTGCAATATTCATCAAGCTTGTTTATCATGACTTGTAATTCCTTTGGCGTGTTTGCAAAAATTACAATGTTGTCCGCGTACAGTAACATTCGAATGACCTGTTCATTTAAATGTATTCCTCTACCTATGAAATCATGCATGTCGTTGATAAATAATGCAAATAACATAGGACTTAGGAGACACCCCTGTTTCACGCCCATTTCTGTATCGAACCACTCTGATAGATTTTTTCCATCCCATACTGCACTTTCTGTCCCTGCATAGAGATCTTTTACGATGTTTAGGAATTTTGTTGACAGACCCATTCTTTTTAGCTTGACAAAAAGAGCATTCCGACAGATACTATCAAACGCTGCCTTGAAGTCTACAAAGAAGCAGTATGTTTTTTTTTCCTTCATTCATCCTGATTTTGACGATATTTAGTAGATTGAATATATTATCTGATGTGCTATATCCCTCTCTAAACCCAGCTTGGTACTCGTTCAGAATACTGTTTCTTTTTTCCCAATCCTGTAGCCTTTTAAGTAGTATGCCCGTGTAGATTTTCGCGATGGCATCCATAAACGAAATCCCTGTGTTGTTTTGTGCGAGCTTTATGTCTCCCTTTTTGTGTATAGGGAAGATCAACGACTTCCAACTAGACGATCTAAAAGTATCTGAGGTGCAGGAATAAAAAATCATATGCGACACGGTCGTATCCAGCAGCTTTGTTTGTCTTAGCTTTGTTCAATACTTCTAGGATTTCGAAGTTCGTGATCTCTCCATCAAGCTGTTCATCCCAGGAATCTTCTATTGTGTCTTCCAGTGTTGCTATGGCCTGAAGTGGCGGGTTCAAGAGCCGTTGAAAATGATCTTTAAGATCATGATCATTAAGACCATACTAGCTTAGTAAGCAGACTTAGTTGGTCAGAAGGTTGAAAGACAGATAGTTGTAGAGTTAACCCCAGAGGCATATGATCTGAGTAGACCATCTCCTCTGCTTTTAGTTCTTTTACTTGGCTAAGTATATTAAAAGAAGCTCCACATAAGTCATTAACTGAGCAGCCAATTGAGCTTATGAAGGTAAAATTTCCCTCAAAGTCACCCGGTATACGTCCGTTTAGAATTACAATACCCGCATCGTTGCACGTCTCAATGAACCGTTTTCCTTTATTGTCCTTAGAATTTCGTTCTGCTTAAGCAGAACATTGAAATCTCCTATAACAATCACTTTTCGAAAGTTTGATTCATGTGTGATTCTATTGTACACTAGGAAGTCTTCTTCACATTTGTTACAATTAAGATATGTAGGCAGCACATGTAGTTCACAGTTGATTGACACGATGTGGACAACGTCCCTATCCAACGTTTTTGTGCAATCAATTCTTAGCTCTTTGTTAGTATCTCGGCTTATGCCAACTAGTAGTCCACCACTCGCTCTTCCAAATTGCGCGGAGCGCACTGCTGGTGTCCATATTAACTCAAATCCTGGGAAAATTTTTTCATATCTCGCAAATTGATCCACGAGAAATGTTTCATACAACAGAAAAATGTTAAATTTACATAAATAATTAAAAAAAATTTGGAACTATTTACTTATTTGCTAGTCCTGACACATTGTAAGACACGATTTTTATTTCAGTTTTCTTATAATCTATAGTATTTAAATTTTCATCACAACAGACATCTAACTGCTAGTCTGCCGTAGTCTCGACTCTACCGGATTGCAGATGAAAATCTATCATTGAGAAATTCTTTATATAGAGTTGTCCCAGAACCACAGCAGCTGGTTTCCCCTCACTTTGCAACTCATTCCCTACCACAATAAATATTTTGCCCTCTACTTCTAATCTTCTTCCTTTGAACTTGATGGATCTCTGCCACCAAATGTGAGAAGTGTCAATGTGAAATTAAAAAAAAACAAAAATAATCTGACAGCACTCCCTGGTTGGAAAACAAAGCCAAATGCCGAAGGCACGAAGGCGAGCCAAAAAAGTCTGGTGTTTAATAATAGTGATTAATATGCAATAAAATTTGTTTTTCTGTATCAAATGTTCACCAAAATGTTTAAACACTAATTAATAGGTAATTCGATCGCAAATTTAAGTTTTCAGTTCCAAATACAAAAAATAATCAAATGACCGGATTTTTAACACTGCCAAGAGCATGTAAATATTTTCCAACCAGGTTTTTTTTGTTGTTGTTTTTAGATGTCAAATTAGAAAGAGCAAAGACAAAGATAAATCTTGGAAGACCTCTATTGTCTTTGATTTATCAACTTTTCGAATTTCATTTCTTATTCGTAGCAGATAATTGTGTTGTTCTCTTTCTTTCTGTGTCATATCTCTTTGTATACCATACCTTGTTCCTGCTAGCTTGGAAGTAGTTTGTAGGATTATTACAACTGCTGAATGTGATTCAAACTCAACGAGAAAGTTCTTTTTATCACCTTTTCCTATTTTAAGAATTCTTACTATTTCAAAGTTTTCATTTATTTATATCATTTTTATCTAGTGAGTCCTTTTCGAAACCTTTAAAGATGAGGTTATTTTTTCATGTATATTTATCAAAAGTTTCGTTTTTTCTTAAGCTCTCTTCTTAATGTTCTTCAAGCTGTTGTATTTTGTTTTTGAGATTGGCGTTTTCTCATTTCAATTCTTCTATTTCTTTTGAATGCGAATCTACTGTATCCTTTGTGCCCTTCATTTCTTCTTGTATAATTCTAAGAAATTGTTCCATCATTGTGTCCCAGGTGGACATTTCTATTACTGTTTGGTCTAATTTGGCTGATTCTTCATCCGAGCTTTCCGGCATTTTTCGAGGATGTGGTTTTTTGCTCGGTATCGCGGTCAGATCGGGTGAAAGCTGCGTTCTCGATCGCTTACTTGACTGATCCAGTTTGCTTCTTGTGTTAACACCCCAGTTAAGTGGTTGAAACTAGGCAGTAGACTGGTACTCTAAATCACTATAAAGCTTATAGTTGGTTCAGATCTGTGCTTTCGCAGTGTAGTCGCCAATAATCTACTCACTCGACAAAGACTGGTGGGTTTGGATTATTCGTCTCATCGCTGCTTGCTCTCCAGAGTTATTTTTTTTACTGTATCGACTACTTTTCTTTAATTTTCCTAAGTAGTGTAAATGTTCAACTAAACTGAGGGGTAGCCTTTGACAAATCACTAGAAATATATTTTTTATTTAATTTGTTTTCTAGGTTCTCATCTGCATCACCCTGTACGTTTTCACTTGTTACTGATGATGACTTGGTTGACCTATAAACCCACAGGTGGCGTTCGCGTAGTTAAGAAGTTTGACCGATGACATATGTCTCACTTGACAGTTCTCGTGCTGATCTTCTTATGAATTGTTTTTCTTTTAAATTTGTTCTCTTAAAAAGTATTTTTCTAATAAGAATTTGAGAACAGAGAAAAAAACGGTTTCTATTTACTTTCGCGGCAAAAAAGTTTTTATTTTTTCGCAAAATAAAATTATAAAATGTGTGATTAATACCTGACGAAAGAGAACTTCCCTAACTTCCCGTTGGCCTCGCAATTGACAACACCAACCCAAATTCAGGTACCTTCAATCCTTCCAAATCGCCTTAATCACTCTTGTGCACCGTCCAAACAATTGCAACTCTTGACTTTCTTTGGCTTTGCACCATGATCTTTACATTGATTTCTATTTCTAATTTTATAGGTTTTGTTATATTGATATTTCAGTTTTCAGAACAGACTTACTTTATGTAGAGGTTCATTGGATAAAACTTATAAATTTATATATATTTATATGTATATATGTATATAATTTTTAATTTACGTTTGTAAGTTATTAAAACATATATTTCATCTGTTCCCCACAGGAGAACAGATAGTTAAAACACAGAATTTTATATTTTACTTGTATCTTTATTTAAAGTCTAAAGCCTCAGATTCCTTACCTTGGGTAGGGGGGAATCTTTGACTTATACGAAGAGACATCGAACAATGACTGACAAGAAATGAAGAAGCATTGAGTCAATTGCGATACCCTTTTTATATTGATAAACTGCTGATGCAAGAAATCTGTATTGTATAGATTGAGATGCATCATGAAGTGATGGTGAATTTAAATGGCAAAAGTGCTGACTTGAAACTTAGAGATTTCTTGCGATCGCATTACATTTAATTATTGAATTTAAAGTCCAGAACTTGCGTGGGCTTATCTTTGAATTTCATTATTGATTTGTCTTGGGGGGCACAAGTGTGCTCTGACATAACACCTCCCCCCTTAGAGCCTTCAAATGATTGGAAAGAAACCGTTGGAAGATTTACATTATTTATTATCTATTTATATTTTTTATTTTGAAATAAATATGAAGTAGTAAAATAAATATAATTATTACAATGGTAAGACATATAGTTAAACTTGACTGCTTGTGACTATATTTAATTTCATTAATCTCTGTTAAGTTAATTATATTTTGGTTTGCAATTCTTGATAAGTTAAATCTTCAAATTTAGTATAATTTATATTTAAAATTGTGTTGGGAATTATGGGTTCATGCTTATAATTTTTTCTTTAATACACTTTATTATTTATTTTTATTTTACAGTTTTCGAATTTAATAAGATAATTCCCTTTTATTATAATTTTTTGATTATTACAATTTTGATTTATTTCTTGTAATCTTATATTTATTAATACAAGATTATTATTTCCTATTTCTAATATTTCTTCATTTACATTTTTTATTAGTTTACAATTCATTGATTTCTTAAGTATATTTTCAATACAATCATCATATATTTTGCTTAGATTTTGTATGTATTTTGTGTCTTCGTAAATAATTTGATCATTGGTTAAATACAGATTTTTATTTATTTTTAACTGTAAATTATTATCTCTATTTGGAATAGGTTGAACGTATATCTTCTTGAATAATTCATCCGTAAATTTGGTTACTTTAACAATAAATATAATATTGGTTTTGTATAGTCCTAAACTGAGATTTAGTTCTTCTAAGTTACTTATATTAATGCCATATTTATTTATTTCTTCTATAGTTGAAATATGTCTAATTAGTATTCCTATTCTTGATGCTATTATTATTTCTTTGATTTTTTCGATATCCTCGTGTAAATAGTCAAGGTTTTCTCTTAATTTTACTTCATACTGTATTTTAGCTATATCTTGTTCGTAATTATAAGTTCCTATAAATGTGTTAATTCTTTTTATAATGTTATTGGTTTCATTATTTAAAGTTTCGGTTAATATTTTAATTTGTTTATTAAATTTATCATTGATTGATATTTGATTATTTAAATTTGTAATTTCATTATGGCTATTTGTTTCTATTATTTTTAAATGTTCCTCAATATCTTGACGATCACTGTCATCCATTGTACAGTATACAAATCTCATACCTGTTCCTAAAATGTTAAATAATCCACTTTTTTGTTTTTTTTGTTTTGGATGAGGTAAAAGATTTTTTAGCTGGTTTGGTTTTGGCAACACTGGTTTTGACAGCTGACGTGTGTTTAGTACCTTGTATCACTGTCAAACAGCTTCAGTTTGGTTTGCAATTTAACCATGGATCGTCTTACAAATGAACAACGCTTGCAAATTATTGAATTTTACTATCAAAATTCGTGCTCGGTTCGAAATGTTCATCGCGCGCTGCTTCCATTTTATGATTATGACCTTCTGAGCAGTCTATTCGGAAGATTGTGACCAAATGTCGCACCAAATTTACTTTGTTGGACATTAAACCACCAACACGTTTACGTACTGTGCGTAGTGAAGAAAATATTGCGGCCGTATCAGCTAGTGTGACAGAAGACCGCGAAATGTCGATTCGGCGCCGTTCCCAGCAGTTAGGCCTTTGTTACAGCACTACGTGGAAAATTTTGCGGAAGGATTTGGGCGTAAGGCCTGTTAAGATACAGCTGGTGCAAGAACTAAAGCCAGCCGACCTACCACAACGCCGAATTTTTTGTGAATGGGCTCTTGGAAAGCTGGCCGAGGATCCGCTTTTTTATCGAAAAATTGTGTTCAGCGATGAGGCTCATTTTTGGTTGAATGGGTACGTAAATAAGCAAAATTGCCGCATTTGGAGTGAAGATCAGCCAGAAGCATTGCAACAGCTACCAATGCATCCCGAAAAAGCCACTGTTTGGTGCGGTTTATGGGCCGGCGGCATTATTGGGCCATATTTCTTCAAAGATGATGCGAATCGCAGCGTTACTGTCAATGGTGAACGCTACCGAGCGATGATAACAAACTTTTTTTTGCCCGAAATGGAAGTTCTTGACTTGCATGATATGTGGTTTCAACAAGACGGTGCCACATGCCACACAGCACGCGAAACAATGGCGCAATTGCGAGGCGAGTTTGGTGAACAGTTAATTTCACGTTTCGGGCCGGTCAATTGGCCGCCTAGATCGTGCGATTTGACACCATTAGATTATTTTTTGTGGGGGTATGTCAAGGCTAATGTCTATAGGGACAAGTCCGCTTCGATTGACGCACTGGAAGCCAACATCCATGCATTCATTCGTGAGATACCGGCCGATATGTGTGAAAGAGTATGCCAAAATTGGACTCAGCGGATGGGCTACCTGAGACGCAGCCGCGGTCAACATTTGCATGAAATTATCTTTAAACATTAAATTGCAAGGTTCAAACTATCGATTCAAATAAATATTTCATTCATTTTTTCGAATTTTTTGTGTTTTTTTTTTTTTTTAAAGTTCTAAACCTCTTAAAAAATCACCCATTATAACTATACTATCATTTTCTTCAGGCATTCTTTTTATGTTTCTTTCCATAATTTCTATATTTTTTTCACACTCGGTTAAACTTATTATGTGGAGAATCATATCTGAATTTTTATTTAATGGGTATTCTTTTAATTGTATTAATGCAAAACCATTTCCCTTGTTGAGATCAATTATTTCTAATTCCGCTTCTACTGGGTTCAGTGTGGTTAATGTTACTATCATCAGGATGTGAAGTGGGATTATATATTGCCATGTTTGATGCGTTATTCTCTTTGGATCTAGAATCAATAGTAGTTTTTGTAAATTTTGTTAATCTATGGAATTGATCTTTATGTAGGATTCTGTTAGGTGTCTTTTTGAATCTATTGCCTTCTTTAAAAGTATACTTTTTACCTGCTTTACTCATAACTTTTATTTTTTTATATTTAGGGGTTAATTTATTTTTTATTTTATCGGGATCGGTTATTTTAACGTATTGTTCGTTTATTTCGATATTCTTAGGTTTTTCATTTAATTTGTTAATTACCTTGTTTTAACTATCTTCTATTCGTTTAAAAATTATTTCTTTATTTATGACACCAAAATGGATATCGAAAGGTTTTTCTCGAGTTGTCGTCGGAATTACATGTGTGCCGGTTGGCTGTACACTAATGTATTTGTATGTCTTTATTTGCTAAATAGTTGTTGAGAGAGTCTGAAACGAAAGCATTTTCGTTGTCGAGGGTTATGAGATTCGGTGAGCTGCGTGAAGCCAAAACCCCGAACTCAAAATTTTTGGGAGGGGTTAATCGGGTTCGTTTGTCCATCGTTTGTCCACGTTTGTCCAGGAAAAAAAATCGTTTGTCCACCCTCAGGTAAAAAGTTATTAAGCTTTTTTGTTTTTATAGGAAACCCCAAAAATCAAAACACTTGTCCAAAAATCGCAATTTATAACTTAGGAGGATGGGACAAAGTGCATTCGTTTATTTATTTATTTAATATTTATTATAATGTTAACAAAAAATACATCAAAATTTAAATATTAATAGTATTGAAATGAGTGTAATATAATATTAAAGTACTAAAACACGAAATTTTTCCAGGAAATTTTGTCCAGGAAAAAAATGTTTATATTAATTATATGTATTATGTTATCAAATAAAAGTCAAATCAAATATATAATAAAATATAATAAAATAAAATAAAATAAAATAAAAAAAAAAATAAAATAAAATAAATTGTATTTAATATCTACAATTTAATAAATATTTTAATATTTTCAACTGAAATCATTACTGTTCGAAGAGTCGATCAATTTGGCTGCGCAGAATATTTTTGTCTATTGACTTTTTTTATTTCGTTGATGAAGTTGTTTTTTGTTTCGTGATTTACCAAAGTCATAAAATATTTCAATTTTATTGTCATTTTGTGTGCCTGGTTGTTGTAATTATTTATTTTTATATTTATATTATTATTATATCAATTTATTTAAGAAAATGCCTGTCCAGACAAAAAAAAATCCAAATTTTATAGTCGAAGTTTTAAAATGTTATGAAATTTTCGATAAAGATGGGAATTTAAAACCGAGGTCAGATGTTGTGTGGAAAAATGCATCCAATGACTTGAAGCCCGTATACAGTGGTGACACTTTAAATTTTTTTGTAAGAAACAATCGCTGGGAGTTGAAAAGCAAACTTAAAAAGCATTTTGGTTTACCTGAATGCAATGTAAATAAGGTGTATACTCCGGAGCAGAGCTTGGAAAGTTCAGAATACTTACCCTTCAATTTGAAACCGGATGTAAATATGGACTGTCCGAAAATTTTTTTCAATTTAGATTTATCCAAGGAGGAGTGGTGTAAGATTCGACCGGTATCAAAATTTTATAAAGAAAAGGGAACTAAAGGGAGAACATACACGGTTCTTCAAATCGGATGGACACATATGATAGCAAAATCCATTTATTTGAAATGTAAAGTTCCCTGCGCTTTTAGTTTTTCATCCGCTAAAGAATATTCCTCCCCAGAAAGCAAGGTGTATTTAGATATTCGCGGCTCCTGCAATGAATGCGGTTCAGTTTTGCGAGCTCATTGCCTCAACGCACCACCTCCTGAACAAGGAATAGGTTTACGGGTTCATACGGTGGACACAAGTGGTATTGCACATACCCGAAAACGTAATATCACGGGAGCATATCGTCAAGAGATTGGGAGCGAGCGATGGTGATGATGGAAATGCAAGGTGAATGACATTGGGCCTGCCCTTGACCTATTTATGCGATGATATTGCAGTTGTGCTATGGTGGTGTATGTGTGCAAATGAGAATCAACGTAAATTATAGGGTGATATTTGAAATGTTTGGTACTGAAACCAATAATTAATATTTGCGAGTAGCAACATTGCTTTAAAAAAAGAAATGTTGAATAATTTTTGAACCAAGGGTCGGCAAATTTTTTTTCTTGCTGGACTAGCCTGGGCAAACGGTGGACAAACGAATGCAATTGGTTTGATTTTGCTAAGTAAATTTTGAAATTTTTTTGTTTGGTGCTATAAAATTGAAAAGTTGAATATTTTTTTTTCTGAGGGTGGACAAACGAATTTTTTTGTTGGACAATCATAATTGGCGGGTGGACAAACGAATGCACTTTGTCCCATCCTCCTAAGTTATAAATTGCTGTTTTTGGACATATGTTTTGTTAGGCGAAAGTTGCTATAAAAAAGAAATGTTGAATAATTTTTGAACCAAAGGTCGGAAATTTATTTTTCTTGCTGGACTAGCCTGGACAAACGGTGGACAAACGAATGCAATTGGTTTGATTTTGCTAAGTAAATTTTGAAATTTTTTTGTTTGGTGCTATAAAATTGAAAAGTTGAATATTTTTTTTTCTGAGGGTGGACAAACGAATTTTTTTGTTGGACAATCATAATTGGCGGGTGGACAAACGAATGCACTTTGTCCCATCCTCCTAAGTTATAAATTGCGGTTTTTGGACATATGTTTTGTTTTGCGAAAGTTGCTATAAAAAAGAAATGTTGAATAATTTTTGAACCAAAGGTCGGAAATTTATTTTTCTTGCTGGACTAGCCTGGACAAACGGTGGACAAACGAATGCAATTGGTTTGATTTTGCTAAGTAAATTTTGAAATTTTTTTGTTTGGTGCTATAAAATTGAAAAGTTGAATATTTTTTTTTCTGAGGGTGGACAAACGAATTTTTTTGTTGGACAATCATAATTGGCGGGTGGACAAACGAATGCACTTTGTCCCATCCTCCTAAGTTATAAATTGCGGTTTTTGGACATATGTTTTGTTTTGCGAAAGTTGCTATAAAAAAGAAATGTTGAATAATTTTTGAACCAAAGGTCGGAAATTTATTTTTCTTGCTGGACTAGCCTGGACAAACGGTGGACAAACGAATGCAATTGGTTTGATTTTGCTAAGTAAATTTTGAAATTTTTTTGTTTGGTGCTATAAAATTGAAAAGTTGAATATTTTTTTTTCTGAGGGTGGACAAACGAATTTTTTTGTTGGACAATCATAATTGGCGGGTGGACAAACGAATGCACTTTGTCCCATCCTCCTAAGTTATAAATTGCTGTTTTTGGACATATGTTTTGTTAGGCGAAAGTTGCTATAAAAAAGAAATGTTGAATAATTTTTGAACCAAAGGTCGGAAATTTATTTTTCTTGCTGGACTAGCCTGGACAAACGGTGGACAAACGAATGCAATTGGTTTGATTTTGCTAAGTAAATTTTGAAATTTTTTTGTTTGGTGCTATAAAATTGAAAAGTTGAATATTTTTTTTTCTGAGGGTGGACAAACGAATTTTTTTATTGGACAATCATAATTGGCGGGTGGACAAACGAATGCACTTTGTCCCATCCTCCTAAGTTATAAATTGCGATTTTTGGACAAGTGTTTTGATTTTTGGGGTTTCCTATAAAAACAAAAAAGCTTAATAACTTTTTACCTGAGGGTGGACAAACGATTTTTTTTCCTGGACAAACGTGGACAAACGATGGACAAACGAACCCGATTAACCCCTCCCAAAAATTTTGAGTTCGGGGTTTTGGCTTCACGCAGCTGATTCGGTGATCCCATATATGAGAATATCTTTGTTAACGCTTTTATAGTATCTACGTGAGTTTTATGTTTTATAGGTTCTGCTGTGGGGCTGTGGCGTCTACACATGTAACATATTTCTATTTTTTGTTTAAGAGCCATATATCAATGTGGTAATGTTGCCTGGGTCATATTGGTGTGGGTGTCTTCTCATAAGGTAGTTTAACAGGATTCTTATCAACTTTGGTCATGCATATTGCACAATTATTTAAAATTTTATTTATCATAAGTTTTAGATTCGGTATATAATTTTCTTTGCATATTTCTAAATAAACTTTTTGTATGTCTATATGATTATATTTTCTGTGAATATTGTGGATAAGCTCGTCGGCTTCAATTGCGTTTAGGTCATTTAAAAGTTTTGTGCTACGATATAAAATATTTTTCTGTCTTTTGTTTTCATTTTTCCAAACTTTTTGGAAGTTGTTGAATTTTTCATCATCATTGACATGTATGGAGTTTATCATCGTAGTGTCCACTTCTTTTATTATATCTAAAAAAATCTTTTTCTTTGTATTCTTTTCTACTAAATAAAATTCTTCTTTTCCCAGCATATGGGTAAATTATTTTTTCTTTATTATCATTTGCATTGACTTCAATTAATATTTATCGGTTAAAAATATAAATTGGTTTTTCACTTATAGGGATAAGGTAGATATTGTCTGATTCAGCAATGGGGATGGTTGCTAAGTCATCCTGTTGTAGCATATTTATTTTTACTCGAGATAGGGCGTCAGCCACGTTATTCTCTTTTCCCTGAATATATTGAATCTCGAAATCGTATTCCTCGAGTTTAATTTTCCAGCGCTTACAACGTTTGGTTCTTTGAAATTGCTAAGCCATACTAAAGGCCTGTGGTCGGTCTTGATGACGAACTTTCTACCGTACAAATAATGTCGAAATTGAGCTGTAGCCCAAACAATGGCCAATAACTCCTTTTCTATGGTACTATAATGACATTCATGTTTGTTTAAAGTGCGTGAAGCAAAACAAAGGGGACCATGAGATTGACTCAGTACTGCTCCGATTGCGAAGTTTGAAGCATCAGTAGTAAGTGTGAAATCTTTTTGTAAATCGGGATGCCTATTTATTAGGTTATTTGCCATTTTTTTAAGCATAATGTCATGGGTTTTATTATTCCAGCATAGTCATAAATGAACTTGCGGTAATAACCGGTAAGTCCTAGAAAAGATTGAATTTCCTTTACTGTGCTAGGAATGGGAATAACTTCAATCTTTTTTGGATTAGGTTTAACTCCTCCAGGTGTTATGACATGACCTAAAAATTCCGTTTCCTTTCTCATAAATTGGGATTTATTTAGGGAGACTTTCAAATTTGCGATTCGTAAAGCTCCTAAAATTTTCCTAATTGAACAGACATGTTCTTCGAGAGAAGTGCTGAAAATGATAATGTCATCTAGATACACATGACAAATTTTGTCTATACATTCTTTTAAAAATTCATTCATTAAACGTTGGAACGTTGAAGGGGCGTTTTTTGACCCAAAGGGCATTCGAATGAATTCGTAATGTCCTGAAAGAGTAGAAAATGTGGTTTTCTCTCTATCATTTTCCTCTTCTTCGATTTGATGGAAACCTTTGGTTAAGTCTAGAGTTGTGAAATAGTTACAATGCCCTAATTCATCAAGAATCGACTCTATGTTTGGTATTGGATATTTATCTTCTTTTGCTTTTAAGTTAAGTTTTCTGTAATCAATTACAATACGCCATTCTTTGTTACCCGTGTTATCCTCCTTTTTCGGGACCACCCAGATTGGTGCATTGTATGGCGATGTGGAATGTTGAATCACTTTGGGTTCCAACATATCGTTGATCTGTCTATTAACCTCAGATTTGTGTATTTCTGGGTAACAATAGATTCTTGTATAGATTGGAGAATTATCCTCTGTTGAGATTTTGTGTTTAACATGATTTGTGAACGTTAAATTATCACCTTTTTTATAAAAAGTGTTTTTATAATTCTTTATTATTTCGAGCAATTTTTTTTTCTTCTTTATTTAAGTGAGTAGTCCTCAAGTCTTTTTCAATTGTTGAATCGAGGATTGAAATTTGTGGAATAATTTTACTAAAACAGTTAATGGACTCTTCATACTCACGTTACCTCATTTGCGTTGAGAAACAGAGGTATATGTGTTCCATTCAACTTAAGTATCCTATTTGCATAATGGATTTCGCCATTATTCGGGATAAGTATATTGTTTCCTACTATTCCGTTATATTCTTCGTTAAAGTTATATAGCTGTAGTTCACAGTCTTCAATTACGGTAAAAATAAATTTATCTTTTGGTATTATCACGTCTTTATTGATCGTTATATTATTTCCGACAGTTTTTATGTTTAAAGGGATTTTTCTTAATTTAATAAAGTCGTTAGGAGCATCTTCTTCTCTGAGAAGACTATTTCTAGCTCCAGTTAAAATTAGTAAACGAATTGTTTTTTGTCCCTTACTTAACTTAATATAGGATAATCCTGTTTTTGATCCGAGGCTGAGACACGAAAATTTAAATGTTTGTTATCTCCTTCTTCTACATAGTTTGTAAGTTTTTTAATTTCGGAAGATCAGGGATCTTCTTCCATAGGTTCGAATTTTTGATGCAGCTGTCGGTAATTATTCGGATTAATAAATAATTATTTTTGTGACCTTTAGTATTTCTCAACAATTTGAAAATGCTTAGTGGGCTGTAGGTCAAAAAGAACGATGTTAAAATGTATGCGACGTTTCGAGCATGGTTATGCTCATCATCAGGCCTTTATTAAACATAGCAAATAAAATACAAACATAAAAAGTATTAAAATACAATTTGTGAGAAAAGAAAACAAAGTATCTTACGTTCTTTTTGACCTACAGCCCACTAAGCATTTTCAAATTGCTAACATTATTCGGATTATAATTTCTATTATAGTTTTGATTCTGATTTGGATTATAATTTCTATTGTAATTTTTGTTCTGATTTAGATTATTATTTCTACTATAGTTTCGATTCTGATTTGGATTATAATTTCTATTGTCATTTTTTATCAATCAGCGACGAGAAATTCCATCAGCAAAACATAATTATAGTCGAAGAAATTTTAAAGAAAAATTCATTTCCCGAAAAATTAATAAAATCCTTAGTAAAACAACAACAACAAAAACAACACCAAAAACAACAACAACCAGAACAACAAAACTTTAAATACAAATCCTTCACATACATACAACAAAAAGCAGATAGGTTCAAATATGCAAAACTTTTTGACACAGACAAATACAAATTAGCGATGAAATCTACTATACACTTAACTTAAAACAAAAACGGACATTATGGACCATTCAGACCTTGTTTACAAAATAAATTGTAAAGGAAATCCTAACGAAGAATGCAACCAAACTTATATAGGAACTACGAAACAAAAATTAAAAAAAAAACTTATAGGGCATTAATCAGACATAACAAATAACGCACCACAGAAGACAGCACATTGTCTCTCACACGACCACACTCCTAACTATGAAGAGATCCAAGTACTTCAGAGAAACAACAGGTTTTCAATCGAAACTCTTCACATCATCAACACATGCAACACCATAGAGTACCTATATACCTAGAGAACCGACTTAAGGGGTACATTGTCTTTCACCCTACAAGCTGTACTGAGAGGAAATACCCTTTTGGCTTGCATGTATTAGTTGTCCCCGTGTATTTCAAATGGGAGCTCAATTTTCAAAAAGGGTACGCGCTCAGATTCAAACGTGGTGGATTATTGCGCTCAGATATTTAAAATTAGACTTCGTTAAATTCAAAAAGATGAAATAAAATTATTTTTTAGTTAAATATGTTTTTTCAAACCCTTTATCAATATAAACTATGAAGAATAACGGTCTTTTTTGCACCTGGTATATAAATTCTATAATATTTTTGAATATTAAGGTTAAAAACAATAAAAACAACAACCAACAAGTGGAAGCGCACCCTAGTATGCACATTTAAATCGTAGGCACGTGCCTTAACTTCTACCACACTTCATAAACCAGTTTGAGCAAAATGGTTAATTTTTTGACGTTTGTTGTTGTTGCAATTTTTGCTACTCCAAATTTTAAAATTTTAAAGTTTCGGTGTTTTTAAATGTTTTCGTAAAAATAAATCAGGTTTATCCTCCTTTGACGGTCGGAAATTTCTTTTTTCAAAAATTCGTTGGAGTTATTTAACAAATTGTAAAAAAAAGTCTTATCGAAGTTAAAATGAATACCCAGAACCTGAAGAAACTTTAAATGCAGGTGCGTATTATAGGAAAGAAGACTGTCCATTCAACGCCGGCTCCTGATGACAAAAAACTACAGTCATCGTTCAAAAAACTATTGGTAAATACCATCCCCTTCATCGAGGAAGTTAACATCATCAAAAACGAGGGCTCAATCATCCATTTCAACAATCCCAAGGCCCAGGCATCATTGCCCACAAACACATTCGCCATCACCGGCCACGGCGACAATAAATCGATTTCTGAAATGCTGCCTGGCATCCTCAGCCAATTGAGTCCCCAGGAAGAAGATCGGCAGTGAGTTCGACGCGAATAAGGGTGCTGCCGATTGATCTGTCGCTGGTGGTATCTCGGCCGCCGGCCGTGCCGATGATGATGGCCCCAATTTGGTGCAAAACTTCTAATAAGTCGCCATTGTTACAGCCGTTCCTGCAGCTGTTACATCTCTAGCTGTTGCTGTTATATTTGTAGGTTGGTGTAGACATTTTTTTAAAGCTCATTCTTGTGATCTTTATGATCCTAAGAACATATCTAAATAATGTACTTATATTGATTTCAGATGACGTTGACCATTTTTATGAACCTCTGTTCCCCGCAGATAATCCTAATCGCTCAAAAACAAATGGTAACACTAGTTCAGCATTTATTCCCAAAAGAGATAACAGTGATGATTATGACTCTTTTGAAACCGATGGTGATATCTATCGCCATAATAAATCAACCACGAAGGTTTGTCTTTTTTATTCAAAGTATAAATACATTTTTGCATTAATTTTCTTCTCCTTTTAGCATTGACTTACTACATATGGACTACCAGGAGCCAACTTCACGAGTTGCCATTGCTGTTTATCCACAAGAATCAGCCACCACCTCCTTAAGCTCGCAACCGCTTGATATTCCAATTGGAAATGTAGAAGTAGAACTAGCTGCACAGTTTGCTACATATAGTTAAATAGTTAAATAGTTAAATAAAATGGAATTTATCTACATAAGTATTTGTTTTGCATTCAAATGTATCAATTTAAGTTCTCGTTTGTTCGAGCTGACTTTTCGTTGGCCAGATTTCACATCATTCGGCATAGCTTCAATATTGTGCGCTTGATAAAAATGGTATAAATAATATACCAGACGTTTCAAGATTTTTTTTTGGATAAAAATAATGTTGAAACGTCTCCTATATGACTTTTTTCGAAATTTTTGTTAAAATTAAAAATGGTTTTCAGAATAATTTAGATAACTAATATTGTAACTCAGAACCGTTTCAATCATCAAAATCAAGTAATTAGTTTTGAAATGACAGCTTGATTTATCTGCCAATTACAAGAAATTTCTACCAATTTAAGAAATTTCTTGAAATTGTTACATACACCAGGCTGTCATTTCAAAATTAATTGCTTGATTTTGATGATTGAAATGGTTCTGAGTCACAATAGTAGTTACCTAAATGATTCTGGAAACCATTTTGAATTTTAACAAAAATTTCAAAAGCAATTCATACAGAAGACGTTCTTGAAACGTCTTTTATATGAAAAATTTTCGAAATATTTGTTTAAATTAAGAACGGTTTTCAGGATCATTTAGGTAACTTATATTATGACTTAAAACCGCTTTAACCATTCCAATGAAGCAAGTAGTTTTGAAATGACAGCTTGGTCTACTACCAATTTTAAGAAATTTCTTGAAATTGTTACATACACCAGGCTGTCATTTCAAAACTAATTGCTTGATTTTGATGATTGCAATGGTTCTGAGTCATAATAGTAGTTACCTAACTGATCCTGAAAACCGTTCTTAATTTAAACAAATATTTCGAAAAAATTTCATATAAAAGACGTTTCAAGATTTATTTTTGACAAAAAAAATGTTGAAACGTCTTCTGTATGACTTTTTTTTGAAATTTTTGTTATGTTACTATTGAGAAGATAGGTAGTAGAATAACAAAAATAATAATAATTATATAGGTATTCGGTAGGTAGGTATAATTTGTTTTTTAACGTTTAGGTAGGTATGAAGGTATGTATATACCTAGGTACATATGTAAATATCAATGTAGGGATGTAGGTGGGTGGGTGGGTATGCACAGGGTGGTACCTATTAAGACATTTAATTTTTAAACATTTAAAAAAAATATAGAAAGGTACCTAACCTACATAGATATGAATGTATTCGGTAGGTAGGTATGTACGTAAATTTTAAATATTAACCAAGCACCCACCTATTAATTTTTTTTTTTTTCAAAGCAAATCAAATACCTTATAGGTAGGTACCTACAACCTACTTAGCTTTCTTTTTCGAAAAAAAACCTAGGTATCTACCTATTTCTGGGTAAAAAAGGTACCTTTCTGTCCAAAAAAAAATATTTTGTAGTTAGGTACCGGACTATACAATTTAGAAAAAAATAAATTTTTTTTACGTAGGTATTTATGTATTTAAATTGAAAAAAAAATTGAAATTGAAATAGGAATACATATAGGCAATTTAGCAAAATTTGAAAAAAATCATGTTTTTTTTTGGAAAAAAATTGCTTTCATCAGCAGACAATTTTTCAAAAACTAAAAAAAAATTAAAGTTGGCTATTCAATTTTGAAAATCCATTGAAATACACCTAAAAACTATTTTCAAAAAAATTAAGTACATTTTTTTTAGGTACTAAATAGTTCCTGCCCCAACGTCGCCGTGCAAAGCCGTACCGTAATTCCCACACGACTTCACCTCAGATAAGGATTATCAACCTGTTTTTTTTCTTTGGAAAAATTAATCTTTGGGGGGTGAGTACATTGTAGCAAGAAAGAAATAAAAAAAAAATAAAAGGGTGAAATGACTGTGATAGGCAGCGTTGCCAAGCACTTTGGGCAAAATAATGCCTCACTTGAGAAAAAAAGATGCCTTTTTCCAAAAAAAAAGCCTCACCTAATTTTTTTTTTATATAAAACACCACAGATTACCACTAAAAGTTTCTGTCTTAAGCCTATTCCTCAGCTTTGTTTTATTTAAATTAATGCATGAAACAATCCTTTCAACTGTCGCCGAGGTATGCGGCAAGCATAGAATATGGTTTATTAATTTTTCAAGAAAAGGAAACATATTGAAATGCCTTTCTCCAAAAGTGGGAAATATTTGCAAAGTCGGTAGGTTCTCAAAGATCTGAATTCAATAATCGTTAAAGTTATTTTCAATAATTACATGCGGAAAATGCAGCTAAGTGGTATTATCGACTGATTCTTAACGAGTTCTGAAGGCTCTATAAGAGCGCCATTTCCTTCAGCATCAAAAGTGACTCAAAAGGAAATTGCAATAAAATTTGTATTGCACTTTCCATTAAAATATTTAGACAGTTTTAGCGAAATAACTTTAAATCGCATGCACTTAATGTGTTGCGAGGCAGGAGGAGAGGAAGGCGTCGGTAAAGTGGAAGGGTAGGAAAAGGAAGGGTTAGGAAAGAGAGAAAGGAAATTTTTAGAGAGGGAAGGTGGAATGTCAAGTTCCGGGGACGCGGCCTGCTTGCACATGCACGGCGTCAGCTCGTCGGACGGGGGGGATCTTGCCCCCGGAAACCTAACCTCGCCTGCAAACAAAAACACATATCAGGCCTGAGGAAAACTAGGGAAAGAAAATCATCGGACTAAAAGACTCACGGACGGACTATTGTCACACCAAGGCACTGCGGATGTTATTGCAGTGAGGCCATTACCCACCCTACCATAGGAATCCTTGGCCATTTTTACATTCCCCCAGAATGGTGGATGATCGGTTCCAAATCACACCATCTTCACCGAAATTCAGCTACCCTTGGCACCCCTAAAAAATGGTCTTCAATGATTCATGTCCCGATTATCGGAAAAAATAAACAATCGTTGAATATCTTTTTGACCTTCAGGCGTTAATCAAAGTTTTATTCACTTCATGATATTTAATGAAATTGAAGCATAACCAAATATTTAAACAAAAAAAATCAAAAAAGTGAAATAACAAAAAAAAAAACAAATGAAAACGAGACTAAGAACTGTTTCTATATGTGTATCAGCGTTGCCATAATGTGCCCGATCGGGCCATTTGGCCCACTGTTCTTTATTTTGGCACTTGGCCCCGGGCCAAGAGGAAATGGCTCGCAATATCTTGTTTATTTTCTATTTATTAAAAAAATATTCCACAAAGTACACATTCCATCTCAAAAATCAGCAAAATGTTTTCTCCTTAACAAGTTCACATACTATTTGACGGCTTCAAACAATAAACAAAACTGAATTAAAACAAATGTAATACCTACTATTACCTACATAAAGAGGTGATGCACTGATGCTATATAAACGGGATCATAACTTAAAACACATAATATGAATTTATATTTAAAAAAAGCGATAAAGCTTCAATGTTTTATTTCAAAAGCGTATGTATATTGCTAAAGAGGTCAATTTTCTTTAACATGCGTTGAAAACCTTTCATTTCGAATTTTATTGTTTGTCGATTGTGAATCTTTTAACAAATATATGTAATTATGTACATATATTGTATATGTATGTTGGGAAATACGAAGTGATCTATCGCTTGTCAAAGTCTCTGTTGTGTCACACTCGTAACATGTTACCATTTTATAAAATTAGTCTTTCTATTTTTCAACTCATTGTGAGTTATATTATTTCTAGACACAGGGATAAGATCCTTGAGAAGTTTACTCTACATGGGAATGTAATCCAATTTATGTGGGAATCTTCCTCCCTTTATTTAAAGAAACAAAAATTTGATCAGAGTGAGAAATGTATTATCTTTATTGGAAGAAAAGCTTCACTTTACAAGAAGAAGTCTATTCCACTTCATGTGAAAAATTAAACTATCGTTAATTATCTAACAAATAAAAATCATACTTGGTCACAGCCGTTACGTAGGTAACCTGTCACAATCGTGACTTGATGGCTCAAGTTTTAGATTATTAACTTAGAATATTATGTAAATAACTTATGAAATCATATGATTATAACTGTCACACCCGTATGGTGTTTTCAACATAAACATTAACGTTTTTGTTTTATTTTGTTAGTATTTGACTGCCATAAATATAAACTATTGAAAAAAGTGTGGTACTGTATTTATTAAAAAAAAAATATAATATGTATAAAATAATATAATAATAAAATATTGTTTTCATAATTAATCTTATTTTTTAAAAAAATTTCTCTGACGAGTTGTGGCCCGCACTTTTATTAAATGGCCCCCAAAATGGTCCCTTAATATTTTTTTCTTTGTGGCCATGCTGATGTGTATCCAAAAATAACTACACTTACTTATACCCTTTTTGGTATTTAAATTTTCCTGATGAAAAGGCGCTAGAAATAACTTTTAAGAAGAAAGAAAACACTTTTTAAAAAGAATATAAACTTTATTAGAAAAGAACAATATCTTTGACTGTACACGATGATGGTGAAACTAGAAGTAAGTGATGGTTGCTGGAGCTGCGGTTAAGATGGTGATGATGTTCGATGTGTGATCTTGATTCCTCGCATCGAAGATCGTTCAATGTTTATGTTATCCGAAGTGGTGGTTGTTGGTCACATCGAAGATTGTCCATTGTCCAAGTATATGTTATAAGATTTGTAGGGGACCAATGTTTATGTTATCGAACGTTGTTTACGTTATCGCTCAGGAATGTGGGAATGCTATTAAAACTGAGCGTCGTTGTTGGTTCGGTTTCAAGTGGCTTATTGAAAGTATCTGGGTTGTGTGGTTGAATAGGGTGAGAAGATGTATACGTAACTCCCCCTTCCTTAAGATTGTTGTTGTCCCTGAAACAATTTATTCTATTTCTACATAGAAATATAATTACAATGCATAATATCAAAATAGTTACAAAATGTATGGAATATGAAGTTTCCTTATGTGCATTTAAATTTAATATTTTTTCGTGTATTACATCAATATTATTTATATCTTCTAATTTAATCTCTTTTTCAATTAAGAGGTTAGACATGCTTTCATACAATTTTGGATTCTCTAAATATATAGATTGTTCTTCTATTTCATTGGAATTTTCAAAAGTTCTATTATTTATAGTAATCTTACATTTTTCAAACTGAATTAATACATTATTTATAATTTTAATTTTTTTCTTTTCATTACAATTAGTACTTATTTCTATACAACTGTTTTTTACTAACAATTTTCCTCTTGTTATTTCTAATACAATATTTTCTCTTTTATTAATTAATTTAGTACAATTTCTTGTTGTTATACAGTTTATGTATATTTCCAATTTATTGAAATCTTCTTCTTTCGATATATATTCTACATTTTTATTTTCAATGATATATTGATCATTTATTTTTAATTCTTCTTTATTATTATTTGGTAAACTAGTTACAAAATATTTATTTACTTCTAACATTTCTTCTGGTATACTTATTATAAATATAATTTCTTGATCATGTAACCCTGTAGTTACTTTTATGTTTTTTAGTTTATCAAACGTCACATTATATGTGATGATTTCGTGTATACTGAGCATTGAGTTTACCATTATATTTAATTTACTTGATAAAACATTGTTTTGAATTTTTTCAATTATATTTTTAATTTTATTAATTTTTTCAATAACCTATAAAGTTATTATTCTCTGAGTAATTGATATACTTCCTACTTTGAGGTTGACAAAATCTTTACTTTTGTACATATTGCTAAATTCTGATTGAATAAAGTCAATTTGTTTCTTTAATTTGTTGTTAATGTCAATTTGTTTGTTAGCTGTTATAATTAGTTCATGATTGTTATATTTATTTATATTTAATTGTTCTTCGATATTTTTTCGGTCGTTTTCATCTAATGTGCCAAACAAAAACTTAAGCATGTTACCACCAAGGTTTATTAAACTTCTCCGGTTTCTATGCAATAATAAGCTACTAATTTCGGATTTAATAATAATAATCGATATATTTCATCGGGAAATTTAATATTTTTTAATTTGTATATGTCACTATCAATGTTATTCAAAACTTCTTCGATTTGAGTGATATTGATTTTATGAACTACATGTTTATAATCTCTAACTAGTTTTACTTTGTTTAATTTTATTTTAGTATAACCTTCTTGGTTATATATATTTTCAATTATTATTTCACTAACTACTAGGTTAATTAAAAGAATGTGTATTAAGATTTCCATTATGACTTTTATTTATGTGAGCAACTTGCGATCGGAAGCGGGTCTATTCCCGACGGAATCTTTTTTGTAACTAACTCTTTCTGTGAAGCAATTTTTTTATTTGATCTAGAACTCTTTGGTCTTCCAGGTTTATTTTTGATAATAATATCATTTTTGTTTTTAATTTTTGTCTTCCTATTACGCTGTATATTGACTGGGTGAGCATGATCAGTTTGTTTATAAAAGAATCGTGGAGTAGTGTTATCATATTTTCTGTGATGATTTACTATAAAAGCTTTGCTACGAATTTCTATGTAGCCTTCTCTAGTCTTATTGGTTTTCTCTATTCTTTTTTCTTTATTAGTTTGGTACGTATTATACAATCTTTCTTTGTCTACGTGACCTGATTGGATATTAAAAGGTTTCTCTTTACTTAATACTTGTATGGAGTTGTTATAATAGAAAACTGCTTTGTATATGGTATCAATTCTATCTATTATTCCTAGTTCTTTGCCATTGGATAAACATCTATACTTTTCTAAGATGGTGCTGTGCACACGTTCAATTGGACTATTTCCCGTATGTGAGTTTGGGGTTGTAAAATGTATTTCTATATTCAGGTCTTGTAACATTTTTTTTATACTCAATTGATTAAATTCATTATCCATTACAATTTTCAATGGCTTGTTATGTTGAGAAATAAATTGCATTATTGTTTCTTTAATGGTTTCACCATTACTATCCTTTATATATGTCAATGTCAATTTTTTACTGAATTTGTCAATAGTGGAAAGAAATTTCAAATTTTTTATGTAAAATATATCGATGTGAATTATTTGATTGATATCTGTTGGAGTCTCGGTCAATTTGAATTTTGGCTTGATCGGATGCCTATCGTATTTGTTTTGTTTGCAGATGTTGCAACTATTAACAAAGTCAACTACTAATTTTCTCAAATTAGGATAATAAATATATGGTTGTATTCCCAAGTAATTCTCTTCGATACCTGCATGAGCTGTTTCTAGTTCATGATAAGATTTTATTTTTTCTATAACTTTATTTTCATCTTCTAATTCTTGTGCTAGATAACTACACTTATAAAATTTAATTATAGTTTTATCAAATAATTTGATTAGTTTCTGTTGTAATTTATTGAAAAGGTGATAGTCATCACAATATATTCCTGTTTGTTTAGTTTCTAAAACTTCCTTAATCTGTTCTTCAAATGTTTCAGAATCGATTATTGTAGGAGACAATTCAATTAACTTTCTATTGCCTACTAAAGTCTTCGTTCTTATCTTTCTTCCACTATAATCGTTGTTAATCACTATTTGTTGTTTAAACTGGTTAACCGGCTTTTCTATTATATGAAAATGATCTAACTGTTCCTCATCTTTTGAGTGAAGAGTTTCTTCTAGGCTGGAATCCTCTAAGTGATTAATTTCTTCAGTGTCTTTTATTTCTCTACTGAGATAATCTGCTACTGTATTTTGACTTCCTTTAAGGTATTCTATATCGAAATTATATTCACCGAGTGACAGTATCCATCGTTGTAACCTTCCAGATATGTCTTTACCTAAACTCTTGGTTTTCAACCATTTTAGAGGTTGGTGATCGGACTTTAACTGAAATTTTCTCCCATACAGATACGGTCTTAGATACTTGATTGACCAAACTATTGCTAATAGTTCCTTCTCTGTAGTAGAGTAGTGTCTCTCGTGGTGTTTAAAGTTCTACTTATGAATGTAACAGGGTGTTTATCTTGAGCTAGGACTGCTCCTATGGCATAGTTAGATGCATCTGTTGTTAGCTCGAAAGTTTTATTGAAGTCTGGATAAGCCAGGACTGGAGGTGAAACAATTAATTTTTTTAATGTTTCAAATGATTTTATGTACTCGTTGTTCTTAGTATCAATTTTGGTTCCTTTCTTTAAATATTTTGTCATTGGTTGGGCTACCTTAGCGTAATCTTTTATAAATTTCCTATAGTAACCAGTGAGACCAAGGAATGATTTTATTTCTTTAACGGTTGTCGGAACGTTAATCTTTTGTATTGCTATAATTTTATCTTGATTGGGTAAAACTCCCTTGTCTGTAATCGTGTGTCCAAGAAACTTCGTTTCTTTTACCAGAAAGTCGCATTTGTCTATTTGAATTTTTAAGTTGAATTCTCTTAGCTTTTGGAATATTTTATTCAAATTTGTTATGTGCTCTATCAGCGAAGTTGAGAAAACTAATATGTCATCCATGTATACGACACAGATTTTATTAATGAGATCTCCCAGTATCTCGTTTATCATACATTGAAAACTAGAGGGTGCATTTTTTAAGCCAAAAGGCATTCTAAGAAATTCGAAATGTCCTTGTGGAACACTAAATGCCGTTTTTTCGATGTCTTTTTCATTCACTCGAATCTGGTGGAATCTTTTTGCCAGATCTAGTGTTGTGAAATATTGCGATCTCCCTAATTTATCCAAAACATCATCAATGTTTGGTAGTGGATACTTATATTCGATAGTTTCCTCATTTAACTTACGGTAATCAATTACCATACGCCACTTCATAGTTCCCGAGTTGTCTATTTTTTTCGGAACTATCCAAACAGGTGAATTATAAGGGCTTCTACTTTTTTGTATAATTCCATTACTGAGCATTTCTTTAATTTGTTTATCTATCTCTTGTTCATGGACTTTTGGGTAACGGTAGATTTTTGTGAAAATAGGATTATCTGTCTTTGTCCTAATGGAGTGAACTGTTTGAGTTGTGGAACTTAACAGTTCTCCATCCTTGTAAAATAAGTCCCCATTTTTATTTAAAAATTCTCTTAATATTTTCCTTTCTTCTTCATTTAAACCTTCATGTAAAAGTTTTCTCATTTCCGTTGAGTTATCTTCTAAAACATGAATTTCGTCATATTGAAAAGGACATTGATCATTTTCATTGATATATTCTTTTTCTTTGACTGGAGGAGAAACAAAAGGAATTCTATTTTGGTTTATTTCCAAATATCTATCTTTCATATTAACTATGCCCCCTATGGCATTTAAGAAAGTCGATCCTATGATCGCTTCAAAATTTTTGTTTTCGAAATTCATTAAATTCCAATCCATTGTGGCGTCTTCTAAAAATTCTTCAGGAATTTTTGTTTTTATTTGTTCCGTTATAAATATATGTGAATTAACGGTATTTACTCTTATTTCTTTTTCTAATTTCATTCTTTGACAGGATTTAAGTTTTTTTGTATCTAGGAGGGTCATAGTAGATCCTGTGTCTACTAGGACTTTTATACTTTCTTTTTGAACTGTAAGTACTACGATGGGAAGTGTCGAGGTCCTACTACTATAAAA
Organism: Leucozona laternaria; assembly: GCA_932273885.2. NCBI lineage: Eukaryota > Metazoa > Arthropoda > Insecta > Diptera > Syrphidae > Leucozona > Leucozona laternaria. Next base: position 118,052,252 of record OW026366.1, read on the forward strand.
TTTACCTCTTCATCTATTATTTGTTGCTCACTTAGGCGATTAACTTCCATTGGTTGTTCCCGATTGTTGTTAAATCTCCTAACTTGGCTTGAACTTGGCTGATTATTATTTTGTCCCTGCCAATTATTATTATTAAAATTCTGCCTTTGATAATTTTGATTAAAACCATATCTATGACCTTGATTAGGGTTTAAATTCCCAAATATTCTGTTGTTGTTGTGTCTAACCTGCTCAGATGTTATTCTATTCTGTTGTCTAAAATTATTATTATTTTGGTTAGATCTAAAAGGGTTATAATTTTGATTTCCCTGATTTTGTCTAGGAGGATTATTCTGCTGGTACTTCATACTAAAGCCCTTGTTTGGTTCACTTTGATTTTTAACGCGAATCATATCATTGGCTTCTAAAATTTCGTAAGCTTCAACCATAGTTTTACAATTATAAGCTATAACTATAGCTTTTTGTGAAGGGTTTAAATTATGTTTAAACGCTTCAAATACCAAAATTTCATTATTTGCTTGGGTATATATTAGATTTGGTTCTAATTGTGTTTTAGTTTGCAATTTTTGCAATAAAAGGTCTAATTTTTTATATAATTCAAAGGTATTGTGTTCTATAATACAACCAATTTCCTGCGATAACTTAATATATGTTTCTTTTATTGAAAATAATCTAATTAAGTTTACCTTAATGTCTTTCCACGGCGATAGATGTGGTAGACTGTTTGTTGCCCTTACCGCTTCTCCTTGAATTTTAGAATGGATAATTAAAGTTGCTTTTATATTATTTTCCTGCAGCGACATCTGATTTAAGAAGTACTCCACTGTAGATATAAACAATGCCAGGTTGTCATCCTTTGATCCTTTGAATGGATTTATTTTCTCCATCTCACGAAGAAGGTAGCGTTGCTCCTCCTTCTGAACATCGTTCAATGCTGGCGCTGCTTCTGTCATGTTTATATTTTTTTGTTCGTCTAGGTCACTTTCACTTCCGGTATCACTGTCTTGATTTTTGTTCAATCTTCTGTTTAATCTGTCTCTATTTAATTGTTTTTCTTCACTATTCATCTGTTAAATATTCTCTCTATGAGATTTCGCAACATACATTTATTGTAGAATGTGAGATGCTATATTTTTCACAAATGATTTTTTTTTTTTCAAACTGTATTTAAAATTAATATTCGTTTAATTTTATTATATTTGAAAAACTTAACAATCGCGAATTGCGTTGGTATCACTGGATCTCATATGTCACTATTATATTCATTAATAGTTCTCATTGAGTATCCTACCGACTGCGCCAAATAACTTTTAAGAAGAAAGAAAACACTTTTTAAAAAGAATATAAACTTTATTAGAAAAGAACAATATCTTTGACTGTACACGATGATGGTGAAACTAGAAGTAAGTGATGGTTGCTGGAGCTGCGGTTAAGATGGTGATGATGTTCGATGTGTGATCTTGATTCCTCGCATCGAAGATCGTTCAATGTTTATGTTATCCGAAGTGGTGGTTGTTGGTCACATCGAAGATTGTCCATTGTCCAAGTATATGTTATAAGATTTGTAGGGGACCAATGTTTATGTTATCGAACGTTGTTTACGTTATCGCTCAGGAATGTGGGAATGCTATTAAAACTGAGCGTCGTTGTTGGTTCGGTTTCAAGTGGCTTATTGAAAGTATCTGGGTTGTGTGGTTGAATAGGGTGAGAAGATGTATACGTAACTCTAGCTTGGTTTTCTTCTACCCCTAGAGAGTTCTATAGAAGTACCTAGAATACTCAAGGACAAACAAAAACATGAAGTCCGCGTGGACACTTAAGACTCAGTTCTTTTTCACTTACAAAAACTTTATAATTTGAGATTTAAAAATGATTAAATATATAAAAACGTAATTGTAAATCTATTAATTTAAATTTTTTTTTTTAGACGCCTTTGAATTGTAAATTTTATTTTATAAATAAAAGACAAACACAAACACAATTAACTTTAACTCCAATGTCCTATAAATTTCTTCAAAAAAGGCAATTCTCTTTCGAGTTCCTGTTTTGTTCTTCACTTTTTTTTTCTTTCCTCGTTCTATGTTTACTCAAATTTTAAAACTCACTGACTTTTTCTTCCAGTGTACGTTCTTTATACTTTGGTTCTGGTGGCGATCCAGAAAGCGTGTGCCTTGACGGCGAGAGTGTACGAAGACAATCTTCTTTTCTCTGCTCCTTGCAATGGCAAGGTGAAATCCGGGATCTGTCGCTCGCCCAGAAGTTGGCAGAAGAATCTCCCTAAGCCAGGAACTACACAACTAGCTGAATACCGAAGCACTTCCAATCCGGATCGGAAAGAAACCGGAACAGAACGAGTCTGAGTTCCACGAGTTCAACAAGTTCAACAGGAACAATCGCAAAAAAAGCAAAAAAAAAAGCGTATGCGGCGGCCCGTACTGGAGTACTTATCAGGGGCCGCCGAGAATCCACCTATAAGTTTATAACTTCTTATTCTCTTTTCAATAAAACTTATTTTCGATTTCCAACTCACCACTTTGTATTATTTTACGCAGGGTTATTTATGGAATATATAACTATACCAATAAACGACACGTCTAACTTATAGCTGTCGGGCACTTTCTAAAAAAATTAAAAAAAAAAAAACAACTGAATCTTTAAGTTTTCTCTGGACCCGGTTTAAAATTGAAGTTTCATACCGAAAATTGTTGAATTATATTTTTTTTTTATTGTATGTTGAATTTCCTTTTTTTTTATTCATGTAATTAAGGGTATCTTTCTTTTTCCGATTATTTTTGGTTTTCGGTTCGTTTTAATTTTCATCCGAACTACACGAGTGCACCAACCGGTCGTTTGATAGTATCGAGTTTGAATTAATCTTTAGGAAGTATTATTTCAATCCTGGTTCAACGGGAGACGGAGAAACTCAAACACGAAAGAAAGAGACAGATCTTTTTAGAACTCAATGAATGTCATGAGAAAAAGAATATTTCTTAAGAAAACTAAGTCGGATGATTCTTCTTTAACTGGAAAACATCATCCGATCCACATCTCTGTACATAATGCATACCCAAAAATAATAATAAAAAAAAGCATAGATACATGTCTACACCCGTTGGGTTAGTATGGGTAAGCAAAAAAAAACATTTATTTCCTTCTCTTTTTTTTTATTCATCCAATTTTTGGCGCCGGGTATGTCCAAAAATTCACCTAAAAGGACCTCGCTACTTGTCGACAGGTGGGGTGGTGAAAAATTTCATAAAACTTTCCCCAAAAAAAATAATAATGTCATAAAACATCAAAACTTGTTTCCCTTACTGTCTCAGTATAACAGTTAGCACAATATAACAATAACTTATACACCAAAAATGGACTAATAAACGAAAATACCATGGATACGTAATCGACACAAAAAAAACCACCCACGACACGACTATAAATAAAAACGTCTACCTTAAAACGACGCGTATGAATGTGACGTGACGTGACGATGACTGAAACATGAAAATAAATTATGAACATATCCCACAATTACCTAGAACATTTAATATGTCAATTCTAATAAAAAAAATAAAAAAGTTTAAGTTTGACAACCCCCTTTTTTTGTCAGCCACTTTTTCTTCAGACACGGTTCACTGGAGAACTCTGGACACTTGATAAGTGAAGTCGATTTCCACCGTGGTAGACTTCACCTCTGATTTAATGAGACGCGCGAGTTATGTTAAACGTTTGAATGTACTTTAAAAAAAACAAAATATTTCAGTAGTGCGTCACAGTGCCAGGTTTAATTCGAACTCAACTCATTTATTAATCATCATAACATTAAATACAGAATAAATTGCTTAGTCAATAAAATACACAGAATGCGAAGCAGTACAATGAACTAATATAATAGCTGATATATGATCAGTGACAAAATACAAATAGCTGGATAATGATAAATAGCTGATATATGATCAGCGACAAAATGACATTGATATTGGCGTAGCCAATGACCGGGATCGAGGTTAGGGATGTAACTCCTCCCCCCCTGGAGTGAGCTACGGTCGAAGAGGCTTTAGGCGTCTTTTGCCGGAGCTAACATTATGTTCATTGCTGGAATTTGTTGATTGTTGTTATTGGTGTCGGGTGCTGGTACTGGCTGATCGTTGGATATACGGCTTCTCACGAGGTACATTATGATTATGAATCCGATGATTGTGGAAATGATGGTGTAGTCGAGGATCATTTTTTGATTGGTGCTTTTTTTCAGGTGACGTATTGCTTTCTTGTTCTCGAAGTGGAAGTGTTGTAATGTTTGAAGGTTGATTGTGTGTGATGATGACGTGTTCATTTTGTTGAATGATATGGGGTAGATGTGAACTTCTTCCAGGAATATCTTGTTTTGCTCTCATATGTTATTTGGTTGATCTCGATACTGCAGTTTGTGAAATGGATTATGAATGTGCCTTCAAGGTTTTGTTTTTCCGGGCCACATGTTGATCTAACTTCCGTTTCTGGAATGTTAACGAAAAGGATGTAGTTGGGTTCGGGTTGGTAGATTTGATGTTCTTGATCCACGTCTGCTGTGCTGCAATGTGCAGGTTTGTTGCTGATTAGGTTGGCGATACAGCTTGTTTCGATATTGACATCCTGGTTTGTTTCTTCTTTACAGTAGAACACTTTTTCTATTTGCTCACATTTTTTATCAAAATATTGAATTTCATTATTGTTCATGGTACAAAAGGGCTTGGTGTGGAGTAGTTTATTTTTTATTGGAATGGGGATTAAATGGAAAAAGGAGGATTTTTCGTTTTTTAGGAAAGGTATCTGTATGTTAAAAATTATATTGGAGTGGTTATAATAGGCTTGGAGCTCTAATAATTCATATATATGTTCGTCTGATTTGATTTCTACTGACTGGTTTTTGAAAAAGTCATAGATAAATGTTAATTCATCCGTGTTTAAGATATGTTTAGAAATAATATTTAATTTTGCGAGAATTATAGCTTCGGAAATGCTAGCTAGATGATTATTCAGCAGATCGATATTAAAGTTAATCTGATTTAAGTATTGAATGTATCTGATCGAATTTTCTTCTGACCTTATCCTGTTGCCTAAAGTTTTTTCGGTATTTATTAGATACCTTTCAATAAGTTTCTGTTGTATGTTTATATGATTTGTGATGTTATCAAATCTTCCTATCATTTACTTATTGAGCTTATCTTGGCTATTTCCTTGTTCTTCGATATCATTTTGCCTTTGTGATAGTTCCTCAATTTTCTTATTTATATATAGAGCATCATCGGCATCCATATTCCCTGTTATGCTTTTAACGACTGTTCCTAAACAATTTATAAGTCCTCTCTTTTGTCTCAGATTAGGTGTTAATATTTTAAATTTTGCTTGTAGTTGTTCGTATTTGATTTAAATCACGTTAAGTGAGTCATTAAAGCCGTCGATTCTGTCGAAAATTTTCATGGACTTGCCTATTGTCTTGATGTTTCCTTCATAATTTTCTAAACGTATTATGTGGATTAAATTTTTGTACGTCTTTATTGTTCTGGCAGTTCCTAGTTCCATTGTCAGAAGTCCGTGATTATTCGTCAGGTCTTGTACTTCCATTTTTTGACCGGTGGTCGTCGTTATTAGTAAGATGGTGATTGTCAACCTGAAATTTATGTTTCCTTTTTATTTTTGATTTATGCAATTTTTGATTATTATTAGTTAGAACTGTAACCTTCCTATTGTTTTTGACTTTATGCCTACTGAATCTAGGAGTAAGTTTATTCCTTCTATTTTCTTTTCTATATATAATTGATCCTGTTTTATGCTGTAGGGTTTTTCTCTTTTTAGGTTCAATTTGTCAATATTTTTTACTATCTGATTTCCTATCTTTTCTTTGACAGAGGGAAACAGTTCTGCCTGAAATTCATTTAATTTATTAAGGTACTCGTGAACGTTATTGTATTTTACATTTTTGAATTTGTATGTCCTTCCGTAAAAGAGTTATTCTAAGTTATCAAGGTTTCGTTTAGTATATCGTCGTGGTTTCTATCCCTATGTTTTGTATAAATAACTATAAATTTCTGTAAGGGAAGAATGGAGTCTTTCAAATGGAGAGTTACTGCTTGATTGTTGTAATGACGTAACATGTTGGTTTATATTATATTGATCGATAAAGTCTTTGAAAACAGTTGAAGTGAATTCAGCTCCTTGATCTGAAATAAGTTTCGTTGGAATGCCGTGTAGGCTCATAAAATGAAGAAGGGATTTAATTATTGTTAGACTGTTTCTAGCCGGAACTGTATATGCGGCTGCAAATTTAGAGAATTTATCTATTATGGTTAAGATCTTTTGATTATTGATAAAGTAAATGTCGATATGCACGATATCTAGAGGTTTTCCGGGATTTTCTGGTATCTGGTGCTCAATTTTTTGAGGTGTCCTGTCGTATTTAAGATTTTGGCAAGAATCGCAGTTATTTATAACTTTCGTTATCTTCTTTTTCATAAACGGGAAGAAAAAATCGCGTTTAAGGTGTAGATAGGTTTCATTTATACCTCTATGATTATTCTTTATGTGGTAGTCGTTAATCAGTTTGTCTTGGTCGTCATCTTCAACAGTTTGTCTTGGTCGTCATCTTCAAGTATGTCTTTTAATATCTCTGTACAACGTATTACTTTAAAAGCTTTATTATTATAAAAATATTTTGAGTACACGCTTTGGACGATTTTTAATGTTTCGTTGTCCGTATATATAGCGCAGTACTTATTTGGGGGCATAAAGTTTTTAAAAATAGTTATCATGGCATCTTTCGAAAATTGTTGTCTTTTAATGGTTCTCCTTTGCTTGTTTTTAAACAACATTTGGAGATGCATTGGTAGGTCTTTTTCGTTCGTTTCAAGTATAAGTTGAATATTAAATTCGTTCAGAGGTCTTTCTGAGATGTATATATGGTCGTCAAGGTACTCGATAGCTGAATGGATTGTGGAACCGCTTGAACCAGGGATATTATTTGTCTCGTTTGTGTTAAGTTCTATTGAATTACCTTCGTTCTCGATCTTGACTCTGCTATGGGCATCAGCATTTAGATTTAATTTGCCTTTTTTATATACAATTTCGTAATCGAATTCTTCGAGTTTCAAGCGCCATCGGACTAATTTGGAATTAGGATCCTTAAGATTCATTATCCATTGCAATGGTCTGTGGTCGGTCACGATTTTGAATTTGTTACCAAACAGGTAGGGGCGGAAATATTTTGTTGCCCAAACAATTGCTAAGAAGAAATATTTGACTGTTAACAGTCGAATTGTTTTTTCCTGAACACCGTTTATTTTAATAAATATGATTTAAAATCACGAAAACAAATATAAACCAGCATAAAAGTGTTCATATATGCGTTTCGCCTCGATGTAATGGCTGGGCTCATCAGAAGATGACCATTACACCTTGTCTTGACGCATATTTTCCCGAAGAAATCGAGATTCCATATAATCCGAGCTACAAAGAGCAACTGCGAATTATATTGTCGCTACAAGTCTTCAAAGAAGATAAATTGTAGCTATTTTTATTGCCTTGCTATGCGACTTTTGAAGAAGAAATATTTGACTGTTAACAGTCGAATTATTTTTTTCCTGAACACCGTTTACTTTAATAAATATGATTTAAAATCACGAAAACAAATATAAACCAGAATAAAAGTGTTCATATATGCGTTTCGCCCCGATGTAATGGCTGGGCTCATCAGAAGATGACCATTATACCTTGTCTTGACGCATATTTTCCCAAATAAATCGAGATTCCATATAATCCGAGCTACAAAGAGCAACTGCGAATTATATAATCGCTACAAGTCTTCAATACTAGCATAGCAGATTGGTTTGTCGCTACCTATGGTGCCTTGAGAAAGAACTGCACCTATTGCATAATTACTAGCATCCGTAGTTGGTACGAATGGTCGGGAAAATCGGGGTATTGAAGAATCGGGTCGTTAATCAAGAAATCCTTACACATCTCAAAAGCTGTGACGTATTTTTCGTCAAGTGGATTTCCCTTTCTTCAGGCATTCCGTTAGTGGTTTTGTTAGCCTTGCAAAGTCTTTAATGAACTTTCTTTTTGCGTCCTTGGGAAATTTTTTACAGCTCTAATCTTGTCGGGATTGGGTTTTACTCCGTCCCTGGAAATTATGTGTCCGAGAAATGCTGTTTCCTTGTAGAGGAATTCAGTTTTTTCTAACTGTACTTTAAAATTAAATTCTTGCAATCTTAAGAAAACTTTCTTCAAATTTTCAAGATGTTCTTGCAGGGAGGTGGAAAATACAATTATGTCGTCCAAATATACCAAACAGACTTTATCTAGAAGACCACTTAACACATGGTCCATCACGCGTTGGAAAGTTGATGGAGCATTTTTGAGGCCAAACGGCATTCGCACGAACTCGAAGTGACCTCCTTCGACTGTGAATGCTGTTTTAGGTATATCTTTTGGGTCCATTTCTATTTGGTGAAACCCACTTGCTAAATCTAGCGTGGTAAAATACATGCATTTACCCAACTTATCCAGAATCTCCGTTTTGTTCGGGAGTGGATATTTGTCACTAATAGTTTTTTCGTTTAGACGACGAAAATCGATAACAAGTCGCCACTTTTTCGTAGGTATGTCTTTTCCTTTCGGAACTACCCATACCGGGGAACTCCACGGTGAATGGCTTGGGCGAATTATACCTTGTCGAAGTAGCTCTTGTATCTGTTTCTGAACTTCTGTCTTGTGTATGTACGGGTATCTATATGACCTGGTATATATAGGAACATCATTATTGGTTGGAATTTTATGTTTCACAGCGGTAGTGAAAGTAAGGGATTGATGTTTTTGAAAAAAAATATTCTCAAATTGTTTGCATAATTTAATAATTGATCTTTTTTCTTCAGAGTTCAAGTGGTTAAGTTTCAATGAGTTTAATATTTCACTATCCGAAGTTTTGTTGTCATACGATTTTGAATATGTTTCAGAAATATTAACCTCACAGAATTCTGTATTTGAATATGGGCAGACTTTCATGGGTTATTCTAGAATAATAGCTTGTTCTTTGTTTGAAGTATTAGTTACTTTCCACATATATCCCTTCTGAAATTGAAATGCTTGGCTTAATTTCAGTTGGTCTTATGAAAATATCACCATTTCGTATGCTTTCAGGTAGACGACAGATCATTTTTGATAATGGAGGAATAACGTATTGAGATGATGTCGAATTCGGTTTGAGGGAAATACTAGAATTTTCTGTTATCAGTTTTTGTTGTTCCAAGTCTATTTTTGCTTTAATTTGAGTTAAAATATCTAAGCCGATAAGACCATCAAAATATCCATGGAATTTGAATACTAAAAATCTAAACGTGCCGTGCGTTTGGAATTCCGAAAAAGAGGGAAAGATTATTTCTCTATTGATTGTATGTTCTTTGAAAATTGTTTTTATAACCGTATTATTGATGGGGATTTGAAATTGGGGGTCAGCGAACTCGGGATTGATGGAAGATGAAGACGCACCAGTATCTATTAAGAATCTGAGTGGCCTTCCAAATGGTGAGGAAATATTTACATATGGTAAAATATTTCCATGTTTATTGATGTTTATATATCCGATTGGTTCCCAGAGGCTGGTTCTTGAAAATTTTCCGTATCATCTTGGTGGTTTGTTATATGGAATGTCTCAAGGTTTTGCTGGAATTGTTCATTGCAATATCTATCTAGGTTTTGGTATGGGTTTTCTATTTCATAGTTCGGTTGGTCGGTGGTTTCATCTGGGTGATCATATTCGAAGGTTCCTGGGTGTTCGATATCAATGTTATGTAGTTCTAGATTGGTTGTATTTGAGGGACCAGCTTGTCTTAAAATATTACTTTGTGTATGGGTGGCATTCGGAAGTTGCGTTGGGGATTTCAATTTTGAGTATATTGTACTAGCGTCCATTGGTTCGTATTGTGATAATTTCTGCCTATTTGAGAATTGACCTGAACCGGGGTTTGTTCTGAAAGGTCTATTTAGATAGGGATTACTTTGTCCTGGCATAGGGTTTGAGTAGTTAAGAGGGATTTGTTGGTTTTGTCTTGTCTGTGGATTAAGAAAATTAGCAGAATTATATGTCTATTGTCCTGGTCTATTACGAGAGTTGAAGTTAAATGTGTGGTTCGGTGTCTGATGGGGATATTGTCTTGGGTGGTTGTAAAAAGGGTTATGCATTTGGTTTTGTTGAGGATTTCTAGAAAGGACTTGATGGGTGGGAGACAAACATTTCTTTTGATGTTGAAAATATATCGGTTCATGTTTCATATATGAAATGTTCTGTTCCTTTGTACAATAAGAAAAGGTCTCATTGCCCTTACTGTGGAACCAAAAGGTTCTCTGAGTCCAGTTAGAAAAGTATTTAAGCACATTTCCTTGTATAAGTTATTCTTTGCAGTTATAACATTAGTTTCATTTTCATGTATCTGTACATGATTAATCATGGCTGCTTGGATTTCTATCACGTCACTATAAAAGTTTTCTAAAGTCCTGTTATGTTGTCTTAAGTTATGAAGGTCGCGTATGAGCGACGTCTCGTTCCGTTTGTCGGAGTAGTGGTTTATGATGTTCTCTTTAATAGAGGTCCAAGATAAGGCAGTCCCATATACGTTAAGTACTTCGTTGGCTGGACCAACAACTTTGTTTCTTATGGCTCGGAGTATGACTCTGCATAAATTTGTGCCATCAATACCTCCGAGAAGCGATAATACCTCTTCTACGTTTTTTATAAACTCGAATAGAAGTCTTGGATTTACATCAAAAGTGGGAATATCTTTGACTATGTCTAGAACTCTGAGTGAGTTTAAAAGATTTATTGCCGCCGATGCAGCGGCTGCTGTTGTTGCATCAGTTTCTTGACCGTTTGTCATCATAGTTCTTTTTAACTTACTAAATTAATTTCACTATCTATGTTAATTTCACTATCTAAATGGTTGTTCTTAGTTTCAGTAGAATTTTTTCTTTCAGATTCTTCAATATTTAAATTTATATTCTCAAGATCAATTTCTCTGCTTATTTCTATACGTAAATTATTGGAGCTGTTTAATTTTTTCCTTTGGGTTGGATAAGGATTATTTTTAATTTTTGGGATTTTAAACATGTGGGGTTAGGATGAAATTCGTTATTTTGACTTACGTGATATAGAATTTCATGTTGTTCTTATACTGTTGAGAAGTGGTAAGATGTCGTCTTTCTGGCTGTTGCTGCACCTAATCAGGATACGTTCCTTGCAAAGATGTTTGCACTGATGTATGTTAATTTTGCGACGTTCGATTTGCTTTCGAAAGAAAATATCTTTTTCCCGTACACTAATGTTTATTGTTTTCGATTTGCCTTCGAAAGAAAATATCTTTTTCCCGTACACTGATGATTATTGGTTTCGATTTGCCTTTGAAAATTTCGATTTGCCTTGCACTGAACCGTATTAAATTGTTTTTAGTCTTGGTATTTTTTATTAAAGTTCTTTTCCGAGTTAAATTACCGATAAACCTTCGATCTAGAACTCGTTCCGTACGACTGCGCCAGTTATGTTAAACGTTTGAATGTACTTAAAAAAAACAAAATATTTCAGTAGTGCGGCACAGTGCCAGGTTTAATTCCAACTCAACTCATTTATTAATCATCATAACATTAAATACAGAATAAATTGCTTAGTCAATAAAATACATAGAATGCGAAGCAGTACAATGAACTAATATAATAGCTGATATATGATCAGTGACAAAATACAAATAGCTGGATAATGATAAATAGCTGATATATGATCAGCGACAAAATGACATTGATATTGGCGTAGCACAGCTAAGCTATGCTGTGCCAATGACCGGGATCGAGGTTAGGGATGTAACTCGCGCTTCAACACCTGTTCGCACGTTCGCACGGGCGTGACTATTAGGACTGTAATACTTATTGTATTCACTTTAACACGATTTTATGTATTTTAACTGGGACAGGAGTGAACGCGCGTTAGAACGCGCGTCCATTGTGCTCAACCAGATGAACAAGGTTAAATTTTTCCTACGCGCATATTTTGACGTTTGGGGGAACTTCCCAAAAAAAAAGGGTCAACTTCCAATTCTTCCAATAAGTTTCTTATCTCTCTATTAGTATTCTTTGGTACCTGTCACCTCTCAACATTCAACAACACAGAATACAGAAATACAAACACCGGCATTGACACAAAAGGTAAGTACCTAACATTATTTCAATATATTCTATATTTTTTTCTTTAATATATATTTCTTTAGACTTTCTTGCATCCTAGGTTCCGTCCACATCGAACCATTAGGATTGTCCAACAGGCGTCCGCAACAAATGTTGAAGAGGTAACAGCAATGTTTGCAGACACTTTTCCTCCCAAGTATATCTCTTCTACCGACATCAAATTTTAAAGTAACTACATCATTTTCCGGCACATATTGAAAATCCATATAGTTTTCCAAAATGTTTTTGTAAACACTGGCCAATTTTTTTTAGATAACATGAATTTTTGTATCTTCACTTTGCATCTCTGTATTTATTGAAATAAACGATGGTAAGATAAACGACAAAAATTCCAAATAAATGAAAAAAAAGCCTTTTTGGAAAAAAAAAGCCTCAAAGCCTCAGGCAGTGAAAAAAGGCCTAAAAGGCATGAAAAAGCCTCAGTTGGTATCGCTGGTGATAGGTTCGTGTGCACACTTATGCGCCCCAAGAAAAACCAATAAAGAAATACAAAGATAAGCCCACGCAAGTTCTGGACTTTAAATTCAATAATTAAATGTAATGCGATCGCAAGAAATCTCTATGTTTCAAGTCAGCACTTTTGCCATTTAGATTCACCATCACTTCATGACGCATCTCAATCTATACAATATAAATTTCTTGCATCAGCAGTTTATCAATATAAAAAGGGTAACGCAATTCACTCAACGCTTCTTCTTTTCTTGTCATTCATTACCCAAGGTAAGGAATCTGAGGCTCAAGACTTCAAATAAAGATACAAGTAAAATATAAAACTCTGTGTTTTTACTATCTGTTCTCCTGTGGGGAGCAGATGAAATATATTTTTTAATAATTTACAAACGTAAATTTAAAATGGCGCAGTCGGTAGGATTGACTAAATAGAACGTAAATCTATTAAATAAAGTCAATTCGTGAAACGAGCATACTGTAAAAAGTGACAAAAAACATTGAAATGTGAAAAGTTATAATCGATCGAAGGAATATCGAGAGGTTTTATTTAACTAACTCAGTGAAAAAACAGAAAAAAATATATACGAACGAATATCGAAATTTATTTTTTTAAGAAATTAATTAGTAGATCACCCCAAAATTTTGGTAATGCTACGAAACTCCGTAGAGGAGGATTAAATTTCAAAGTTGCAAAGAAGAATGAAAATTTAATAAGTGCAAAGAAGAAAGAAAATTTAATAAGTGCAAGAAGAAAAGAAAAACAGACGAGCCTAAGGAAGAAAAAATTAAATAGTGGCAAACTATCTAATCGAATGCCCCAACGTGTTCCGACAAACAGACGAGCTAAATTAAGACAACACATTTTTAATAAACAAAGAAAAATGGATCCCGCAGCAGCAGCAGCAGCAGCAGTAGCAGCACAACAAGCAGGTAATAGAACTTTAGAGATAAGCCCTATAGATTATATTGAAAAGTTACACAATTTTGACGGAAGAACGGAAGAGCTTCCGATTCTCATCCAAAACGTGGATGATATCATACCTACAATACAAACTTACAATGATTAGAGCCAAATGATGTGTATAAACTTAGTATAGAGTAAATTCATAGGTAGGGCACGACAGGCGAAAGAGATATACATACCCATCTCTCGCACTGGACCGAAATAAAAGAAATGTTAATTGAAAATTTTGGAGGTTTCAAAAATGCAGGTCAGTTATATGAAGAATTGCGTAGTGCGCAATTTAGAGGTGATGTGATCAATTCTTACAATTTTATTCAAAAAACATTATCACTATTGAACCAAAAAACCTCGCAATATTTTCGAATTTTGTTCTTAATAAGCTTGAAGAATATCAAATTGATGTGATATATACGGATTTCGCAAAAGCCTTCGATAGAGTTAATCACTCAATTTTAATAAGAAAATTATAAAGTATAGGTTTTAATTAAAATTTTTTAAAATGGCTAGTTTCTTATCTTGTAGGGCGTGTTCAGTTTGTGTCTATTGATCTTTTTCTTTCAAATCCAGTTCTTGTGTTATCAGGTGTACCTCAAGGTAGTCATCATGCCTGATATTTTCTTGAATTCCCTTCGACTTCTATTTGCTGATTATCTAAAATTCCTTAGATGTACTAAATCAGTTAACGATTGCCTTCTTTTGCAAGAAGACCTTGAAAGACTGATAGAATGGTGTAGAATAAATGACTTATTCTTAAATGTCTCCAAATGTCATTGTTTTTCTTTCAGTCGAAATTCATCTCCAATTTACTTTTATTATAAAATTGGTAACAATGTTCTCGAGAGAGTTTTTGAAAAAAAAGATCTAGGGGTTGTATTTGATCCTAAATTCAATTTTATTAAGCATGTTGAGTATGTTGCTGCAAAAGCCAATTCTATGCTAGGCTTCATTAAACGTAATTCCACTGATTTCACGGATCCCTACACTCTCAAATCACTTTATAGTGCCTATGTCAGATCTATTTTGGAATATTGTTGTATAATATGGAATCCATGTTATAACATTCATGCCAATAGAATAAAAAGTATACAAAAAAAATTCACTAGGTTTGTCATTTGGAAACTTGGTTGGAACATCGAAATGCCATCTTATTCAACCAGATGTCAGCTTATTGGCATTCAATCACTTTTTAACCGTCGTAAAGTTTTTTCAGTATTGCTTATTAGTGACATTTTAACTTATAATATTAATTGCCCTTTTCTTTTGATTGATGAAAATAAAATAAAATAAAATAAAATGTGTTCAAGAGAAAAATTTTATAGATATACCTAGAAATACCCAAACCGCTCTACAAATCTTCAGAGAAAAACTTCCCGTTCATATGAGAAAGATTCTTTATGCTATCACACCTATTACAATGGAACAAGCTTTCCATGAACTCAGTAGTGCAGGTTTTCTGACTTTCCGATCAGGAAATACTGAAGAAAAACATAAAGAACATAAACACAATGTTCAAAAAGAACACTATAATCCAAATAATCCTTTTAGGGAAAAGCAGGGAAACTGGCAACCAAAACCATATTTTCCAAAGCCAAATTTTAACAATAATTATAATCAATATAATAAAAATAATAATATAAATCAGAACCAAAATTACAATATGTATTTGTTGGTTGGTATATAGGCTTCAGGTCATAAATGAAACAAGTTTTTTCCCGTTCACAACGTTTCGTCCATGACTATGGACATCTTCAGGTGAAAAAGTGGTATCTATATTTGCATTGATTAGTACATAAGATAAAATGTTTGCAAACAACATAAGGCGATAAATAACTTACATTAATTATTACATTAATACATTTTCAGAAAAAAACCCAATGGTTCTAAAACAAACAAAAGTTGATCTTAACACTTTAAAACAAGACTCACAAGTAACAAAAAATATAGTCAAAAGCTTGTAAACATGTTTCATAGATCTTGGTATCGCCACCTCTTCTCCAACAAATGTTTCATTGTATATTAACTCTATGGATCTCTGCCACCAAATGTCAGAAGTGTCAGTGTGATATTAAAAAAAAAAAAAAAACAATGTGACAGCACTCCCTGGTTGGAAAACAAAACCAAATGCCGAAGGCACGAAGGCGAGCCAAAAAAGTCGGGTGTTTAATAATAGTGATTAATATGTAATAAAATTAGTTTTTTTGTATCAAACACTTGAAAAAATGTTCACCAAAATGTTTAAACACTAATAAATAGGTAATTCGATCGCAAATTTAAGTTTTCAGTTCCAAATACAATAAATAATCAAATGACCGGATTTTTAACACTGCCAAGAGCATGTAAATATTTTCCAACCAGGGACTCTTTTTGTTGTTGTTTTTAGATGTCAAATAAGAAAGAGAAAAGACAAAGACAAATCTTGGAAGACCTCTATAGTACTATCATAGAGTACCTATATTACCTAGAGAACCGACCGGTACCCATCTTGCCTTAAACACCCGCAAATTTTATTTGAGGTGAGTAAGTGAAAACTCTCTTAGTTTACTCTTTTTTCCCTATCCGTGTGAACATGTGCATGGTGGATATAAGAACAAAATGGCGTCATTTGCTCAAAAATGTGAGATGTTTTTGTTATGTCAAATGAAAAGTGACATTCAAGTGACAGTTCTCAAATTTCATTTTAGTGCTTTTGCCTCGGATTTGTTTTTTCATAAATAATAATTAATTAATGAAAGAATAAAATTTTGTCTCAAAGAAGGAAGCACAGCAAAAATTGAACCATTCCCATACTATGTTCTTATTCCTTGGGCTCCAAAACAGCCCAACTGGACTGCTTGGAACGCTTGCAATATTGATGAAGGATACTTGACAAATGCAAGTCTGGATGAGCTTTGCACTGACTTGGAGGCTACAACTACAACAAAGGAAAAACGAATGAATAACCCAATATATCAGGTAAAGTATTGTATTATTATTTGAACAAAAAATGGGGTTTTAGTAAGAAGAATCATTGATTGAAATAATTTCTATTTTGTTCTTTATTTCAGAAATTCATCTCAGCAATGCGAAGCGAAATCATGACAGCAATCAATGACTATCCAGTGGATATCATGCGCGGAAACACTGGTTTTGGTAAAACAACCCAAATTGCTGAGTGCCACCTACCCACGCACCCGATTTGTTGCTGCAGCTACACAAAATGATCAAAGAGCTCACCCTCAAATCAATTAGAATCACGAGAGATTTGAAGAAATCCTTCTCTGGGATTGGGGCACAATTGGGCAATGAAATCTCTCAACTTACTGACATATTAAGCTCCAAAGCGGATCCGCCTATGATTTGGTGCAATCAGTCGCAGCGAACTGCTCCCCGATTATATGAGACACTGCGGTTTAATGTTCTCGAGATCCAAGAACATATGAAAACATTTTTCGATCAGGTTCTAGAGGTAAAAGCATTTTTATATTTTTAAATATTAAATTTTATAACCTCAATAATATGTTTCTCGATTCCAGTGTCTCTATTCGGTGAAAACTTCCTAGAAACTGTCATTGTTTACCGAATAACAGATCATATGTCTCGTGCAGAAGAATCAAGTTCCACCAGTTTCATGCAACTACGGTGGAAATAGTGTTGGACTTAGGTCGGGCCCTGTACAAGCTGATATTCCAGTTGTTGTTATTAATTGAGTGGAATCATAAAATCGTAAATTTCTGCCATAGCGAAAAGGCATGCATTCGTCTTCCTTCTCTTTTGTAAAAGAAATATAATAGAACTTCGAAATTTTTGCAGATGCTGGACATTACAGAGTTGTTTATCTTGGAGCGTGAAGGGCTGGTGCGCTCTATTAATGAATCAGAACAAGACGCTTAAGATACATCCACATCGACAGAAGGCGATCATATACCCACTCCTTCGCCGGGACTGCCAATGACGAGTGCAGAATTTGAAACAACTTTGCACGAATTAATTAATTAACCAAAAGTGGTAAGACGCAGTCTCACATGAGCGACAATATATACGAATTCCAACCTCTCGATATTCCCGTATACGAATCTGGAGAATCGTCTCAAATATGATGATGTTATTTTTATACTCATCATTTACTCGCAAAGACTTCTGAAGGATCGAGCAGGTATGTATCAAAATATTAGCTATAGATACCTTAAGAACACTTGCACTAACATAGATCTCTTTATTTTTTTTGCAGATACTTTCATAATTTCAAAAAGCAGCTCAGAACTTTGTGAAGTGTATGCTATTTTATCGGGAAGCCTTCATCAGATATCCAGTGCTTTGACCTCAATGGAAATTAATATGAAAAGCTTTTCCGGAATCTTGACAACGTCTAATCGTAAAGGAAGTGACAAAGTCACACAACTTTAGGTAAACAAAAACAAATAAAAAACTATGAAGAATCTCTCCATGTTAAAAAAACTTATTAAAAGTAGTAAGATAGTTACATTTAAATCGGGCACAATTACTCTAAGTTTGTTGTTTTTAAATTATAAAAAAAAATAGTGTGTAAGAATTCACTATTCATGTTCTTTTTAGCTTTTAGACTAAATTGTATGAATATTCAATAAAGAACAATTATCAAACTGGAAGTCTTATTTATAAACATTTTTAACTTTTAATACAGGACATTGAGATAAAATAAAAGAGAATATAAAAGATGGTCAGGAGCTCGACAACAGCGAAATAAATGCCAATTTTCATATATTTATTTATTTATTATTCAAATCTACGATTTTACATCAACAGACTTTGCTTAAAATACTAATTTTAAATTTATATACAAAATTAACCAAAATGTTATAATGAATTTTGAATAAGATATATTACATTTGTTTTAAATTCATATCTAGTTAAAAAAAGATCAAGATCATCATAGTACACATACAGCCTACAACAATGAGATGTTGGCTCACGCTGTCCATAATTTGTAGTATGAGGTATTTCAAAAATAAATTGCCTCATTCGCAGTGTTCTACTTGGTGCATAAATATTTAATGAAGAAAGTAAATACCCACAATCAATATCGTTACACAAAATGTCACGAACAATCAAAACACTAAAAACCCTACGCCTTGACTCAAGAGCTTGCATTCCCAGCAACAAACATCTGCTATTGTAGTTAAGAGTGATATTTCCAGTCAAAGAAAATTTCCTCAAAGCATACCTTAAAAAGTTTTTTTGAATCTTTTCAATCCTCTCGGTTAATTTTTTAGAAATAGGATTAAATATAATACAATTATATTCCAGCAACGGACGCACTAAAGAACAAAACAATGCTTTAAGTGTATGAGGGTCCTTAAAATCGGAGGAATTTCTCTTAAGAAATCCTAGCATAGAGTTCGCTTTTGAAACCATGTAAGTTATGTGAGGTTCAAAAGTTAATTTATCGTCAAAAATAACACCTAAATCTTTTGTTTCATGAACTCTGCACAAGTTGTTTCCATTTATACTATAATCGAAGATTATAGGACTCGTTATACGGCTGTAAGTTAAAACGGAGCATTTAGACAAATTTAAAAACAAGTCATTTTGCTTGCACCAACTTTCAAAGTTTCTTAAGTCATTTTGAAATGCAAGACAATCATTGTAATTGCTTATGACAATCCAAGATTTTATTCTGGGATAAAGATAATGTTGAAACGTATCATATATGAATTTTTTTTGAAATTTTTGTTGAAATTCAAAATGGTTTTCAGAATCATTTAGGTAACTAATATTGTGACTCAGAACCATTTCAATCATCAAAATCAAGCCATTAGTTTTGAAATGACGGCCTGGTGTATGTAACAATTTCAAGAAATTTCTTAAAATTGGTAGAAATTTCTTAAAATTGGTAGATAAACCAAGCTGTCATTTCAAAACTATTTGCTTTATTGCGATGATTGAAGCGGATTTGAGTCAAAATATTAGTTACCTAAATGATCCTGAAACCCGTTCTTAATTTAAACAAATATTTCGAAAATTTTTCATATAAAAGACGTTTCAAGATTTTTTTTTGTAAAAAAAAAATGTTGAAACGTCTTCTGTATGACTTTTTTTGAAATTTTTGTTAAAATTTAAAATGGTTTCCAGAATCATTTAGGTAATAACTATTGTGACTCAGAACCATTTCAATCATCAAAATCAAGCCATTAGTTTTGAAATGACAGCCTGGTGTATGTAACAATTTCAACAAATTTCTTAAAATTGGTAGAAATTTCTTGAAATTGGTTGATAAACCAAGCTGTCATTTCAAAACTACAATACAACCTAGGTATCTACCTATTTCTGGCTAAAAAAGGTACCTTTCTGTCCAAAAAAAAATATTTTGTAGTTAGGTACCTGACTATACAATTTAGAAAAAAATAAATTTTGTTTTAAGTAGGTATTTATGTATTTAAACTGAAAAAAAAATTGAAATTGAAATAGGAATACATATAGGCAATTTAGCAAAATTTGAAAAAAATCATGTTTTTGGAAAAAAATTGCTTTCATCAGCAGACAATTTTTCAAAAACTAAAAAAAAAATTAAATTTGGCTATTCAATTTTGAAAATCCATTGAAATACACCTAAAAACTATTTTCAAAAAAATTAAGTACATTTTTTCCGCAAAAAAATAGTTTTTTATGAGTACTTATGTAGACAATTTTTAAAAATAAAAAAAAAACAAAAATTTGGTGTTTTAATTTAAAAAAACAATTGCAGTGCTCCTAAAAATTATTTTTTCACAGAAATTAAGGAAAATATTTCGAAAAAAATAGTTTTTTTGAATACAAATAATTTTGAAAAATTTAAAAAAAGACAAAACTTTGGTGTTCATTAAAAAAAAAAAACAATTGCAATACTCCTAAAAAGTTTTTGTAAGCATAAAATAAAAATTTATTATTTCACAATGACCTCTTAAACTTATTCGCAAGCAAATAATCCTACTCCCACTCATACACCCACTAAGTCGTTACTATAAGAAACAAACCAACCTATATCCGCAATTTTACTAAAAAAAAACGGTCAGACTTATATGAAAAAGTAAGGCATGCTTACCACTTTTGTTAATTGTTTAGCATTTCAAACCGATTTCTTACAAAATTTAACTTAATTAAGAATTTCTAACTTGGTTTATCAGCATGTTTTTTTAATAAATTAAAGCCCAATGCAGAAAAATAAGTGTCTTGTTTTAACTTTCCAGAACATTGATAACTAATTTTCAAGAAAAAACACACAAATTTTAATTTAATTAGGATAATTTTATTTTTTAAGGCCACATGAATTTAAAAATTAAATGGAAAACTGCACGTAATAAATGCACCAGATAATAGGCAGGTATGATGGTAAATTTAAAACTTTTCAAGTTTCAGCTCTAACGGATTATTTTTTCTTCAGTTTTTAACTAATTTCTATATTTGGATCTTCAGCTCAATTTATAGAAAAGTTTTAAAAACTATTTACGGGAACTTCTGATTCAACAAGAAATACATTGTCTAAGTTTCAGCTCAATCTTATGGTTAGTTTTTGAGTTTTACAACATAAACGAACAATCATCTGTGTATATCTACCTACATACATACCTATATAGATACATCTAATTTGAGTTCATAAAAAACCTTAAAAAGAGCCATTCTAATACCTTCATATAGTATTTACATAACTTTAATCTCAACGGAAAACCTCTACCTACGAAAGTGTATAACATCCATCCGTGTAACCGAGTTTAAATAATTTTCATGCATAGTATACATTTGTGGGCATTCTCAGTCATACGTCACAGCATGCATATACCTATAGGCATATTATGTATTTGCTCTATTCCCAAACACACGTCACAGCAAGGACAAAAATTCAGCCTTCTTTTGAACAATATTTTATTTTCGTTCTTTCTATACCCAAGAAACAAACAAAAAAAAAACATTTTCCCCTTTCTATAAAAAATGAAGAAAGCAAAAAGAACAAATTAGCTTTTTTCCTGTCCCCCTGGAACTCCCATACATTTTGTATAGGTTCTTCTCTATCGTCAATTTTCCCTTAGCCGTCATAATTTATTCTCTTATTATTATCTCCTATTTTCAATTGAATTATTTCCTACTCTACCTACTCTTAAAACTGGACACCTCAGTCTGCACAAATCATCTGATTTTAGTTAGGCCGCGGTTGCCCAGGTGGCGTCGCGTTCGTTCCTCTTCATGATAGTACTATAGAGTTTATATACAATGAAACATTTGTTGGAGAAGAGGTGGCGATACCAAGATCTATGAAACATGTTTACAAGCTTTTGAAAATATTTTTTGTTACTTGTGAGTCTTGCTTTAAAGTGTTAAGTTCAACTTTTGTTTGTTTTAGAACCATTGGGTTTTTTTCTGAAAATGTATTAATATAATAATTAATGTAAGTTATTTATCGCCTTATGTTGTTTGCAAACATTTTATCTTATGTACTAATCAATGCAAATATAGATACCACTTTTTCACCTGAAGATGTCCATAGTCATGGACGAAACGTTGTGAACGGGAAAAAACTTGTTTCATTTACGACCTGAAGCCTATATACCAACCAACAAATACATATTGTAATTTTGGTTCTGATTTAGATTATTATTTCTATTATTTTGATTATAATTATTGTTAAAATTTGGCTTTGGAAAATATGGTTTTGGTTGCCAGTTTCCCTGCTTTTCCCTAAAAGGATTATGTGGATTATAGTGTTCTTTTTGAACATTGTGTTTATGTTCTTTATGTTTTTCTTCAGTATTTCCTGATCGGTAAGTCAGAAAACCTGCACTACTGAGTTCATGGAGAGCTTGTTCCATTGTAATAGGTGTGATAGCATAAAGAATCTTTCTCATATGAACGGGAAGTTTTTCTCTGAAGATTTGTAGAGCGGTTTGGGTATTTCTAGGTATATCTATAAAATTTTTCTCTTGAACACATTTTACTTTATTTTATTTTATTTTCATCAATCAAAAGAAAAGGGCAATTAATATTATAAGTTAAAATGTCACTAATAAGCAATACTGAGAAAACTTTACGACGGTTAAAAAGTGGTTGAATGCCAATAAGCTGACATCTGGTTGAATAAGATGGCATTTCGATGTTCCAACCAAGTTTCCAAATGACAAACCTAGTGAATTTTTTTTGTATACTTTTTATTCTATTGGCATGAATGTTATAATATGGATTCCATATTATACAACAATATTCCAAAATAGATCTGACATAGGCACTATAAAGTGATTTGAGAGTGTAGGGATCCGTGAAATCAGTGAAATTACGTTTAATGAAGCCTAGCATAGAATTGGCTTTTGCAGCAACATACTCAACATGGTTAATAAAACTGAATTTAGGATCAAAAACAAGAATAACCCCTAGATCTTTTTTTTCAAAAACTCTCTCGAGAACATTGTTACCAATTTTATAATCAAAGTAAATTTGAGATGAATTTCGACTGATAGAAAACAATGACATTTGGAGACATTTAAGAATAAGTCATTTATTCTGCACCATTCTATCAGTCTTTCAAGGTCTTCTTGCAAAAGAAGGCAATCGTTAACTGATTTAGTACATCTAAGGAATTTTAGATAATCAGCAAATAGAAGTCGAAGGGAATTCAAGAAAATATCAGGCATGTCATTGATAAAAATTAAGAAAAGCAGGGGTCCAAGATGACTACCTTGAGGTACACCTGATAACACAGGAACTGGATTTGAAAGAAAAAGATCAATAGACACAAACTGAACACGCCCTACAAGATAAGAAACTAACCATTTTAAAAAATTTGAATTAAAACCTATACTTTATAATTTTCTTATTAAAATTGAGTGATTAACTCTATCGAAGGCTTTTGCGAAATCCGTAAATATCACATCAATTTG
Source organism: Leucozona laternaria (assembly GCA_932273885.2). Taxonomy (NCBI): domain Eukaryota; kingdom Metazoa; phylum Arthropoda; class Insecta; order Diptera; family Syrphidae; genus Leucozona; species Leucozona laternaria. The sequence continues at coordinate 118,075,781 of OW026366.1, forward strand.
ATATTCTTCAAGCTTATTAAGAACAAAATTCGAAAATATTGCGAGGTTTTTTGGTTCAATAGTGATAATGTTTTTTGAATAAAATTGTAAAAATTGATCACATCACCTCTAAATTGCGCACTACGCAATTCTTCATATAACTGACTTGCATTTTTGAAACCTCCAAAATTTTCAATTAACATTTCTTTTATTTCGGTCCAGTGCGAGAGATGGGTATGTATATCTCTTTCGCCTGTCGTGCCCTACCTATGAATTTACTCTATACTAAGTTTATACACATCATTTGGCTCTAATCATTGTAAGTTTGTATTGTAGGTATGATATCATCCACGTTTTGGATGAGAATCGGAAGCTCTTCCGTTCTTCCGTCAAAATTGTGTAACTTTTCAATATAATCTATAGGGTTTATCTCTAAAGTTCTATTACCTGCTTGTTGTTGTTGTTGATGTTGTTTTTGTTGTGCTGCTGCTGCTGCTGCTGCGGGATCCATTTTTCTTTGTTTATTAAAAATGTGTTGTCTTAATTTAGCTCGTCTGTTTGTCGGAACACGTTGGGGCATTCGATTAGATAGTTTGCCACTATTTAATTTTTTCTTCCTTAGGCTCGTCTGTTTTTCTTTTCTTCTTGCACTTATTAAATTTTCTTTTTTCTTTCAACTTATTAAATTTTCATTCTTCTTTGCAACTTTGAAATTTAATCCTCCTCTAAGGAGTTTCGTAGCATTACCAAAATTTTGGGGTGATCTACTAATTAATTTCTTAAAAAAATAAATTTCGATATTCGTTCGTATATATTTTTTTCTGTTTTTTCACTGAGTTAGTTAAATAAAACCTCTCGATATTCCTTCGATCGATTATTACTTTTCACATTTCAATGTTTTTTGTCACTTTTTACAGTATGCTCGTTTCACGAATTGACTTTATTTAATAGATTTACGTTCTATTTAGTCAATCCTACCGACTGCGCCATTTTAAATTTACGTTTGTAAATTATTAAAAAATATATTTCATCTGCTCCCCACAGGAGAACAGATAGTAAAAACACAGAGTTTTATATTTTACTTGTATCTTTATTTAAAGTCTTAAGCCTCAGATTCCTTACCTTGGGTAATGAATGACAAGAAAAGAAGAAGCGTTGAGTGAATTGCGTTACCCTTTTTATATTGATAAACTGCTGATGCAAGAAATTTGTATTGTATAGATTGAGATGCGTCATGAAGTGATGGTGAATTTAAATGGCAAAAGTGCTGACTTGAAACATAGAGATTTCTTGCGATCGCATTACATTTAATTATTGAATTTAAAGTCCAGAACTTGCGTGGGCTTATCTTTGTATTTCTTTGTTGATTTTTCTTGGGGCGCATAAGTGTGCACACGAACCTACCACCAGCGATACCAACTGAGGCTTTTTCATGCCTTTTAGGCCTTTTTTCACTGCCTGAGGCTTTGAGGCTTTTTTTTCCAAAAAGGCTTTTTTTTCATTTATTTGGAATTTTTGTCGTTTATCTTACCATCGTTTATTTCAATAAATACAGAGATGCAAAGTGAGGATACAAAAATTCATGTTATCTAAAAAAAAGTGGCCAGTTTTTATAAAAACATTTTGGAAAACTATATGGATTGAATCTATAATACAACTGAGAAAACCAAAACTACGAAAGACTAAACTTCCCAGTACAAAACTGCGCAGTACAAAACTAATAATGAACACAACTGTGCAGTACAGAACCTCTAACGACCAAAACTACTCGCGACACAACTACGAAAAAGGCGGATGCTATATTATCGCTTGGTTTTTGGATTCGCAACAGTTGACCGTAGTATGTGTGCGCTAGGCGATGGGTTTTAAAAAGAGGAATATAGCAAGGCTGAACGGGTGTGGAGTTGCGAATATAAAAATAGGGCGTTGGATTTAAAAAAATGGTATCCTCGTCTTTCTTTGAGCCATTTCAATGAAATTGACACAGGTTATAGCTGAGGCAGAATTATGAACAAAAAAAATATTTTCGGCACAGGGTGCCTCCAAACAATGTCACTTTCTTTTTCTTTGAGCTATTTCGATGAAATTGACACAGGTTATAGCTGAGGCAGAATCATGAACGAAGAAAATATTTTCAGCACAGGGTGCCTCCAAAAAATGTCACTTTCTTATTCTTTGAGCTATTTCAATGAAATTGACACAGGTTATAGCTGAGGCAGAATTATGAACGAACAAAATATTTTCAGCACAGGGTGCCTCCAAAAAATTTCACTTTCTTATTCTTTGAGCTATTTCGATGAAATTGACACGTGTTATAGCTGAGGCAGAATTATGAACAAAAAAAATATTTTCAGCACAGGGTGTCTCCAAAAAATGTCACTTTCTTATTCTTTGAGCGATTTCGATGAAATTGACACGGGTTATAGCTGAGGCAGAATTATGAACAAAAAAAATATTTTCAGCACAGGGTGTCTCCAAAAAATGTCACTTTCTTATTCTTTGAGCGATTTCGATGAAATTGACACGGGTTATAGCTGAGGCAGAATTATAAACAAACAAAATATTTTCAGCACAGGGTGTCTCCAAAAAATGTCACTTTCTTATTCTTTGAGCTATTTCGATGAAATTGACACGGGTTATAGCTGAGGCAGAATTATAAACAAAAAAAATATTTTCAGCACAGGGTGCTTCCATAAAATGTCACTTTTTCATTTTATGAGCGATTTCGATGAAATTTAAACAGAATATAGCTGAGGCAAAAATATATAAATATTTGAAAGATACAAAAATTGATGAATATACATTACTATACATATACATTTTCGTGTGTATACTTTGAGTAGGTACATATTGTTCCAAAATCATTTGAACGAGTTGATGGTCAAATGATAATGAGTGGTAATGGGATATTTCTTTTCTAAATTATTTGGGAAGTTTTGCTGCAGGTATTTTTTTGTTTTGGTTTGAATTGAGTGCAAAAAAGGGTTGCACGAGTTTTTGGATGTTGGAAAATGAGAAAAAAAATTGCGGAACTTAATCAAATAAGGAGAAAAGTAAAAATATTTTGTGGGTGGTTAAGTATTGGATTGATGCAGAAATGATAGCAATATTATCATAAAGTTAGGCGTTCATGAACGAAATGAACGCCACTGACATACTGCTTTTTAACATGCAAAAGCTGTTAAAATGTGCCTTTTAACCGATTTAAATCAATTTTATTAATTTAATTATGTTCTTTTTGCGAATATCGATATTATTTACAAGAATTCTTCTTCTGTACGCAGACTTTTGTGGATCACTGTACATTATATCGGGTTTTTCAATAAGAGCGCTACAAAAGTTTTTTTTTTTTAAATAAAACAAAAACGGTTTTGGATATCAATGAAATTCTTTATTCCTGTTAAAGTACGTTTGATGCCATTATGTATGGAACTCGATTTCTTTTGCCACCACGGGCACGCTTACAGACGTCCAGACGCTGAACCCAATTTTCGACAGTTTTCAAGCATAAATCGGCCGATACTGCTGCAATTTTAAGTTCGATATTCCTAAGAAGTTCATCAATCGTCGCTGGCTTGTTGGCATAGACCATAGACTTGACGTAGCCCCACAGGCAAAAGTCTAACTGCATCAAATCGCACCACCGAGGAGGCCAAGCGACTGGACCATTTCGTGAGATAACACATTCTCCAAACTTGGTTTCCAATAAATTGATTGTGACATTCGCTGTGTGGCTTGTGGCACCGTCCTGTTGGAACCACATGTCCTCCAAGTCCATATCATCCAATTGGGGCCAAAAATATCCGGTTATCATTGAACGGTAGCGATTCCCATTCACAGTAACGTGCCAGTCTTGATCATCACGGAAGAAGTACGGCCCAATGACGCCGCCGGCCCATAAACCATACCAAACCGTAATTTTTTCGGGATGCAATGATGACTCATGGAGTTTGTGTGTATTTCTGCCTGACCACTACCGCATATTTTGTTTATTGATGAAGCCATTCAGCCAGAAATGAGCCTTATCGCTGAAGATGATTTTTCGATGAAAATCCGAATCCTTTTCAAGTTGTTGCTCAGCCCAATTCACGAATATACGACGCTTCTGGTGGTCAAGCGGCTTCAGTTCTTGCGTCAATTTAATCTTGTAAGGATGTAGGCCAAGATCTTTTCGCAAACTTCGCCACAACGACGTCACAGAGATGTCCAACGCTTGAGAACGACGTTTGAGAGACACATTTGGGCTCTCTGCAACTGAAGCCTCGGCGGCAGCAATATTCTCGACTCTACGGGCACTTCTTTGTCTCACTGGCACGGGAACATTTTGTACTGTGCCTGTGGATTCAAATTTTTCCACTAGACGCTCAATTGTTGATCTGCTAGGTCGATTATGACGACCAGAAATTGGACGTAGCGCTCTTAACGTTGAGGCCACTGACTCCGAATTTCGGTAGTAAATTTTAATAATTTCGACTCGTTGTTGGCTCGTTAATCTTTCCATCAATGACAAACCTTACCTTAAATATGGCGTCGTTTGCTGTCCCCGTTGCTCTACTTTTGTAGCGTCCCTGTTGAAAAACCCTTTATTTCTAGAAAATTTGAAAAATAAGATTGCATGACAAGTCCAATTAAAAAAATTAGGTCCTGCTTGCATCCGTTTTACCTGCACATAGAAATTTAACAAGCCTTGTGTACACATATCACTTATTCGGAGGTCTATGACCTATTAAAAAAATGAAAATTTAAAATACTTCAGTTCATAAGTATTTGTTTTTATTTTTTCAGAGCAAACTCCAATCAGAGTCACCGTATTGATTTGAATGCGAAAATTTAAATTATGCACTTACACTTTATATTGTAAAAAAGGTTTGTTTATTATTTATTTAGAAAAATTAAATAGGAGTGTACATATAATTTAAATTTTCTAATACATAGATACAGTGACTCTGATTAGCGGTTGCTATGATTTAGGTAATATAAATGTGAAATATTTGAAATGGAAACATTTGTTTTTTTTAGTAGGTTATAGAGTATAGACCTCCAAGCAAGTTGGAATCCACCCCCCCCCCCCCCCCCCCCGCCCCCACTCATAAAATTTTTTGTCTTAATTTTCGTTTATAATTCTGCCTCAGCTATAACCTGTGTCAATTTCATCGAAATAGCTCAAAGAATAAGAAAGTGACATTTTTTGGAGACACCCTGTGCTGAAAATATTTTTTTTGTTCATAACTCTGCCTCAGCTATAACCCGTGTCAATTTAATCGAAATCGCTCAAAGAATAAGAAAGTGACATTTTTTGGAGACACCCTGTGCTGAAAATATTTTTTTTGTTCATAATTCTGCCTCAGCTATAACCCGTGTCAATTTCATCGAAATCGCTCAAAGAATAAGAAAGTGACATTTTTTGGAGACACCCTGTGCTGAAAATATTTTGTTTGTTCATAATTCTGCCTCAGCTATAACACGTGTCAATTTCATCGAAATAGCTCAAAGAATAAGAAAGTGAAATTTTTTGGAGGCACCCTGTGCTGAAAATATTTTGTTCGTTCATAATTCTGCCTCAGCTATAACCTGTGTCAATTTCATCGAAATAGCTCAAAGAATAAGAAAGTGACATTTTTTGGAGGCACCCTGTGCTGAAAATATTTTCTTCGTTCATAATTCTGCCTCAGCTATAACCTGTGTCAATTTCATCGAAATAGCTCAAAGAAAAAGAAAGTGACATTGTTTGGAGGCACCCTGTGCTGAAAATATTTTTTTTGTTCATAATTCTGCCTCAGCTATAACCTGTGTCAATTTCATTGAAATGGCTCAAAGAAAGACGAGGATACCATTTTTTTAAATCCAACGCCCTATTTTTATATTCGCAACTCCACACCCGTTCAGCCTTGCTATATTCCTCTTTTTAAAACCCATCGCCTAGCGCACACATACTACGGTCAACTGTTGCGAATGCAAAAACCAAGCGATAATATAGCATCCGCCTTTTTCGTAGTTGTGTCGCGAGTAGTTTTGGTCGTTAGAAGTTCTGTACTGCACAGTTGTGTTCATTATTAGTTTTGTACTGCGCAGTTTTGTACTGGGAAGTTTAGTCTTTCGTGGTTTTGGCATTGAATAAATACAAATAGAAGGGGACACCGTACATTGCTCAAACGACAATGCGACACTTACAAAAAGGTGGCAGCATTGAGTTTATACACATAGAGGAACCACGAAACTTGCGTTAATCGCGCAATAGGTGTCGCCGCATACACCAAATCGAGATTTTAAAATTTTGTGGAACAAGATCCACAGAACTTCGAACGAAAAAAGGCAACCAAACCAAATATGTGCCTCAAGGGAATTAAGACAAAGAGGAAGAGGTACGAAGGGCGTCTGCTTTATTTTGTAGCTTGTGCACGATATACAGACTAAGCACATACATACACAATATCCCTTTTCAGTTTTTATGCATTGAGCAGCTTATGCATGTCCGTATAGAAATGTGTAGATGTGTCTATCTATAGGTAGGTATATTATAATTTCACTTTAGAGCACATTTTGTGCACAATTTGTGTGTTCGTTGAACGATCGGTGAAGGTCGAGTCAATGAGTAGGTAGTTTAACAAATATTTTAGGTAGATAGATACCTACCTATATGAATGGAAAAAAAGTAAAGCAGTTAAATTGTGTACCTATGTAATTAATAGAAACAGTTCAAATCTTGGTTTTATATTTTGTAGGTAGTTGGTTTTCGTTTTATTTTTTATGTTTTTATGTTTTATTCTATTAATTTTGAATCGGGTACTTTTCAGTAAAGGAAATAGGTACTAACATTTGTTACTAGGTTGACAACATTAGCTATAATTATTGTATCTACCTACATATTCATTGAAATCCTAGTTTCTACAGCCTAAATATTTAGATATAGAAAATTGTTTTTAATTTGTTATGGATTATGATGCATGCCTTGCCTAGGTATGAATTTGAAAAAAATACGTGGTTAGATGTTTCTTAATTCTAATGATTATTGAGTGAAATTATTTCTCAATTGTAGAAAAGAAGAAGGAATGTAGGTTTTTTTGAATTACAATACATATAGGTACTTATAGCCATAGATATTTTTAGAGAAGTGAGTTTTTAAGTGAGTAGTTTACCATCGGAGTATTACAAAGTTTTCTTAAATAAGCAGATATAAACCTAGGTAGGTTGGTTTTAAATTTTAAAACTGTGAGGTTCATTTATGTTTTGTTAAATTCAAAGGACGAGTTTGTAGGTAGTTTAACAAATATTTTGGCACCTACATTACATATCGTCAGCTAAATGCGTTAAGCTCCTCAAGCTGGACGAAATTGAGACTTTGATTCCAATTTCTTAAGAAATACATTATGCTTTAATCATTTATGTCGAATGAAACGTTGTTGGCCTAGAATCTTCAAGAGAAAATGAGTTTTATATGGAGCCTAATGCTCTCCAGCAAATTTTTTAAAACAGTTTTACGCATTTAGCGAATGTAATAAAACATTTATGAAACTACAGTTTTACGTTTTATTTGACTTCACTCTCACTATAGTTGCATCACTTGGTGGATGAAAGTTAAAAGAACAAAAGTTATGAAAAAAAGGTATACCTTGCGTCAAATACGGAGCCGAACGCAGTTATCTAAAACACTATAGGTACCTATATGCACGACTTGATCACACGAACTTGCTCTTGAGTTTAACCACTGTTTGTAATAACACATTAAAGATGCATGATGTACCTATTTAAATAAAAAAATTAAGAGTCAAAAGTACCTACTTAAAAATGGATTTTTTGTTTGATTTTTGTTTTGTTTATAAAACAGTACTTTTCCAAGTTTTCCAAATAAATGTAGGTAATATTGTTCAAACTATTGAGAAGCACCAGATTACAAAATTATAACAAAATCGGTCAAGCCATCAAAAAGATATAGGTACTCGAATAACCCAAAGTACGGCCATTTAAAAAAAAAACCTGGAATACCTAATTCCGTTATGAGAAAACCAGAAACGCAGTTTTCTTAAAATTGACCTGTTTATTACAGGTACTAAGTTCAATCAAAATCTTTAGAGCCTATGAGATAACAATGTTACTGGATTACTAATTTTTTTGCTCATAGATTTTTTTTCTGTACAATATAGGTAGGTATTTTCTATGCAATATTTACTTAGTTTCTGTTTGCAAAATTAAAAAAAAAAGTCATTTCAGTTATTCACGAGATAGGCCTATATAAGTACATTGTTGACACCTGCCTTTATAATTGCCCAAAAGATATGCGAATTTTTCACCAAAAACCAGAAAGCCGAACTTATTTTGTCTAATTATTTTGTTGATTTAGCTACCTATGAAGGTATATTAATTTGAGATAAAACATTCAAGGCTTTTCTCAAATATTTAATAATTTATGTTACTTCCGAGAAAACATCAATAGGCGTGTTTTTTTTCATAATCTATATACCTAGTTAACAGTTAAAAAAAAATAATTTATAAAAAACAACATTAACCAAGTCCGTAATAAACTTCTTGATTTTGCTATCTATCGAGGCTTATGTCCTAAGCCTGTATAAAATATGGATATTTATAAAGGTTTATGTATTCAACATGAATACATATTCTATCCAGTGTAATGAAATGTAAAGAAAATAAGACCTAATAAACATCCAGGCTAACGATGAGCTGTATAGTTCAGTTGCTATGGTGTTTTATTAGTTATTTTGCTTCAAATTCAATAGAATATACATTCAATATTCTTAGTATTGTTATATTATTGAACAATTTTTTAAGACTATATAGATTAAGAAACACGCCTAATGTTGTTTTAAAATCTGAATACACATGAACTAACTAGGTAGGTATACCTACAATATTCATATAAAAAAGAAGATATTAAAAGCTTCAAATGACGGTAAACTAACCAGAAGCAAATCTTTAAATCAGCCTTATTTTGAAATTCACTTTCATGCGAAAGTAAGTCGAATTCGAATAGTTTGTATTTTGAGTTTCGAACGAATCGAAAGTTCACTTTATCAAACGAAAGTTCATTTTTTGTTGAAAACTAAGCAAATTTTGACTTTCGAATCATTCGAAACAAATGTCATTTATTTGACGCTAAAAATTTTCTGGCGAATAGATTAAAAAAACATGTGAGCTCAAATATTTTTGTTGAAAAATAAAGAAAATAAAATACTTTTATGAATTATTTGTTGACATTTTAATTAAAGGTCGCATTTCAATTGGACTTAACGGGAGCAGAAAGAAGTTCTCATCAAATTGATGGAAGAACATCCGGAGATAGCCATAAGGGATTTTCAATCTTGAATGGATTTGATGCATCCATTATCCCTCTCCTCCATATCTGCTCTTCGCCGCCGTCTTCACTTCTTATAAATAAAATAATTGCCATCTGTTTTTCTTGAAAATTAAACAATCAACTCTTGCTCATGAACTAGCAAATAACAATGAGGTACAAGCATTTACAAATAACAAAAAAATACCGGCGAGGGATTTTACTTTTTTTGTTTTGTTGAAAATTGAAAAGTGTGACCAGGTGTGTATAAAGTAAAGAGAGACTTTGAAGTTACATGTTTTTTTTGTTAGTCAATTTTAAACACAATTAAATTGACATGAAAGCTAAAAAAAAATCTAGTATTTAACTATTCAAAAGTTTTAAATTTATTTTGTTACTTTTTCATGTCAATAAACTTACCATACTATTTTCTAAATGCTCCCAAATTTTAAAATTCCAGTTTTTATTGATGTTTTATAAATAGTAAACTTTACCGGGCCTTCAACATTACTTATCTTTACTTTATTTTTCTTAAATGAGAACGCATTATTTTGACCATCATTTTTATAAAAACAAAAATTCTTCGAAAAAAACAGCTTGGTCACACTAAATTAAATAGAAATGTCAGTAAATGTCAAAGCGGTGATGTTCATTTTAGGAATTCATTCGATAATGAATATTATTCGTTCGATTCTCAAAATATGCAAAGTTCATTCGAATGAATAGATCTATTCTATCGAAATAGCTATTCATTCGAATCTCAAAATAAGGCTGAATAAATTCAAGAAAAAAACACCCCACAAAAAAGTTGTTAGGCCATCAAAAAAATATTTGTGAATATGTATAGAGGAACAAAAAAACCAATTAGTGAGAGGCACGGGGAACTCACTTTAAAAAAGCACCCTAAGAGTGAGAGGCACGGGGAACTCACTTTAAAAAAGCACCCCAAGAGTGAGAGGCACGGGGAACTCACTTTAAAAAAGCACCCCAAGAGTGAGAGGCACGGGGAACTCACTTTAAAAAAGCACCCCAAGAGTGAGAGGCACGGGGAACTCACTAAAAAATAGCACCCCGAAAATGGTGGGTGAAAACGCATTATCACCTCCCCGTGGTACCTGCCGGATGACAATGTTATTGTTAACTAACGATAAGCGTTATAATAGACTCGGGGTAGGGCTATATATAAAATCAAAATATGTAGAAAAACTCTAGAAAGAGAGACACAATAAACCGCACACAAAGAAAGTACTATGGCTATTCATGCAACGTCTGTCGTAAGATTACAAACTATGTACAATGATAAGTTTACAAAAAAGTTTGCGTGAAAGTTATGTTATTGAATAAGCTGTTCCTTAAAAGTCAAAAATTGTTTTCGTGCACAAAAATTATTACGTTTTCTATAAACTATAATTTAAAAAAGTTAATTCAAAGATGCCGAAAATAAGTAAAAAAGAAATTTATTTAATTATATGAACAAATTTTCTTCAGTGATTTACTAATTTTAGAACTTTTCGGAAAAAATGATGGTTTGTGCATTCCAAATGTCACAATGAGAATTGCTTGGGTTTAAAAAAAAAAATGGTTAATTTTCCGTACCAAAATCCTGAGAAATTTTAACCAAATTGTGCAAATCATTACTCATACATTATTTGACAGTTCACTCACCAATTCGTAAACCTAATTTAATGGTAAACTTATCTATTGTTTTACATATACACAATTACATGAATACCTTTGATTAAATTGATTAATGTAATCATCAAAAAAGCAACAAACAAAAAAACAGAGTGCGGTGGTAGAATGAAAATATGTGCCTTATTTTGTTTATCGTTGTTATTTTTATAATAAGAATATAAAAATAACCATAGCTATACACCTAGATGGATGATCTACATCATTTACATAGGTAGGTGTATAGCTACATTTAAAAACTAAAATATTATCTTATGACAAAATTTCATCCAAATAGTTGTAGCCGTTTCCGATAAAAAAATGTTATTAATGCATCCAACACCAATCTACATAAAATTGATGGCAGGTTAAACAATATTTCAATACAAAATTTCAACCAAAATTATTAAAACAGTTGGAACACTAATCAAAATATATATCAAGGTTAAATTAAGGGTAAGCTATTCAAAATAACCGAAATAGGTAGGTACCTACCTCATATAAAATGATACCGTATATCAATTTCTTTATTTAATTTTTCAAACAAGATCTTTGAGTGAACATTTCTTGAAAAAATCATTTTCAAACTCAAAATTATGGAAAAAAGTGAAAAAATGATAGGTATAAAGTTTTATTTATAAAGTTTGTAGTACCTACATAATTAAGTTCTTTCCCTTATCTACCAACCTATTTAATGTTTACATCAACTTACAGCTAGTCGAATTTCAAAAACCAATTCGATTTATGTAGGTACCTACCTACATAGGTAAATTATTTTTTGAAAAAAAATGAAAGTTGAAAACATTCTTTATTTGTTCGAAAACTTGTCCTCCCATACGGCTCTTTTCTTGTCTATTCCCAATATAGGTACCTACATAAAATAGTATTTTCAATTACCTAGCCCTTAACAGCGGCTAGGTACCTACCTAGGGACATAAAAAAAACCAAAAAACAAACATTTTTTTTCTCCATTTCAAACCTATTTAATGCCATCCAAATATGAAAACCAGAAAAAACAATACGACCATCCAAATAGATACACTACACATCCCTACATACATACATAAATATATATGTACATTCCATATGTATAAATACAAGAAACAATTGCACGTTTAAAGTAAAAAATTAAAAAAAAAAACCACAATTGTACGACCTTTAATTTTTTGCGCCCCTAAAGTAAACAAAGTGATCCTTTTTGTCTACATTATCATCACGACGCGACGCTTGATAACAATAATTACAAAAACAAACTTAAAAAACTGAAGTGACGTAACCTTGTTATCCTTCATTCATTTGTGCTTCTTAACAACTTACCCCGCGTGATACAAACAAAAACACACATTCGTTTATCCAAAAAAAAAATTAATGTGTAGTCTACCGAATATTCACTGCGCTGGCTGCTCAGTGTGCCTGTGCATACATACTCATGCGTTTTGTATGTTTGTAGGTAGGTATGTGGAACAAAATTCACACAATCCACTAGATTCCACAATTTCTACAAAAATGGTTTTAGCTTCAGGTAAGCTATAAGCCGCCATCTAGGCGAGCATTTAACGCAAGATTCTCGTTCGGTCGAAGTGGTTCCTCTATGTGTATAAACTCAATGGTGGCAGCTATAATAACTTTAATACCCTTTTCATGATATTATTGGTTTTCGTTTCTGCTAATTCATATATCCCATTGCTCAAAAGGGGTTACAAAAATCCTTTTGGGATTTTTTTTTGAAAGCGAACTGTAGGAATATTTATGAATGAAGAGAAATAATTATGGATGTAGATACATTTGTATAGCTATGTGTTGCGATGGTTTTAATTTTTTTGGTTGATGAAAGCGCAGGTATGTATACATGCAATCGTTTAATAGTTCAATGGGTGTCTGTCTCACCATGAAAAAACAGTTTTAAGTTTTTTTTAATACATTTTTGAGAACAAAAAATTATTACATAAATGCATACATTTTTTGCATTTGTGTTCATCATAGAGGGCTTTGACTTTTTTCTTGTAAGTTATGTGTCCTTTTTTTGTATTTTGTTGAGTGCGTGGTCCGTTTACGAGTGGGAATTACTTGCTGCGTGTTTTAAGTGCTTATTTGGTTCTTTTTTTAAAGGTAAAAAATTGTATTGCACTTAATTCATTGAATTAGGTAAAGAGCAAAAATGGTGTACTGTGATTATAAGGATTGCTCAAATAAATATAGTTCAGGTGTTCCGCGGTTTAAATAACCAAAAAACGAAGCTGTAGCCAAAATTTGGCTAGTGAACTCGGGAAATAGTTTTAGCGAAAAGCTAATTACCAATGAACCTCTTTTCATTTGTGCTGATCATTTTAACAGAAGTGAAATATGTTTAAACAGTGTTATGACGCGAGTAAATATGGGCGCAGTTCCTTATAATTACAAAAATAAAAATTTAACGGAAGTCGAACACAATAAGAAAGTGTATGTGAGGAATATACCGTAAGTTAAATTAAATCTTATCATAATATTTTCATGACTTAAAGTGGATGTCATTTAAAACAAAAAAGTTACCTCGTGTTATTTATTGTCCTACGAATTTTTTTCTTTTTAAATTGTCTTGATAGTTTTCAAAAAATCTAGGATAAGTCGTTTTCGAAATATTAAATTTAATTTTGCTATTCAAAAAATATTTGTTGGTGTACCTTCCTACAATATATTGGCTGTTTTTTACATGGTTATTAATAGTCCAGTCAACGAAGATCTTAAATCATAAAATAAATGCAAAAAATCGTGTAGTCTGGGTTATTATTTTAAAGGGTAGGGGTGACCCCCCAGGTACAACATACCAAAAGTCCCCAGCTCAGGCCCGCGAGCTTTAGCCAGGAAGGGGGGGTAAAGGTCCCCTTTTCTAGTATTTCGCCAGTATTTTGAAAACCAAGGGTTTTAGCGGAAAAGTATACACTACAAAATGAAAGTATATTAAATTTTCTACAAAAAAAAGCCGTAGTCATATTTTCGCTTGGAGCAGTAGTAAGGGAGATGCGGGGGTTATAAATGTCAATAAATCTGAAAAATCATGATATTGCGTTACAAATTTAATCTTTATTGATCAATCAACCCAAAAATATTAAAAAAAGTAAATGCATGTTCATTCATGATAATTCCACTAACTTGATGAGATAGATGGTATGTAGTAAAAGAAGGTGGTGGTTGTTAAAATATCGGTATTTAATTAATTTGATACAGTGTTTGTTGTCATTTGAAAAACACTGTATTTTCAAAGGTAAGAACCTTACAGCTTATTTCCAAGTTATTGACCAATACTATGTGAAATGATTTTGGGGGTTGTTCTAAGAAAAAAATCACTTAGAGGAGGGGGGCCTATTTGCCCCCGTTTATAAGGCAGAGATCATTTTCTAAAACATTGGTTTAAACTGCATATGCAATCATTTAGAAACAACGGCAACAATTACAATACTATACTATAGCTTTTTGAAAATCCAAAAACCTATTCTATTATTTAAGTGTTGAATTAAGTTATCTCAGTCAACAGTTTAAAAAAAAAATGATTTTGAATTAAAAATTTTGAAAAAAAAAAAAAAATTTGTATTTGTATTGATTTTTTTCAATTTTTTTTGTGATAAGGTACTAAATTTTTATTTGATTTTTGATGCTGTCATTAATCTTAAGTCGAACGCTGAAAACCACAGAGTTGTAGGCCTTTTAGTTTTTGAGAAAAATTAAGATTATAAAAACTACTACTTTCTTAAAAAAATTCATTCTTTTCAGTAAGTTCTATAGTAAATTCAAACCGTCAATTTTCTATAGAAAGAAAAATAAAAGCAAAAAATCATGTAGTCTGGGTTATTGTTTAAAACGGTAGGGGTAATCCTCAGGTACAACATACTAAAAGTCCCCAGCCCAGGCCCGCGAGCTTTAGTCAAGAGGGGGGGTAAAAGGTCCCTTTTTGTAGTATTTCGCGAATATTTTTGAAACCAAGCGTATTAGCGGAAAAATCTATGCTACAAAATGAAAGTAAATTAAATTTTCTACCGAAAAAGTTATATTCATATTTTCGCTAAAAGCGATATTAAGGGAGATGCAAGGTGAAGAAGTGTCAAAAAATATAAAAATCGGCAATTACCTTACAAATTTACTTTTTTTAATTTTTAATATACTTTTATTTTGTAGTGTATACTTTTCCGCTAATACCCTTGGTTTTCAAAATATTGGCGAAATACTAGAAAAGGGGACCTTTACCCCCCTTCCTGGCTAAAGCTCGCAGGCCTGGGCTGGGGACTTTTGGTATATTGTACCTCGGGGTCACCCCTACCCTTTAAAATAATAACCCAGACTACACGATTTTTTGCATTTATTTTTCCTTCGTTGACTGGACTATAAATCTTGAGCATTTGAGCGACTTGACCTAAAAGAATCATTTTTTAAATTTAAATAATTTTGAATGTGTGTTTTTTAAAACCCAAACAGTTCTGCCTACAAAAAAAGGAAAATTACACCGGTTGAAGATATTAAGGAAAACGGTTCGACAGTGGATATAGATGATGAATTTCTTCATTTGAATAAAAGACCTCCTCATAAATTTTATATGAATAATGTTAAAAATTCACAAACCACTTTGAATAATGTTTGTCAACCGCAATATTGGTCACCAACACCGCCGTCAACAGTTCTAATAGATATTGACAAACTTCTTAAGTCACCAAAGTCAAGCAAGCTCAAACCAATGGGTGTATTAAAAGATACTTGCAATAATATCTTAAATGAGGTCTTAGAAGCAAAAACAAAAAGCGTACAAACTTTCGTGAAAAGCCAAATTATTCACAAAGAAAGAACAAAATGGAACGCAGAAGAAAAAGATCTTTACTTGAAATTCCATTACAAATCTCCGTCGTTCTATAAGTTTTTGAAAAATGAAGGATTTTTATTGCCATCCCAAAAAACCTTAACTCGATGGTATAACATGCTGCCGTTTGGAACTGGCATTTCAAAAAGCATCCTTTGCATGCTTAAAGAAAAACTTAAAGATCTACCAATTAGCCATAGAAAGTGTGTGCTCGTCTTTGATGAGATGAGCACCAAAGTTGAATTAGAATACAATTCCAAAGAAGACGTTATTTACGGGTTTGAGGATTTGGGTGAGTTAGGGAGAAACAAGAGAATGGCTAATCACTGTCTTCTTCTAATGCTCCGAGGCCTTAATCAATCCTGGAAACAGGTACATACATAAACATTAAACATACATATTGTATATATCATAGTAACATACATTATATTGAGTAATTATATAATACAAAATATCGAGCATTGAAATAAATCAGGACAAATGTCAGCATTTAATATTATTAACAATTTATACTGAATGCTGAAATTATAATAAATATATGTAGATAAAATGGCGGTTGAGGTTCAATTTAACAATTGCCCATAATCATAGATAGTTGATAAGAACTTTTTATGTCGGTGCTGAAGTATTTAAGTGGCATTTAGATTATGGATATAGACAATTTAAACTGATATGCATAGATACAAAAATAAATAAAATTGAATTCCCACGTATGTTATGGAGTCTTCCATAAAAATCATTAGTGGTCGATATTAGGGTCACTTTTTGAAATGTGTTCATTTTTATTTATTTAATGTATGTAGGTAGTGAAATCATTTGTTTTTAACTTTTCTGTTTGTTTTTGATGTGTAAACATCTATGCTGGCGGTAGAGTGAAAAAAAAGTGAACGTTCGTGTGCAACGTTACGTCGTGCAACGTTACGTTACGATCTGCATACTAGGATGGGTGCGTTCAGTGAAAAAAATCTTAAGATCCCCTTCAAGCAAAACCAAGTCCGTTTTGGATCCGCGCACGTTGATGTTTACACATATTAACCGTGAGTCCCGGCACTATGGTTATGGTTTTCCATAATCGTTGCACTTCCTATAAATGCACATCAAATCTGGTTGAAATTTCGATGAATTAAAGAATTTTTTAGCTTAGCAAGGAAACTGTAAACTAGGCTTTTAATTCAGAGCTGCCAAATGATATTCTATATTTGTAATAAAGAAGCTGTGTCTAACCCGCGTGTTACTTTTATAGACTCGAGTTTAGTTAGAATATGAACATGAATATGAACCAATGTATGCATTTTTAGTTTATTCAATAGTTATTGAACAATTATCACTATCATTATGCTTATTTTTATTGATTCATCATACATATTTTGCAAAATCTACAAGCATAAACATACTGTGATAATTTTCTCTCAAAGATAATTGGCTACTACAACGGAAATGTGCTTGGGAACCAGCTGGCTGAAATCCTACAATCCACAATTAAATTATTGATATCCGAAGATATAAACATCATGTGTATTTCGTGTGACCAAGGTGCTCCAAACAGAATGGCCTATAAGAAACTGGGTGTTACAGAGGTTGCCCCTTATGTCATAATATTGGAGCGGAAAATTTTTTGTGTTTATGATATTGTTCATCTCTTTAAAAGTGTCAGAAATAATCTTCTGATATCGGATATAATCGTTGATGGAGAAGTTGTGTCCTGGTCCATTTTAAAAAAATTGTTTTTTGCCGAAAACACATTAATAAGATCTATGCACAAACTTACAGAAGCTCACATTCAACCAGACAGCTTTCAAAAAATGAGTGCTAAGTTAGCAACCCAGGTTTTTAGTCATCACATCTCGTCAGCAATCTTCGCAGCTTCGTCAACGGACATTTTTGATGAAAATGAAAAAGCTATTGCGTTAAGTACTGGCACTTTTTTTTATCGGTTGAACAAGTTATTCGACAATTTGAACAGCAAAAACAAGTTTTCGCAAAACCCAGATAAATGTGCAATATCTGATGGCCATACAGATGTACTTACAAACATGAAAAATGCCATTAACTGGATTGAAAAGTGGAAACGCGAAAAAAGTGGAGCTGTGGTTTGTTTCAAAGGCTTATGCCAAACATTAAATGGAGTGATAAAACTTTGGGACCACATTAAAAGCGAAGATCAATTGTTTTTAATAACATCACATTTGAACACAGATTGTTTAGAAAATACTATTTCAGTTGTTCGAAATAATAGGGGTTCCTATGAAAAGAACCCCTCTTCGTTTAGACTGTATAAAAACCTAAAGCAAATGAGTTTTTATAATATCATGGTCGCAGATTCAACAGGCTATGAATCAAACGACTCTGCTATAATTTTGAATATGGCGGATGTAGAAAGTACGTTGTATACTCAAATCTAAGTTTTATTTATTTATTTTTTATTATCGTTAAACATAAAGGATTCATAAACCCAGACGGAGAGAAAGATACAAGTTTGAATAAGGAAAAAGATGATTTTCTTCCATTGAGTTTAATTCCATTATCTGCAGGTGAGTTTGCATTTGCATTAAATGACACGATATAGAAAAATAATTTTAATGTTAAATTAACATGGGAAATAAGATGTTCTTTTCAGTTATGAAATCGAAAATCGATTTTTTTTATAAAAATTCGGAAGTTAACATTTCAAATCAGATTTTAGGCAACTTACCCCATTTAAATATTTTTTTTAAGTCTCAAATATCTTATTTACCATATTTATTCAAACATCTTATTTACTATCCTCAAATCCTTGGTCAAATCCTTCTGTATTAATGTTAAGAATCAAAAGAAGTATAAATAACACAAAGATTAACAAGTTTTAAGAATTGTTTGGTTTAAAAACCATTGATTGAATACGAATAATCTTATGAATAAAAAAATTTGCCATGACAGTAGGTAGAGTGCATGTTGTATGTTAAATCCAAAAATGAATTTCTTCAGTTAATGCTTTTGAAGGTTTTTGAATCTTTAAATAAACTTTAAAGAAATGGAATAATTTATTTGAATTGTTGTAAAATAAATAGTACCTATACCAGTACCATTAATAATGAATTCCAGTGTTTCTGAAAACACTTTTAAAATTTATATTGCCTAACTTAAATTAAATAGATCATTTTGTTTTATCTGTTATTGACTTTATTAAGGGGACGTTGAAAATAATTGGGACGAAGTAAACGAAAATGACGAAGAGGAAAACTTATGTGAGCTTGATGATTCTGAAAACGAAGAGTCAGATCCACAAGAGTCAACTCCCAACATTAATGAAATGTCAACAACATATTTTGCAGGATATATCGCAAAATCTATGTTAAAAAAAACTGACTGTGAATTATGCAAACTTTTCATGATCAAAAGCAAAAATCTAAATGATTATGAAAGAAGTGAAAATTTAATAAAATTTCGTCAATTCGAAAACACCGTTAATGGAGGCTTGACGATTCCCTCAATAGAATTCGTAAAACTTATTAAATCTATTGTGCAATGTTTTGAAGAAAACTTTGATCAGTTATGTTTTCAAAAAAAAATTTTACAATCCTTCAATAATATTTTCAATATCGAAGAAAATTACCCCTGTCCATCCATTGAACACACACAAAATTTACTTAACCATACCTTTCTTGTTTTAATAAGAACAAAAAATAAAATTATAAATGCTAGGGCTAAGTGTTCAAAAAAAAAATTAAAAAAACTTGATATACTAAGGCACATTTAAAAATGTTTTCAATCCCAATCTCTTCTTTTAATTAAAAAACCAACTAAATGTTCGCTTTAAGTACCTACTTATTTTTAACTTTGTTTATTTAAAAGTGACGATTTCATTTTGTTTTATTTGAAATATTATCCGTTGCTTGATTACCTACATACACTATATGTATTTACATACATGTTCGTATTAGGGTGCTTCCAAAGAATTCTTTTCTCGTAATTCAACCTCGATAGGATTTAATTATGAATCTGAGATTGATACTAAATGATCAAGACAAAAAACCATAAATTAAGCATCATTAAAATGTCACTACCAGCGGTTTTTCATATATGTATTTGCTTCATAATTAAGCGCGATCTAAGTTAAATTTAAACAGAAGCGATTTTTTTAATCACTCTAAATCTAATACATACCTACTGTTTTTATAAAATGTACAAATGTTATAATGTAACCATGTAAAAAAATGGTACCTATGCCTGCACCTATGATTTTTTTTTTAATTAACTGAAGTCAAATAGGTTGCTATACCTACCTACAAAGTAAAAATAAGTTTCTTTCTTAATTTATTGTTCCTATATTTTTTTGTACTAATGTTATTGAAAAAAAAAACTAAATAAAAACCTTATTACATAAATCAGACTTTGAATTCTTTTAATTTAGAAGGTACCTAACGACCAAGATTTATACAATTGTTAGCACTATTACTCACGAAAATCTATTTTGGCTTTTGGATTCTTTCTTACGATGTATGTAGGTTTCGTTAGTTTAAAAGGTTTCTTAAGTTTATTTAAATTATAAATACATACCTACCTATCTTAGAAATCACATATATTTTTAATAAACTTTGAAAAAAGATGAAATTACCTAAATGAGACTTAGATTTGCAAATCAATATATCTTATCAAACTAATAATAAAATTGAAGAAAAACACAAAACTCTCAAATCAATCATCATGTCGAATAACATGCACAAGCACTAACATCATTTTCGTTTTCATTTTATGAATGAGAACGAAATAAAAAAAAAATAGAACTTACCTACAAATACATTTTCTCAAGCGAACGTGATTTGGCCTTGAATGCCTTTTTTGTAAAAACTTCAAAAGACCAACCTAAACGGTTCTTTTTTTTTGTTGTTCATTCCAAATACAAAGAAAAAAATATTCCCCTTTTCTTCCTCGACCTCGACTATTATGTGAGTAAATTTCCCATAAGGACCAAATCTGTAAAATGAGTTTTGTATTTGATAGAGCGATACAATTATGAAATTGTTCGCCGCGGCGATACTAGCGCTTTGTCAAGAATATGTGTCGCCACCTAGAGTAGGTTTTCTCCGGTGTCCCTTCTATTTGTATTTATTCAATGGTTTTGGTCATAGATACACCATATAAAGATGACAATCTTTCGTACGTTTCACCCTCCAAAACCCATTTGTTTAGATTGTTGTTTTTGTAATTTCAACCCGTCATTGTATATATATTTCTATAGTACTATCATGATGAGGAACTACCAGGGCGCCACCGCAACTTCCCAAAGTGCAATTTCTCTTTGGAGACATTCTAGGTTCAGGAATATGCTAATAGAGAAGGATTGTCCGATAATAGTAAAACGAGAATACTGTATACTAAGTTTATGAGTGTTCGAGGGAGAGAAAAAAAAAACAACGATTTTGTATAGAACACAATGGATCTCTGCCACCAAATGTCAGAAGTGTCAGTGTGAAATTAAAAAAAAAAAAAAAAAAAACAATCTGACAGCACTCCCTGGTTGGAAAACAAAACCAAATGCAGAAGGCACGAATCCGAGCCAAAAAAGTCGTGTGTTTAATAATAGTGATTAATATGTAATAAAATTAGTTTTTTTTGTATCCAACTCTTGAAAAAATGTTCACTTAAATGTTTAAACACTAATTAATACGTAATTCGATCGCAAATTTAAGTTTTCAGTTCCAAATACAAAAAATAATCAAATGACCGGGTTTTTAACACTGCCAAGAGCATGTAAATATTTTCCAACCAGGGATTTTTTTGTTGTTGTTTTTAGATGTCAAATTAGAAAGAGAAAAGACAAAGACAAATCTTGGAAGACCTCTATAAAATGGCAATGACAACACAAAGATACTAGAATTGAGATTTCAAGGGGGACAAGATATTTTGTGCTTTGATATGTATAGGAGCTGTGGATTTGTTTTTTTTTTTGTTTACGTTGAAATTTGTGGGTAGGCAAGGCATGAATGAATATATTCCTGTAACTATTATTGTCACTACTTAATAAAGTTTTTAACCAGTGACAGTGAGGAATGTTTTTAACGTATTTTCGTTAATGTAAAATCTTGGAAGTGGTATTTTTTGGAGGTTTATTTTAAAAAAAATGTTTTTATATAATTTTCTTAGGAAAACAAATTTGGTAGGTAGGTACGCAAATTACAACTTTTTTGTATAGAATATAATAAAATGAATAAATAAACTAGAACTGGGTAGAGTAAGTCCTGGAGCCAGTTTGCTGGGCGTAGATGAGAAGTGGACACGCCTTAAGAATACTGTCATTAGTACTGCCAACTCCATCTTAGGCAGCAGTCGTAGAAATCGGAACGACTGGTTTGATGATGAATGCAAGCTAGCGACTGAACGTAAGAATGTTGCGTACCGAGCAATGCAACAATCTCATAGAACGCGGGCACGCGAAGACGAATATAAAGAGCTCAGAAGAATTGAAAAACGGCTTCACAGACAGAAAAAATCAGCCTGGGAGAAGAACATAATCTGTGAAATAGAGAAAAGCCGAGAGCGAGGTCCGCACCAGGCGCGGAAGTTCTACCAATCCGTCCGAAACATGACGCAGTACACACCACGCTGCACATACTGCAAGGACGGAGAGGGAAATCTGATCACCGATCCTCAAAGCATACTGGAGCGATGGGAAGTGTACTTCAATGAATTGCTAAATGGTCAGCTCACTGCAGAAGTGGAGGCTCCACTACTTCAAGAAGAGTACCCTATGTTGCCGCCACCAAGCATAGAAGAGGTTGAGAAGGCTATAGGCCGGCTAAAGAAAAACAAAGCCCCGGGAGCCGATGGTATACCAGCCGAACTATTTCAACACGGTGGGCCAGCTTTACGTCAAGCAATTCATGAGATTATAGTGCACGTGTGGGAGCATGAAGAAATTCCAGAAGACTGGCGAAAAGGTATCATTTGCCCCATACATAAGAAGGGAGATGTCACAACGTGCAGCAATTATAGAGGTATCACGTTGTTGAGTACCGCCTATAAGATACTCTCCTCTATCCTACAAGACCGGATAACCCCATACGCTAAAACCATCATCGGACAATATCAGTGCGGTTTCATTCCAGGCAAATCAACAACTGATCAGATCTTTACCCTTAGGCAGGCGATGGAAAAATGTCTAGAATTTAACATCCCAACATACCACCTGTTTATAGACTTTAAGGCCGCCTACGATAGCATAGCCAGGGTAGAACTTTACAAAGCCATGAGAGAATTCGGCATCCCAAATAAATTGACACGACTATGTAGGTTGACCATGACCAACGTAACAAGCCAAGTAAAAATAGCCGGATTGCTATCCAAACCAATCAACATCTTTAATGGACTCCGACAAGGGGATGGTTTGGCCTGCCTCCTCTTCAACCTGGCGTTGGAGAAAGCAATCCGTGACTCTGGCACGGCAACAAGAGGGACCATCGTCAACAGGTCCAGCCAGATACTGGCTTACGCAGACGACATCGACATCATCGGAAGAACTGAGCAAGCTGTACATGATTCCTTCATCCAGATCGAGCAGGCGGCACAAAATCTGGGGCTGCACATTAGTGAAGGTAAAACAAAGTACATGGTGGCGTCGAATGCGAGAGGAACAGTTGGTCAAACAATCAAGGTAGCGGAGCACGAATTTGAAGTGGTGCAATCCTTTAAATACCTTGGGTCAATAGTAGCAGCCGATAACAATATAGAAGAAGAAATACGCGGGCGGCTTCTCAAATCCAACAGAGCCTACTATAGTCTGTCAAAGCTCTTCAAATCCAGAAATCTCACCATAACTTCAAAACTGCTGCTGTACAGGACCATGGTCCTGCCAGTACTCACATATGGATCCGAGACTTGGGTGCTTAGCAAAAGGCACTCCGACCTCTTAGCCGCGTTCGAGAGAAAAGTCTTAAGGAGAATTGTTGGCCCCATATGTGAGGAAGGACGATTCCGGAGACGGTACAATCATGAATTGTACGCAATCTACCTTGAAGCAGATATCGTGACAAAAATTAAGCTCGGTAGACTCCGGTGGGCAGGGCACCTAGCTCGCATGAGCGAAGAGGAACCTGCTCGGAAAGTTCTTTGTGGTACATTCTATGGTAGACGACAGCGTGGTAGACCATGCTTGCGCTGGAGAGATGGCGTAGACCAGGACGCCCGGAGCCTTGGGGTGCGCAACTGGATGGCGGCGGCTCGAGACCGGGATGGGTGGAGAGACTTGTTGAAGGAGGCCAGGACCGGACCCCGGTTGTCGAGCCGACGATGATGATGATAATAAAATGACAATATAAAGATGATACAAGAACGGGAACATTGTATAAGAATTTATTGAGATTTCAACGGGAATTAAAAATTTTGAGCTTTTGTTATGTATAGGGAGTTATGAATTGATTTTTTTTTTTGTTAAAATTGACGATTTACAAATAGCGAAAATAAAAATATAGGTATATGAATATATAGGGTGTCCAGCGGGAATTTTTCAACTTCTAATTGCGACTAACAATTCCGCAAATCCTGCGCTTTGAATTATACCCCTCCTGCTTACCTCAACCCGCTAGTATTTCGATAATCGCGATTTAAAGTTGAAAAATTCTCGCTGAACACCCTATATATATGTAACTTGTTGTAGGTATTTAGTTAGAGTAAATTCTAAAAAAGCATACAAATCGTTCTTTAAATTGCCCAAACAACTCTAATGTTCGGTTTCACAAATATTTAACAGGCTTTTAAATTTTTAAATGACGTATTTTGTATGGAACAAACGTCATTTAAATATTTAAAAGCCTGTTAAACAGTTAAAAGGGCTTTATGAAATCGACCATAAGAAAGTAAAATACATAACTTGGTCGCCCGAACTTGTTCTTATGGGCGATCACACTGGTTGGAAATAATATTATTTTTTTTAAACAAAATTAGAAATAAATTGATTAAAATATACTTCTGAAACCTTTTTTGAACCCAAGGCTATGTATACCATTTAATATCTTTAGTTAATCGTAATTAATGAAAGAAAAAATATTAAAATTATAGAAGTGGTTTTAAAAATAATTAATTTTGTATGTATACATTTTCTAACCTTAACATTTTTGAGAAAATAATTTGGTACGTCAATTTCCTTTTTGAAATATATACCTATTGGGTTTTCAAAAATAGTTTCAAACTTTTTATTTTATTTTTCGTTTGAAAACTATTTAAAGTGTAGTAATTATTCTTTATACAAAATTGATTAAAACCAGTTGAATCGTTTCGAGAAATGCGAAACTAAAAAATATACTTTGCGAGGTACCATTAATAATCATTTTTTGGAATGGTTTATTGCTTACTAAAAGGCATCCTACTTATTTTTCTTTTAACCCCAAAAATTTTATTTGACTGGTACCGTTATTTGCAGTCTTAAAGTTTGAACAAAATTTGTAGCATTTTTTCAAAATTTTTAGTTTAAAGTGAATATTTTTCGAAAACTTTTCCTTTAAATAGCTTTAGGTACTTAAAAATGAAATAAAATAAGAGATTTCTGGCTTCACAAACCGTACTTTTTTAATATTTTTTTTCCTGTTTAGTCATTTTTTTCAGAAAATTGCCCCTCTTGGCTAAAGGGGGGAATAGACACCCCCTCCCAAACAATTTTTTTCTTGTCTCGACCCAACCTACACACTAGCTTTTTGTCACACCTTATGTGAATCACTTTGCATATAAATAGAATAAGTTTTGTAAATTTGTAATTTGAAATATTTAAAATGACCTTCTTTGAAAAAGTTTTGATTGAAATCGGTTTAGCCGTTTAAGAGAAATTCGGTACATTTTGTTTGAAAACTATTTTTTTAAAAAGGACATATTCATTTTAACTGCATTAAAAAAAAGAAGAAAAATGGATATGGAGCTGTTTATCTATAAGTATTTTAAACTATAAATTATAGAAAAATTTTAAAAAATTTCGAAATAATAAATTTGTACAAGATGTAATTGAAAAAAAAAAAATAAAAAAAAAGTAGTTTTCTTAGTTTGCAAAGTATATGTTCTTTTCGTTTCACCAAACAAACAAACTTTGCAAATTTGATTCAGAATTTTGAAAAGCTTTTCAGTAATATGCAAAGAGAAATTTTTATTTGCAAATAAGCGTTTGTTTTGAAAAGTTGAAACAATAATACACAAATGAACCGTTTTGAAGAATTTTCGGAAAATGAAGAAGTAAATAGAAGTGACCAAAGGGTAGTGAAAATAATTTTCCATCGAATTTATTTTGTCTAAAATTGGACATATATTTCAATTCAACAGTCAAAGGAATATGTGTTAACGTCCTTTGCAACAAATTTTGAGTACACTACATTGGGCTGAGAATAGAACCCAATATCACGGTGTTGCATCTATGAGCGAAGTAAGCAAAGCTACTGTCTGTAGAGTAGTTCATCGAGTATCGAATGTAATCATAGTAGATGAATTTCTCCCAAACAACATTTGCTGGACACAAAATTCTTTAGAAATAGCCTTGTAATTTTTTTTTTGTCAATATGCATGGAAAGCATCAACGTATCGCATGAAACAAAAAACCAATGTTTATTTTTAAACGCGATTTGCAGCTAAACTAAGCGTCGTAGACCCCCCAAACGTGATTTTTGACTGAACTAAGCATCTTAGAGAATTAAAAATTGCATATTCGTGATCAAGGGAGTGCCACCTTTCAATCAACGTATCGCATGAAACAAAAAAGCCAATGTTTATTTTTAAACTCGATTTGCTTTGCAACTTTGTAAATTACGAATTCAAATGCAAAGTTCTATTTTAAACTGGTGAAACTCTTTTACTTTTCACTTTTCAAAAATAGTCTGATAAATTGAAAAGTGCAGTCTTTTCACTTTGCAAATTTTGTGAAACACTTCGCACTTTTACTTTGCAGGAAATTATTTTGTTTGCAAAGTTGCAAGGTGAAAAGTGTTTGGTGAAATAGGCAACTGGTTTTTAATTATTATTTCCTTCATTTTAAATAATGACTCAATAGAAAAAATACAACACAATAAATATATCAGAAGGAAGTTTTAATATTAATGTTAGGCAAAATAAATAAACAAATAAAATTCAGTATTTACTTTAACTAAATGTTAGAGTAAAATAAAACCTTAAACACTAAATAAGTATCCTCATTATTTAAATGGGGCTAATGCAGGGAACTTTTATTTGTTTACATATTTGAATACTTTCCTGGAGAAGGTATAGATTCCATATAATATCTATGCACATATCGCAAGTAAAAATGTATTTAAAAAAAAAAAATCATTCAAAAAGTTTTTTATATAAAAAGCTTCCTTAAAATTTGTTTAAAAATTATTTGGATTCCTTATTTCAAGTACCTATATAAAAATATACACCAAACAATAAATGTTATTTAAAACAAATTCAACAACCTGCCTTCAAAATACTTACCTCTTGATTTAAGAAAAAAATTGAATTATTTTCAATTAAATTTTTTCTTGAACATTGGTATATCCAATACCTATTAATTAAAATTTAAAAGGACCTGCTGTATAATTTTTTTTATTAAAATCGGTATAGCCCTTAATGAGATATTGATACATACCTTCCTATAAACTTTGCTTTTTCGAAAACGGTTTTTTGGCTTACCTATATTAATTACCTAATATTTTAAATTGGCATACCTACCTATGTACTTAATCTCTTGATACCTACAATTATTCAAAACGGAAACATAATTAGAAATAATATTTTTGTTCTGTTTATTATTAGGTAGTACCTACCTAGGGACCTAACTATACCAAAATTATGAAAATTATTATTATACATATATATAATGTAGGTACCTAACCCGAAATATGGCAAACGTCCCATACAATCACAGTACACAAATCTAAGGTAATATATTGCGCAGGTTGTCAGTCAGAAATTAAACATGGCGGCTCGAGTGTCTACGAAAACTGCGCATGGCATTACTAGAAACAACAACAAATATAAGCATTTTGACAAGTAAAGAGACACTGGATCCGCCATTTTCACAGATGCGCAGAACTGAACAAAAATTTAAACGCTAATGATATTACCTTTAATATATGTACCTTGCCATACAATTACTATTACCGCATATAATAGAAAAAGAAAACCTGCAACGTTGCTTTCTTTGAATTCAAAATCAAAAATAAATACCTGCCAAGTTTTGCATGAAACTATAGGAGATAATATACCTATATATTTATAAACATATGCCCTTAAGCAAAAAATCGTTTCCTAAATTCATTGAAAAAAAATTAAACCAAACCTTTGCATAAGCGAACATATACACAAAAACATTTTTTTCTATTTTCTCGCCCAAGTTCAATGACGCAAAAGGCTATTTCGGATATCTCCCTTTCCCGCATTATTGTTGTCAGAACCAATATAATACACTCCTCTCGCTCCTACTACCTGTTCACGATTCCTTTTTGATTCTCTCCATTGTCAAATTTGTGGCGTTTATAACGCCACATAGTAGCTCCCAAGAACGTAAAAAAAAACGACTCGATGATATTACCAAAAACACTCTATATGAAGATGCCAATCTTTCGTACGTATCACCCTCCAAAACCCATTTGTTTACATTGTTGTTTTTGTAATTTCGTCTTGTGTCCATGAATAGATGTGAATTGCAACAACAATTTAACGGGGTGGGATTGTTCTGTTTTCCCAGAACAACCATTTTGTATGTTAAAAAGAAATGATATTAGGGATTATCTATCGACGCCATCACAGAAAAAAAATGGAGTTTCCATAAAAACTATTGATTAGAGGTACATTATGCAATTCACTCCGTTAAAACAGTTTAGCCCCGAAAATTATGTGCTCTTAGCTATGCCTGGAGGGGATTAGTTGTTGTTGCATTTAACATGTAAATTCCTTAGCCCCGACGCGACATAGTTTTTTTCGATCAATTTCCTCCAGGCTTGCAACGAGACTAGAGACATGCCAATTTATAACAGTAATAACGATTTTTGGTCATTAAAAGCGGGCGTACGTTTACGCGCTTCGCACTACTATAAAAAAAAACTTTAGGTGCTTGAATTATGCCCACCGGTGGAGGACCCTGGCCCTGCGGGGCCGCATAAACAGTAATTTTATAAACAAAAACTGTTATACTTGGTATGTCTAGTCACTTCCTGCAAAAAAACACCATTGAAGTTGTCTTACAACAGTTGCGTTGATTCTCTGATTTCTCATTCGTTTTTTTTTTGTCATGTTCACAGTCTGTTTCAATAATTCGAGAGCGAAATACAATACCAAACAATCGTAGAAACAAAACAAATAATGACAAAAGACAATCGAATATACTTAAATTGATTATAAATTTTCACGTTCAATTTGTTTCCACAAACTTATCCTTATAAGGTTGGGTTAGCACTTGACAACTCGTTGCTCCTTTTATTATACTTTTTGAACATACCCATTGAAACTCGTAAATAACCGACATTTTGGTGGTGAATGTACGCTTACTGCATGTGTGTGCAAGTAAAGCGTGGCGGATGTACGCTTACTGCATATGTGTGCGTGTTTCTCCTGAATTTCCCCTATATGAGCTTGTAGGCAAACTCGGATGACAGCCGAGATTGGTATCTTCATATAGAGTGTTTTTGGATATTACTATAGGTTTTATATACAATGATCCCGTGTCGATGAATAGATGTGAATTGCAACCACAGATTAGGCACATGAAGATGAGAATCCCCGGCAGCCATTTTAATTTGCCTACAAGCTTGCACTGGCAGTTATCAGATAAAAAATGAGAATGTGTGTATTAAAATCTCACACATAAACAGTAGGGATCTTCACACACCTGGTTAAATTGTTGTTGGAATTCACATCTATTCATCGACGCGGGAAAAAATTACAAATACAACAATGTAAACAAATGGGTTTTGGAGGGTGAAACGTACGAAACATTCTCATCTTCATATGGCTAATCTGTGATTGCAACAACAATTTAATGGGATGGGTTTGTTCTGTTTTGCTGGATCGACGATTTTGTATGTGCACATAACGCAGCCATCTTTAAAAAAATTCCAACTCACCAGCTTTTCACCATGAAAATGGGAGATGTAAGGTGGGATATCGGGTTGTGTTGAAAGAAACACAAATTTAATGATGCTAAGTCCGCTATTACACGACGACTTTGGCATAATGAAACTTCTTTAATCTTTTTTGAAAATTCATCTTGTGAGTCGTGCGCTGTTATACATTGATTTTTTAATCTTGACTCAAATTTGGAATTTCCCTTTAGTTTGATTTGTTATTCAAATTTTCAATGCTCTCTATATACATATTTGTATTTATATTAACATTAACCATACAGGTATACATTACGCTATACAAACAACAGAAATAAGTGAAGCTACTTGTTATATAAACAAGGAATACAATAAGAAATGTCAAAAATTTAGACTACGACCCACATGAACAACCGTTTATGTTCAAAAGAAGTAATGACTAAAAACTAGTCGTGTGTAATAGCAGTATTTCGTATTGCCGTGATACACACCATGTTTGGCCTTCATTCTTTTACTCTCATAATGACATTTTGCTGAACTGTGTTTTTCTATTCAAAGAAATTTTTTGGACAGAGTATCACAGAAAAGTCAGTACCTAATAAAATAAAAAGCGTGATTAGTTAGGATTATTTATACATTGAAATTTCGTTCTTCGATAGATTTCTATTTGTTCCGCCGATAGCATAATGCATAATGCTCATAAAAGCCCGGAGTGATTTGGTTGAAAAAAATGACATTGGAGATTATCGACGCCATCACAGAAAAAATATGGAGTTTCCATAAAAACTATTGAATACAAGTATGTTATTAAAGCAAACAACAGAGTTTTTCTCCGTGCTTAAGTTAAGACCCGAGAATTATGCGCCCTTAGCTAAGCCGAGAGGGATTAGTTGTTGCATTTTACATGTAATTTATTAAGGTGGAACTAGAATAGGCGGAAGCTTATGTCAAAACCAACCAAAAAGTAGCTTTCCGAAACGTCAATTTCACAAGTCACCCATAATGCTTTTAAGTGGTTGAAAGTGAGAAAACAAATGAAATAATTGTTTGTTCAATGTCAATTTTCACAGCACAGAGTGATAGGCTTTAAATTATTAATTTTGCGAAACCACTCAAATTCGATGTGATATAAATTAATTAAAAGAAAACTTAACATTTCACTTCACTCATTCATCAATCAGAAAAAAAAGTCGACAACTAAGCACCAAGCGCCAAATTGTTTTTAGTTTGGTTTCACCATTTTGTTTTTTGCATCCAACCATTTACGAATGAGCGGTAGATTACGATGAGCGCTCTTCACGTCCGACGGCAAAACTTAACGAAAACTAGCCTTCCCGACGGGTTTCCACCTTGTAGTGGTGGGGAGGCATACGTTTAGTTCTTCAGCTGGCCAGCTGTGGCCCTCCTAGATCTGCTTGAGGACGAGCCGAACCTGGTGGCTGCTCAAGGGAGGGTGAAGGAGGGAAAGGATGGCCTCTTGTCTCCGCCCATTCCTAACCCAACCTCGATTATGACAAACCAGGCTAAGCAAGACAACGATAATACGGGTACGGACAGACTAACTTAGAACGAGCCAAACTTGAGGACTGCTCAAGGAAAGGTGAAGAAAGGAAAGGACGGCCTCTCGCCTCCGCCTAGCTCTCACCAAACTGCGGGTACGTCCAATCAAGCTAGGCATGACGGCAAGTACGGACGACAGATAGTACGGACTGACTGATTAAGGGATCCGCAGCTGGACAGCTGAAGATTCTAGGCCAACTAAGAGGAACCCAAACGTAAAAACTATGGACAACACACACAAAAGACAAAACAAACTAGCGGGGATATACGCTAAACCGTCGGTAGAAGTTGCGGCTACCGGCGTGGGCTTGGCCCCTCGTATCGAACGAAGGGAGAAGTCGCCAGTGACAAAAAACGCTAACGATAACAAAGACAAGAACGACACAACGACGGAATTGACTCAGGAAGAGGAAGACCTTCTTCTCAACCCCTTTGCCAATCTTGGTGTGGATGATGGGGCCAGCATCGTAACTGTTGACACTGACGACATCAGTGACTGCCTTTCCGTTGCCAGTTCCAGCATCTAACGGTTATCTTCCTCTTCGGTGCGGAGTAAATACCGCAACTGCAGAAGAGTGATTGAACGACTTGGCACAAGGAGTTGGGAAGAACTTACGGAACTTGAACGGAAACGACTGCATAACGCGCGTGCGCTTCTGCAGGAAGAGTCTGCAAAGGAGGTTGGGCCTACTGTCTTAACACCGGAGAAGGCTACTTCTGTGCAGGGCACACGCGTGCACACGCTGATGGGACCACCCGAACCCCCTGCTGGTAAATCCCAGGTAAGGAAGGGGTTGGCCTCATCGGCTGTGCTTGCAAAGACGGACATAACAAAAGACAGGACGCATGAACCGGAAGTGGTCGAGTTGGAGGAATCGCACTCGGGTTGCATTAGGAAGCACAACCCTGAATGCAGTCCGAATGCGTCCACCTCCTCTCAGACAGGGGATTGCAAGCCGACCGACTCAACAATTGACACCGAGAAGACAGTTGTGGAGGACCGAGCTGAGCGTTGCAAGCGCAAGGTGACAGGTCTCCTGAACGAAAGTCAGATACTCCGCAGGCAAAAACGGAACGCTGAGAGGATCCTCCGGCGGCTAGCTTAAAGAAATCCTGAATCCTTAACGGCCAAGGAAAAGGTAGCTCTGGAGAGATGTACTCAGAGACTTTCGACTAAGACAGTTAGCACGGGTACGGACAGACGTACTGAGGACGTGCCGAACTTGAGGACTACTCAAAGAAGGGTGAAGGAGGGAAAGGATGGCCTCTTGCCTCCGCCTGACTCTCACCCAACTGCGGGTTCCTCCAACCAAGCTAGGCAAGACGACAATCCATCACGGACGGATGATACGGGTACGGACAGACTGACCCAGAACGAGCCGAACTTGAGGACTGCCCAAGGAAAGGTGAAGAAAGGAAAGGACGGCCTCTTGCCTCCACCTAGCTCTCACCCAACTGCGGATACGTCCTATCAAGCTAGGCATGAGGACACTAAGTCACGGACAGATAGTACGGACAGACGAGCTAAGGACGAGCCGAACTCGAGGACAGCTCAAAGGAAGGTGAAAGGGAAAGGAAAGGATGGCCTCTTGCCCCCGCCTAGCCCTAATCCAACCGCGAGCGGTTCCAAAAGAGCTAGGCACGACGACACAACGTCACCAGCTGTTCCCTCACCAGGGAATAAGAAGAAGAAAGCCAAATTCTCCCGGGTGACCATGGAGGGCCAACAAACTGCGATAGCAGACTTTGGCAACCCTTCAAGGAAACTGACGGATGATCAATGGCAATTGATGGAACTCCGAATTCTGGACGGGGTAAATGAGGCTATCGTCAAAAACAGGCCTCCGCCGCTATTCGGTAACCTCAGCACTGTCCATAGATTCAAGGTGATGACATGTGAAGACGGCAACACTCTCACATGGCCAAACGCTGACCTTCGTCTGATCAGCAAGAAGAAAATCAGCGAACTTAGTAGGCCAAAAGCAGCGCTGACACTGAGAGGACCCTTGATCCCAAGAGACAGGATAGAGCGGTATCTCAAGTCCCTCAACACCGACCAACTCAGCCAGAATTGGGAGGTTGTTAAGGTTGGCGAACCCACCAAAGATGGCACCGAAGCAATCGTGAGTTTAAGCCACAAATCGATGCCACTTCTTCGGAAAATTGGCTACATAGTACGCGTCGGTATAAACCGATGCAAGCTCAGGATGATAGCCAATAAGAAAAAACAGGTAAATAAAGGGGTGGTAGTTAAAAACTTATAATGAAATTTGTACAAATAAATCTTCATCACAGTAAAGCTGCCAGCGCCAACCTGGTCTACCTCATGGAGAGTAGACAAATAGACATTGCCCTAGTTCAAGAACCCTGGGTATCAGGCGGAAAAATTAGGGGGCTCCACTCAAAGGGACTTACTTTGTTTAAATCCTCTATTGCAGGTACAATTAGTAATCATAGAGCATATATTGTAGCTAGAAAACAGATTAATCTCTTTCTTCTATCTACATACAGTAACCTAGACCAAACTGCGATAAAGTTGGAGCGCGATGGGCTTCCACCGCTTATCTTGGCATCATGCTATATGCCTTACGATGGAACGGAGGGACCACCTGCAAATATCACGTCCCAACTTGTTGAACGCGCAGCTGTGGAGAAATGGGACCTTGTGATAGGATGTGATTTTAATGCACATCATACTCAATGGGGTAGCACCGACATCAACGATCGAGGTGAGTCTCTTTTTGAATTTATCATAGTAAATAACATACTAGTAGCGAATAGAGGTAATGAACCAACATTTGTGACTAAGAACCGCGAGGAAGTACTCGATATCACCCTTGTGAGCAACTCGAATACCGTCTCAATAGAACAGTGGAAAGTACTTAAGGAAGAATCTTTTTCCGATCATAGGTTAATTGAATTCTTTATACTTAACACAACAAATTCTCAAAAACCATTTAGAAATTTTAGGAAAACTAACTGGGATATTTTTAATGGGGAAGTAGATAATAGAATCACATTGCTTAATACCAATGAAATTGATAATCCTGAGAACTTAGAAAAATCTGCCGAGAAATTCACAGAAATACTCAACAATGCTTTTGTCAAAGGATGTCCTTTAAAATCAGGTAGTAAAGGCAACAAAAAACCACCTTGGTGGACAAAAGAACTGGGCGATATTAGGAAGGAAACTAGGCGACTACTCAATATCGCCAAACACACTAGATTAGACATAGACTGGGAGAACTACAAATCCAGTCAAAGAAAATTCAAAGCTGAAACACAGCGAGCCAAACGAAGCTCGTGGAGAACCTTCTGCGATGAAGTAGAAGGCACCAATGAATCAGCTAGACTAAGGAAAATTCTCTCTAAAGAGCCAACTACCTTGGGTTCCCTAAAAGAACCAAATGGTCGTTGGACAGAATCATGCAGTGAAACTCTTAAACTCTTAGTTAATGCTCATTTTCCCGGGTGTAACTCTAACCCGAGCTATAACCTGGTGAGTGAGATCCATACAGAACACAGAGCACCGTCGGATATTCTAACGGAAGACAAGATTAAATGGGCAATAAACTCTTTCTCCCCTTATAAATCCCCGGGACTAGATGGCATCTTTCCAATGATGTTACAAAAAAGTGAAAACCTCATTACTCCGCACCTAAAAAACATATTCTCAAGCAGCCTCAGATGGGAATATGTACCTAAAGTATGGCGTGAAGTCAAGGTTGTTTTCATCCCGAAGGCTGGTAAACCTAGTCACACGGAAGCTAAAGGCTATAGACCAATCAGTCTCACGTCGTTTACTCTTAAAACTTTCGAAAGACTGTTGGACATCTATATTCGCAGCAAACTGAACCCGGAGGTAATTTCTCCAATGCAGCATGCCTACACAAAAGGCAAGGAATACACTCTCGCTGCCTTTCTGGATATTGAAGGAGCATTCAATAATATGGAAAGTGATGCAGTTAAGAGAACCCTTGTAGAGCTGAATATAGACAGTTCAATTATAAATTGGACTATGTGCATGTTAAGAAACAGGGATATAAACACGGAACTTGGAGAATCACGTTTAAAAGTATCCGAATCTAGAGGAACACCCCAGGGAGGGGTACTCTCTCCACTTCTTTGGATACTAGTTATGAACGAAATTCTTGTAAAATTAAAATATAGTGGAGTCAAAGTAGTAGCCTATGCAGACGACCTAGCACTACTTGCGACAGGAAAATTTCCATCCACTATAAGTGAACAGATCGAGTTTGCCCTGTTAAAGGTCAACAACTGGACAAATAAATGTGGTCTAATGGTTAATCCATTGAAAACAGAATTGGTTCTCTTCACTAACAGAAGGAAAATACCAATGTTTTGACTACCATCAATAGAAGGGACACCACTCAAAATCTCAGATCAGGCCAGATACCTTGGTGTGATCCTTGATAAGAAACTGAACTGGTGTCTCAACACCAAAAAAATAGCAAAGAAAGCTATGGTCGCATTCTATTCCTGCAACAGGATTTTCGGAAAATCCTGGGGACCAAACCCAAAAATTATCAGGTGGATGTACACGGCAATAGTTAGACCGATACTAACCTACGGTAATCTAGTTTGGTGGAACGCGACAGAGAAAACAACAAACCTGAAAATCTTAACAAAAGTTCAAAGATTAGCATGCGTAGGTATTACAGGGGCGTTGAAAACCACCCTCACAGCGGGGCTGGAAGCGATACTCAACCTGAAACCCTTAGATCTATTCGTGCAAGAATCAGCAGCATACAGTGCCTTGCGACTAAGCCAGACTAACTGCTGGAAGCAAAGCACAACGGGCCATACTCAGATTCTTCAGAGATATGTGGGAATTAATGTTTGCACAGACTACATAACACCCCATTTAAACTTCGACAGACCATTCACTACCTCTTTTCCTAATAGAGAGGAGTGGAAAAACAACCAACCTCTCAGTAACGAATCTACGATAACTGTCTTCACTGATGGTTCTAAGATGGACACTGGAGTTGGTGCAGGAATCTTCTCGGAAACTGTGGGACTAGCTAGCTCCTTCAGACTTCCAGACTTTTGCAGCGTCTTCCAAGCTGAGGTCTTGGCAGTGACCAAAGCAGCTACGCAAATATCAATGATGGCGATACCACGAGCTGACATCACCCTCTTTATTGATAGCCAAGCAGCAATTAAAGCAATTTCCGCCACCGAAATACATTCGAAGCTTGTAAATTGCTGTCGCGAAGAGCTTAGGCATGCAGCATAACATTAGACTCTGCTGGGTTCCTGGTCACAGCAATGTACAGGGAAACGAAAGAGCTGATGAGCTGGCGAGAACGGGATCGTCACTTGATTCAAGTCAAGCCGAACGACATATTAAAGTACCAAACTGTAACATCAAACAGGATATTGATAACAAAATATCAGAAAAAAACAATGAAAGATGGAACCTACTTGAAACATGTGCCACGACTAGAAAATTGTGGCCCAATTTCAATAAGCAGAGGACAGACAAAATTATGCAAATGAACAAAAAAACATCTTCGTTCCCTTGTCAGCATAATCACCGGACACAACCTACTGGGATACCACAGAAAGAAAATGAGGCTCAGTACTGACGACCTTTGCAGAGGCTGCAGCGATGAAGAAGCACATGAGGACACCTTACACTTCCTTTGTCACTGCCCAACACTCTCTCACTTAAGAAAGAAACACTTAGGTAATCATTTCTTTGATGACTTAGAGGATCTTTCTAGAACTTCGGCGAACAGTCTTCTGAACTTCGTCAATGCCTCTAAATGGCTTGATTGCAAACAGAACACATAGGTTTTTTCATTAAGTGGGATACAACTTCCTAGGGTATCACAACGGATCTACATAGATCTAAGTGTGACGGTAACAAGATCAACTGTCAGCCCTTCTACCTAACCTAACCTAACGAAAACTAGACGAACAGTACCAAAGCGCAATTACGGGCACAACATTTGAATTCTTTGTATTCGCTCGGTTTCTTACGACCACTTGCGTGGCCTTCCGACTATTCTAGTTCGACGTTGTTCTTTCCTCCGGGCTTGCAAAAAACAAGCCTAAAGTTGTCTTACGGCAGCTGCGTTGATTCTCTTATTTCTCATTCTTATATTATTGTTTTTTTTTTTTTCATCATTATATTCACTGTTTGTTTCAATAAATTGAGAGTACAACACAAAAGACAATCGAATATACCTAAATCGATTGTAAATTTTCACTTTCAAAATTTGTTTCCATAAACTTATCAATATAAGGTCGGGTTAGCACTTAATAACTCGTTGCTGAATTTATTATACTTTTTGAACATACTCATGATATTTTTAAAATAACAGATATTTTGGTGGTGAATGGAGGAATTCTGTCTATGTGTGCAAATAAATGGTGGTGAATGGACGAATTCTGCATATGTGTGCGTTTCTCCTGAGTTTCCCCTGAATTAGCTTGATGGCAAACTCGGATGACAGCCGAGATTGTCATCTTTATATGGTGTATCTATGGTTTTGGTTTTCTCAGTTGTGTCAGTCTCCCGGATTTTCAATATGTGCCGGAAAATGATGTAGTTACTTTAAAATATGATGTCGGTAGAAGAGATATACTTGGGAGGAAAAGTGTCTGCAAACATTGCTGTTACCTCTTCAACATTTGTTGCGGACGCCTGTTGGATAATTATAATGGTTCGATGTGGACGGAACCTAGGATGCAAGAAAGTCTAAAGAAATATATATTAAAGAAAAAAATATAGAATATATTGAAATAATGTTAGGTACTTACCTTTTGTGTCAATGCCGGTGTTTGTATTTCTGTATTCTGTGTTGTTGAATGTTGAGAGCAAAAACACTCTATATGAAGATACCAATCTTTCGTACGTATCACCCTCCAAAACCCATTTGTTTACATTGTTGTTTTTGTAATTTCGTTTTGTGTCCATGAATAGATGTGAATTGCAACAACAATTTAACGGGGAGGGATTGTTCTGTTTTCCCAGAACAACCATTTTGTATGTAGTTACAAAAAACGCAGCCATCTTTAAAAAAATTTCAACTCACCAGCTTTTCAACATGAAAATGGCGGATGTTAGGTGGGATATCGGGATATGTTGAAAAAAACACCAATTTAATGGTGCTAAGTCTGCTATTACACTACGAATTTCAAGTGATGAAACTTCTTTTAATTTTTCTTTGAAAATTCATCCTGTAAGTAGTTCGTTGTTACACAATGATTTTTAAATCTTTGGCATTTAACAGAAAAGTCTGTAATAAAATAAATAACGTGATAAGTTAGAATTTATACATTGAAATTTCGGTCATCGATAGTTTTCTATTGGTTTCGCATATACAAAGCATAAAGGCTATCCCAAACCAACGCGAAACATTCGCGCGAATATGCGACGACTAAATAATGTTCGAAGATTCGCATCGCGCCAGTGTGGGTACTCCCATTAATCTCCATGTAAATAAATTAAGACAGGCTAAAGTTTCGTCGTCGTTCTGAAGTATTCGCTTTGGTTTTGGAGAGCCTTAATGCTCTTAAAAGCCGTGTTTTTTTTTGCAAGCCCGGAGGGATTTGGTTGAAAAGAAATGATATTGGGGACTATCTATCGACGCCATCACAGAAAACAATGGAGTTTCCATAAAAACTATTGATTAGAAGTACATATGCAATTCACGCCGTTAGAACAGTTTACCCCCGAAAATTATGTGCTCTTAGCTATGCCTGGAGGGGATTAGTTGTTGTTGCGTTTAACATGTAAGTTCCTTAGCCCCGACGCGACATAGTTTTTTTTCGATCAATTTCCTCTAGGTTTGCAAAAAGGACGAGACTAGAGACATGCCAATTTATAACAGTTATAACAATTTTTGGCCATTAAAAGCGGGCGTACGTTTACGCGCTTCGAACCACTTAAAAAAAACTTTAGGTGCTTGAATTATGCCCACCGGCGGGGGAACCTGGCTCTGCGGGGCCGCATAAACAGTAATTTTATAAACAAAATCTGTTATAATTGGCATGTCTAGTCACTTCCTGCAAAAAAACACCTATAAAGTCTTACAACAATTGCTTTGATTCGCTGATTTCTCATTCGTTTTTTTTTGTCATGTTCACAGTCTGTTTCAATAATTCGAGAGCGAAATACAATACCAAACAATCGTAGATTGTTTCCACCAAAAACACTCTATATGAAGATACCAATCTCGGCTATCATCCGAGTTTGCCTACAAGCTCATATAGGGGAAATTCAGGAGAAACACGCACACATATGCAGTAAGCGTACATCCACCACGCTTTATTTGCACACACATGCAGTAAGCGTACATTCACCACCAAAATGTCGGTTATTTACGAGTTTCAATGGGTATATTCAAAAAGTATAATAAAAGGAGCAACGAGTTATCAAGTTCTAACCCAACCTTATAAGGATAAGTTTGTGGAAACAAATTGAACGTGAAAATTTATAATCAATTTAAGTATATTCGATTGTCTTTTGTCATTATTTGTTTTCTTTCTACGATTGTTTGGTATTGTATTTCGCTCTCGAATTATTGAAACAGACTGTGAACATGACAAAAAAAAAAAAACGAATGAGAAATCAGCGAATCAACGCAACTGTTGTAAGACTTTAGGCGTGTTTTTTTGCAGGAAGTGACTAGACATGCCAATTATAACAGATTTTGTTTATAAAATTACTGTTTATGTGGCCCCGCAGAGCCAGGGTCCTCCTCCGGTGGGCATAATTCAAGCACCTAAAGTTTTTTTTAAGTAGTGCGAAGCGCGTAAACGTACGCCCGCTTTTAATGGCCAAAAATTGTTATAACTGTTATAAATTGGCATGTCTCTAGTCTCGTCCTTTTTGCAAACCTAGAGGAAATTGATCGAAAAAAAACTATGTCGCGTCGGGGCTAAGGAATTTACATGTTAAACGCAACAACAACTAATCCCCTCCAGGCATAGCTAAGAGCACATCATTTTCGAGGGTAAACTGTTCTAACGGCGTGAATTGCATATGTACTTCTAATCAATAGTTTTTATGGAAACTCCATTTTTTTTTCTGTGATGGTGTCGATAGATAATTCCCAATAT
This sequence comes from Leucozona laternaria, assembly GCA_932273885.2. Taxonomy (NCBI): domain Eukaryota; kingdom Metazoa; phylum Arthropoda; class Insecta; order Diptera; family Syrphidae; genus Leucozona; species Leucozona laternaria. The sequence continues at coordinate 118,116,222 of OW026366.1, forward strand.
CATTTCTTTTTAACTAAATCGCTCCGGGCTTGCAAAAAAAAAACACGGCTTTTAAGAGCATTAAGGCTCTCCAAAACCAAAGCGAATACTTCAGAACGAAGACGAAACTTTCGCCTGTCTTAATTTATTTACATGGAGATTAATGGGAGTACCCACACTGGCGCGATGCGAATCTTCGAACATTATTCAGTCGTCGCATATTCGCGCGAATGTTTCGCGTTGGTTTGGGACAGCCTTTATGCTATGTATATGCGAAACCAATAGAAAACTATCGATGACCGAAATTTCAATGTATAAATTCTAACTTATCACGTTATTTATTTTATTACAGACTTTTCTGTTAAATGCCAAAGATTTAAAAATCATTGTGTAACAGCGAACTACTTACAGGATGAATTTTCAAAGAAAAGTTAAAAGAAGTTTCATCACGTGAAATTCGTAGTGTAATAGCAGACTTAGCACCATTAAATTGGTGTTTTTTTCAACACATCCCGATATCCCACCTAACATCCGCCATTTTCATGTTGAAAAGCTGGTGAGTTGAAATTTTTTTAAAGATGGCTGCGTTATTTGCACATACAAAATGGTTGTTCTGGGAAAACAGAACAATCCCACCCCGTTAAATTGTTGATGCAATTCACATCTATTCATGGACACAAAACGAAATTACAAAAACAACAATGTAAACAAATGGGTTTTGGAGGGTGATACGTACGAAAGATTGATATCTTCATATAGAGTGTTTTTGGTTTCCACAAACCTTATAAGGTTGGGTTAGCACTTGATAACTCGTTGCTCCTTTTATTATACTTTTTGAACATACCCATTGAAACTCGTAAATAACCGACATTTTGGTGGTGAATGTACGCTTACTACATGTGTGTGCAAATAAAGCGTGGTGGATGTACGCTTACTGCATATGTGTACGTGTTTCTCCTGAATTTTCCCTATATGAGCTTGTTGGCAAACTCGGATGACAGCCGAGATTGGTATCTTCATATAGAGTGTTTTTGGTTGTGAGGTGACAGGTACCAAAGAATACTAATAGAGAGATAAGAAACTTATTGGAAGAATTGGAAGTTGACACTTTTTTTTTGGGAAGTTCCCCCAAACGTCAAAATATGCGCGTAGGAAAAATTAAACCTTGTTCATCTGGTTGAGCACAAAGGACGCGCGTTCTACCGCGCGTTCACTCCTGTCCCAGTTAAAATACATAAAATCGTGTTAAAGTGAATACAATAAGTATTACAGATTGACTTATTATATATGCACTGCAAGGTGGTTGTCAATTCCATACATAATCTGCGGAGATGATGGTTCCAGTTCTCAAAGCGAAATCAGCGACAAGTTCGGGCCTACCGACAATAATAAATACTATTTTTAGCGCCATCTGTTACATACTTCGCCTTAGAATGAAATTTCATTCATAGAAGGTAAGGCCATCTATGGTCATAGGAAGTCACCAAACGGCGTAGTGTTGGGGGAGCACTGAAAAAAATCCTTTTTTGATTTATTTTATAAAACCTTTGATTTTAGAGTCATATTCGAAATAAAAGATTTTTCAATGAAATTTATTTTCTCCATTTCAAGAGATGTAGTGAAGGAAGATATTTTTAAAACATTATTTCAAGGAAAAATTCGTACAATCGTATTTATAAAGGCCGTCTTACTTTAGACGGCCGTCCAAGTTATAAAAAACATTTTTAATGTCTGAAGTTTTCTAACTTCTTACCTAACATAAGACAATGGAATCTATTGTCTAAACCTGCAATATTGCAATATTTTTTGTATATATCAAATAAAGTATTTTCCAACTATTTCGAAATAATTATAAACTGTCTAACTAGTCAACGATCTAATAAATACGACTCGCCCACTAGGCAACTTCCGAGCAGCTTTTTAGATATCTTATTTTTCTTGAAAACGTTCGTATTTTTTTTAATTATAACTTATTCATAGGTTCATTCCTTTATTTTAAAATTCAGATTTTTGTGCATTTCAGTCCAAAGTTCTGTCAAAGTTCATAAAAAAACAATACAATTGTACAAAAATGCCCAAAAATTAGGAGTAAAGGAACGAACCTTACTTTTAATTTATCAGTAAAATTTATCTTAATCGAAATTGTAGAGGATTAGAATTCAATATAAAAACGCCCTTAAGCTGTGTACTTAAAACTACTAGGCGTTTGTTTTTGCAAGTCCATGTGGATTTGTAGAAAAAACAACATCGGAACTAATTGTTTTACACGTAAATACAACAACAACTTAAGTCTATATGGACTTAGCTAAATCCAGATAATTATCGGGTCTTACGTACTGTAAGTAGGAAGTCCCGATGTCGTTTTTTCGACAAATACATATGGACTTGCAAAAAACACGCCTACTAAATATATTCAATATTCTTAGCAAAAAGTGTAAAGCAAAATACTACCTCTACTCATTTACTTTTCAAATCTGCCAGTTTCTACTAATTTTATTTTATTTTATGAACTTCGACATGACTAAAATTTGTATGAATTAACAGTTTTGAAAATTTAGCGAGAAGTTGTTTGTAAAAAAAAGGAAATTTTCGGATTTGGTTAAGGGATTTTTTTTTCAAATAACCCTTAGCACTGGTTTGACATTTATTGTTTGTTTTTATTTTGCAATTCAGTTTCAGAATTCTTCTCGATGATGTTTGTTTATTAGTTTGTTGTTATTAATTAAAAGAAATATGAAAACAAAGTTGAATCATTGCGAAACTAATTAACAATAGCAACCAATGAAATCAACAAACAGCGGTAATGGTTATCGATTTAAGTGAAAGAAAATTTTATTTGCTCCTAGACAAGAAGTGAAAAATCTCAGTCACGTTCAGCGTCACATAACGTGAAGGATGTCGGAAAGACAGAATGCATGTATTGAAGAAATTATAATATACAATTCGTAATTCATTTGTGTGAGGTGTTTTTCAGATAAAAATATTATTATAAATACTATCTGCACTATCGACGGAAGGTAAAGGTTGGAAGTAAAGTTTCAACTTTGGTATTAATGACATCTCAAAAAATAACTAGTTTCCTTTGTAAAATTTGCATTCAACGAAAGCACTTGACTACATAAATGTAGTCCCTTGTGTCTGCTGAACGTACCCAATGAAAAATGAAATCAGATGGAAAAAAATCCTTCAAAAAAATCCTCGATACAAATGTCAAACAGTAGTATCTGTGTTTCCAATAGGACTGAACTCGGCGCTTGTAACGCATAGCTTAAAGTGGCGTCAACGTGAAGTTGGCTCCTGGCAGTCCATATATAATAAGTCAATGGTATTACAGTCCTAATAGTCACGCGCGTGCGAACGTGCGAACAGGTGTTGAAGCGCGCGTCTAATTAAATCAGAGGTGAAGTCTACCAAGGTGGAAATCGACTTCACTTATCAAGGGTCCAGAGTTCTCCAGTGAACCGTGTCTGAAATAAAAGTGGCTGACAAAAAAAAGGGGGTTGTCAAACTTAAACTTTTTTGTTTTTTTATTAGAATTGACATATTAAATGTTCTAGGTAATTGTGGGATATGTTCATAATTTATTTTCATGTTTCAGTCATCGTCACGTCACATTCAAACGCGTCGTTTTAAGGTAGACGTTTTTATTTATAGTCGTGTCGTGGGTGGTTTTTTTTGTGTCGATTACGTATCCATGGTATTTTCGTTTATTAGTCCATTATTGGTGTAAAAGTTATTGTTATATTGTGCTAACTGTTATACTGAGACAGTAAGGGAAACAAGTTTTGATGTTTTATGACATTATTAATTTTTTTTGGGGAAAGTCCTATGAAATTTTTCACCACCCCACCTGTCGACGAGTAGCGAGGTCCTTTTAGGTGAATTTTTGGACATACCCGGCGCCAAAAATTGGATGAATAAAAAAAAGAGAAGGAAATAAATGTTTTTTTTTGCTTACCCATACTAACCCAACGGGTGTAGACATGTATTCTTTTTTTTTATTTTTATTTTTGGGTATGCATTATGTACAGAGATGTGGATCGGATGATGTTTTCCAGTTAAAGAAGAATCATCCGACTTAGTTTTCTTAAGGAATATTCTTTTTCTCATGACATTCACTGAGTTCTATAAAGATCTGTCTCTTTCTTTCGTGTTTGAGTTTCTCCGTCTCCCGTTGAACCAGGATTGAAATAATACTTCCTAAAGATAAATTCAAACTCGATACTATCAAACGACCGGTTGGTGCACTCGTGTAGTTCGGATGAAAATTAAAACGAACCGAAAACCAAAAATAATCGGAAAAAGAAAGATACCCTTAATTACATGAATAAAAAAAAAGGAAATTCAACATACAATAAAGAAAAAAAATAAAATTCAACAATTTTCGGTATGAAACTTCAATTTTAAACCGGGTCCAGAGAAAACTTAAAGATTCAGTTGTTTTTTTTTTTTTAATTTTTTTAGAAAGTGCCCGACAGCTATAAGTTAGACGTGTCGTTTATTGGTATAGTTATATATTCCATAAATAACCCTGCGTAAAATAATACAAAGTTGTGAGTTGGAAATCGAAAATAAGTTTTATTGAAAAGAGAATAAGAAGTTATAAACTTTTAGGTGGATTCTCGGCGGCCCCTGATAAGTACTCCAGTACGGGCCGCCGCATACGCTTTTTCTTTTTGCTTTTTTTTGCGATTGTTCCTGTTGAACTTGTTGAACTCGTGGAACTCAGACTCGTTCTGTTCCGGTTTCTTTCCGATCCGGAAAGGCTTAGGGAGATTCTTCTGCCAACTTCTGGGCGAGAAGAAAACCAAGCTAGCGCCTTTTCATCAGGAAAATTTAAATACCAAAAAGGGTATAAGTAAGTGTAGTTATTTTTGGATACATATATAGAAACAGTTCTTAGTCTCGTTTTCATTTGTTTTTTTTTGTTATTTCATTTTTTTTTATTTCTTTTTATTTAAATATTTGGTTATGCTTCAATTTCATTAAATATCATGAAGTGAATAAAACTTTGATTGACGCCTGAAGGTCAAAAAGATATTCAACGATTGTTTATTTGTTCCGATAATCGGGACATGAGTCATTGAAGACCATTTTTCAGGGGTGCCAAGGGTAGCTGAATTTCGGTGAAGATGGTGTGATTTGAAACCGATCATCCACCAGTCTGGGGGAATCTAAAAATGGCCAAGGATTCCTATGGTAGGGTGGGTAATGGCCTCACTGCAATAACATCCGCAGTGCCTTGGTGTGACAATAGTCCGTCCGTGAGTCTTTTAGTCCGATGATTTTCTTTCCCTAGTTTTCCTCAGGCCTGATATGTGTTTTTGTTTGCAGGCGAGGTTAGGTTTCCGGGGGCAAGATCCCCCCCGTCCGACGAGCTGACGCCGTGCATGTGCAAGCAGGCCGCGTCCCCGGAACTTGACATTCCACCTTCCCTCTCTAAAAATTTCCTTTCTCTCTTTCCTAACCCTTCCTTTTCCTACCCTTCCACTTTACCGACGCCTTCCTCTCCTCCTGCCTCGCAACACATTAAGTGCATGCGATCTAAAGTTATTTCAGAACTCGTTAAGAATCAGTCGATAATACCACTTAGCTGCATTTTCCGCATGTTATTATTGAAAATAACTTTAACGATATTGATATTGAATTCAGATCTTTGAGAACCTACCGACTTTGCAAATATTTCCCACTTTTGGAGAAAGGCATTTCAATATGTTTCCTTTTCTTGAAAAATTAATAACCCATATTCTATGCTTGCCGCATACCTCGGCGACAGTTGAAAGGATTGTTTCATGCATTAATTTAAATAAAACAAAGCTGAGGAATAGGCTTAAGACAGAAACTTTTAGTGGTAATCTTCACGCAAAGATGCTTTTCAAAAATAAAAATTGCTATGATCTTGAATTTAAGCAAACCCACATATCTTTGTTTCAAAAAATATGTATGATTTAAAGGAAGAGGACAATTAAAAATGTGCATATATTTTGTACCTACTCCAAAAGTACCTTTGTAACTTAAATGGTTAAATTAATTAATGTGCCTATTTAAATGTTTCTTGTGATTTCTTTAAGTTTTTTTTTCAATAGAGGATTATTTTTTTATTAAAATCATATTTGTGTTTTATATAAAATAAAAATTAGGTGAGGCTTTTTTTTTTGGAAAAAGTCATCTTTTTTTCTCAAGTGAGGCATTATTTTGCCCAAAGTGCTTGGCAACGCTGCCTATCACAGTCATTTCACCCTTTTATTTTTTGTTTATTTCTTTCTTGCTACAATGCCCAAGCAACACAATAGAGTCTTCAAGATATCTCTAAAAGCTATTTTCGAAGATCTTTCAACTCTTTACACAATCTTGAAGAGGTCGTTAAGACCCAAAAAGGCCTAAAGGGGAGGAGCCTATTGTATGGAGCGAAGAGTTCTAAATAAAGTATTTGTAAGAGTTTATAGAGATCATTTTTCTGACGCATCTTTAAAGATGCTCTCAAGAGGTTTTGAAGATTTTTTTTTGTAATCGAAAGTGTAAACTATGAGGGAGAAAATAATATAAAGAATAATTTCTTTCTCTTTTACACAAATACAATTTTATAACAATTTAAATGAAATAGAATGATTTTAAAGTAAAAAGTAAAGCCATGACAAATTCTTTATGTTCATGTAGGGTTAGATTTACAATTAATTTTATAAAGTCTTTAACGATGTGTATTTTGTATTGAAAGAAAAGATTTACTTAAAAATCGCATACTCTACCCCACATAGAATAAACGCGCCTTGAAATAAAAAAGTATTTACAAGTTAAAATCAAGAAAAATAATACAAAATTCACTGACAACAAAAGAAAAAACAGATTTTTATGAATTATTATCTCCCACAGTGTTACTAAACAAATAAAAGTGCAGGCATAATACATGTAACTGTACTTTATTAAATATTATGTATTTAATAAATATTTTTTTCGCAATTGAACGAAATAAATATGGCGAACGTATTTTGTTGGGCATGTATCAAAATATTCCTTCCTACAGGGTGCCTCATGAAATGTAGGTACTAAATGTCTTGTTTTTCTTTTAATGGGTTTTGGATAAATTATTCTCATATTAATAAAATGAGCGTTTGGTTAACATTGAGGCCTTAAAAAGTTTTGATGTTGCACGATTAAAATTTCACATTAAAAATGAAAATGTAGCAGTTATTTTTTTTAAGAAAAAATATTGCCTTTTATTTTCGCTTTGCCATATTTTCATCGTCAGTTTTATGACAGTAACAGATGGTTGAAAAATTAGCTTAATTCCCTATTACCCTGGTTTGGACAGACAGACGGGGGTTATCCAATGGTATAAGCAATATTTTTTTGATCCAAATCTGTCACCGCAGTTTTTAAGAAAATTTCACTACCTATGTACAATTGCACATTAAATTTTTTTATTGAAATAAATAATAAATTTGATTAAAATAATAAAACATACAAAAACTGTATTAAAAATATACGTTTAACTATGTCACCCTTTACAAAAAATATGTGTAACTTTGTATAAACTAACTACCGTTTAAAGAGTTTCTTAAGATGTCGTCAAAACATCTGTGTTATAATCACATTTATCTAGAGTCAGAAACCTCTTAACGACTTCATGATAAGATATCAAACGAATCAACTTGAAAGAAAAGAGAGACAATGAAAGTGTCAACTGAGTGTCAACAAAGAGTTAAAGAAAAAAAAAACTATAAGCAATTATCTATTATTATGTTCATTCGCGTACTAAAATAATTGATGAGCAATTTTTGGTCTTAAGTCTCTTGCTCCCTAAACTCTTTTTCAATTTTCAAATTAATAGTACCTACATATGTACAATAAATACGAAAATAAGAAAAGCGCAATTCACAAATGTCAGATGACACAAACATTTTTTTTTCAAACAAAAGAGAATATTAATTCTACTTAAAGACACAATTTTAAGCCTTCATAAAGACATTTTAGGAATAACATCCGCAAAATATCTTCGAAATGTATTTGAAAGAGTAATAAGAAATATACTCTTGCGCAATTTAAACATACTCCTTTTAAAAAGGTTATAAAGAGGATCTACAGAGAGTCAATATAAACACATTTGCCATGAAGATATTCAAGATGTTTAAAAGACGTTTTTGTAAAAATTAAAACAAACAACACTTTTCTAGAGCAAAGTAACAGATCATAAAGTGTAGTGGTATTAAGAAGATTGAACTAACAGTTTGTTAAGAGCTGATCAATTTGTTTGGAGAACACTTCAAGAGTTTATGTGTTGCTTGGGTGTACTCACCCCCCAAAGATAAATTTTTCCAAAGAAAAAAAAAAGGTTGATAAATCCTAATCTGAGGTGAAGTCGTGTGGGAATTACGGTACGGCTTTGCACCTTGACGTTGGGGCAGGAACTATTTGGTACCTAATAGTTAAAGAAAAAAAACAAAAGTTGCATTAGCTTCTTTACAACACACGTTGGTATATATATATCACACCTAGATATATCCAAGTCCATATAACTTGACCACGTGTTCTTTATTTCCTTTTTTTTAGTTTTAACATAAGCCTAGTACGCAGTACGCAGATCTCTTTAAAGTGAATATAATGGAGACGCAGCCGCGAATGCGACTCTGGGCTAGTGCTTTGCACATAAGACACGACCTGCGAATTGCAATTGGTCTCAAATTGTGAAATTTCATTCACATTAGTAGTCGCTGACAACTGCGAATTGTCATAAAACATAGAGAAGTAAAATGAGTGTTTGAGGTTAAACTGGATCGAATTTTCTATTCGCCAGTTTGTGGAATGCGTCCAGGTGCTGTGAATTGCCAATTTACTTTTGACAGTAAGTTTTTGGTCACGTAGAAACCATTAAAGGCTGTATGCGACGATTAAAAAATGTTCTATTATTCGCATCGCACCAGTGTGGGTGCTCTGATTAATCTTCATGTAAATAAATTAAGACAGGCGAAAGTTTCGTCGTCGTTCCGAAGAATTCGCGTTGGTTTTGGAGAGCCCTAAAGTTCAAAATTTTCCATTTTAAGCTAATTCTAAGCAGTGTTTCTTATTTAAATTTGATCATTGGATTAATTTATTGTTGTTGAGTAAAAACAAAAAAAATATTTGTATTTAAATTGATTTAAAAGATTTAAGCCTTAACTGCATTGGCCAAAAAAGTGAAAAAGTACAAAAGTTTTTTACTTTTGTAATTTTGCAAAAAGTGGTCAATGTAGTTAAGGCTTTATTCGTATTCGCAGGTAATTAATGGCATTTCAAATAAGTTGTAATAACTACGCGCGTGCCAACGCGCGTTCGAACGCGCATCTATTGTGTTCAGCCAGTTAGATACAGCTGTCAAAATTTTTCTTTCATGGAGATTCGTACCAGCATCGATTCCATCACAAAGTTCCAACATCTTTCCCAATCGAAGAAAGGTAAATAACCATAATAACCAAGTTCAAGACACGGATGAGGCTTCGAGTGATGAATATGCTCCAATTACCAAAGTTCAACCACCAGTTACATCCATGTTGCCACCAACTCAACATAAACTCGTCGTTAAGATATACAATCCGAAACAAAGTCAAAAGCAATGAAGTAGAAGTTGACGATTGCATGTATGCTATTGTCCAATGCACATCTGAAAAGCAAGCTGATTCTTATGCAGGTTCGAGCACTAACCAAGACAAGACAAGACAGGCCATAAGTAGTGGCAGCTGCTAACCGGCCAATGTCGCACAAGCTTTGCCCCGGAAGCAAACAACAACATTGTCATGCCAACAAAAAGCAACGCTTGTGATGTTGCAGCAAGGAACAGAAGGAGGAGAATCTGTTGAGGAAACTAACACTCCCCACTTCAGTGGACACTGATCAGGCAGGAAAATCAATTCACAAATGCAACGCAGTCTAGATCTGAAATCCAACAAAAAAAAGTTGAAGGTACAGCTGCAGAAGAAAACAAAGCCGTTGACGCAGTCTCATCAGAAGGTGAAGAAGCAAACCTTGAATAAGACTTAGAGGTATACTCCGTTTCTCATATTTTTATTTTTAAATCCTAATTGACTTATATTAAAGGCGGAAGGACGTGAAGCAGAAGCCTCAACATAGACTTCGATTAACACAGAGGTCTTAAACGACGAGAGGTAACGTAGCTATCAGAAGACCCAGAGGATATCAGAGAGGAGGAAGACCAACACCAATTGTTTGCCAAGTTTAATTAAAAAATGTCTATGTCTATGTCTAGAATGTGTTTTTTCGTTTTATTAATTTTAGATCAGTCTGGAGGTCCCCGCAACGCATCTCCCAATATGCGCACCTAGGATCCAGGAAGTTTATCTCGTGGGTTCCAAAACCAACGTGCTTAAGGGCGCGTCGTATGCGACGGCATGAACTATGAAACATACACCTAAAACCGATCAATTTTATTACCTCTTTATTCCATTGATTAAATAAAAAAACAAATACTTTGTTATAAGCACTAAGGTACTCTTCTTCGCCTTTAGGTTTTCTCTGTATAATTTTTTGTTTCTCCTCTTTCTCTAGAACATGTGTTTCACCCTCGACTTTGAATGGTTCTCTTCGCATAGTTTGTTACTTGGTGCTAAAAACAGCAAATAACAAAGAAAATTTTAAGTCTTCATGCATTTCGAAAAAAAATTTCAATGTTAACAATTTTTTTGGTTGGACGGATAATTGACAGTTCTATTTATTTCTCCAACTTCAAAAATTGGCAAGTGTTTGTAAAGATTAAAATTTTAGAGATAAAATTTAGTTTTTCCTGATCTGCGTACTAGGCTTTACCCTCAAATAAATATGAAGCAATATTCGTGAATACTTCTAGATTTCTTTTAATCGTAAAAAATAGAAAAAAAGATTATATTTTCCGTGAGAAATAAAAGTCAACCAATTGTATCAAAAACTCATGAAAAAGTAATTTGTTTTGTCATATGAATTTTTGACATTTCTACTCATCAATAGCTCAGTGTAGATTGTACTACGTAATGTTGGATTTACATTGATGGATCTTCATGCGAGCTCTGCAAAAAAAGGGATGTGAGATACAAAATTTAAATTTGTTGAATAGAGAGAGAAGACCAAAATGCAGAGATCTTCATGAATGCAGATTATAGGAAATACGAGAAATGAAGATGAAGATTATAGTAAAGACGAACATGTTCATCTTTATTATAGCATCGCCATCTGCATTTACACAGTGTTGTAACTCGTTGCCCTGGTTAAGCTAGGAAATAAAAGGCAACGTTACAATACAATATAACTTTATTAAAAATACTCTTAGCTGGGACTTTTAGTCTATCTTGTCTAATCACTGTACTTGGAATTCTTTAAATATATATTGTCTATCACACTCCAGGGCTGTTCATGTGTCTGTTGCTCCAGTGCTGTTAACATCTCTTTGGCTCCAGGCATGTACCATTCTTAGGGTGCTAACACCTCCCCTTTTAGATGGTGGTGAGGGAGGAGAATACCTCTTTGGTGCTCTGCGCTTACGATTAGATCTTCTTTGATTGTGAGGCGTTACTTTGACTTCTGGCAAAATCAAACGATTATGGTTGAAATCGATTACTTCTGATTCAGGTCTTCTTGAATGCGAACTTGTGCTGGCAGTGATGTTAGACCTTACGACTTCAGGACTAATCGTAGCTTCTGAAATGATGGGATTTGGTTTTATGTTAAAGTCCTGTAAAAGAATTGAAAAAGGCAGTTGTGTTGCTGATGTCGATGATATTTGTGTATATGAAGTTCTTGGACGAATTTGGTTTGCATGCGAACGAACTAACTTGTCTCTAGTATTTACTAAAACGTTGTAGTTGACGGATCCCACTTTCTCCAATATCTCACCTGCAATCCAACTGCTTTTATGAGAACGGTATAATTTGATGAAAACTTTATCTCCTACTGAGTAGGATCGATGCTTTGCCCCATGTTGACGGTTGAAGCTCTGGTTTTGTTGTTCATTGGTGATGGACTGCTGCACTGACTTCGGTTGTAATAGAAGGTCCCAAGATGTTCTAATTTTCCTGTTGTATAATGCTTCTGCAGGTGATGTGCCATTTGGTGTGTTGCAATTAGGGGTTGTCCTGTACATGAAGAGAAATTGTTGAAGAGCTTCCTGTATGGTTACCTCTCCTTTGAGTTTTTGAAAGGATCGTTTGAGCGTGTCGCCAAATCTTTCGGCTTGCCCATTTGATTGGGGGTGAAACGGTGCAGTTCGCAAGTGACTAATACCAGCAGTTTCACAGAAGCTTTTGAACTGGTTACTGCAAAATTGTGTTCCGTTGTCAGATACCAAGGTTTTTGGATAGCCATGTCTGGAAAAAATTTCTTTCAGGATGTTGATAGTAGCAGAAGATGTTGTGGATGAAGTTTCTACGATTTCAGGCCATTTGGAATGAGCGTCTATTACTAACAAGTAATATGATTTCTGAATCGGGCCTGCGTAATCAATATGTATACGCTCCCAAGGCTCCGTTGCGAGAGGCCATGATTGTAGTGTTGTTTTTACTGGTGACTTTGCCGCTGATTGACAACTTGAACATTGCTTCACAAAATTCTCGATGTCTTTGTCGATTTGCGGCCAGTAAATATACCCTCTAGCTATCGCCTTCATTTTCTGGATGCCTGGATGTCCTCTGTGTACTTGTCGAAGTATTTTGATGCGGAAACATTCAGGAATCACAAGTCTATCTCCAAACATGATGCAGCTGTTAACAAGTGACAACGCGTCACGTCGATTGAAGTACTGAACTTCGTTTGAAGATAGATACTTTTTGTTCGGCCACGTTGATTTTATGTAATCGCTTATGCGACTCAGCTCTGGATTGTTAACTGTTGCATTACGTACCTTGTCAAATGTAAATGGCAGTTGATTGAGTTTATGATTGAGATCAGCACAAGTTTCTTCTTCTACTGTAGAAGTCGCTATGACGTACTCTTCTGATGTAGGCTTTGGATGTTGTCGAATCAAACGTGATAAGACGTCTGCGTTCCCAAAGTCACTAGTAGATATGTACTGAATTGAAAAATCATACCTGAGTAAAGTGAGCGCCCAACGCTGTAACCTGTTTGCCGTATAAACAGGAACTCCCTTCTTTGAACCAAAAATTGAAAGAAGGGGTTTGTGATCTGTCTGAAGGGTGAAATGTCGTCCTAATAGCATACGGTGAAACTTCTTCACTGCAAATGTGAGAGCAAGACCCTCTTTCTCCACTTGACTGTACTGCTGTTCCGTTGAAGTGAGTGTCCGAGATGCATGTTGAATGGGTTTGATTGTACCATCTTTGAATTGGTGAGAAATGCAGGCGCCTATACCAGTGTTCGAGGCATCTGCTGCAACTATGATTGGTAGTTGTGGATCATAGTGCGTGAGACCAAGATCTGATGAAAGAATTCTCTTAAATTTGTTGAAAGCTTCTTGACATGCCTTCGTCCATGACCATAAACTGTCTTTTTTAAGTAGCATGTGCAATGGGCCACTTAATTTGCTGATGTTTGGTATGAACTTGCCATAGAAGGTTATGGCTCCCAAGAAGGACCTTAGCTGTGATACGTTTTGTGGCTCTTGCATTGAAACAATAGCCGCTGACTTTTCTGGGTCTGGTTTGAGACCAGTGGATGTGATGATATGACCCAAATATTTGAGTGAGGGCTGAAAAAATGAACATTTCTCTATTTTGATATGAAATCCATACTCACGTAGTCTTGTGAGAACTGTATTCAATCTCTGAATGTGCTCTTCCATTGTTCTACCAGATACCAAAAGATCATCGATAAACGCTGATACACCTTCAAGCTGCCTTAGCATTGTATCCATAACTTGCTGGAAACTTCCTGGTGCTGATTTGACTCCAGGAGGCAGTCTGTTGAATTTGTATAAACCTCTATGAGTGTTTATCGTGAGTAAGTTTTTGCTTTCATCTTCAACTTCTACTTGCAGATATGCATCTGATAAGTCGATGTGAGTGAAAAACTTCCCATCGGCATGCTTTACGAAAATATCCTCTGGAAGTGGAAGTGGATGTTGATGTGGTTGGAGAGCGTCATTCAAGCCGGTTGAATAGTCTGGACATATTCTTATATTTCCATTCGTCTTTCGAACTGCTACTATGGGTGCTGCCCACTCAGAAAAATCTATTGGCGTTATGACTCCCAATCGTTCCAATCTGTCTAATTCTTCTTCTATCTCCTGAAGAGCTGCATATGGTACTGGACGTTTGGCTCGGAAAATCGGTGTGGCATTCTCTTTCAGATACAACTTAGGCTTGAATTTGGTACAATGGACTAGGTCGTTTGTGAAAATGTCCGCAATGTCTTTCTGTATTTTCTGTATCTGATTGTCCACAGAAATTGTAGATGTCACCTGCTGTGTTTTACTGATACTATTAAATGGCTGGTCCCATAGGGAAAACTCATCTATCCAATTTATTCCGAAAAGATTCAGATTTGGAAGGTCTGACACTCTACAAGCTAGTTGCACTGTTTTGTTGTCTAGTGTGACATCTGCAATGAAAAAGCCCAGCATGTTAATTGTTTTACCTTGTGCGTCAATGACTGATTCCAATTTTTTGTCAAGAGAAAGTTTTGGTCTTCCCAGCTGTTCCCAAACACTTTTCGATAAAATTGTGACGTCAGCTGCTGTGTCTAATTGAAGTTTGACTGCGACTCCATTTCAATCTTCAAATTGATTTGCGAAGTGAGTTGACACAAACGACGTTTGATTTTCGTTTTTTTTTATTGGATTTTGATTTGCGTTTGGATGGTTGATTGGTACTGGTTTTTCCAAAACAAGAACAGTATCCCTCTTTGTGACCAATACGCTTGCATGATGAGCATTGGTGGTTTTTAAATGAGGAGTCTGCTGCAAAATGCATGCCACCACATCCCCAGCATGGTGTACGTGGCTCTGACTTGACTGCAGAGCTGCTTGATGCACGAAAATTGGATGGTACCTCATTGCTCTGTTGAGATTTCATCAGCTTATGCTTGCTGCCGACTACATTTGCTCTGAATGGTGAGGTTTCAAGCAATTGAGTGTCCTGCTTGAGTGTTACAATTCGCTGGCATTCCATTAACAAGTTAGCTATTGTGATTTTTGTTTCATCACCTGTCTGAAGTAGTGCGAGTAATCTTGACCTGACGTCTGAGTCGCATGAAGAGTGCAACCCTTTCACAAAAATTAGGCACTTGAATTGTTCACTTGTCAGCTTCCCAAGTTGAAATTGCTCACAATTCTTGTTGATTCTACTTGCATACATCGTATAGTCTTCACAACTGCTTTTTGTGGTCTGTAAGCAGTGGAAGCGTAAGTTGAAAATCAACTCTGATTGTCCAAATATACTGCTAAGTTTTTCGATTGTGGTTTTAAAATCGAAACTAGCAGGTGTATTTGGCAAAATTAAATTAACATATCTGGAGTACTCTGCTGCACCCAACTTCTTCTGCTTCTTCTGACAGCGCCTTTGCATCTTCTTGAAATGTGGTCGAAAAACGTTCAAACCATTGCGAAAACGTGACACCATTTTCTTTGTCAAAATGAAATTCTTGAATGTTTTTAGCCAGCACCTCCATAGTGTATTCGGCGGATGCTCTTTCCGTCTTCAGCCCGAAAACATTTTCGGATAGGCGTTCCATGAGGGCAGACTGATTAGTCATCATCACTTGGAAAAATGAAATAAAGTCTTGCGGAATCTGCGGTGGTGGAGGCACTTGGTGGTTAGGTAGAAGCGGATTTTGTGGTGGAGGTGGTTGCTGCAGCACTTGTTGCGGTGGAGGCTGATGCAGAGGAGGATGTTGCAAAAGAGGTTGTTGTAGAGGAGGCTGAAGCGGATGACGATTTCCTGGATTGTTCACCGCCATGCTGCGTTGCGTGGTGGTGGTTGATTTTTAATCCACTTTTATTAGGGTAATCCTCGTCGCCACTGTTGTAACTCGTTGCCCTGGTTAAGCTAGGATATAAAAGGCAACGTTACAATACAATATAACTTTATTAAAAATACTCTTAGCTGGGACTTTTAGTCTATCTTGTCTAATCACTGTACTTGGCATTCTTTAAATATATATTGTCTATCACACTCCAGGGCTGTTCATATGTCTGTTGCTCCAGGGCTGTTAACATCTCTTTGGCTCCAGGCATGTACCATTCTTAGGGTGCTAACACACAGATTAGCCACATGAAGATGAGAATCTTTCGTACGTTTCACCCTCCAAAACCCATTTGTTTACATCGTTGTATTTGTAATTTCATCCCGCGTCTATGAAAAGATGTGAATGGCAAAAACAATTAACCAGGTGTGTGAAGATCCCTACTGTCTATGTGTGAGGTTTTTATACACACATTCTCATTTTTTATCTGATATCTGACAGTACAAGCTTGTAGACAAATTAAAATGGCTGCCGGGGATTCTCATCTTCATGTGGCTAATCTGTGGCATTTATATGTCTGTTGATGTGTTCACGTGTTCCTATAATTCTTCTTGTGCGTTTGTAATAACTGTCAAAATATTTCAGAATTAAAGGGTCCTCCAAATAACTTTTTTTTTAAAAAATGTCGCAAAACATCGAGTGTAGCTTCGGCTGTGTGGCACGTAGCGCCGTCCTGTTGAAACCAAATGTTGCCAATATCCTCCTCTTCAATTTTTGTGAACAAAAATTCGTTCAACATGACCCGATAACGATCGCCATTGACTGTAACGGCCACTCCTTGCTCATTTTCGAAAAATGGCCCAATTATGCCTCTGGACCAAAATCCGCACCAAACAGTGACTCGTTTTGGGTGTATCGGCTTTTCAATGTATGCGTTCGGGTTCGCTGAGCCCCAAATGCGAAAATGTTGCTTGTTTACTACCCGCCAAGATCAAAATGAGCTTCATCTGAAAAGATGATTTTTTTTGCAAAATCGGCATCTTCTCTAAGTCGATCGCAGGCCCACTTAGCGAAGCGTATATACAACCATAATCGTTCAGCGCAAGGATAAAACTAATTATCTGTCAAATCAGACATGAGCTAAGTGTTACCATTCACGAAATAAGCACTAGTTGAAAAACAAAACGTTAGATGGTCCGCCATCTATTTATAAAAAATGTCTGGACGATCAGAAGATTTCTTCAAAAACAAAATACAAAGGTAATTTATATTTCTAAGATTAATTTAAGATAAAAATATCATACATATTTTGATTTAATTTGTGTTGAGCAAAAAGAAATTCGATGTCTTTTATTTATTTTTATTGAATCCATTTTTAGCCTTCCTTTTTCGTTGCGGCTCCAAAATACCGGTAGAGTGCAGTTGAAACCTGGTTTCCATCAGCCAGAGTCCTGCTCTTAAGGTATCTTGGAAAAGCAACACAAATAGGTTTTCGTAGTTTAGGTTGTGTGACGGGAGGTCCACAAAATATTTTGGTGGGTGACAGATTGTCAAATACACAATTGATCGTGTGACAGATGGTCCACGAAATCATCGAGTGTGCGACAGATGGTCCACAAGAGTATAAAACATGATGGATCTGACCCATGTTCAACGAAATGTGTGACACCTGGTTCACACCATCTTAAATTAAGTATGGCTTAATGCCCAACCTAAAGTGTCTGAACACGGAAGAAAAATCACTTTGCGACGTGTTTCACTTCCCCTTTTAAAATATGCGCGAAAGTCTACGGGTTTCACTTATTTTAACTTTCGCGAAAGGCAGTGAATCCTGTCTCCTCATTTTAGTTGGAAAAGGGTGGTGATCCTATCAGACAAAATGTTTTCCTCCAACTTCGTAGTCTGGGCCGGTTTGGGCTGGGGGCTTTATTCGTAGTTTTAAATAATTTTTCGCTTATCTTTTAGCTATAGAAATTGACGGGTGGGGACTGAACTTGTCCATTGAGCTATACTTTTAGAAACAGATCGCATGCGTGGATCGATTCGACAACAGCGCACACTTCAGCTAATAGGCGGAGTGCTGCAGTTAGACTGTGACCGAATAACACACGGACAAGAGATAGCAATATATGGAATGGACGGCATGTACGAGCTAAGTCCGCCATTTTTGACTGACTTTGAAAAAGGTTACGAAAGCGGCAAGTTGAGAAGATTTAAGCGAAAAATTATTTTCGATTTTTGAGATTTTGTTTAACAGAAAATTGTATTACGAAAAATCCCAGTTTGGAAGTCAATAAGATTAGAAAAATAGAGAGAGCTATTTTTCGGTGTTTTTAGTTGGAGAGGAAAATTTTTTGCTGGAGGCGATCAGGAAAGGTAGTTCCAGATTGGGGAAACACTTGAGGAGATAGGATTCCGCCATAAGAAAAAGCTAAGTATTGCATTGTTTAGTTTTGTAAAGTTTTTAATCGTTTGGTTTGTCGGCCAGGAAAAGTGGCAAAATTTTACCCGCGTAGGCTTTCGTTCCGTTGTTCTTTTAATCTCCCGAAATTTCGGGACTCGCGACCGTTCTAGTTGTCCTTGTACAGTTGTGGTTTTCGGGAACTTTCCCTTTGTGATTTTACTTCGTGTTCTCGTGACACAAAGAAATTGTTCTTTGTGATTTTTGAGTTGTTATTTTCTTTTAATTTCGAGAATTTGCCTTCTGCCAATCTCGAAAACCCTTTGTTTCACTTTTCTTTTGTATTTGAAAAGATTCTGGGTTTTAATCCCGGCTTCGGCCACAGTTTCCCAGTTAATTGAATCGGATTAAAAAGGAATATCAAATCGAAACCACCCCTAAGGCTGAGCTACTGGAGACAGCACTGTATGTGTTGTTGGTTGCTGATTTGTTCATCGAACGAAGCTGTTGTCATTTTGATATTTCGGATTTCATTTTCAATTAAATTCATGAGTCGTGTTGCACGCCGGGATCGTGCTTTCGTCTTGTTTTATTAAACATATAGTTCTATTCATTAATCAATCGAATTCGTTTTGTTATCGTGATATTGGAATCCGTTTTTCAATATTACGATTATAGTTTCAAGTCGGTTCGCGGAACAAATTTTTGCAACAATTGGCGCCCAACGTGGGACGCAACAATTGGCGGCGACAACGTGGG
Source organism: Leucozona laternaria (assembly GCA_932273885.2). NCBI lineage: Eukaryota > Metazoa > Arthropoda > Insecta > Diptera > Syrphidae > Leucozona > Leucozona laternaria. Next base: position 118,135,234 of record OW026366.1, read on the forward strand.
GTTCGCCGTTGAGTGTTTTGTTTTATATAAACTTTCATCCCTTGTGTATTGTGTGTGTGTTCCTTCGGCAGTTTTAGGGAAGTTTTCTTTGAATTTATTTTATACAAATATTTACTTGGTGTGTTTTTTTTTTCTTAGGTGCACTTAAAAGTGCAGATAAAAATTGAAGAATTTAACCATTGGTGCATGCAGTCCTCCTTAACAATTGGCAATCGAGTGGCATTGAGGATTAAAGAAGTGCAAAAAAGTGCAAGGAAAGTTACAAATAAAGGAGGCGGTAAAAGTTGAGGCAGAGTTCATGAGTGTTTTCTTTCTTCTTTTCATTTTATTTCCATAATCGAATAATGAAATTAATTTAATTTATTTCGACCTTTGGGCGATTTTTTTTTTTTATATACGCCATTTTATCGAGTGAGCATAGAGCTGTCTCACTCACTCTTTTGAAATATTATTTTTTTTTCAAGTTTGAGTTAATCGAACTTGTAAACAAGAACTGGGCTACCAATTTAATTTTTGCCAGTACTTTTTGTTGCCACTTTTTACTTTCGCGAATTATTTTTCTTGTTCGGGTGATTAATTTTAAATCTTTTTAACTTTATTTTATTCTTAGTTTTTGATTTTTATTTTAAATTATAATAATTACTATTATTAATTTCGAAAACGATTGGCAGCAAAGTAAGTTGGGATATTATTCCGGTTGTTTTTAAATACTTTTGATTTCTTTTTAATATTGTTAAAATGGAATTGAGTCAGGTGAAAAGATTATCACAGGATGAGATAACGTATGAAATCGAATGCAGGGGTTCAACGGTAGGGACGGTTGAGGACATGCGTAAAGCGCTTAGAGTAGCTATTAAATTAGAACGCAGGAATTCTTTTGTGTCTCCAGGATATCCGTTCAGTTTTGAACAGGATAGGGTTGCGGTTGAGAAAAAGTTAGAGGAAATAAATAAGTTGCTAGAAAATCCGCCGAAAACATAAACTTCGACGGAATATTTGAAGATTTTAACTAAAGTTGAGTGGTGCTTACGTAGGATGAAAAGGACCATTCCAAAAAAGGAAAGTGAGGATAAAGTGAAGCTAGTCTTGAAAAATAATATGATGATGTTGAAATTGAGGAATATAAACAAGATCAGAACAAAGGAACAGGAAAGAGCATTGGGGTTGAAAACAGCGTTCAGCTGAACCCCAGATGAACGGATTGGTGAGTACTGCTGCCGGTACACCTATAGGTTTAGGAGAGGCAAACAAGAAAAACGGTAATGGTGTTCAGGTGCACCCTATCGTAAATCAGGAAAATGTTAGTACAGGGAAATTTCAAAATATAGCTAAATGGGGAGAGCGCTGTGGTGCCTCAGTGAACTCATTTTTGGAAAGGGTTGAAGAGATGAGGCAGGCTAGAGGGGTTTCGGAAACCCAACTGTTTAAAGCAGCTGTGGAGTTATTCGTAGGAAAAGCTTTACTTTGGTTTAGGCCAATTAGGATTTCGGTCAATTCGTGGTCAGAACTCATTAGGGAGTTGAAACTCGAGTTCTTGCCACCGAATTACGACGACCAACTTCTTGAGTAGATAAGGCAGCGCACACTAGGGAAGGATGAATCGATAGGAGTTTATGTTGCTACGATGCAAAACTTATTTGGTAGGTTGACCGATCCAATCTCGGAAAATAGGAAATTGTAAATGATTCAAAGGAATTTGATACCTTTTTACCAAACTCAACTTGGGTTGGCGAAGCCAAGTTGCGTTTCGGATTTAGTTGCGTTAGGTAGAAATTTAGGGCAAATGTGGAGGCTTATGTTCCCCCACCCAATGTTAGCAGTAATAGGACTTTGCTAGAACCGGATTTAGCATACGTAGGTGTTGGAACTCCATTCGTTTCGGTTGTTTCGGAAAACAACGGAACCGCTCGTCAGGCCCAAACATCGAACCAATCCCGATCTCATTCTCCTGTTAGGTGTTTCAATTGCAATGGATCAGGCCATTTTGCAAATAGTAGTTCTGCTCCTAGGCGTTGTTTCGGTTGCGGTGAGTTAGGTGTCAGCAGACAAAACTGTCGTCGCTGTTCGGAAAATGGGCAACGGACTCCTGCGCCAGCAGGGCGGGAAGTCCGAAGACGTTGATAGGGTTGCCTGCTGGTAACCAGTCGGCAGATAGGATTCATTTAGGTTTTACTTTGGAGGCAAACGGTAATGATAGGAGACCTTTTTTTAACTGTTAGCATTAATGGTTCAAGATTGTAAGGGTTATTAGATTCAGGAGCTTTTAGAACCATAATAGGTAGGGATGCATGGAAAATCTTTCAAAATTAAGGACTTTCAGCAGGAACACATCGACAGGGAACTAAATAAAATGTTAGAGTCAGGAGTTATTGAGAGACCGACAAGTGCTTGGTCATCTCCAATACTTTTAGTTAAAAAGAAAGATGGCTCCTATAGATTCTGTGTAGATTATAGGAAGCTAAATAAGAGTACAGATAGGGACGCGTATCCACTCCCATATATTAACGCAATTTTAGATAGACTTCGAGGTGCTAGGTTCTCGACTTCACTGGATATCAAGTCAGCTTACTGGCAGATACCTAAGGAGGAAGAATCTAAACCTTTTACAGCTTTTACGGTTTCTGGGAGGGGTCTTTTTCAGATTAGGAGAATGCCATTTGGCCTTCACAATTCACCTGCGACTTGGCAGAGATTTATCGACACAGTCTTGGGTACCGATTTAGAGCCATTCGTTTTCGTCTATTTAGACGACATTATCATTATTTCAGAAACTTTTGAGAAGCATCTTGAAATTCTGAATGAGGTCTTGAAGAGGTTAAGTGAAGCAGGTTTGAAGGTAAGTAGGGAAAAGTGCAACTTTTGCATGTCATCTTTAAATTTTTTTTTTTTTTTTTAAATGTAGATCCAGAGAAAGTTGATAGTATGGATTCCGGCACCGAGGAATGTGAAAGAAGTTAGGAGTTTTATAGGGACAGTTTCATGGTACCAACGTTTTGTACGAAATTTTGCAGAGTTACTTAGGCCATTGTCAGAATTGTTAAAAAAAAAATAAGAAGTTCAATTGGATTCAAGAATGTGAGGATAGTTTTAGGAGGGCAAAGGAGTGTCTGGTGACAGCACCTATACTAACATGCCCAGATTTTTAACGACCTTTTGTCGTTCAAACAGATGCTTCAGATTATGGGGTCGGTGCAGTTCTTTCACAGAACTTTGAGGAAGGGGAAAAGGTTGTCTGTTACCTTAGTAGGTCCTCAAATAGGAATGAACGAAATTACAGCACCACAGAAAAGGAATGCTTGGCTGTACTATGGGCTATTGAGAAGTTGCGACCGTATCTCGAAGGTGTTCGACTTACAGTCGTAACGGATCATTATTCCTTGGTATGGCTAAGTAATTTGAAAGATCCACAGGGTAGGTTGGCTCGTTGGGCCATTAGGTTACAACAGTTCGACTATGAAATTATTCATCGCAAGGGTAAAGAGCATGTATTTATTCCCAGATATGCTTTCTCGGGGAGTGCCGCAGTTGGATGTAGACCCTTGGGTGTCAAAAATGATTTCATCAGTCAATACAAATCCACTTAGGTATCCGGCTTGGAGGGTTGAACAAGGGAAGTTGTTCAAACTGGTGAAGCCAAACCACATTGTAGTTCATGAAACTAATCAGGAATGGAAGAGAGTGATATGGAAAAATGAGAGGTTAGGGATTTTACAGGAAAACCATGATGGTTCGTTAGCAGGACACATGGGAGTTAGGAAAATTTTTGCCAGAGTTGCGGCGAAGTTTTACTGGCCAAAGATGAGGGCCGATATAACTAAATACGTAAGGAATTGTAAAGTTTGCCAAAAGGTAAAGCCGGTGAATGATAAGCCAGCTGGGTTAGTGACAGAAAGGGTAGGAATCAAATCACCTTGGGAGATGATTTGTATAGATTTGGTAGGACCACTTCCTAAGTCTAGTAGGGGTTTTATTTATATTTTAACGGTAGTGGATTACTTTACGAAGTTTCCATTACTTTTTGCGTTGAGGTCGGCTACTGCTAAGGCAATTTGTAGGGAACTTGAGGATTATGTATTTCTTCTTTTTGGCATACCAAAGGTGACAGTGTGTGACAACGGTCCCCAGTTTCGATCTAAGGAACTGAAAACGATTTGCCAGGCGTACGGGTCACAATTGAAATTTATAGCCCTTTATCACCCTCAGGCGAATCCTGGCGAAAAGAATCAATCAGATTCTTAAAACGACGTTGAGGGCGTACGTCCCTGAAAACCACAGATCGTGGGATTCACAGCTGAGCAAGGTGGCGTGTGCTATTCGCACGTCACAGCATGAGGTTTTGGGAGTTTCGCCGTACTATGCGAACTTCGGTAGGGACATGGTGACTTCGGGTCGAGAAGCACCATCAATAGGTGATAGTTCAGGAAACGTTCAGGATCTGGATGAGATCGCTGAGCGCTTCAAAGAACTGAGAGTCGAAAAAATTGCAAGCAGCATCTAAGAGATCTGCTCAAGCCTACAATCTTCGACGGCGTGATGTTCAATATCACCCGGGCCAAATTGTATGACTTTTCGTTGTCGGATGCCGCGAATTATTATGCTGCCAAATAAGCACCGAAGTTTGTCGGTCCGTTTAAAATTAAGAAGCGTGTGTCACCTTGGACATATGTCTTAGAAGATAGTAATGGTAAAGAGCGCGGAACGTGGCATGTTAAAGATTTAAACCGTACACCGATGCATCCGAAGATTGATTTTTTTTAAGTAACGTAGCTTATTTTTTTGGTAATGTAGTTTGTTTTTTTTACCTTACGGCAATGATTTTTAGTTTCAGTTTTTGTTTTTGATTTTCATTTTGATGGAAAATCCCTTTTCATTTTCCATTACCTTGGTTGATCTTAGAAAATGTGTTATAGAAATGTAAGCACATTTTCTGGGAGGTAAGGGTGGGATTTGTTGCGGTAAAATTTACCACAACAAGTTTCACCAGCCTATTCTTTTCCTGAATCCATTTTTAGCCTTCCTTTTTCGTTGCGGCTACAAAATACCGGTGGAGTGCAGTTGAAACCTGGTTTCCATCAGCCAGAGTCCTGCTCTTAAGGTATCTTGGAAAAGCAACACAAATAGGTTTTCGTAGTTTAAGTTGTGTGACGGGCGCTCCACAAAATAATTTGGTGGGTGATAGATTGTCAGATACACAATTCATCGTGTGACAGATGGTCCACGAAATCATCGAGTGTGCGACAGATGGTCCACAAGAGGATAAAACATGATGGATCTGACCCATGTTCAACGACATGTGTGACACCTGGTTCACACCATCTTAAATTAAGTATGGCTTAATGCCCAACCTAAAGTGTCTGAACACGGAAGAAAAATCACTTTGCGACGTGTTTCACTTCCCCTTTTAAAATATGCGCGAAAGTCTACGGGTTTTACTTATTTTAACTTTCGCGAAAGGCAGTGAATCCTGTCTCCTCATTTTAGTTGGAAAAGGGTGGTGATCCTATCAGACAAAATGTTTTCCTCCAACTTCGTAGTCTGGGCCGGTTTGGGCTGGGGGCCTTGTTCGTAGTTTTAAATAATTTTTCGCTTATCTTTTAGCTATAGAAATTGACGGGTGGGAACTGAACTTGTCCATTGAGCTATACTTTTAGAAACAGATCGCATGCGTGGCTCGATTCGACAACAGCGAACACTTCAGCTAATTGGCGGAGTGCTGCAGTTAGACTGTGACCGAATAACACACGGACAAGAGATAGCAAAATATGGAATGGACGGCATGGACGAGCTAAGTCCGCCATTTTTGACTGACTTTGAAAAAGGTTACGAAAGCGGCAAGTTGAGAAGATTTAACCGAAAAATTATTTTCTATTTTTGCGATTTTGTTTAACAGAAAATTGTGTTACGAAAAATCCCAGTTTGGGAGTCAATAAGATTAGAAAAATAGAGAGAGCTATTTTTCGGTGTTTTTAGTTGGAGAGGAAAATTTTTTGCTGGAGGCGATCAGGAAAGGTAGTTCCAGATTGGGGAAACACTTGAGGATTTTACCCGCGTAGGCTTTCGTTCCGCTGTTCTTTTAAGGCTGATTCAAACCAACGCGAAACATTCGCGCGAATATGCGACGACTGAATAATGTTCGAAGATTCGCATCGCGCCAGTGTGGGTGCTCCCATTCATCTCCATGTAAGTAAATTAAGACAGGCGAAAGTTTCGTCGTCGCTCTGAAGTATTCGCGTTGGTTTGGGAGAGCCTTTATTCTCCCGAAATTGCGGGACTCGCGACTGTTCTAGTTGTCCTTGTACAGTTGTGGTTTTCGGGAACTTTCCCTTGGTGATTTTACTTCGTGTTCTCGTAACACAAAGAAATTGTTTTTTGCGATTTTTGAGTTGTTATTTTCTTTTAATTTTGAGAATTTGCCTTCTGCCAATCTCGAAAAACCTTTGTTTCACTTTTCTTTTGTTTTTGAAAAGATTCTGGGTTTTAATCCAGGCTTCGGCCACGGTTTCCCAGACACATCCCATACAGATCAATAAAGCTTTCAATTTCCCATCAGGAAATTAATTTCAGTATTTTATTTTGGAATTTTGGAGTTTATTTTACAGGTACTGGTTAAGGCAAACTACCTTCCAAAAAGTTTCCTGGCGCCCACTTTCGAAAGTAAGTACGCCCCTGTACTTACCTTCGTCATTCCTTTATTAATTCGCTTCATATCATTTTATATTTGTTTGATATTCCTCTTTAATCGAATCGGATTAAAAAAGGAATATCAAATCGAAACCACCCCTAAGACTACTTTTACATTACAGCGATTTTTAATCTTCGTTTCTCCTTTGGTTTCCTTCTAATTGCAAATACCTTTTACACGACAGCGATTTTTAATGAAAAGTTTAGTTTGTGCAAGTTAAGAAGTATCATCTCACTGCACTCTTTACTCCACTTGATTAAGCGAAGTTATCTGAGTGGACGACGAATGAAAATAAAACACATTCGAACAATAAGGAAAAGCACAAAGAAGAATGAGCGATAACTCTGCAATTTGTTCAACCTCAGCAATTTCGTCTACCCCGGCCACCACATACATCCCTCGCCCACGTGCTTAAAAATCGCAAGAAGAAATTGCATGGTTTAAAAGCAGTCTAAGACTGAGCTACGGGAGACAGCACTGTATGTGTTGTTGGTTGCTGATTTGTTCATCGAACGAACCTGTTGTCGTTTTGACATTTCGGATTTCATTTCCAATGGATCTCTGCCACCAAATGCCAGAAGTGTCAGAGTGAAATTAAAAAAAAAAAAAAAAAAACAATCTGACAGCACTCCCTGGTTGGAAAAAAAAACTAAATGCCGAAGGCACGAACGCGAGCCAAAAAAGTCGGGTGTTTAATAATAGTGATTAATATGTAATAAAATTATTTTTTTTTTGTATCAAACACTTGAAAAAAATGTTCACAAAAATGTTTAAACACTAATTAATATGTAATTCGATCGCAAATTTAAGTTTTCAGTTTCAAATACAAAAAATAATCAAATGACCGGATTTTTAACACTGAAAAGAGCATGTAAATATTTTCCAACCAGGGAATTTTTTTGTTGTTGTTTTTAAATGTCAAATTAGAAAGAGAAAAGACAAAGACAAATCTTGGAAGACCTCTATTAAATTCATAAGTCGTGTTGCACGCCGGGAGCGTGCTTTCGTCTTGTTTTATTAAACATATAATTCTATTCATTAATTAATGGAATTCGTTTTGTTATCGTGATATTGGGATCCGTTTTTCAATATTACGATTATAGTTTCAAGTCGGTTCGCGGAACGAATTTTTGCAACAAAATAATATATTATTTAACAACTACTAGTTGTAGGCTAATCGTTTCTCTTTACTTTAATACAATTTACAGCATAGCATTTCTTACTCTGGTTCGGATAATGACGAAAAAACATCATTAGTGGTGTTCTAAGTTTCATTTCTTTAAAGCGCCTGCCAATGCCAACAAAAGTCCTTGCATTTGTGTGGAGAGCTTGACAACACTACAGCCAATTGAAAAGAAGGATTTAAGGCCTTCGAGTCCGATTGGGTAGAATTTGAACTGGAAAAAAATAGACGAAAAAATCGTAACGGAGAATGCAGAACCGCGACCTGGAACAACCAAACGTCGGCAGTATTATTACAAGCGAGTAAGAAATATTTATTAAGTTTGTTCTCCCTAAAGCTATACTTAAATTCATTGATTGCATCGGAGTTTTCCAATTGTCGATCTACGGCTGGCGCTGTGTCATATTTGTACTACATTAATCAAAATCTCCAGTGTCCCATTCCTAAGGAACAAAATACGCGTGGACGGAAAATCTATCCTCTCTATATGTTAATAGGAAGGGAGTAGCTTTGCTCACAAGCTAGAGGATGAAACAAAGCGCACAAAAAGAGAAAATCTAGAACAAAAACAAATATTGGTGCCGGAGCTGTGTACAATCCATCCATTTCCAGCTTCTCTATGGCCAACAGCTGTTTGTTTGCCATGCATTCTGTATCGTGTTAATGGTCTCTTGTTAGCCAATGGAATTCGCAGAAAGGTATCTTATGACATTGCATTAGGATGTGTGGAAATCAAAGATGAACATTTCGACTGGGCTATTCTGGACTTTGGCTGGAGTTTAGCTGAAGTCTCGAAAAAGAATACAGAGTTTCTTTCCACAAATCGGTTAACTATTTACCATTTTTGTTAACGAATGTTTCGTATGCTGTTTTCATATAGGCTGACACATTCATCGAAATCGGAACCGCGGTCTAACGATATGGCAAACAGCATGAGCGAAGAAGACACCGACATGGAAGATGAAGAGTTCTGTTCAGATTTTCTTCCGCAAAATGTGAGCTTTTGCAAAACTGAATACGGCAAGAATACCCTTCTATTAAGTTACTATCAATTTGTACATTCTAATATTCTATTTACAGATATAATTAAATAAGACAAACCAACACGATACGGTTCGCCAACGTTCTGGAATGTTGAAGACTCGGTGAATAGTAAGCTCGATCGCTGTTTCATATACAGCTCAGATGAATCATTTAATTCCAATTATGAATACGATGATGAAATAGTGGAGATGAAAACGATGCTAGGAATCGAATTTACCTCAGACAATGGGCGCGTTCGGGCAACTATCCAAAGCTATCCGGATAGGTTTGTGTTGTTGTAATCGCATAGAAAAATGCAGCTGATAAACCAATCAGCTGTTGTCAGAAACAAATCCCAAGCTATCCTAAAATTTTCGCGATACTAAACTATCCGATGGAAATTTGGGGAACAGCTGATCACAGCTGATTATACCTACAGCCGACTACTTATTTTGCTTTTTGGTGTCGCGTCTGATTTTGTTTGTTTAAAGAATAAAATAACAAATAAGGGTTAAAATGTATACCAGTGTGATATTAAATGGTACTGAATACTTAATTGATGATTCAGAAGGTATTTGCAATAAAATTTAAAACAAATCTTCGCGTTAAAAACTCAATAGTTTTCCCTTTAATTAGCTGCCTTGTCTTTTGACAGCAAATATAACCTATCTGGTTTTGGTCGTTCGAAAACATATCGGATACTAAGGTATCTTGGATAGCCTATCGGATTGGCACCCGAACGTGGCCAATGTGTCCGAGGAAATAGGGACTGAAGATGAAATACTAAAATGCCAAAAACAAATGTCAATACTACAAGATATGATAGCAAACGAACGTGACTATCAAGTAACCAAGAACAAGAACTTGCAAGTAGGATATAATTTCGATGGGGTTGATACGAACATAGAATCTGAGATGAAATAATCAGAAGAAGCTTTCTTGCTGTCGACATAAAGGTTAAAGAAAGAAATCCACTCATCGGGAATGCTAGTTCGATCCAGTCAATTCCTTACCCTACCCAAAAAAAATTACTGTAACCGAAGAAAGATATTCTAGGAATTTCGCAAGCATAAAGAAATTGTTTCCATATTTGGATGAAAACATAATCATGTGCTATATAGCTCTGAAGAAAAGAGACTTACAGGACCTGCAGCTTTCCATAACAGATGCTAAAAAACTAAATAGAATTTACTTGGAAGGGAATGCGGCAGAGAAGTACTACGTAGATGGAAATGGCAATATGTTTGATAGTTTCCATCATTGTTCCTTAACGAAGAAATTCGGGTGAAATTCGATCGAGGAATCGGTAAAAACAAAAACCAGTCCTAATCAATTTCAATCCAGGCCAAGCCTATCGATCTTACGGACATTGATTTTAGTTTTTATAATCAGCCAGTATTGGCTGGGCATCTCGGCCCAAGTCCAAGTATTATTGTACAAGGCCTAACAATGTCGAATGCAAACGATGGTATTAATCTCGAAAGAACTGCAAATCTAGTTCGGGATTGTCTGAGGAAAGGCCACTGTTGAACATTTGGCTCCAACTAGTTAGACTTCTCGAAGTCCTGTGGGATAAGAGCTACAATTAGGTGCCTTGAAAACACATGGGAGGAAGACATTCTTCTAATGTGTTCATTTTTTTTGTTCCGTAAAAACAGTGACCAAAGGTCTGGCGTTGGCTAAACTCAGAAGTTTGATAAGACGTGCAGTATTTTTTAACAACACTTTTCCGGTTTCCCGCAAGTATTTGATGCATTTTCTACACTATTTTTTTTTGTAGAACTTCTACTTTTAATCTTTCAAACTGTGAACAAAAACAATTGTGGCAGTGACAGTTTGAAAGAAGTGACATATTAACAAAATTATAGCAAATTATAGCAAGTAAAAGGAGTTACCACCTGCGTACTCTTTCTACCATCGATATTTTGAAGTATATCTGACCCGCTCTACTTTTCTTGATTTTGCAGATGAAGATCAATGTAATTCCACCATAAAGGTATGTTCGCTTCGTAGGTATGTTTGAATTTTGTATCCTTGTGCATTCGTACATTCTCCCGCCTCGCAATAAACTATCAACTCCATCGCCCAAATGTGTCTGAAACGCAAATGTATCGTCTCATTTAAACGTCAAGTGATCGTCCAGTGTAAACGACCATTTGGTCCGAACATAATGCCTGGTGTAAATCCGCATGGCTATTGCAATTATGGCATCACTGTTGTGTGGTAGGCTATGGCTCGTTTGCTCGTAGACGTCTGATATGAAACAAACGCAATAGACAAAGTCAACACAACTTAGTACCGCAACAAACAAAAAAGGGAAGCTGAGCGTTGTATATTTTTCTCGCTTCTACTATCGTTTGTTATTGAATGTACTATATATTGTTGTAGAATTATAGTAAAGTAAGTAGGTACAGTCTAGTCTACAACTATTTCATTCAGTGTCGCCCATGAACGTGTGGTTTGCTTTTTTCGGTTTCGATTCAGAGTTTAATTGTAAAGAATAATTTAATTGTTTGGTTTTCGTGCGGTTAAATTAAATGTGTTTTATCAAGATTATGCAGGTAAGTTTTTGTTGAATGTGAAATTGATGATTGTGAACGCGAGTTATCGAAGCCAGTCAACCTTATACCTTAAATAGGTTAGGTAGATAAATAATCAACAAGACAAGCAACATCTGAAAACATCCTTTAATAAAACGTTAAGAGATAACAACGAACGCACACAAGCGGTTGATCTCATACTCATCAGACAGAGTATCATCGTAGTTATTATATTAAGAAACAGTAAAACGTACATATTTATAAGATAAGTAAAGATAAGAAGCATTGTATCCATATGTACGTTAAGAATAATAAATATAATAACCATAAATACGATCCGTGTAAAATAACACATAGTGTTAAAATCAGTAGTTGATAAAATTGTATTAGTCAAAACAATAAATAATAAAGTATTCTTACCAAAAAGGAAATATAGTTTCCAAGAAAAAAACTTGCCAACTTGCTTATCCGCATGGAGCAACTAGAGACCAACTATTATTCAGTTACAGAAGAAATGAACAGAAGCAAAGGAGAAAACGTACGACTAGCATATATCCTGAGAGAACAGAAAACATTCAACGAAGCACTCATCCAAGAAATTGAACAGGTAAAAATTATAAATAATATAACAGAATATCTCAACGGAAATGAGATACAATTGGATGCCTTTAAAAGCCTGTCAATTTTTGATGGAGAAAGATCCACATACAGAGCATGGAGAAAAGAAGCTTCACGCTTAATGAAAAGCGTAGAAACAAATTATAATACGATTTTTTAATTTTGAAGCTATTCGAAACAGGCTTTATTACAACTACTCTAATCAAGAACCCCTATACGTACTCCAAGACAAAATGCGAGCTATAACACAAAAGAGATTAACTCTCAGTGAATCCTACGACGAGATTAATCAAAATTTAAGTTTAATCATTTCAAAAATTGAAATGTCAGGTGATCAAGAAACAGTTATAATAAGATTAATTAAAAACACTAACGATGACACAGTTAGAATATTCATCGATGGAATTAGTGACTCGTTTACACGTGGATCTTTATATTCAGCTGATATAAGCGATCTACAATATGCTTTCGCGATAGCAAGAAAAATTGAGCACCACAACACACACCGACATTTACAGTTAAGTAATGATAGAAATTACCAGAAGGCACATATACAAGAGCTGAAAAACGAAAGACGATCAAATCTCTCAAAATATCAAAATGTACAGTCGCAACAGAACATGCAGTACCAACAGAGGAACAATACTCAACAACCACAATACAATCCATTCAAACGTTATAATGCACAAGGACCAATGCAAATTGGCAGTCGTCAAGTAGTAACAGCACCACGTCATCACTTCAACAATTATAATCAAAACAACGATAATACTGTGGTAAAGAGGGATCGAGAAGGAAGCGGTAATCACAACTTTAGCTTTCAGCAGCAACAATCGTTTCAACAACACAAACAGCAGAGGATCAACCACAGCAATCAACGCCAGAGGATCAACTACATCAATCAACGGTATAAGGATGACATCAGCAGTATCCAAGGTGAAGCTGAACAAAATACGGTAAATAGTTTAAGATTTGATAATTTAAATTAGTTCCTGGGTTGCCCTGTTTAATGCTAACTAGTACGATAAGTAATAAGAAATATAAAATTTTGATAGATAGTGGAGCAACCCATAACTACATTACCACAGATTAGCCACATGAAGATGAGAATCCCCGGGCGCCATTTTAATTTGCCTACAAGATTGAACGGGCAGTTATCAGATAAAAAATGAGAATGTGTGTACAAAAATCTCACACATAGACAGTAGGGATCTTCACACACCTGGTTAAATTGTTATTGCAATTACATCTATTCATCGACGCGGGAAAAAATTACAAATACAACAATGTAAACAAATGGGTTTTGGAGGGTGAAACGTACGAAACATTCTCATCTTCATATGGCCAATCTGTGTACATTACCCTGAGGCCACACGGGCAAGTACTGGCAAGCAAGTTGGGTTCATAAATTGCCTGCCAAATTCGTATCTGTGTACTGGCTGTGACGTAGAAAAGTTGCTTGCAAGTGGGTCGTTCCTTTTCTCTACTAAAGTAAACAACTTTGCTTGATCTTTCAAACAAAATGGATTGAAAAGAATAAAACTAAATTTGGAATGAATATTCAATAAAAATGCAAAAATGGTTAACAAACTTTAATAATTGAAATTATGGACAACGAAACTAAAGAGGGAACAAATATATAATTTAACTAAAATTAATGTACCAACAATAAAGAAATATTATACAGACGTAAAAATACAGTTTTTTGGCTATCCGTCTGTCAATCACACAACTTTCAAACTCCATTGAAGTATGTCTACGATATCAATGGATTAAAAATCCGAAATTTTTTCCATTTTATTTTGCGCTCCGGAAAAATGCATTTTCAGGGCAATCGGTTGACATTGGGAACGAAATATTCTCGATTGGATCAAATATAATTTGTTCCCTTTCTGACAAGCACAAAACTTTCAAATTCCATTGAAGGATTTCTATGATGTCAATGGATTAAAAAACCTCTAAAAATCCGACAAAAATTGAAATTTTATTTTTGAAAAGGGCAATTTTAGAGCTTTTTGGTGATTTGTAGCGAAATATTTGCAAACGTCTAATATTCTGTCAAGCAATGTCTAGTTTCGTATGCAATCAAATTCCAAACTAAATTTATTTTAACTTATTTTTTTGCACAAAATCTTATTAATTCAGAAATTTTAATAAAAAGGAATGATGATTCTTGACTATAGTTAAAAAAATGAACGCCCTTATTGCTTCTCTATTGGCTGCTCAACTGGCTTCGAAAAAGGCAAGCCAGTTGACGAGCAAGTTGCTTGGGTTTATATGTGTTAGTAAAAAAATGTGTATGTATTGCAACTTGCTTGCCAGTACTTGCTCGTGTGGCCTTCGGGTTGATAAGAATTGTGACCCAAGTGAAAAAATATTTTTATAAAGGGTATACAAATAAGAACGATGCACGGGCATTCGTTATTAAATTGAAAGAATATAATAAAAAAAATGAATAAAGAAATAACGTTTTATGAGTTGGATAATATTGAAACATTTGATATAATTCTGGGATTTGAAGGTTTGAAAATATTAGGAGCAGAATTTAAAGATATGACTCTTATCACCATGTGTAGTGAGGAATCAGTCAAGAAATCAGGAAAGAAAGGGATAAATGAGTCTGGAAAACCAAAATGAAGTATGGTCGTTGATTTCCAAAAACTAAACTCACACACTGTCACATACAGATACCCTTTACCGGATGCCAACATGAAAATACATAGTTTAGGTAACGCTTAATACTTTACCACTCTCGACTTGGAATCTGGATTTCACCAGATTAGAATAATACCCGAAGACTGTGAAAAAAACGCATTCGCAATTCATGGAGCTAAGTATAAATTCAAACGTATGCCTTTCGGATTGAAAAATGCCCCAAGCATATTCCAGCGATGTGTAGATAATATTCTCAGGGAATTCGTGGGTAAATTTGTGCATGTATATATTGATGACGTGTTGATATATTCTTTATCGGAGGAAGAACATACTGAACACATAAGACAAGTATTCCGAAAATAGCTCGGTTAATAAGAACCAATCAAAAAATATTAAAGTAAATCTTTATGAAGCAGCTTTAAATGCTGTAAATATATTAAAAAATTATTTAAAAGAGCAGGTCGAATTATTCCAACCTGACTTCAATAAACCTTTTGAACTCACTAATGATGCATCCAACATAGCTAATGGAGCCGTTGTGAGTCAAAACAATAAGCTAATACATTTTTTGAGTAAGACTCTGAGCAAAACAGAGGAAAGTTATAGTACTAATGAGAAAGAACTCTTAGCTATAGTATGGTTATTACATAAATTGAGAAACTACATATACGGCATAGCCGATTTAACTATTCTCACAGACCATCAAAGTCTCACATATGCAATATCGGATAAAAATCCGAATACTAAGTTAAAACGAACATTATGGTGCTAAAATTATACAAACCAGGAGCACAAAATGTTATTGCCGACGCCTTATCGCGCCAAAAAATTAATTCAAGTACAATGAGCACAGTTTACTCAGCTCAAAGTTCAAGTAGCGAACAAATAAAACAAGTAAATCGCGCATTTAACACATACGCCGTTCAGGTAGAATTGATTCCTAACAAAGACATAAATAATATAGAAACGTGCACAATATTTAGAGATAAAGTAAGACATGTTATGGAATTCACGAGCATAGCCGAACTGATAACGAATCTTAAGCAAATGTTAAACACAAAAAAAATCGTTGCAATAAATGCCACACCTGAAACCATATTTAACTTATAATTTAATATATAATTTAAGAGGAGGAATAAATAGAGATTGTGAGATCTTCACATGAAAGACCTCACCGTGGTTATAAAAATAATATCTTAGAAATAATGGAAAAAATACTATTGGCCTGATATAAAAAAAACAAGCCAAAGCATTTAATAGGCAATGCATAGCATTCCCTTACGGTAGATACGATAGGAACCCTCCTAAAGATCAATTAAAAGATTCAGAAATACCTGCATGTCCTGGTACCCATATCCGTAAGGACATATATTTTAACGATAAGCATACGTTTCTCACAGCTAAAGACAAAGTTAGTAAATATACAATAAATCAAGAATTAGAATCAAGAGAAAAACTCTATAAAAAAGTAGAAGAGATAATTACTAATATATTCCCCATGTGTAAAAGACTCATGACCACAGATTAGCCACATGAAGATGAGAATGTTTCCTACGTTTCACCCTCTAAAACCCATTTGTTTAAATTCTTGTATTTGTAATTTCTTCCCGCGTCAATGAGTAGATGTGAATTGCAACAACAATTTAACCGGTGTGTGAAGATCGCTACTGTCTATGTGTGAGACGTTCTTATACACACCCCAACTATCAATTTAGCTTGTTTTAGGTTCAATACAAGCTATTTTTGGGCTTGTGTAATAAAAACATAAGGCCCTATACAAATAATTTTGGCGCACATTACCGAAGCTATTCAACTCCTTTAACACTTTCAATCACAAGTGCTATGCAAGTAAATAGCTTTCCATGAACAGTTTAATAAAGCCTTATGAAAACAAAATAAAGAAAGCAATAAGTTGTTTATAAATGCTATTGCTTCACTTTACAAGTTATTTAACTCCTATAAGACCTTCACTTGCAGGCCGAGAAATAGCTGGCATAGGATTTTCTGTTCAGGCCTTATACAACCCTACTAAATTAAATTGTAAAAGAAAAATATGTCTTGGTCTCAATTTAATTTTTATTATTTTTGTTTCTGTACTTTATACACCTTATATGGGGGGTTTGACTGTTGTTCTGTTTGTTCTGAAATGTATAGAATTTAATTTAATTAGAAAAAAACCAACTTTTACATACATGAATTTTCCGATCGGGATTTGAACTCACGTTGTTCTGATTACTGATCGAGCACTCAACCAACGACGCTAATCCGCAACATAGAATAGGTTGTTCAAATTTTAACTTCAGAATTTGAGCTTATTTAGGATACAAAATTGTATTTTCTCTTCTCTAATTGAATAAACTTTCTAAGTTAGCAAAAGGACGTTCGTTTAAATAAATAAAATTGGTTGTACTGACTAGCTTTAAAAATTATAAGTGCTAAAATAACTAAAGAATAGAACATTTTTATTAAGATAAATACAACATACCAACTATTATTATAGTTGCAAAATCGGGACAATATTGTTAGTCTGTTATTAACAAAATACATAGGCTATACACTTGCATACGTTTGCTATTTGAAATTGCACAACTTGCATAAATAATCTATTTACAAAATGCAAAGGCCATACACTTCCATTAGGTTAGCTATTAACAAAATGCAAAGGCTATCGCTTGCATAAGTTTGCTATTAACAAAATGCAAAGGCTATACACTTCCATAAGTTTGCTATTAACAAAATGCAAAGGCTATCGCTTGTATAAGTTTGCTATTAACAAAATGCAAAGGCTATCGCTTGCATAAGTTTGCTATTAACAAAATGCAAAGGCTATACACTTCCATAAGTTTGCTATTAACAAAATGCAAAGGCTATCGCTTGCATAAGTTTGCTATTAACAAAATGCAAAGGCTATCGCTTGCATAAGTTTGCAATTAACAAAATGCAAAGGCTAAACACTTGCATAAGTTTGCTATAAACAAACTGAAAATACAATTGTATGCGTTTGTTTGACTAATCAAGTTATTATTATGAAAATACATAAGCTGTACACAATTGTTTGATTAAAAAAAAAAAAGGAAATGCAAAAGCTGTGCAAGTATATAAGTTTAAGTCACAATTATATCAAATTAATAAAAATTCGGTTTTCCGAAATTACATAAATATAGCAGACTATAATAAATATAACAGACTACAATCGAAATTTTCGTAAACATATTTGGCTTTATTAAAGAAGCCATATAGAAGGTGTTTGTTATAACTTTCAGCAGAATGCTTTACTAAAGCTATTATTTTTCGCACTTCAAACATTAATTTTAAGATACCTTAAACAGGCCTTAAAAAGGCATAATTAAACAGACTCGCAAAGAACTATTTTATGAAAGCAAGAAACAAGCTATTTTATATAAAAATATATATATAAATGATTGACTTGCATAAGTCAGCCTTTTGATAATTCTATGCGAGCTATAGCTTACCAAAGTTTAAAGTAGATTGTTACTTGGCACATTCTCATTTTTATCTGATATCTGACAGTTCAAGCTTGTAAGCAAATTAAAATGGCTGCCGGGGAGTCTCATATTCATGTGGCTAATCTGTGCTCATGACGGACAATGAAAGTTGCTTTAACACACCAATGATAACTCAGTTATGTATAAAGTACGGAATACAGAAAATAAGCACGCCAGTATACCGATCAACCGCGAACGGGCAAGTCGAACGCGCACACAATAGTATTTCCGAATTATTAGGTATATTCATGATTAAGAACAACACAGACGTTATACAAGAAGTATTTAAGACAGTAAAAGAATACAATACATTCAGTTACCGGTTATAAACCGAGTGAAGTATTTTTCAATCAATATAAATTTAAAAATAGTGACATATCCGAAAAATTAAGAAAGGCATCAGGGAAAGTGCTACGAAAACTAAATAAAAACACTGAACACAAGGAATACACTGAAGGTGATAGAATAATGGTAAGAATAAAAGGCCTTAGGAAAAAAAAGTAATACTAGACACGTACTTTATGTTCTCAAAAAAGATTGCAGGGCCACTATACTAACAGCCAAGGGGGTGAAAGTCCACAAAAATAACATAAAAACATATTTTCTTACTCCTGATGATGATATTGAAATACCTCATGTTACTCGCGAATGCAATCCTGCATATTCAAGGGCAGATAAAAATTCAAGACGTAAAGGGAGAGAAAATTATAATGACCCAAACGGATGATGTCTAAATATACGATTATACATCATACCTATATATCATTTAGTTAATTTAACAAATATTATAACTCCATTTGAAAATATTATTAATTCCACAAACTGAAAGAATATATATCAGGAAAATAGATAGTTTACTTAATCAATTCAATGAAGACAAAGTAAAGAGAAGTATTAAATTAATGGAAACTTTAATATGTATGGAAATCCAGATTATTATGACCTTGTAGCTATTGAAAACAGTCTTAACGATATTATAAAAAATAATAATAAACAACAAGTGATTAACTCACAATTTGATGAGATACTAAGATCTTAAGATGAAAAAAAAGTAAAAGAACATGTTATATTAGAACAAATTTATGAGGAATTAATAACCGTAATAAGTACAATTAATGCAGCAAAAAATAATGAATATTTAGTAGAAACTTTAGATGTCAAGGATATTAAGGAAATCATATCACATGAATAGATAGAAATACCTGCTATAAATATATTAGAATATTTAAATATTACAGTTGTTAAAACTCAAGATTTAATAGTAACAATGTATATGTATCCGATTTTAAATTAAAAATGTGATAATTATTAATTAACACCTATTGCCTTTCGTCATGGAAAAATTTTAACTGATGAAAAAATAGCTAGATGTGGTAAAACTTTTATTAGAATTAAAGATTGTATGAACTATTTAAATAAATACATGTGTATAACTGAATTTGTTGGAGGTTTAGTTTACGGAGTGGGATGTGGTAACCAAAATAAGAAAAACGAAAACGACCAACGTGTGTAGACTTCGAAAGTTTATTCGTGACCGACTTAATTCTACTTATAATATAACACAGGATAATAGTTTTCATATCAATGTGATGTTACTCATACACATGCGTGCATTGATATATAGGTGTTGTTGGAACCAGAGCCTTAACTTTGAACCTGGTGTCAACCCAATGTCAACTCTAAACATGCTTCAACTTGAGATGTCAATTAATATCAAATCAATTTGTGTTGTAATTCAATTTTTGCAAATCATTCTCTTATGTAAATTGTTATTCTTTGTTTAAATAAGTATATAAAGTATTTACCTTAAATACCTACGTAATTGTGAAGCAAAAATTATGTGTTGAATAAATGTTAGTCATTGATTTATAAACCTGCAACCAGCAAACAACCAGCCTTTTATTTAAAAAGGAATTTATTTCACTGAAACATTTGGCCCATTCGAGCCGGATATATTTTATTAAACATCTGTGATAAAACAATTGTGATACCAAAAAAAAAAGATACTGTGATAATAAAAATTAAGCTGTGATATATGTGTGGAGTGCTGTCTTTTGTCTGTGGAGTGCCGTCAATGTGCTGCAAATTGCTGTATCCAGCGGAACAAAATTGCGTTTTCCTAATATAATCTTGGAATATTGTCCAGCGGAGTTCCTGCAATTAAAATATTATTGGAAATCAATAAAAATCGTTGAATATGAGTAAAATAATCAATTTATTACAAAATAAGAGTGTAAAACCAACAAATCGTATTCTTTTCATCGTTTTTGTGTGTTGGAGAAATTGCTGCTGGAATTATATCCATTTTGTCCAGTTATTCATCGCCGTTATTGAGTGCCTTGTTGAGTGACGTTATCGACTTACAGTTGTCCGGAGCAGTTATCCATTGCCGTTGTCTGGAACCGTTGTCAATAGCTGTCGTTTGTGCCGTTTTTTGGAATCGCTTGTTGCAGTTACATACAATATTTTTGGAGTGTTTTGCGGAGTCCCAGATACCTGAAAAAAAGTTCTAATTAATCAAGGAAAACAAAGTGAGTGCAATACTCTTTTACTATATTGATTATATTGAATTATTATATATATTGAGTGTATCAAAATGAGTGCTTCGCCGTCGTAAAAGATTTTCATGAACACTTGTTCGCAAATTGTGAAAAATAGCGAAAAGTTCAGCAATTTAAGTTTAGAACAGAAAACTAAGAATTATTTAGTAGGGCGCTTGAGTATCTTGGGAGAAAACTTTAGAAAAATATGTGATTTGTACGATACATTTCAAGGCTCCGAAGAAGATAAGAAGGTTTTAAAAGATTGTGAGAAGGTTTATGATAGTACGATGGAAACTTGCCTTTCTTATAAAGCTTGTATGTTAGATGAGTTAGATAGGTTAGATGGTTTGCATTTCGGTGAAAAATCGAGACATGAAGGAAGAGATGGTGCCAAATTCCAGAATAGTCGGGAATCTTTTTCACACAATGAGTCAAGGACATCGAACGTGCGGGATATAAAACTTCCGAGGATAGCTCCCCCGACTTTCTATGGGGATTACAACAACTGGCGTCCATTTCATGATCTTTATGTAGCTCTGATCCATAACAATTCATCTCAATCGAAAATAGAAAAATTAACGTATTTAAAGTCGTGTTTAAAAGGTAGTGCAGCATCGTTGTTAGATTACCTGGAGGTCAATAATGACAATTATGACCAGGCATGGTCAATTTTAGTAGCTCGCTACGACCATAAGAGGATTTTGGTCACCGCACATCTTAAAACGTTTTTCGATCAGCCGACAATCAGTGTAGAAACAGCCGATTCCATCAAGGGCCTGTTAGACAAGTCTAGAGAGGTACTTCACGCTTGAAAAAAATTGGGTATTCCGGTAGACAGTTGGGACATAGTAGTTATCTTCACTTTGCTGAAAAAATTGCCAAGAAAAACTCAACAAAGGTGGGAAGAAAAGTTAGGTTTGAAAACTGAATTACCTACCTTTGAGGAATTTTCAACATTTTTGGAAACTAGGTTTCGTTCGCTAGAGGTCGTCGGTCAGCAAGGTTCCAAGTCTAAAGACAATGCTAGTAAGGAGCAATCCAAACTAAAACCAAGGGTTTTGCATATGAAGACGGTTAGGAAGGAAAAGTATAGCTGCGCAGTATGTCACAAGGGGCAGCATTCACTTCGTTCGTGCCATTCATTTTTGAAGCTGGATGTACCAACACGGTTGAAAAATGTTAAACAAATCGGGGTTTGTGAAAATTGTTTGGCATACAACCACAAAACTTTTCAATGCCCGAGCGAAAAACGCTGCTTTAACTGCAACCAAAAACATCACACGCTTTTGCACAATTCTCAAACCGATCATTCGCAAGGCAATTACAATTCCTTTGGTGCTCACAGTTCTCAATCGAATCAATCAAACTTTTCTAATTCTCATTCATGTCCTACAAATACAAACAATAGAAATTCACAGTCTCTTATTCTAAATAACAATCACAGTACATACCAAATTTCAACACAAATAAATCCAGATGCGCCACCATTCAATCCATCAGGTAGTACCGAAGCGTTGACGAATTCCAACATGCAAAATTATCACGTCTCAAATACAACCAATACACTGGTTTTGCTTGCGACAGCAGTTCTCCAAGTACAAGCAATCAATGGAGAGTTTATCAACATGAGAGCGCTGATAGATCCAGGTTCAGAAGCAACTTTTATCACTGAACGAGCTGCACAACAACTTAATTTGAGGAAATGTCGCACCTTCATCGAAGTCTCTGGATTTGGAAACAACAAAAATGGATCATGTCAAAGCTTTGTCAATATAAAACTTAAATCGTTACATACCTCGTTTGAAACTGAATCTAGGGCGTTGGTTTTTAAAACTTTAACTGGTTTGCTTCCCAATAGGGAAATTCTTCACAGTGGAAACATATTCAGGGGTTGAGTTTAGCTGATCCTTCATTTTACAAACCTTCTAGTGTTGACTTGCTCCTAGGTAGTGATGTCTTTTCTGAGGTCGTTTTGCCAGAGATTGTTAGGGAAATTGAGCCTATAGCACCCATTGCTCAAAATACTCAACTTGGTTGGATCGTCTTTGGTAAGGCACCAATTCAAACTTGCAGTGTTCACCTGCAGCTCGTCGACATCGATACACAACTTCGAAGGTTTTGGGAAATCGAAGAAACCCCATTTGAGAATCCCGAAACGAAGGAAAACATTGCCTGCGAAGATCACTTCCAGAAACATGTAAGGCGTTTAGCAGATGGACGTTTCGAGGTCTCACTACCATTCAAGGAAGGTTTTCGCCCAGGACTAGGAGCAAGTCAGCAAGGAACACTAAGAAGATTTCTTCAGCTGGAAAGAAGATTCGGCAACAATCCTGAACTGCACAAACAACATTTTACCTGCATTTCGGAGTATCTTCAGCTCGGTCAGATGGAAGAAGTAGATGTCAGCCAAGGTCAAATTTTCAAATCACCATTCCATTGTGTTGTGCCCCATCATGCCGTGTTTAAGGAGTCTAGCACAACCACGAAGCTTCGTGTAGTTTGCGATGCTGCCTTTAAGACTACAGATGGGACTTCCTTAAACGAACATCTTTTGGTTGGGCCTAAAACTCAAGCAAATATTATGGACATAATTTTAAGATGGAGAAAATTCAAAATTACCTTGACGGCTGACATCGAAAAAATGTATCGGCAGATCCAGATGCGACAACCAGACACATTTTATCAGCTGATATACTGGCGGGACAACAAGGTGAATCCTCTGCAGCTGTATCGATTAAAAACCGTCACTTTTGGAACAGCGTCTGCTCCTTATCTGGCCACACGCACATTGAACAAGCTTGCTGATGACGAAAAGGACAAGTACCCATTAGCAGCCCAGATGATACTTCACGATATGTACGTTGATGATTTGGTAAGCGGAGCGGATTCAGTACAAGAAGCTCAACAAAAAGTAACTGAAATCAACGAGGGCGAGCAATTCGGAAGATGCTTTGATCAACATTGCACCCCAAGAACGTGAAGTTGATTTTCTGCTGCCTTTCGATTCATCTGAGCAGATTTGCCAAGTCTCGAAAATTTTCGAATTCCAAGATGGATATGTACTGAAAAAGAGAATTTAGAGTTAGAGTTGCACGGTTTTAGTGACGCTTCTATGAAGGCTTACGGGGCAGTAGTTTACCTAAGGGTTCTGAACAGAAGTAATAAAATTCACACTCACCTTGTTATGTCCAAAACTAGAGTCGCTCCTCTTAATACAGTTTCACTTCCTCGACTTGAGTTATGCGGGGCTGTTATGTTGGCTCGTCTTCTGTGTTATGTAAGAGATGTTTTGCAGCTAGGCCAAATAAAAACGTACGCGTGGACTGATTCCACCATCTCTTTATGTTGGATAGCTGCACTGCCATCAAAATGGAAGACTTTCATCAGCAATCGAGTAGCCGAAATTCAGAGATTAACTAACGTCAATATCTGGAATCACGTTCCAACTAAATTGAATCCTGCAGACTTAGCATCGAGAGGAATTTCGCCATCAGAATTGAAAATCAACACTCTTTGGTGGCGAGGACCAGAGTATCTGCAATCAAAGTGGAAGTTCTCTTTTCCAAGTATTTCAAAAAATCTCGGATGTGAAAAAACTGGTACGAATCATCGCTTATTGCCGGAGGATTGTTCGCATTTGCCTGAAAAGACTCCCGATGAACGAGCTAATTGAACCACTTACCACTTCCGAGTTACAAAACGCAACATTGAACTGCATCAGAGTTGCTCAAAAAGAGATGTTTTCTGAAGAAATCCAAAACTTAAAACTGCAAAGATCGATTGGAAACAAATAACAACAACAACAACTAACGTCGGAGCCAAATGGAATTTCATTCCTCCCGATTCTCCCCATTTTGGTGGATTATGGGAAGCAGGAGTGAAATCCGTTAAGTTTCATTTGAAAAGGGTAGTCAGAAATGAGACCCTTACATTCGAGGAACTCAGCACGCTTCTGACCGAAATAGAAGCATGTCTAAACTCGAGGCCTCTTTGTCCAGTTTCCGACAACCTCGACGACTTCGCCATTCTCACGCCAGCACATTTCCTGTTTGGAACATCGGCCCAACTAATTCCAGAAGAAGATTTCCAACCTTGATAGGTGGAGAAAAATACAAATTGCTGTTCACTCGTTCTGGAAGCAGTGGAGCAGCGAATATTTAGCTCGCCTTCAGCAACGACCGAAATGGTTGAAAACCGAAACACAGCCCCAAATCGGAGACCTGGTTTTGCTGAAAGACGAACGTCTGCCACCATCACAGTGGGCTCTTGCACGCATCACCTCCTTAGTTCCAGGAAAAGATGGACTGACTCGTGTCGTCAACATAAAAACGCAGTCTGGAGAATTCAAAAGACCAATTACTAAAATTTCTTTACTCCCATCAAATAAAATTGCAGATGATAACGCAACCATCTAACCATGGACGAAAATCTAACATGTAATAAACAAAAACACTCAAAATAGTCAAACGATCACAATCAATCAATCAATCAATCACAAAAATAACATTCATGCATTATTATATCACTCATACAAATTTGATGTTGTCATCAGACAATAAAAATATTCAACATCATTCACTAATATATTGCAATCACTCACAAAATGTTGCAAACAGAAAATCGAAATATTCGACATCCCAAAATAGCAATCATTCAAAATCACAGTAGCAATCACTCAAAATCACAGTATCAAATCACTCGCATATCAAAATCATTATGTATCACTCACTCAAAATCACAGTATCAAATCATTAATAAAATTTACACTCATTTTCGATATCACTCACACTCAAATCACTCACATTCGATATCACTCACTCACATTTAATCATTCGAAGCACTCACAGTAAATACATCGATAATATATACACTCAGTCAAAATCACAGTTAAAATCAAAATCACAGTTGTAACAAATAATTTCACATATATGAATCTACACACATTCGAAAAACACCCACACGAAATTTTAAATCACTTAAGCGATGTCATCTACACAAAGGAAATTTAAATTAATAATACAGTCCACTAAATTTCATTCAAAATAATTTTAACATAATTAAATAATATATTTTAACACATAAAAAACGAGTTACCCTGTACCGAAATAAACAAGAAGCAAGCAATGGAAAGATACCCAAGATCAAAAACACTCTATATGAAGATACCAATCTTTCGTACGTATCATCCTCCAAAACCCATTTGTTTACATTGTTGTTTTTGTAATTTCGTTTTGTGTCCATGAATAGATGTGAATTGCAACAACAATTTAACGGGGTGGGATTGTTCTGTTTTCCCAGAACAACCATTTTGTATGTGCAAATAACGCAGCCATCTTTAAAAAAATTTCAACTCACCAGCTTTTCAACATGAAAATGGCGGATGTTAGGTGGGATATCGGGATGTGTTGAAAAAAACACCAATTTAATGGTGCTAAGTCTGCTATTACACTACGAATTTCACGTGATGAAACTTCTTTTAATTTTTCTTTGAAAATTCATCCTGTAAGTAGTTCGCTGTTACACAATGATTTTTAAATCTTTGGCATTTAACAGAAAAGTCTGTAATAAAATAAATAACGTGATAAGTTAGAATTTATACATTGAAATTTCGGTCATCGTGCGTTTTCTATTGGTTTCGCATATACATAGCATAAAGGCTGTCCCAAACTAACGCGAAACATTCGCGCGAATATGCGACGACTGAATAATGTTCGAAGATTCGCATCGCGCCAGTGTGGGTACTCCTATTATTCTCCATGTAAATAAATTAAGACAGGCGAAAGTTTCGTCGTCGTTCTGAAGTATTCGCTTTGGTTTTGGAGAGCCTTAATGCTCTTAAAAGCCGTGTTTTTTTTTTGCAAGCCCGGAGGGATTTGGTTAAAAAGAAATGATATTGGGAATTATCTATCGACGCCATCACAGAAAAAAAAAATGGAGTTTCCATAAAAACTATTGATTAGAAGTACATATGCAATTCACGCCGTTAGAACAGTTTACCCTCGAAAATTATGTGCTCTTAGCTATGCCTGGAGGGGATTAGTTGTTGTTGCGTTTAACATGTAAATTCCTTAGCCCCGACGCGACATAGTTTTTTTTCGATCAATTTCCTCTAGGTTTGCAAAAAGGACGAGACTAGAGACATGCCAATTTATAACAGTTATAACAATTTTTGGCCATTAAAAGAGGGCGTACGTTTACGCGCTTCGCACTACTTAAAAAAAACTTAAGGTGCTTGAATTATGCCCACCGGAGGAGGACCCTGGCTCTGCGGGGCCGCATAAACAGTAATTTTATAAACAAAATCTGTTATAATTGGCATGTCTAGTCACTTCCTGCAAAAAAACACGCCTAAGGTCTTACAACAGTTGCGTTGATTCGCTGATTTCAATAATTCGAGAGCGAAATACAATACCAAACAATCGTAGAAAGAAAACAAATAATGACAAAAGACAATCGAATATACTTAAATTGATTATAAATTTTCACGTTCAATTTGTTTCCACAAACTTATCCTCATAAGGTTGGGTTAGCACTTGATAACTCGTTGCTCCTTTTATTATACTTTTTGAACATACCCATTGAAACTCGTAAATAACCGACATTTTGGTGGTGAATGTACGCTTACTGCATGTGTGTGCAAATAAAGCGTGGTGGATGTACGCTTGCTGCATATGTGTGCGTGTTTCTCCTGAATTTCCCCTATATGAGCTTGTAGGCAAACTCGGATGACAGCCGAGATTGGTATCTTCATATAGAGTGTTTTTGCCCAAGATCATCAATGGAAAAGGAATACACACGCTCTTATGGAAAACACACGAACATGTGTATTTCTTATGGGCGACAACCGAACATGTACATTTCTTATGGGCGACAACCGAACGTGTGTATTCCTTATGGGAAACACACAAACCCCTACATTTCTTATGGAGGATGAATGATTAAATGAAAACACACAATAAATCAACATTTTAATACAAAATAATAATAATAAACTTACCTGATTTCATCACCACAACACTTAAACTTATTTTATAATTATTTATTTTACATAAAAACACTTTAATTTAACAAAAATAAACACAAAAAGAATACAAAAAAAAATCATCACAACTTCAGCTGTCAATTTACTATCGACGCCAATTTATAGAACTAATTAAAACTACAAGAATGTGAGCAATATTTTACTGAAGATAAACTTGAGATGTATTATCATGCGAGCTTCGCTCACAGCCGGGGAGGAATGTTGGAACCAGAGCCTTAACTTTGAACCTGGTGTCAACCCAATGTCAACTCTAAACTTGCTTCAACTTGAGATGTCAATAATAATATCAAATCAATTTGTGTTGTAATTCAATTTTTGCAAATCATTCTCTTATGTAAATTGTTATTCTTTGTTTAAATAAGTATATAAAGTATTTACCTTAAATACCTACGTAATTGTGAAGCAAAAATTATGTGTTGAAAAAATGTTAGTCATTGATTTATAAACCTGCAACCAGCAA
This sequence comes from Leucozona laternaria, assembly GCA_932273885.2. Lineage (NCBI taxonomy): Eukaryota > Metazoa > Arthropoda > Insecta > Diptera > Syrphidae > Leucozona > Leucozona laternaria. The sequence goes on from OW026366.1 coordinate 118,163,486, forward strand.
ACAACCAGCCTTTTATTTAAAAAGGAATTTATTTCACTGAAACATTTGGTCCATTCGAGCCGGATATATTTTATTAAACATCTGTGATAAAACAATTGTGATACAAAAAAAAAAAGATACTGTGATAATAAAAATTAAGCTGTGATATATGTGTGGAGTGCTGTCTTTTGTCTGTGGAGTGCCGTCAATGTGCTGCAAATTGCTGTATCCAGCGGAACAAAATTGCGTTTTCCTAATATAATCTTGGAATATTGTCCAGCGGAGTTCCTGCAATTAAAATATTATTGGAAATCAATAAAAATCGTTACAATACAAAATAAGAGTGTAAAAACCAACAAATCGTATTCTTTTCATCGTTTTTGTGTGTTGGAGAAATTGCTGCTGGAATTATATCCATTTTGTCCAGTTATTCATCGCCGTTATTGAGTGCCTTGTTGAGTGCCGTTATCGACTTACAGTTGTCCGGAGCAGTTATCCATTGCCGTTGTCTGGAAGCGTTGTCAATAGCTGTCGTTTGTGCCGTTTTTTGGAATCGCTTGTTGCAGTTACATACAACATTTTTGGAGTGTTTTGCGGAGTCCCAGATACCTGAAAAAAAAGTTCTAATTAATCAAGGAAAACAAAGTGAGTGCAATACTCTTTTACTATATTGATTATATTGAATTATTATATATATTGAGTGTATCAAAATGAGTGCTTCGCCGTCGTACAAGATTTTCATGAACACTTGTTCGCAAATTGTGAAAAATAGCGAAAAGTTCAGCAATTTAAGTTTAGAACAGAAAACTAAGAATTATTTAGTAGGGCGCTTGAGTATCTTGGGAGAAAACTTTAGAAAAATATGTGATTTGTACGATACATTTCAAGGCTCCGAAGAAGATAAGAAGGTTTTAAAAGAGTGTGAGAAGGTTTATGATAGTACGATGGAAACTTGCCTTTCTTATAAAGCTTGTATGTTAGATGAGTTAGATAGGTTAGATGGTTTGCATTTCGGTGAAAAATCGAGACATGAAGGAAGAGATGGTGCCAAATTCCAGAATAGTCGGGAATCTTTTTCACACAATGAGTCAAGGACATCGAACGTGCGGGATATAAAACTTCCGAGGATAGCTCCCCTGACTTTCTATGGGGATTACAACAACTGGCGTCCATTTCATGATCTTTATGTAGCTCTGATCCATAACAATTCATCTCAATCGAAAATAGAAAAATTAACGTATTTAAAGTCGCGTTTAAAAGGTAGTGCAGCATCGTTGTTAGATTACCTGGAGGTCAATAATGACAATTATGACCAGGCATGGTCAATTTTAGTAGCTCGCTACGACCATAAGAGGATTTTGGTCACCGCACATCTTAAAACGTTTTTCGATCAGCCGACAATCAGTGTAGAAACAGCCGTTTCCATCAAGGGCCTGTTAGACAAGTCTAGAGAGGTACTTCACGCTTAAAAAAACTTGGGTATTCCGGTAGACAGTTGGGACATAGTAGTTATCTTCACTTTGCTGAAAAAATTGCCAAGAAAAACTCAACAAAGGTGGGAAGAAAAGTTAGGTTTGAAAACTGAATTACCTACCTTTGAGGAATTTTCAACATTTTTGGAAACTAGGTTTCGTTCGCTAGAGGTCGTCGGTCAGCAAGGTTCCAAGTCTAAAGACAATGCTAGTAAGGAGCAATCCAAACTAAAACCAAGGGTTTTGCATATGAAGACGGTTAGGAAGGAAAAGTATAGCTGCGCAGTATGTCACAAGGGGCAGCATTCACTTCGTTCGTGCCATTCATTTTTGAAGCTGGATGTACCAACACGGTTGAAAAATGTTAAACAAATCGGGGTTTGTGAAAATTGTTTGGCATACAACCACAAAACTTTTCAATGCCCGAGCGAAAAACGCTGCTTTAACTGCAACCAAAAACATCACACGCTTTTGCACAATTCTCAAACCGATCATTCGCAAGGCAATTACAATTCCTTTGGTGCTCACAGTTCTCAATCGAATCAATCAAACTTTTCTAATTCTCATTCAGCTCCTACAAATACAAACAATAGAAATTCACAGTCTCTTATTCCAAATAACAATCACAGTACATACCAAATTTCAACACAAATAAATCCAGATGCGCCACCATTCAATCCATCAGGTAGTACCGAAGCGTTGACGAATTCCAACATGCAAAATTATCACGTCTCAAATACAACCAATACACTGGTTTTGCTTGCGACAGCAGTTCTCCAAGTACAAGCAATCAATGGAGAGTTTATCAACATGAGAGCGCTGATAGATCCAGGTTCAGAAGCAACTTTTATCACTGAACGAGCTGCGCAACAACTTAATTTGAGGAAATGTCGCACCTTCATCGAAGTCTCTGGATTTGGAAACAACAAAAATGGATCATGTCAAAGCTTTGTCAATATAAAACTTAAATCGTTACATACCTCGTTTGAAACTGAATCTAGGGCGTTGGTTTTTAAAACTTTAACTGGTTTGCTTCCCAATAGGGAAATTCTTCACAGTGGAAACATATTCAGGGGTTGAGTTTAGCTGATCCTTCATTTTACAAACCTTCTAGTGTTGACTTGCTCCTAGGTAGTGATGTCTTTTCTGAGGTCGTTTTGCCAGAGATTGTTAGGGAAATTGAGCCTATAGCACCCATTGCTCAAAATACTCAACTTGGCTGGATCGTCTTTGGTAAGGCACCAATTCAAACTTGCAGTGTTCACCTGCAGCTCGTCGACATCGATACACAACTTCGAAGGTTTTGGGAAATCGAAGAAACCCCATTTGAGAATCCCGAAACGAAGGAAAACATTGCCTGCGAAGATCACTTCCAGAAACATGTAAGGCGTTTAGCCGATGGACGTTTCGAGGTCTCACTACCATTCAAGGAAGGTTTTCGCCCAGGACTAGGAGCAAGTCAGCAAGGAACACTAAGAAGATTTCTTCAGCTGGAAAGAAGATTCGGCAACAATCCTGAACTGCACAAACAACATTCTGCCTGCATTTCGGAGTATCTTCAGCTCGGTCAGATGGAAGAAGTAGATGTCAGCCAAGGTCAAATTTTCAAATCACCATTCCATTGTGTTGTGCCCCATCATGCCGTGTTTAAGGAGTCTAGCACAACCACGAAGCTTCGTGTAGTTTTCGATGCTGCCTTTAAGACTACAGATGGGACTTCCTTAAACGAACATCTTTTGGTTGGCCCTAAAACTCAAGCAAATATTATGGACATAATTTTAAGATGGAGAAAATTCAAAATTACCTTGACGGCTGACATCGAAAAAATGTATCGGCAGATCCAGATGCGACAACCAGACACATTTTATCAGCTGATATACTGGCGGGACAACAAGGTGAATCCTCTGCAGCTGTATCGATTAAAAACCGTCACTTTTGGAACAGCGTCTGCTCCTTATCTGGCCACACGCACATTGAACAAGCTTGCTGATGACGAAAAGGACAAGTACCCATTAGCAGCCCAGATGATACTTCACGATATGTACGTTGATGATTTGGTAAGCGGAGCGGATTCAGTACAAGAAGCTCAACAAAAAGTAACTGAAATCAACGAGGGCGAGCAATTCGGAAGATGCTTTGATCAACATTGCACCCCAAGAACGTGAAGTTGATTTTCTGCTGCCTTTCGATTCATCTGAGCAGATTTGCCAAGTCTCGAAAATTTTCGAATTCCAAGATGGATATGTACTGAAAAAGAGAATTTAGAGTAAGAGTTGCACGGTTTTAGTGACGCTTCTATGAAGGCTTACGGGGCAGTAGTTTACCTAAGGGTTCTGAACAGAAGTAATAAAATTCACACTCACCTTGTTATGTCCAAAACTAGAGTCGCTCCTCTTAATACAGTTTCACTTCCTCGACTTGAGTTATGCGGGGCTGTTATGTTGGCTCGTCTTCTGTGTTATGTAAGAGATGTTTTGCAGCTAGGCCAAATAAAAACGTACGCGTGGACTGATTCCACCATCTCTTTATGTTGGATAGCTGCACTGCCATCAAAATGGAAGACTTTCATCAGCAATCGAGTAGCCGAAATTCAGAGATTAACTAACGTCAATATCTGGAATCACGTTCCAACTAAATTGAATCCTGCAGACTTAGCGTCGAGAGGAATTTCGCCATCAGAATTGAAAATCAACACTCTTTGGTGGCGAGGACCAGAGTATCTGCAATCAAAGTGGAAGTTCTCTTTTCCAAGTATTTCAAAAAATCTCGGATGTGAAAAAACTGGTACGAATCATCGCTTATTGCCGGAGGATTGTTCGCATTTGCCTGAAAAGACTCCCGATGAACGAGCTAATTGAACCACTTACCACTTCCGAGTTACAAAACGCAACATTGAACTGCATCAGAGTTGCTCAAAAAGAGATGTTTTCTGAAGAAATCCAAAACTTAATTAAGCATCCATCATCATCGAAACATTTTGGATCACTGCATCCTTACAAAATATAAGATTTTGAATCTGAAGAGGAGCGTGAAGAAATACATTCATAAATGTGTAATTTGCTTCAGATTCAAGGCTAAACCTATGCAACAGTTGATGGGAAACCTACCAGCTGCTCGAGTCAGAGTCTCCCGGCCATTTACACACACCGGTGTAGATTATGCAGGGCCGATAGAAGTAAAGGCCTGGAGAGGACGTGGAGGCAAAATCTACAAAGGGTATTTTGCCATATTCGTGTGCCTAGCCACCAAGGCAATCCACTTAGAAGCTGTCAGTGACATGACAACTCAGGCATTTTTGGCAGCATTCCGAAGATTTATTGCACGTCGAGGTGTCTGTGCTGAAATGTATAGCGATTGTGGAAAGAACTTCGTTGGTGCCAATACCGAGCTCCAAAGAATGATGAAGGCTGCAAAGATCGATTGGAAACAAATAACAACAACAACAACTAACGTCGGAACCAAAAGGAATTTCATTCCTCCCGATTCTCCCCATTTTGGTGGATTATGGGAAGCAGGAGTGAAATCCGTTAAGTTTCATTTGAAAAGGGTAGTCAGAAATGAGACCCTTACATTCGAGGAACTCAGCACGCTTCTGACCGAAATAGAAGCATGTCTAAACTCGAGGCCTCTTTGTCCAGTTTCCGACAACCTCGACGACTTCGCCATTCTCACGCCAGCACATTTCCTGTTTGGAACATCGGCCCAACTAATTCCAGAAGAAGATTTCCAACCTTGATAGGTGGAGAAAAATACAAATTGCTGTTCACTCGTTCTGGAAGCAGTGGAGCAGCGAATATTTAGCTCGCCTTCAGTAACGACCGAAATGGTTGAAAACCGAAACACAGCCCCAAATCGGAGACCTGGTTTTGCTGAAAGACGAACGTCTGCCACCATCACAGTGGGCTCTTGCACGCATCACCTCCTTAGTTCCAGGAAAAGATGGACTGACTCGTGTCGTCAACATAAAAACGCAGTCTGGAGAATTCAAAAGACCAATTACTAAAATTTGTTTACTCCCATCAAATAAAATTGCAGATGATAACGCAACCATCTAACCATGGACGAAAATCTAACATGTAATAAACAAAAACACTCAAAATAGTCAAACGATCACAATCAATCAATCAATCAATCACAAAAATAACATTCATGCATTATTATATCACTCATACAAATTTGATGTTGTCATCATACAATAAAAATATTCAACATCAATCACTAATATATTGCAATCACTCACAAAATGTTGCAAACAGAAAATCGAAATATTCGACATCCCAAAATAGCAATCATTCAAAATCACAGTAGCAATCACTCAAAATCACAGTATCAAATCACTCGCATATCAAAATCATTATGTATCACTCACTCAAAAGCACAGTATCAAATCATTAATAAAATTTACACTCATTTTCGATATCACTCACACTCAAATCACTCACATTCGATATCACTCACTCACATTTAATCATTCGAAGCACTCACAGTAAATAAATCGATAATATATACACTCAGTCAAAATCACAGTTAAAATCAAAATCACAGTTGTAACAAATTATTTCACATATATGAATCTACACACATTCGAAAAACACCCACACGAAATTTTAAATCACTTAAGCGATGTCATCTACACAAAGGAAATTTAAATTAATAATACAGTCCACTAAATTTCATTCAAAATAATTTTATCATAATTAAATAATATATTTTAACACATAAAAAACGAGTTACCCTGTACCGAAATAAACAAGAAGCAAGCAATGGAAAGATACCCAAGATCATCAATGGAAAAGGAATACACACGCTCTTATGGAAAACACACGAACATGTGTATTTCTTATGGGCGACAACCGAACATGTACATTTCTTATGGGCGACAACCGAACGTGTGTATTCCTTATGGGAAACACACAAACCCCTACATTTCTTATGGAGGATGAATGATTAAATGAAAACACACAATAAATCAACATTTTAATACAAAATAATAATAATAAACTTACCTGATTTCATCACCACAACACTTAAACTTATTTTATAATTATTTATTTTACATAAAAACACTTTAATTTAACAAAAATAAACACAAAAAGAATACAAAAAAAAATCATCACAACTTCAGCTGTCAATTTACTATCGACGCAACCTGCAACCAGCAAACAACCAGCCTTTTATTTAAAAAGGAATTTATTTCACTGAAACATTTGGTCCATTCGAGCCGGATATATTTTATTAAACATCTGTGATAAAACAATTGTGATACAAAAAAAAAAAGATACTGTGATAATAAAAATTAAGCTGTGATATATGTGTGGAGTGCTGTCTTTTGTCTGTGGAGTGCCGTCAATGTGCTGCAAATTGCTGTATCCAGCGGAACAAAATTGCGTTTTCCTAATATAATCTTGGAATATTGTCCAGCGGAGTTCCTGCAATTAAAATATTATTGGAAATCAATAAAAATCGTTACAATACAAAATAAGAGTGTAAAAACCAACAAATCGTATTCTTTTCATCGTTTTTGTGTGTTGGAGAAATTGCTGCTGGAATTATATCCATTTTGTCCAGTTATTCATCGCCGTTATTGAGTGCCTTGTTGAGTGCCGTTATCGACTTACAGTTGTCCGGAGCAGTTATCCATTGCCGTTGTCTGGAAGCGTTGTCAATAGCTGTCGTTTGTGCCGTTTTTTGGAATCGCTTGTTGCAGTTACATACAACATTTTTGGAGTGTTTTGCGGAGTCCCAGATACCTGAAAAAAAAGTTCTAATTAATCAAGGAAAACAAAGTGAGTGCAATACTCTTTTACTATATTGATTATATTGAATTATTATATATATTGAGTGTATCAAAATGAGTGCTTCGCCGTCGTACAAGATTTTCATGAACACTTGTTCGCAAATTGTGAAAAATAGCGAAAAGTTCAGCAATTTAAGTTTAGAACAGAAAACTAAGAATTATTTAGTAGGGCGCTTGAGTATCTTGGGAGAAAACTTTAGAAAAATATGTGATTTGTACGATACATTTCAAGGCTCCGAAGAAGATAAGAAGGTTTTAAAAGAGTGTGAGAAGGTTTATGATAGTACGATGGAAACTTGCCTTTCTTATAAAGCTTGTATGTTAGATGAGTTAGATAGGTTAGATGGTTTGCATTTCGGTGAAAAATCGAGACATGAAGGAAGAGATGGTGCCAAATTCCAGAATAGTCGGGAATCTTTTTCACACAATGAGTCAAGGACATCGAACGTGCGGGATATAAAACTTCCGAGGATAGCTCCCCTGACTTTCTATGGGGATTACAACAACTGGCGTCCATTTCATGATCTTTATGTAGCTCTGATCCATAACAATTCATCTCAATCGAAAATAGAAAAATTAACGTATTTAAAGTCGCGTTTAAAAGGTAGTGCAGCATCGTTGTTAGATTACCTGGAGGTCAATAATGACAATTATGACCAGGCATGGTCAATTTTAGTAGCTCGCTACGACCATAAGAGGATTTTGGTCACCGCACATCTTAAAACGTTTTTCGATCAGCCGACAATCAGTGTAGAAACAGCCGTTTCCATCAAGGGCCTGTTAGACAAGTCTAGAGAGGTACTTCACGCTTAAAAAAACTTGGGTATTCCGGTAGACAGTTGGGACATAGTAGTTATCTTCACTTTGCTGAAAAAATTGCCAAGAAAAACTCAACAAAGGTGGGAAGAAAAGTTAGGTTTGAAAACTGAATTACCTACCTTTGAGGAATTTTCAACATTTTTGGAAACTAGGTTTCGTTCGCTAGAGGTCGTCGGTCAGCAAGGTTCCAAGTCTAAAGACAATGCTAGTAAGGAGCAATCCAAACTAAAACCAAGGGTTTTGCATATGAAGACGGTTAGGAAGGAAAAGTATAGCTGCGCAGTATGTCACAAGGGGCAGCATTCACTTCGTTCGTGCCATTCATTTTTGAAGCTGGATGTACCAACACGGTTGAAAAATGTTAAACAAATCGGGGTTTGTGAAAATTGTTTGGCATACAACCACAAAACTTTTCAATGCCCGAGCGAAAAACGCTGCTTTAACTGCAACCAAAAACATCACACGCTTTTGCACAATTCTCAAACCGATCATTCGCAAGGCAATTACAATTCCTTTGGTGCTCACAGTTCTCAATCGAATCAATCAAACTTTTCTAATTCTCATTCAGCTCCTACAAATACAAACAATAGAAATTCACAGTCTCTTATTCCAAATAACAATCACAGTACATACCAAATTTCAACACAAATAAATCCAGATGCGCCACCATTCAATCCATCAGGTAGTACCGAAGCGTTGACGAATTCCAACATGCAAAATTATCACGTCTCAAATACAACCAATACACTGGTTTTGCTTGCGACAGCAGTTCTCCAAGTACAAGCAATCAATGGAGAGTTTATCAACATGAGAGCGCTGATAGATCCAGGTTCAGAAGCAACTTTTATCACTGAACGAGCTGCGCAACAACTTAATTTGAGGAAATGTCGCACCTTCATCGAAGTCTCTGGATTTGGAAACAACAAAAATGGATCATGTCAAAGCTTTGTCAATATAAAACTTAAATCGTTACATACCTCGTTTGAAACTGAATCTAGGGCGTTGGTTTTTAAAACTTTAACTGGTTTGCTTCCCAATAGGGAAATTCTTCACAGTGGAAACATATTCAGGGGTTGAGTTTAGCTGATCCTTCATTTTACAAACCTTCTAGTGTTGACTTGCTCCTAGGTAGTGATGTCTTTTCTGAGGTCGTTTTGCCAGAGATTGTTAGGGAAATTGAGCCTATAGCACCCATTGCTCAAAATACTCAACTTGGCTGGATCGTCTTTGGTAAGGCACCAATTCAAACTTGCAGTGTTCACCTGCAGCTCGTCGACATCGATACACAACTTCGAAGGTTTTGGGAAATCGAAGAAACCCCATTTGAGAATCCCGAAACGAAGGAAAACATTGCCTGCGAAGATCACTTCCAGAAACATGTAAGGCGTTTAGCAGATGGACGTTTCGAGGTCTCACTACCATTCAAGGAAGGTTTTCGCCCAGGACTAGGAGCAAGTCAGCAAGGAACACTAAGAAGATTTCTTCAGCTGGAAAGAAGATTCGGCAACAATCCTGAACTGCACAAACAACATTCTGCCTGCATTTCGGAGTATCTTCAGCTCGGTCAGATGGAAGAAGTAGATGTCAGCCAAGGTCAAATTTTCAAATCACCATTCCATTGTGTTGTGCCCCATCATGCCGTGTTTAAGGAGTCTAGCACAACCACGAAGCTTCGTGTAGTTTTCGATGCTGCCTTTAAGACTACAGATGGGACTTCCTTAAACGAACATCTTTTGGTTGGCCCTAAAACTCAAGCAAATATTATGGACATAATTTTAAGATGGAGAAAATTCAAAATTACCTTGACGGCTGACATCGAAAAAATGTATCGGCAGATCCAGATGCGACAACCAGACACATTTTATCAGCTGATATACTGGCGGGACAACAAGGTGAATCCTCTGCAGCTGTATCGATTAAAAACCGTCACTTTTGGAACAGCGTCTGCTCCTTATCTGGCCACACGCACATTGAACAAGCTTGCTGATGACGAAAAGGACAAGTACCCATTAGCAGCCCAGATGATACTTCACGATATGTACGTTGATGATTTGGTAAGCGGAGCGGATTCAGTACAAGAAGCTCAACAAAAAGTAACTGAAATCAACGAGGGCGAGCAATTCGGAAGATGCTTTGATCAACATTGCACCCCAAGAACGTGAAGTTGATTTTCTGCTGCCTTTCGATTCATCTGAGCAGATTTGCCAAGTCTCGAAAATTTTCGAATTCCAAGATGGATATGTACTGAAAAAGAGAATTTAGAGTTAGAGTTGCACGGTTTTAGTGACGCTTCTATGAAGGCTTACGGGGCAGTAGTTTACCTAAGGGTTCTGAACAGAAGTAATAAAATTCACACTCACCTTGTTATGTCCAAAACTAGAGTCGCTCCTCTTAATACAGTTTCACTTCCTCGACTTGAGTTATGCGGGGCTGTTATGTTGGCTCGTCTTCTGTGTTATGTAAGAGATGTTTTGCAGCTAGGCCAAATAAAAACGTACGCGTGGACTGATTCCACCATCTCTTTATGTTGGATAGCTGCACTGCCATCAAAATGGAAGACTTTCATCAGCAATCGAGTAGCCGAAATTCAGAGATTAACTAACGTCAATATCTGGAATCACGTTCCAACTAAATTGAATCCTGCAGACTTAGCGTCGAGAGGAATTTCGCCATCAGAATTGAAAATCAACACTCTTTGGTGGCGAGGACCAGAGTATCTGCAATCAAAGTGGAAGTTCTCTTTTCCAAGTATTTCAAAAAATCTCGGATGTGAAAAAACTGGTACGAATCATCGCTTATTGCCGGAGGATTGTTCGCATTTGCCTGAAAAGACTCCCGATGAACGAGCTAATTGAACCACTTACCACTTCCGAGTTACAAAACGCAACATTGAACTGCATCAGAGTTGCTCAAAAAGAGATGTTTTCTGAAGAAATCCAAAACTTAATTAAGCATCCATCATCATCGAAACATTTTGGATCACTGCATCCTTACAAAATATAAGATTTTGAATCTGAAGAGGAGCGTGAAGAAATACATTCATAAATGTGTAATTTGCTTCAGATTCAAGGCTAAACCTATGCAACAGTTGATGGGAAACCTACCAGCTGCTCGAGTCAGAGTCTCCCGGCCATTTACACACACCGGTGTAGATTATGCAGGGCCGATAGAAGTAAAGGCCTGGAGAGGACGTGGAGGCAAAATCTACAAAGGGTATTTTGCCATATTCGTGTGCCTAGCCACCAAGGCAATCCACTTAGAAGCTGTCAGTGACATGACAACTCAGGCATTTTTGGCAGCATTCCGAAGATTTATTGCACGTCGAGGTGTCTGTGCTGAAATGTATAGCGATTGTGGAAAGAACTTCGTTGGTGCCAATACCGAGCTCCAAAGAATGATGAAGGCTGCAAAGATCGATTGGAAACAAATAACAACAACAACAACTAACGTCGGAACCAAAAGGAATTTCATTCCTCCCGATTCTCCCCATTTTGGTGGATTATGGGAAGCAGGAGTGAAATCCGTTAAGTTTCATTTGAAAAGGGTAGTCAGAAATGAGACCCTTACATTCGAGGAACTCAGCACGCTTCTGACCGAAATAGAAGCATGTCTAAACTCGAGGCCTCTTTGTCCAGTTTCCGACAACCTCGACGACTTCGCCATTCTCACGCCAGCACATTTCCTGTTTGGAACATCGGCCCAACTAATTCCAGAAGAAGATTTCCAACCTTGATAGGTGGAGAAAAATACAAATTGCTGTTCACTCGTTCTGGAAGCAGTGGAGTAGCGAATATTTAGCTCGCCTTCAGTAACGACCGAAATGGTTGAAAACCGAAACACAGCCCCAAATCGGAGACCTGGTTTTGCTGAAAGACGAACGTCTGCCACCATCACAGTGGGCTCTTGCACGCATCACCTCCTTAGTTCCAGGAAAAGATGGACTGACTCGTGTCGTCAACATAAAAACGCAGTCTGGAGAATTCAAAAGACCAATTACTAAAATTTGTTTACTCCCATCAAATAAAATTGCAGATGATAACGCAACCATCTAACCATGGACGAAAATCTAACATGTAATAAACAAAAACACTCAAAATAGTCAAACGATCACAATCAATCAATCAATCAATCACAAAAATAACATTCATGCATTATTATATCACTCATACAAATTTGATGTTGTCATCATACAATAAAAATATTCAACATCAATCACTAATATATTGCAATCACTCACAAAATGTTGCAAACAGAAAATCGAAATATTCGACATCCCAAAATAGCAATCATTCAAAATCACAGTAGCAATCACTCAAAATCACAGTATCAAATCACTCGCATATCAAAATCATTATGTATCACTCACTCAAAATCACAGTATCAAATCATTAATAAAATTTACACTCATTTTCGATATCACTCACACTCAAATCACTCACATTCGATATCACTCACTCACATTTAATCATTCGAAGCACTCACAGTAAATAAATCGATAATATATACACTCAGTCAAAATCACAGTTAAAATCAAAATCACAGTTGTAACAAATTATTTCACATATATGAATCTACACACATTCGAAAAACACCCACACGAAATTTTAAATCACTTAAGCGATGTCATCTACACAAAGGAAATTTAAATTAATAATACAGTCCACTAAATTTCATTCAAAATAATTTTATCATAATTAAATAATATATTTTAACACATAAAAAACGAGTTACCCTGTACCGAAATAAACAAGAAGCAAGCAATGGAAAGATACCCAAGATCATCAATGGAAAAGGAATACACACGCTCTTATGGAAAACACACGAACATGTGTATTTCTTATGGGCGACAACCGAACATGTACATTTCTTATGGGCGACAACCGAACGTGTGTATTCCTTATGGGAAACACACAAACCCCTACATTTCTTATGGAGGATGAATGATTAAATGAAAACACACAATAAATCAACATTTTAATACAAAATAATAATAATAAACTTACCTGATTTCATCACCACAACACTTAAACTTATTTTATAATTATTTATTTTACATAAAAACACTTTAATTTAACAAAAATAAACACAAAAAGAATACAAAAAAAAATCATCACAACTTCAGCTGTCAATTTACTATCGACGCCAATTTGTAGAACTAATTAAAACTACAAGAATGTGAGCAATATTTTACTGAAGATAAACTTGAGATGTATTATCATGCGAGCTTCGCTCACAGCCGGGGAGGAATGTTGGAACCAGAGCCTTAACTTTGAACCTGGTGTCAACCCAATGTCAACTCTAAACTTTCTTCAACTTGAGATGTCAATAATAATATCAAATCAATTTGTGTTGTAATTCAATTTTTGCAAATCATTCTCTTATGTAAATTGTTATTCTTTGTTTAAATAAGTATATAAAGTATTTACCTTAAATACCTACGTAATTGTGAAGCAAAAATTATGTGTTGAATAAATGTTAGTCATTGATTTATAAACCTGCAACCAGCAAACAACCAGCCTTTTATTTAAAAAGGAATTTATTTCACTGAAACATTTGGTCCATTCGAGCCGGATATATTTTATTAAACATCTGTGATAAAACAATTGTGATACAAAAAAAAAAAAGATACTGTGATAATAAAAATTAAGCTGTGATATATGTGTGGAGTGCTGTCTTTTGTCTGTGGAGTGCCGTCAATGTGCTGCAAATTGCTGTATCCAGCGGAACAAAATTGCGTTTTCCTAATATAATCTTGGAATATTGTCCAGCGGAGTTCCTGCAATTAAAATATTATTGGAAATCAATAAAAATCGTTACAATACAAAATAAGAGTGTAAAAACCAACAAATCGTATTCTTTTCATCGTTTTTGTGTGTTGGAGAAATTGCTGCTGGAATTATATCCATTTTGTCCAGTTATTCATCGCCGTTATTGAGTGCCTTGTTGAGTGCCGTTATCGACTTACAGTTGTCCGGAGCAGTTATCCATTGCCATTGTCTGGAACCGTTGTCAATAGCTGTCGTTTGTGCCGTTTTTAGGAATCGCTTGTTGCAGTTACATACAACATTTTTGGAGTGTTTTGCGGAGTCCCAGATACCTGAAAAAAAAGTTCTAATTAATCAAGGAAAACAAAGTGAGTGCAATACTCTTTTACTATATTGATTATATTGAATTATTATATATATTGAGTGTATCAAAATGAGTGCTTCGCCGTCGTACAAGATTTTCATGAACACTTGTTCGCAAATTGTGAAAAATAGCGAAAAGTTCAGCAATTTAAGTTTAGAACAGAAAACTAAGAATTATTTAGTAGGGCGCTTGAGTATCTTGGGAGAAAACTTTAGAAAAATATGTGATTTGTACGATACATTTCAAGGCTCCGAAGAAGATAAGAAGGTTTTAAAAGATTGTGAGAAGGTTTATGATAGTACGATGGAAACTTGCCTTTCTTATAAAGCTTGTATGTTAGATGAGTTAGATAGGTTAGATGGTTTGCATTTCGGTGAAAAATCGAGACATGAAGGAAGAGATGGTGCCAAATTCCAGAATAGTCGGGAATCTTTTTCACACAATGAGTCAAGGACATCGAACGTGCGGGATATAAAACTTCCGAGGATAGCTCCCCTGACTTTCTATGGGGATTACAACAACTGGCGTCCATTTCATGATCTTTATGTAGCTCTGATCCATAACAATTCATCTCAATCGAAAATAGAAAAATTAACGTATTTAAAGTCGTGTTTAAAAGGTAGTGCAGCATCGTTGTTAGATTACCTGGAGGTCAATAATGACAATTATGACCAGGCATGGTCAATTTTAGTAGCTCGCTACGACCATAAGAGGATTTTGGTCACCGCACATCTTAAAACGTTTTTCGATCAGCCGACAATCAGTGTAGAAACAGCCGATTCCATCAAGGGCCTGTTAGACAAGTCTAGAGAGGTACTTCACGCTTGAAAAAAATTGGGTATTCCGGTAGACAGTTGGGACATAGTAGTTATCTTCACTTTGCTGAAAAAATTGCCAAGAAAAACTCAACAAAGGTGGGAAGAAAAGTTAGGTTTGAAAACTGAATTACCTACCTTTGAGGAATTTTCAACATTTTTGGAAACTAGGTTTCGTTCGCTAGAGGTCGTCGGTCAGCAAGGTTCCAAGTCTAAAGACAATGCTAGTAAGGAGCAATCCAAACTAAAACCAAGGGTTTTGCATATGAAGACGGTTAGGAAGGAAAAGTATAGCTGCGCAGTATGTCACAAGGGGCAGCATTCACTTCGTTCGTGCCATTCATTTTTGAAGCTGGATGTACCAACACGGTTGAAAAATGTTAAACAAATCGGGGTTTGTGAAAATTGTTTGGCATACAACCACAAAACTTTTCAATGCCCGAGCGAAAAACGCTGCTTTAACTGCAACCAAAAACATCACACGCTTTTGCACAATTCTCAAACCGATCATTCGCAAGGCAATTACAATTCCTTTGGTGCTCACAGTTCTCAATCGAATCAATCAAACTTTTCTAATTCTCATTCATGTCCTACAAATACAAACAATAGAAATTCACAGTCTCTTATTCTAAATAACAATCACAGTACATACCAAATTTCAACACAAATAAATCCAGATGCGCCACCATTCAATCCATCAGGTAGTACCGAAGCGTTGACGAATTCCAACATGCAAAATTATCACGTCTCAAATCCAACCAATACACTGGTTTTGCTTGCGACAGCAGTTCTCCAAGTACAAGCAATCAATGGAGAGTTTATCAACATGAGAGCGCTGATAGATCCAGGTTCAGAAGCAACTTTTATCACTGAACGAGCTGCGCAACAACTTAATTTGAGGAAATGTCGCACCTTCATCGAAGTCTCTGGATTTGGAAACAACAAAAATGGATCATGTCAAAGCTTTGTCAATATAAAACTTAAATCGTTACATACCTCGTTTGAAACTGAATCTAGGGCGTTGGTTTTTAAAACTTTAACTGGTTTGCTTCCCAATAGGGAAATTCTTCACAGTGGAAACATATTCAGGGGTTGAGTTTAGCTGATCCTTCATTTTACAAACCTTCTAGTGTTGACTTGCTCCTAGGTAGTGATGTCTTTTCTGAGGTCGTTTTGCCAGAGATTGTTAGGGAAATTGAGCCTATAGCACCCATTGCTCAAAATACTCAACTTGGTTGGATCGTCTTTGGTAAGGCACCAATTCAAACTTGCAGTGTTCACCTGCAGCTCGTCGACATCGATACACAACTTCGAAGGTTTTGGGAAATCGAAGAAACCCCATTTGAGAATCCCGAAACGAAGGAAAACATTGCCTGCGAAGATCACTTCCAGAAACATGTAAGGCGTTTAGCAGATGGACGTTTCGAGGTCTCACTACCATTCAAGGAAGGTTTTCGCCCAGGACTAGGAGCAAGTCAGCAAGGAACACTAAGAAGATTTCTTCAGCTGGAAAGAAGATTCGGCAACAATCCTGAACTGCACAAACAACATTTTACCTGCATTTCGGAGTATCTTCAGCTCGGTCAGATGGAAGAAGTAGATGTCAGCCAAGGTCAAATTTTCAAATCACCATTCCATTGTGTTGTGCCCCATCATGCCGTGTTTAAGGAGTCTAGCACAACCACGAAGCTTCGTGTAGTTTGCGATGCTGCCTTTAAGACTACAGATGGGACTTCCTTAAACGAACATCTTTTGGTTGGGCCTAAAACTCAAGCAAATATTATGGACATAATTTTAAGATGGAGAAAATTCAAAATTACCTTGACGGCTGACATCGAAAAAATGTATCGGCAGATCCAGATGCGACAACCAGACACATTTTATCAGCTGATATACTGGCGGGACAACAAGGTGAATCCTCTGCAGCTGTATCGATTAAAAACCGTCACTTTTGGAACAGCGTCTGCTCCTTATCTGGCCACACGCACATTGAACAAGCTTGCTGATGACGAAAAGGACAAGTACCCATTAGCAGCCCAGATGATACTTCACGATATGTACGTTGATGATTTGGTAAGCGGAGCGGATTCAGTACAAGAAGCTCAACAAAAAGTAACTGAAATCAACGAGGGCGAGCAATTCGGAAGATGCTTTGATCAACATTGCACCCCAAGAACGTGAAGTTGATTTTCTGCTGCCTTTCGATTCATCTGAGCAGATTTGCCAAGTCTCGAAAATTTTCGAATTCCAAGATGGATATGTACTGAAAAAGAGAATTTAGAGTAAGAGTTGCACGGTTTTAGTGACGCTTCTATGAAGGCTTACGGGGCAGTAGTTTACCTAAGGGTTCTGAACAGAAGTAATAAAATTCACACTCACCTTGTTATGTCCAAAACTAGAGTCGCTCCTCTTAATACAGTTTCACTTCCTCGACTTGAGTTATGCGGGGCTGTTATGTTGGCTCGTCTTCTGTGTTATGTAAGAGATGTTTTGCAGCTAGGCCAAATAAAAACGTACGCGTGGACTGATTCCACCATCTCTTTATGTTGGATAGCTGCACTGCCATCAAAATGGAAGACTTTCATCAGCAATCGAGTAGCCGAAATTCAGAGATTAACTAACGTCAATATCTGGAATCACGTTCCAACTAAATTGAATCCTGCAGACTTAGCGTCGAGAGGAATTTCGCCATCAGAATTGAAAATCAACACTCTTTGGTGGCGAGGACCAGAGTATCTGCAATCAAAGTGGAAGTTCTCTTTTCCAAGTATTTCAAAAAATCTCGGATGTGAAAAAACTGGTACGAATCATCGCTTATTGCCGGAGGATTGTTCGCATTTGCCTGAAAAGACTCCCGATGAACGAGCTAATTGAACCACTTACCACTTCCGAGTTACAAAACGCAACATTGAACTGCATCAGAGTTGCTCAAAAAGAGATGTTTTCTGAAGAAATCCAAAACTTAATTAAGCATCCATCATCATCGAAACATTTTGGATCACTGCATCCTTTCATCGACCGAAACGGTATTCTACGAGTTGGAGGACAAAATTCAAACTTACAGTTCGAACAACAACATCCAGTCATCCTCAAACCAGAACACGTCCTTTCAAAATTACTCATCCGAGAAGCCCACGAAAAAACGCTCCATGGTGGATTACAACAAATGGTCACTTATCTTCGCACAAAATATTGGATTTTGAATCTGAAGAGGAGCGTGAAGAAATACATTCATAAATGTGTAATTTGCTTCAGATTCAAGGCTAAACCTATGCAACAGTTGATGGGAAACCTACCAGCTGCTCGAGTCAGAGTCTCCCGGCCATTTACACACACCGGTGTAGATTATGCAGGGCCGATAGAAGTAAAGGCCTGGAGAGGACGTGGAGGCAAAATCTACAAAGGGTATTTTGCCATATTCGTGTGCCTAGCCACCAAGGCAATCCACTTAGAAGCTGTCAGTGACATGACAACTCAGGCATTTTTGGCAGCATTCCGAAGATTTACTGCACGTCGAGGTGTCTGTGCTGAAATGTATAGCGATTGTGGAAAGAACTTCGTTGGTGCCAATACCGAGCTCCAAAGAATGATGAAGGCTGCAAAGATCGATTGGAAACAAATAACAACAACAACAACTAACGTCGGAACCGAATGGAATTTCATTCCTCTCGATTCTCCCCATTTTGGTAGATTATGGGAAGCAGGAGTGAAATCCGTTAAGTTTCATTTGAAAAGGGTAGTCAGAAATGAGACCCTTACATTCGAGGAACTCAGCACGCTTCTGACCGAAATAGAAGCATGTCTAAACTCGAGGCCTCTTTGTCCAGTTTCCGACAACCTCGACGACTTCGCCATTCTCACGCCAGCACATTTCCTGTTTGGAACATCGGCCCAACTAATTCCAGAAGAAGATTTGGCAGAAAAGGTTTCCAACCTTGATAGGTGGAGAAAAATACAAATTGCTGTTCACTCGTTCTGGAAGCAGTGGAGCAGCGAATATTTAGCTCGCCTTCAGCAACGACCGAAATGGTTGAAAACCGAAACACAGCCCCAAATCGGAGACCTGGTTTTGCTGAAAGACGAACGTCTGCCACCATCGCAATGGGCTCTTGCACGCATCACCTCCTTAGTTCCAGGAAAAGATGGACTGACTCGTGTCGTCAACATAAAAACGCAGTCTGGAGAATTCAAAAGACCAATTACTAAAATTTGTTTACTCCCATCAAATAAAATTGCAGATGATAACGCAACCATCTAACCATGGACGAAAATCTAACATGTAATAAACAAAAACACTCAAAATAGTCAAACGATCACAATCAATCAATCAATCAATCACAAAAATAACATTCATGCATTATTATATCACTCATACAAATTTGATGTTGTCATCAGACAATCAAAATATTCAACATCAATCACTAATATATTGCAATCACTCACAAAATGTTGCAAACAGAAAATCGAAATATTCGACATCCCAAAATAGCAATCATTCAAAATCACAGTAGCAATCACTCAAAATCACAGTATCAAATCACTCGCATATCAAAATCATTATGTATCACTCACTCAAAATCACAGTATCAAATCATTAATAAAATTTACACTCATTTTCGATATCACTCACACTCAAATCACTCACATTCGATATCACTCACTCACATTTAATCATTCGAAGCGCTCACAGTAAATAAATCGATAATATATACACTCAGTCAAAATCACAGTTAAAATCAAAATCACAGTTGTAACAAATTATTTCACATATATGAATCTACACACATTCGAAAAACACCCACACAAAGGAAATTTAAATTAATAATACAGTCCACTAAATTTCATTCAAAATAATTTTATCATAAATAAATAATATATTTTAACACATAAAAAACGAGTTACCCTGTACCGAAATAAACAAGAAGCAAGCAATGGAAAGATACCCAAGATCATCAATGGAAAAGGAATACACACGCTCTTATGGAAAACACACGAACATGTGTATTTCTTATGGCCGACAACCGAACATGTATATTTCTTATGGGCGACAACCGAACGTGTGTATTCCTTATGGGAAACACACAAACCCCTACATTTCTTATGGAGGATGAATGATTAAATGAAAACACACAATAAATCAACATATTAATACAAAATAATAATAATAAACTTACCTGATTTCATCACCACAACACTTAAACTTATTTTATAATTATTTATTTTACATAAAAACACTTTAATTTAACAAAAATAAACACAAAAAGAATACAAAAAAAAATCATCACAACTTCAGCTATCAATTTACTATCGACGCCAATTTGTAGAACTAATTAAAACTACAAGAATGTGAGCAATATTTTACTGAAGATAAACTTGAGATGTATTATCATGCGAGCTTCGCTCACAGCCGGGGAGGAATGTTGGAACCAGAGCCTTAACTTTGAACCTGGTGTCAACCCAATGTCAACTCTAAACTTGCTTCAACTTGAGATGTCAATAATAATATCAAATCAATTTGTGTTGTAATTCAATTTTTGCAAATCATTCTCTGATGTAAATTGTTATTCTTTGTTTAAATAAGTATATAAAGTATTTACCTTAAATACCTACGTAATTGTGAAGCAAAAATTATGTGTTGAATAAATGTTAGTCATTGATTTATAAACCTGCAACCAGCAAACAACCAGCCTTTTATTTAAAAAGGAATTTATTTCACTGAAACATTTGGTCCATTCGAGCCGGATATATTTTATTAAACATCTGTGATAAAACAATTGTGATACAAAAAAAAAAAAGATACTGTGATAATAAAAATTAAGCTGTGATATATGTGTGGAGTGCTGTCTTTTGTCTGTGGAGTGCCGTCAATGTGCTGCAAATTGCTGTATCCAGCGGAACAAAATTGCGTTTTCCTAATATAATCTTGGAATATTGTCCAGCGGAGTTCCTGCAATTAAAATATTATTGGAAATCAATAAAAATCGTTGAATATGAGTAAAATAATCAATTTATTACAAAATAAGAGTGTAAAAACCAACAAATCGTATTCTTTTCATCGTTTTTGTGTGTTGGAGAAATTGGTGCTGGAATTATATCCATTTTGTCCAGTTATTCATCGCCGTTATTGAGTGCCGTTGTTGAGTGCCGTTATCGACTTACGTTGTCCGGAGCAGTTATCCATTGCCGTTGTCTGGAACCGTTGTCAATAGCTGTCGTTTGTGCCGTTTTTTGGAATCGCTTGTTGCAGTTACATACAACATTTTTGGAGTGTTTTGCGGAGTCCCAGATACCTGAAAAAAAAGTTCTAATTAATCAAGGAAAACAAA
Source organism: Leucozona laternaria (assembly GCA_932273885.2). Taxonomy (NCBI): domain Eukaryota; kingdom Metazoa; phylum Arthropoda; class Insecta; order Diptera; family Syrphidae; genus Leucozona; species Leucozona laternaria. The sequence goes on from OW026366.1 coordinate 118,184,823, forward strand.
GTGAGTGCAATACTCTTTTACTATATTGATTATATTGAATTATTATATATATTGAGTGTATCAAAATGAGTACTTCGCCGTCGTACAAGATTTTCATGAACACTTGTTCGCAAATTGTGAAAAATAGCGAAAAGTTCAGCAATTTAAGTTTAGAACAGAAAACTAAGAATTATTTAGTAGGGCGCTTGAGTATCTTGGGAGAAAACTTTAGAAAAATATGTGATTTGTACGATACATTTCAAGGCTCCGAAGAAGATAAGAAGGTTTTAAAAGAGTGTGAGAAGGTTTATGATAGTACGATGGAAACTTGCCTTTCTTATAAAGCTTGTATGTTAGATGAGTTAGATAGGTTAGATGGTTTGCATTTCGGTGAAAAATCGAGACATGAAGGAAGAGATGGTGCCAAATTCCAGAATAGTCGGGAATCTTTTTCACACAATGAGTCAAGGACATCGAACGTGCGGGATATAAAACTTCCGAGGATAGCTCCCCTGACTTTCTATGGGGATTACAACAACTGGCGTCCATTTCATGATCTTTATGTAGCTCTGATCCATAACAATTCATCTCAATCGAAAATAGAAAAATTAACGTATTTAAAGTCGTGTTTAAAAGGTAGTGCAGCATCGTTGTTAGATTACCTGGAGGTCAATAATGACAATTATGACCAGGCATGGTCAATTTTAGTAGCTCGCTACGACCATAAGAGGATTTTGGTCACCGCACATCTTAAAACGTTTTTCGATCAGCCGACAATCAGCGTAGAAACAGCCGATTCCATCAAGGGCCTGTTAGACAAGTCTAGAGAGGTACTTCACGCTTAAAAAAACTTGGGTATTCCGGTAGACAGTTGGGACATAGTAGTTATCTTCACTTTGCTGAAAAAATTGCCAACAAAAACTCAACAAAGGTGGGAAGAAAAGTTAGGTTTGAAAACTGAATTACCTACCTTTGAGGAATTTTCAACATTTTTGGAAACTAGGTTTCGTTCGCTAGAGGTCGTCGGTCAGCAAGGTTCCAAGTCTAAAGACAATGCTAGTAAGGAGCAATCCAAACTAAAACCAAGGGTTTTGCATATGAAGACGGTTAGGAAGGAAAAGTATAGCTGCGCAGTATGTCACAAGGGGCAGCATTCACTTCGTTCGTGCCATTCATTTTTGAAGCTGGATGTACCAACACGGTTGAAAAATGTTAAACAAATCGGGGTTTGCGAAAATTGTTTGGCATACAACCACAAAACTTTTCAATGCCCGAGCGAAAAACGCTGCTTTAACTGCAACCAAAAACATCACACGCTTTTGCACAATTCTCAAACCGATCATTCGCAAGGCAATTACAATTCCTTTGGTGCTCACAGTTCTCAATCGAATCAATCAAACTTTTCTAATTCTCATTCAGCTCCTACAAATACAAACAATAGAAATTCACAGTCTCTTATTCCAAATAACAATCACAGTACATACCAAATTTCAACACAAATAAATCCAGATGCGCCACCATTCAATCCATCAGGAAGTACCGAAGCGTTGACGAGTTCCAACATGCAAAATTATCACGTCTCAAATCCAACCAATACACTGGTTTTGCTTGCGACAGCAGTTCTCCAAGTACAAGCAATCAATGGAGAGTTTATCAACATGAAAGCGCTGATAGATCCAGGTTCAGAAGCAACTTTTATCACTGAACGAGCTGCGCAACAACTTAATTTGAGGAAATGTCGCACCTTCATCGAAGTCTCTGGATTTGGAAACAACAAAAATGGATCATGTCAAAGCTTTGTCAATATAAAACTTAAATCGTTACATACCTCGTTTGAAACTGAAGCTAGGGCGTTGGTTTTTAAAACTTTAACTAGTTTGCTTCCCAATAGGGAAATTCTTCACAGTGGAAACATATTCAGGGGTTGAGTTTAGCTGATCCTTCATTTTACAAACCTTCTAGTGTTGACTTGCTCCTAGGTAGTGATGTCTTTTCTGAGGTCGTTTTGCCAGAGATTGTTAGGGAAATTGAGCCTATAGCACCCATTGCTCAAAATACTCAACTTGGCTGGATCGTCTTTGGTAAGGCACCAATTCAAACTTGCAGTGTTCACCTGCAGCTCGTCGACATCGATACACAACTTCGAAGGTTTTGGGAAATCGAAGAAACCCCATTTGAGAATCCCGAAACGAAGGAAAACATTGCCTGCGAAGATCACTTCCAGAAACATGTAAGGCGTTTAGCAGATGGACGTTTCGAGGTCTCACTACCATTCAAGGAAGGTTTTCGCCCAGGACTAGGAGCAAGTCAGCAAGGAACACTAAGAAGATTTCTTCAGCTGGAAAGAAGATTCGGCAACAATCCTGAACTGCACAAACAACATTCTGCCTGCATTTCGGAGTATCTTCAGCTCGGTCAGATGGAAGAAGTAGATGTCAGCCAAGGTCAAATTTTCAAATCACCATTCCATTGTGTTGTGCCCCATCATGCCGTGTTTAAGGAGTCTAGCACAACCACGAAGCTTCGTGTAGTTTTCGATGCTGCCTTTAAGACTACAGATGGGACTTCCTTAAACGAACATCTTTTGGTTGGGCCTAAAACTCAAGCAAATATTATGGACATAATTTTAAGATGGAGAAAATTCAAAATTACCTTGACGGCTGACATCGAAAAAATGTATCGGCAGATCCAGATGCGACAACCAGACACATTTTATCAGCTGATATACTGGCGGGACAACAAGGTGAATCCTCTGCAGCTGTATCGATTAAAAACCGTCACTTTAACAGCGTCTGCTCCTTATCTGGCCACACGCACATTGAACAAGCTTGGTGATGACGAAAAGGACAAGTACCCATTAGCAGCCCAGATGATACGTCACGATATGTACGTTGATGATTTGGTAAGCGGAGCGGATTCAGTACAAGAAGCTCAACAAAAAGTAACTGAAATCAACCAACTTCTATTATCTGCCGGCTTTCACTTACGCAAATGGGCGAGCAATTCGGAAGATGCTTTGATCAACATTGCACCCCAAGAACGTGAAGTTGATTTTCTACTGCATTTCGATTCATCTGAGCACATCAAAACCTTGGGCATAAAATGGCTTCCATCCAGTGACTCATTTACTTTTCAGTGGACTCGATCTGAAGCAACTGAAGTCACAAAGCGAACCATCTTGTCAACCATTGCTAAACTTTTTGATCCACTTGGTTGGATTTCTCCATGCGTGATTTCAGCAAAAATTATCATGCAAAAATTATGGTTGAAGGGTTTAGCATGGGATATTCCAGTTCCACTCGATCTACAACAAGAATGGGGTTCTCTACGAGCAGATTTGCCAAGTCTCGAAAATTTTTGGAATTCCAAGATGGATATGTACTGAAAAAGAGAATTTAGAGTTAGAGTTGCACGGTTTTAGTGACGCTTCTATGAAGGCTTACGGGGCAGTAGTTTACCTAAGGGTTCTGAACAGAAGTAATAAAATTCACACTCACCTTGTTATGTCCAAAACTAGAGTCGCTCCTCTTAATACAGTTTCACTTCCTCGACTTGAGTTATGCGGGGCTGTTATGTTGGCTCGTCTTCTGTGTTATGTAAGAGATGTTTTGCAACTAGGCCAAATAAAAACGTACGCGTGGACTGATTCCACCATCTCTTTATGTTGGATAGCTGCACTGCCATCAAAATGGAAGACTTTCATCAGCAATCGAGTAGCCGAAATTCAGAGATTAACTAACGTCAATATCTGGAATCACGTTCCAACTAAATTGAATCCTGCAGACTTAGCGTCGAGAGGAATTTCGCCATCAGAATTGAAAATCAACACTCTTTGGTGGCGAGGACCAGAGTATCTGCAATCAAAGTGGAAGTTCTCTTTTCCAAGTATTTCAAAAAATCTCGGATGTGAAAAAACTGGTACGAATCATCGCTTATTGCCGGAGGATTGTTCGCATTTGCCTGAAAAGACTCCCGATGAACGAGCTAATTGAACCACTTACCACTTCCGAGTTACAAAACGCAACATTGAACTGCATCAGAGTTGCTCAAAAAGAGATGTTTTCTGAAGAAATCCAAAACTTAATTAAGCATCCATCATCATCGAAACATTTTGGATCACTGCATCCTTTCATCGACCGAAACGGTATTCTACGAGTTGGAGGACGCCTTCAAAATTCAAACTTACAGTTCGAACAACAACATCCAGTCATCCTCAAACCAGAACACGTCCTTTCAAAATTACTCATCCGAGAAGCCCACGAAAAAACGCTCCATGGTGGATTACAACAAATGGTCACTTATCTTCGCACAAAATATTGGATTTTGAATCTGAAGAGGAGCGTGAAGAAATACATTCATAAATGTGTAATTTGCTTCAGATTCAAGGCTAAACCTATGCATCAGTTGATGGGAAACCTACCAGCTGCTCGAGTCAGAGTCTCCCGGCCATTTACACACACCGGTGTAGATTATGCAGGGCCGATAGAAGTAAAGGCCTGGAGAGGACGTGGAGGCAAAATCTACAAAGGGTATTTTGCCATATTCGTGTGCCTAGCCACCAAGGCAATCCACTTAGAAGCTGTCAGTGACATGACAACTCAGGCATTTTTGGCAGCATTCCGAAGATTTACTGCACGTCGAGGTGTCTGTGCTGAAATGTATAGCGATTGTGGAAAGAACTTCGTTGGTGCCAATACCGAGCTCCAAAGAATGATGAAGGCTGCAAAGATCGATTGGAAACAAATAACAACAACAACAACTAACGTCGGAACCGAATGGAATTTCATTCCTCTCGATTCTCCCCATTTTGGTAGATTATGGGAAGCAGGAGTGAAATCCGTTAAGTTTCATTTGAAAAGGGTAGTCAGAAATGAGACCCTTACATTCGAGGAACTCAGCACGCTTCTGACCGAAATAGAAGCATGTCTAAACTCGAGGCCTCTTTGTCCAGTTTCCGACAACCTCGACAACTTCGCCATTCTCACGCCAGCACATTTCCTGTTTGGAACATCGGCCCAACTAATTCCAGAAGAAGATTTGGCAGAAAAGGTTTCCAACCTTGATAGGTGGAGAAAAATACAAATTGCTGTTCACTCGTTCTGGAAGCAGTGGAGCAGCGAATATTTAGCTCGCCTTCAGCAACGACCGAAATGGTTGAAAACCGAAACACAGCCCCAAATCGGAGACCTGGTTTTGCTGAAAGACGAACGTCTGCCACCATCGCAATGGGCTCTTGCACGCATCACCTCCTTAGTTCCAGGAAAAGATGGACTGACTCGTGTCGTCAACATAAAAACGCAGTCTGGTGAATTCAAAAGACCAATTACTAAAATTTGTTTACTCCCATCAAATAAAATTGCAGATGATAACGCAACCATCTAACCATGGACGAGAATCTAACATGTAATAAACAAAAACACTCAAAATAGTCAAACGATCACAATCAATCAATCAATCAATCACAAAAATAACATTCATGCATTATTATATCACTCATACAAATTTGATGTTGTCATCAGACAATCAAAATATTCAACATCAATCACTAATATATTGCAATCACTCACAAAATGTTGCAAACAGAAAATCGAAATATTCGACATCCCAAAATAGCAATCATTCAAAATCACAGTAGCAATCACTCAAAATCACAGTATCAAATCACTCGCATATCAAAATCATTATGTATCACTCACTCAAAATCACAGTATCAAATCATTAATAAAATTTACACTCATTTTCGATATCACTCACACTCAAATCACTCACATTCGATATCACTCACTCACATTTAATCATTCGAAGCACTCACAGTAAATAAATCGATAATATATACACTCAGTCAAAATCACAGTTAAAATCAAAATCACAGTTGTAACAAATTATTTCACATATATGAATCTACACACATTCGAAAAACACCCACACGAAATTTTAAATCACTTAAGCGATGTCATCTACACAAAGGAAATTTAAATTAATAATACAGTCCACTAAATTTCATTCAAAATAATTTTATCATAAATAAATAATATATTTTAACACATAAAAAACGAGTTACCCTGTACCGAAATAAACAAGAAGCAAGCAATGGAAAGATACCCAAGATCATCAATGGAAAAGGAATACATACGCTTTTATGGAAAACACACGAACATGTGTATTTCTTATGGGCGACAACCGAACATGTGTATTCCTTATGGTAAACACACAAACCCCTACATTTCTTATGGAGGATGAATGATTAAATGAAAACACACAATTTATCAACATATTAATACAAAATAATAATAATAAACTTACCTGATTTCATCACCACAACACTTAAACTTATTTTATAATTATTTATTTTACATAAAAACACTTTAATTTAACAAAAATAAACACAAAAAGAATACAAAAAAAAATCATCACAACTTCAGCTGTCAATTTACTATCGACGCCAATTTGTAGAACTAATTAAAACTACAAGAATGTGAGCAATATTTTACTGACGATAAACTTGAGATGTATTATCATGCGAGCTTCGCTCACAGCCGGGGAGGAATGTTGGAACCAGAGCCTTAACTTTGAACCTGGTGTCAACCCAATGTCAACTCTAAACTTGCTTCAACTTGAGATGTCAATAATAATATCAAATCAATTTGTGTTGTAATTCAATTTTTGCAAATCATTCTCTTATGTAAATTGTTATTCTTTGTTTAAATAAGTATATAAAGTATTTACCTTAAATACCTACGTAATTGTGAAGCAAAAATTATGTGTTGAATAAATGTTAGTCATTGATTTATAAACCTGCAACCAGCAAACAACCAGCCTTTTATTTAAAAAGGAATTTATTTCACTGAAACATTTGGTCCATTCGAGCCGGATATATTTTATTAAACATCTGTGATAAAACAATTGTGATACCAAAAAAAAAGATACTATGATAATAAAAATTAAGCTGTGATATATGTGTGGAGTGCTGTCTTTTGTCTGTGGAGTGCCGTCAATGTGCTGCAAATTGCTGTATCCCGCGGAACAAAATTGCGTTTTCCTAATATAATCTTGGAATATTGTCCAGCGGAGTTCCTGCAGTTAAAATATTATTGGAAATCAATAAAAATCGTTACAATACAAAATAAGAGTGTAAAAACCAACAAATCGTATTCTTTTCATCGTTTTTGTGTGTTGGAGAAATTGCTGCTGGAATTATATCCATTTTGTCCAGTTATTCATCGCCGTTATTGAGTGCCGTTGTTGAGTGCCGTTATCGACTTACAGTTGTCCGGAGCAGTTATCCATTGCCGTTGTCTGGAACCGTTGTCAATAGCTGTCGTTTGTGCCGTTTTTTGGAATCGCTTGTTGCAGTTACATACAACATTTTTGGAGTGTTTTGCGGAGTCCCAGATACCTGAAAAAAAAGTTCTAATTAATCAAGGAAAACAAAGTGAGTGCAATACTCTTTTACTATATTGATTATATTGAATTATTATATATATTGAGTGTATCAAAATGAGTGCTTCGCCGTCGTACAAGATTTTCATGAACACTTGTTCGCAAATTGTGAAAAATAGCGAAAAGTTCAGCAATTTAAGTTTAGAACAGAAAACTAAGAATTATTTAGTAGGGCGCTTGAGTATCTTGGGAGAAAACTTTAGAAAAATATGTGATTTGTACGATACATTTCAAGGCTCCGAAGAAGATAAGAAGGTTTTAAAAGAGTGTGAGAAGGTTTATGATAGTGCGATGGAAACTTGCCTTTCTTATAAAGCTTGTATGTTAGATGAGTTAGATAGGTTAGATGGTTTGCATTTCGGTGAAAAATCGAGACATGAAGGAAGAGATGGTGCCAAATTCCAGAATAGTCGGGAATCTTTTTCACACAATGAGTCAAGGACATCGAACGTGCGGGATATAAAACTTCCGAGGATAGCTCCCCCGACTTTCTATGGGGATTACAACAACTGGCGTCCATTTCATGATCTTTATGTAGCTCTGATCCATAACAATTCATCTCAATCGAAAATAGAAAAATTAACGTATTTAAAGTCGTGTTTAAAAGGTAGTGAAGCATCGTTGTTAGATTACCTGGAGGTCAATAATGACAATTATGACCAGGCATGGTCAATTTTAGTAGCTCGCTACGACCATAAGAGGATTTTGGTCACCGCACATCTTAAAACGTTTTTCGATCAGCCGACAATCAGTGTAGAAACAGCCGATTCCACCAAGGGCCTGTTAGACAAGTCTAGAGAGGTACTTCACGCTTAAAAAAACTTGGGTATTCCGGTAGACAGTTGGGATATAGTAGTTATCTTCACTTTGCTGAAAAAATTGCCAACAAAAACTCAACAAAGGTGGGAAGAAAAGTTAGGTTTGAAAACTGAATTACCTACCTTTGAGGAATTTTCAACATTTTTGGAAACTAGGTTTCGTTCGCTAGAGGTCGTCGGTCAGCAAGGTTCCAAGTCTAAAGACAATGCTAGTAAGGAGCAATCCAAACTAAAACCAAGGGTTTTGCATATGAAGACGGTTAGGAAGGAAAAGTATAGCTGCGCAGTATGTCACAAGGGGCAGCATTCACTTCGTTCGTGCCATTCATTTTTGAAGCTGGATGTACCGACACGGTTGAAAAATGTTAAACAAATCGGGGTTTGTGAAAATTGTTTGGCATACAACCACAAAACTTTTCAATGCCCGAGCGAAAAACGCTGCTTTAACTGCAACCAAAAATATCACACGCTTTTGCACAATTCTCAAACCGATCATTCGCAAGGCAATTACAATTCCTTTGGTGCTCACAGTTCTCAATCGAATCAATCAAACTTTTCTAATTCTCATTCAGCTCCTACAAATACAAACAATAGAAATTCACAGTCTCTTATTCCAAATCACAATCACAGTACATACCAAATTTCAACCCAAATAAATCCAGATGCGCCACCATTCAATCCATCAGGTAGTACCGAAGCTTTGACGAATTCCAACATGCAAAATTATCACGTCTCAAATCCAACCAATACACTGGTTTTGCTTGCGACAGCAGTTCTCCAAGTACAAGCAATCAATGGAGAGTTTATCAACATGAGAGCGCTGATAGATCCAGGTTCAGAAGCAACTTTTATCACTGAACGAGCTGCGCAACAACTTAATTTGAGGAAATGTCGCACCTTCATCGAAGTCTCTGGATTTGGAAACAACAAAAATGGATCATGTCAAAGCTTTGTCAATATAAAACTAAAATCGTTACATACCTTGTTTGAAACTGAAGCTAGGGCGTTGGTTTTTAAAACTTTAACTGGTTTGCTTCCCAATAGGGAAATTCTTCACAGTGGAAACATATTCAGGGGTTGAGTTTAGCTGATCCTTCATTTTACAAACCTTCTAGTGTTGACTTGCTCCTAGGTAGTGATGTCTTTTCTGAGGTCGTTTTGTCAGAGATTGTTAGGGAAATTGAGCCTATAGCACCCATTGCTCAAAATACTCAACTTGGCTGGATCGTCTTTGGTAAGGCACCAATCCAAACTTGCAGTGTTCACCTGCAGCTCGTCGACATCGATACACAACTTCGAAGGTTTTGGGAAATCGAAGAAACCCCATTTGAGAATCCCGAAACGAAGGTAAACATTGCCTGCGTAGATCACTTCCAGAAACATGTAAGGCGTTTAGCAGATGGACGTTTCGAGGTCTCACTACCATTCAAGGAAGGTTTTCGCCCAGGACTAGGAGCAAGTCAGCAAGGAGCACTAAAAAGATTTCTTCAGCTGGAAAGAAGATTCGGCAACAATCCTGAACTGCACAAACAATATTCTGCCTGCAATTCGGAGTATCTTCAGCTCGGTCAGATGGAAGAAGTAGATGTCAGCCAAGGTCAAATTTTCAAATCACCATTCCATTGTGTTGTGCCCCATCATGCCGTGTTTAAGGAGTCTAGCACAACCACGAGGCTTCGTGTAGTTTTCGATGCTGCCTTTAAGACTACAGATGGGACTTCCTTAAACGAACATCTTTTGGTTGGGCCTAAAACTCAAGCAAATATTATGGACATAATTCTAAGATGGAGAAAATTCAAAATTACCTTGACGGCTGACATCGAAAAAATGTATCGGCAGATCCAGATGCGACAACCAGACACATTTTATCAGCTGATATACTGGCGGGACAACAAGGTGAATCCTCTGCAGCTGTATCGATTAAAAACCGTCACTTTTGGAACAGCGTCTGCTCCTTATCTGGCCACACGCACATTGAACAAGCTTGCTGATGACGAAAAGGACAAGTACCCATTAGCAGCCCAGATGATACGTCACGATATGTACGTTGATGATTTGGTAAGCGGAGCGGATTCAGTACAAGAAGCTCAACAAAAAGTAACTGAAATCAACGAGGGCGAGCAATTCGGAAGATGCTTTGATCAACATTGCACAACAAGAACGTGAAGTTGATTTTCTGCTGCCTCTCGATTCATCTGAGCAGATTTGCCAAGTCTCGAAAATTTTCGAATTCCAAGATGGATATGTACTGAAAAAGAGAATTTAGAGTTAGAGTTGCACGGTTTTAGTGACGCTTCTATGAAGGCTTACGGGGCAGTAGTTTACCTAAGGGTTCTGAACAGAAGTAATAAAATTCACACTCACCTTGTTATGTCCAAAACTAGAGTCGCTCCTCTTAATACAGTTTCACTTCCTCGACTTGAGTTATGCGGGGCTGTTATGTTGGCTCGTCTTCTGTGTTATGTAAGAGATGTTTTGCAGCTAGGCCAAATAAAAACGTACGCGTGGACTGATTCCACCATCTCTTTATGTTGGATAGCTGCACTGCCATCAAAATGGAAGACTTTCATCAGCAATCGAGTAGCCGAAATTCAGAGATTAACTAACGTCAATATCTGGAATCACGTTCCAACTAAATTGAATCCTGCAGACTTAGCGTCGAGAGGAATTTCGCCATCAGAATTGAAAATCAACACTCTTTGGTGGCGAGGACCAGAGTATCTGCAATCAAAGTGGAAGTTCTCTTTTCCAAGTATTTCAAAAAATCTCGGATGTGAAAAAACTGGTACGAATCATCGCTTATTGCCGGAGGATTGTTCGCATTTGCCTGAAAAGACTCCCGATGAACGAGCTAATTGAACCACTTACCACTTCCGAGTTACAAAACGCAACATTGAACTGCATCAGAGTTGCTCAAAAAGAGATGTTTTCTGAAGAAATCCAAAACTTAATTAAGCATCCATCATCATCGAAACATTTTGGATCACTGCATCCTTTCATCGACCGAAACGGTATTCTACGCCTTCAAAATTCAAACTTACAGTTCGAACAACAACATCCAGTCATCCTCAAACCAGAACACGTCCTTTCAAAATTACTCATCCGAGAAGCCCACGAAAAAACGCTCCATGGTGGATTACAACAAATGGTCACTTATCTTCGCACAAAATATTGGATTTTGAATCTGAAGAGGAGCGTGAAGAAATACATTCATAAATGTGTAATTTGCTTCAGATTCAAGGCTAAACCTATGCAACAGTTGATGGGAAACCTACCAGCTGCTCGAGTCAGAGTCTCCCGGCCATTTACACACACCGGTGTAGATTATGCAGGGCCGATAGAAGTAAAGGCCTGGAGAGGACGTGGAGGCAAAATCTACAAAGGGTATTTTGCCATATTCGTGTGCCTAGCCACCAAGGCAATCCACTTAGAAGCTGTCAGTGACATGACAACTCAGGCATTTTTGGCAGCATTCCGAAGATTTACTGCACGTCGAGGTGTCTGTGCTGAAATGTATAGCGATTGTGGAAAGAACTTCGTTGGTGCCAATACCGAGCTCCAAAGAATGATGAAGGCTGCAAAGATCGATTGGAAACAAATAACAACAACAACAACTAACGTCGGAACCGAATGGAATTTCATTCCTCTCGATTCTCCCCATTTTGGTAGATTATGGGAAGCAGGAGTGAAATCCGTTAAGTTTCATTTGAAAAGGGTAGTCAGAAATGAGACCCTTACATTCGAGGAACTCAGCACGCTTCTGACCGAAATAGAAGCATGTCTAAACTCGAGGCCTCTTTGTCCAGTTTCCGACAACCTCGACGACTTCGCCATTCTCACGCCAGCACATTTCCTGTTTGGAACATCGGCCCAACTAATTCCAGAAGAAGATTTGGCAGAAAAGGTTTCCAACCTTGATAGGTGGAGAAAAATACAAATTGCTGTTCACTCGTTCTGGAAGCAGTGGAGCAGCGAATATTTAGCTCGCCTTCAGCAACGACCGAAATGGTTGAAAACCGAAACACAGCCCCAAATCGGAGACCTGGTTTTGCTGAAAGACGAACGTCTGCCACCATCGCAATGGGCTCTTGCACGCATCACCTCCTTAGTTCCAGGAAAAGATGGACTGACTCGTGTCGTCAACATAAAAACGCAGTCTGGTGAATTCAAAAGACCAATTACTAAAATTTGTTTACTCCCATCAAATAAAATTGCAGATGATAACGCAACCATCTAACCATGGACGAAAATCTAACATGTAATAAACAAAAACACTCAAAATAGTCAAACGATCACAATCAATCAATCAATCAATCACAAAAATAACATTCATGCATTATTATATCACTCATACAAATTTGATGTTGTCATCAGACAATCAAAATATTCAACATCAATCACTAATATATTGCAATCACTCACAAAATGTTGCAAACAGAAAATCGAAATATTCGACATCTCAAAATAGCAATCATTCAAAATCACAGTAGCAATCACTCAAAATCACAGTATCAAATCACTCGCATATCAAAATCATTATGTATCACCTTTGTATATATAAACTATAGTAATCCCATGAAGAGGAACGAACGTAGCGCCGCCCGCTGATCACATGTTGAACCCTGTGGAACTTGTTTGGTAAAGGGGACAGGGGGTTGAGAACTGTCAGATAATGAAAGAAATAGAAATAAAAAATAAGATTGAAGAAATAATAGATGAACGGGAATACTGTATACTAAATTTATGAGAGTTCGAGGGAGAAAAAAAAACTGAATTTTGCATAGAACAATAATAACATGAAGGAAATAGGAATAATAGTAAAAGGAGAATTCAAGGGATACTAGATATTTTGTGCTTTTTTATATGTATGAGGTATGAATGAATGTGGTTTTTTTTTTTGGAGGTTTTTGAAATATCAAATTATCATTGCATATATGTATATATATTCCTATTGTAGGTACTGATATTTTGTGCTTTATTATGTAGATATGTAGGTATATTTATATGAACTGTGTATTGTTTTTTTTTGCTAACGTTGAAATTTGAGGGATAGAAAAAATATGAATGGAGGTATGAATGAATGTGGTATTTTTTTGGAGGTACCTGTATTTTGTAAAAAATATTTTCATATAATTTTTTAAAGAAATATAATTTGGAAAGTAGGTAGGTATGTACGCAAATTTCAAGTAGGTACCTATTTATTAAAATCGTATAATTATAAACCCTTTTTTCGAAATACTGAAGAGCGTGTAGGTTGGGACGAGACAAGAAAAAAATATGCACGACTGGGTCGCACGAACTTGCTCTTATGTGCGATCACATTGTGGTTCTTTAGTCTGAAATAAATTAGCTATGGTAGTCTATATTTTATCAATTTGCCAAAACTTAGTTAAGTTGCGGTATTATGTGAGTATACTAAAATTAACAATATAGCCCAGTGTTGCACAAATGCAATAGGCATGAAAGGAAACTATATTATTGATTAAAAATTGCTTTTAACGGCCTTTAGTCCATAAAAATAATTCAATAAGTCCACTTAAATAGTGCTAAGTCTTTTACTTGGCTGATGTATTTCAGTAGTATATAGAATTTGTATAATAAACCCTTCATATGGAAATTATATTATTTAAACTGTTAAATTGTTTTAAATCAACAAAATTAGAAAGAAATGGATTAAAATACTTTGAATCTGTTTTAACCCAAAGCGATGTACACCATCTAATTTCTTATATAAATCTTAATTTATGAGAAAAAAAATTTGAAAATCGTAGGAGCGGTTTTAAAAATAATTAATTTGTTATAAATAAAATTTTGTTAACATTTTTGAGAAAAATAATTGGTATGCCAATTTTAAGTATTTATTAATGTTGAGTTAAAATTGAACTCCACAGTAAAAAACTGCTAACATTTTTTGAAATATCGAATTTTCAAAAAATAATTTTGATACGCACTTTTATTTATATTTGTTACAAGCTTCTGTATAAAAAGTCTAGTTTTATTCGGTTGATCAGATATTGAGATACTCGAAAATCAAAGAAACCGTTCCATAAGAGCTACTGTTAATAAACGTAAAATATAAAATTAAAAAATTTTATATGATAGATACAGGCTCCATATCCAAATTTAAATTAAAGAGAAAACACTTTAACTTGAATAGGTAGTCGGCTTGTATAGGTAGTGGACTTGTATAGGTAGTCGACTACCTATACAAGTTAAAGTGTTTTTTTTTTAATTTAAATTTGGACCTGGAGCCTGTATCTATCATATATATGTATGTATATTAACATCAAAAAAAAAAAATTTTAAATGGTAGATCATACTAATTTCAACACACACACAAAATTTTTATGAAAATCGTAGGAGTCGTTTTTGAGAAAAATTTTTTTTTTCATTTGTATGGGAGGCACCGTTATTTTTAGGTATTAGGATAATTTTTGGCAAAAATCTTTTATAAAAATCTACATAGTCGTTTTTGAAATATTGAGTTTTCAATAAAAAATTTCAAACTTTTTTTAAAAATCCAAAAAATATTTTTTTGCAAATTTTGGTACACAATATAATTTAGAATATGTCAATTATTCTTCATAAAAAATTTATCAGAATCAGTTGAACCGTTTTTGAGAAAAGCGAAAATCAAAAAAATGGTTCCTTGGGAGGTACCATTAATAACCATTTTTTGGAAGCATTTTTTTATTAAACGGCAACTTATAACTATTTAAATTTATTGAGTTCTTAAAAAAAAAATCTGTAGCGCCTATTTTGAGAAAAATAAGTTTTTTCTTTTTGGCCAAGAAATTTTTTATGACAGCTACTGTTAGTTATGGTTCTAAAAAAAAGAGAAACAAACGGGTGGGGGAATGTCCGAAAAACGCAAGGTAGCAAGTTTAAGGAAAATCAACCCATCCGTTTAGTCTGTAGTTGAACAGACAGACGTACGTTTTTGCGAGACCCACTTTTTTCGTCTTCGCTATCATCGTTATGTCAAGTTTGACCAAAATCTCGAGTTCCAAAATCTCAAGGAGCTCAAGGAAATCGTATTATTTGTGCACGGTTCCTTGTGAATTTTATTTTTGCCGTATGATAATTTACCCTCTCGTATGACCATAAAATAGCAAAATGTATGATAATGCATCCACAAGAATGTGGCAACGCACTGTCTTGAGTTAAATCACCAAATTCGGGTTTAACCTTTATCTCGCACTGAAAAACTGGACCTTTAAGTCATAAATCATTTTTTTAATTTTTTAGTAAATCTCAATACTTACTTAATTTTTTCCAAGTCATTCAATATTTTTTTATAATTTTTACAAAATTTCTACATAAAAACATTTTTTTCGAATTAGACTTCAAAATTGGGATACCTAACTACTAATTTTTTTTGTCACTTTTAAGGAAAAAACATTTTTTTCAATTGGCATACCTTCGACCAATGTTTTTAAAATTTTTACAAGACTTCCCAAATAAAACCTATTTTTTTCGAAAAAAATTCCCTATTTGATTTGAAAAAAAACTAAATGGGTACTAAATTTTTCCAAAACTTTCTACATAAAATTATTTTAAAAAAGAAATCGTTTTTTTTACATGTTTAGAACATTTAATACCTAGCTGAATACCTACCTATATACCTATACATATACCTATACCTACTTGCCTACATAACGTACTTACAAATTATAAAAGGCCAGGTTCTAAATTCATTATAATTATTATTATTTTTGTTCTTACAAAGTTCTATTTTTATGACATTTTGAAGAACAAAAATAATAATAATTATACGAAGAAAAAATATATATCTTACTATAAATACCTACCTACCTGTTAGCTATTTAAATTTCTATGCAGCTAACGCGAAATATAGCAACGTTGTATTCCACTCAGATATAGTGAAATTTAACAACGTTGTTTCTATAATGTAAATTTTCACAACAAATTGAAAATCTAACTTCCATTTACCTAAAAATAATACGAAAGTATACCTATACAATACCATACCCCTATCTATACGAATTCTAAAGCTTAAGAAGCAAAGCAACAAAAAATCGTATTCCTCCATAGAGCAAAAAAAATTTCATTTTCTCTTATTCTGCTGTTTGCCATGACGAAATAATCTATTCCAACTATCTCCCTTAGTCTCCTTATTGTTGTCAGACGCATAATAATATACTTCTCTCATTCTTATTCTTGCCTTTTTTCGCTTCCTACTTAGCTTCCACAATCAATAATGTCAGTTTTGTAGTACCTACAGCGCCACGTATAGTACACATGTTGAATTAAATTTTTCTGTTCCATGAGAGTACTATAGTTTATATATACAATGGTATCACTCACTCAAAATCACAGTATCAAATCATTAATAAAATTAACACTCATTTTCGATATCACTCACACTCAAATCACTCACATTCGATATCACTCACTCACATTTAATCATTCGAAGCACTCACAGTAAATAAATCGATAATATATACACTCAGTCAAAATCACAGTTAAAATCAAAATCACAGTTGTAACAAATTATTTCACATATATGAATCTACACACATTCGAAAAACACCCACACGAAATTTTAAATCACTTAAGCGATGTCATCTACACAGGAAATTTAAATTAATAATACAGTCCACTAAATTTCATTCAAAATAATTTTATCATAAATAAATAATATATTTTAACACATAAAAAACGAGTTACCCTGTACCGAAATAAACAAGAAGCAAGCAATGGAAAGATACCCAAGATCAAAAACACTCTATATGAAGATACCAATCTTTCGTACGTATCACCCTCCAAAACCCATTTGTTTACATTGTTGTTTTTGTAATTTCGTTTTGTGTCCATGAATAGATGTGAATTGCAACAACAATTTAACGGGGTGGGATTGTTCTGTTTTCCCAGAACAACCATTTTGTATGTGCAAATAACGCAGCCATCTTTAAAAAAATTTCAACTCACCAGCTTTTCAACATGAAAATGGCGGATGTTAGGTGGGATATCGGGATGTGTTGATAAAAACACCAATTTAATGGTGCCAAGTCTGCTATTACACTACGAATTTCACGTGATGAAACTTCTTTTAATTTTTCTTTGAAAATTCATCCTGTAAGTAGTTCGCTGTTACACAATGATTTTTAAATCTTTGGCATTTAACAGAAAAGTCTGTAATAAAATAAATAATGTGATAAGTTAGAATTTATACATTGAAATTTCGGTCATCGATAGTTTTCTATTGGTTTCGCATATATACATAGCGTAAAGGCTGTCCTAAACCAACACGAAACATTGGCGCGAATATGCGACTACTGAATAATGTTCGAAGATTCGCATCGCGCCAGTGTGGATACTCCCATTCGTTCTGAAGTATTCGCTTTGGTTTTGGAGAGCCTTAATGCTCTTAAAAGCCGTGTTTTTTTTTTGCAAGTCCGGAGGGATTTGGTTAAAAAGAAATGATATTGGGGACTATCTATCGACGCCATCACAGAAAACAATGGAGTTTCCATAAAAACTATTGATTAGAAGTACATATGCAATTCACGCCGTTAGAACAGTTTACCCCCGAAAATTATGTGCTCTTAGCTATGCCTGGAGGGGATTAGTTGTTGTTGCGTTTAACATGTAAATTCCTTAGCCCCGACGCGACACAGTTTTTTTTCGATCAATTTCCTCTAGGTTTGCAGAAAGGACGAGACTAAAGACATGCCAATTTATAACAGTTATAACAATTTTTTGCCATTAAAAGCGGGCGTACGTTTACGCGCTTCGAACCACTTAAAAAAAACTTTAGGTGCTTGAATTATGCCCACCGGCGGAGGACCCTGGCTCTGTGGGGCCGCATAAACAGTAATTTTATAAACAAAATCTGTTATAATTGGCATGTCTAGTCACTTCCTGCAAAAAAACACGCCTAAAGTCTTACAACAGTTGCGTTTATTCGCTGATTTCTCATTCGTTTGTTTTTTTGTCATGTTCACAGTCTGTTTCAATAATTCGAGAGCGAAATACAATACCAAACAATCGTAGAAAGAAAACAAATAATGACAAAAGACAATCAAATATACTTAAATTGATTATAAATTTTCACGTTCAATTTGTTTCCACAAACTTATCCTTATAAGGTTGGGTTAGAACTTGATAACTCGTTGCTCCTTTTATTATACTTTTTGAACATACCCATTGAAACTCGTAAATAACCGACATTTTGGTGGTGAATGTACGCTTACTGCATGTGTGTGCAAATAAAGCGTGGTGGATGTACGCTTACTGCATATGTGTGCGTGTTTCTCCTGAATTTCCCCTATATGAGCTTGTAGGCAAACTCGGATGACAGCCGAGATTGGTATCTTCATATAGAGTGCTTTTGCCCAAGATCATCAATGGAAAAGGAATACACACGCTCTTATGGAAAACACACGAACATGTGTATTTCTTATGGGCGACAACCGAACATGTACATTTCTTATGGGCGACAACCGAACGTGTGTATTCCTTATGGGAAACACACAAACCCCTACATTTCTTATGGAGGATGAATGATTAAATGAAAACACACAATAAATCAACATATTAATAGAAAATAATAATAATAAACTTACCTGATTTCATCACCACAACACTTAAACTTATTTTATAATTATTTATATTACATAAAAACACTTTAATTTAACAAAAATAAACACAAAAAGAATACAAAAAAAAATCATCACAACTTCAGCTGTCAATTTACTATCGACGCCAATTTGTAGAACTAATTAAAACTACAAGAATGTGAGCAATATTTTACTCAAGATAAACTTGAGATGTATTATCATGCGAGCTTCGCTCACAGCCGGGGAGGAATGTTGGAACCAGAGCCTTAACTTTGAACCTGGTGTCAACCCAATGTCAACTCTAAACTTGCTTCAACTTGAGATGTCAATAATAATATCAAATCAATTTGTGTTGTAATTCAATTTTTGCAAATCATTCTCTTATGTAAATTGTTATTCTTTGTTTAAATAAGTATATAAAGTATTTACCTTAAATACCTACGTAATTGTGAAGCAAAAATTATGTGTTGAATAAATGTTAGTCATTGATTTATAAACCTGCAACCAGCAAACAACCAGCCTTTTATTTAAAAAGGAATTTATTTCACTGAAACATTTGGTCCATTCGAGCCGGATATATTTTATTAAACATCTGTGATAAAACAATTGTGATACCAAAAAAAAAAAGATACTGTGATAATAAAAATTAAGCTGTGATATATGTGTGGAGTGCTGTCTTTTGTCTGTGGAGTGCCGTCAATGTGCTGCAAATTGCTGTATCCAGCGGAACAAAATTGCGTTTTCCTAATATAATCTTGGAATATTGTCCAGCGGAGTTCCTGCAATTAAAATATCATTGGAAATCAATAAAAATCGTTACAATACAAAATAAGAGTGTAAAAACCAACAAATCGTATTCTTTTCATCGTTTTTGTGTGTTGGAGAAATTGCTGCTGGAATTATATCCATTTTGTCCAGTTATTCATCGCCGTTATTGAGTGCCGTTGTTGAGTGCCGTTATCGACTTACAGTTGTCCGGAGCAGTTATCCATTGCCGTTGTCTGGAACCGTTGTCAATAGCTGTCGTTTGTGCCGTTTTTTGGAATCGCTTGTTGCAGTTACATACAACATTTTTGGAGTGTTTTGCGGAGTCCCAGATACCTGAAAAAAAAGTTCTAATTAATCAAGGAAAACAAAGTGAGTGCAATACTCTTTTACTATATTGATTATATTGAATTATTATATATATTGAGTGTATCAAAATGAGTGCTTCGCCGTCGTACAAGATTTTCATGAACACTTGTTCGCAAATTGTGAAAAATAGCGAAAAGTTCAGCAATTTAAGTTTAGAACAGAAAACTAAGAATTATTTAGTAGGGCGCTTGAGTATCTTGGGAGAAAACTTTAGAAAAATATGTGATTTGTACGATACATTTCAAGGCTCCGAAGAAGATAAGAAGGTTTTAAAAGAGTGTGAGAAGGTTTATGATAGTACGATGGAAACTTGCCTTTCTTATAAAGCTTGTATGTTAGATGAGTTAGATAGGTTAGATGGTTTGCATTTCGGTGAAAAATCGAGACATGAAGGAAGAGATGGTGCCAAATTCCAGAATAGTCGGGAATCTTTTTCACACAATGAGTCAAGGACATCGAACGTGCGGAATATAAAACTTCCGAGGATAGCTCCCCCGACTTTCTATGGGGATTACAACAACTGGCGTCCATTTCATGATCTTTATGTAGCTCTGATCCATAACAATTCATCTCAATCGAAAATAGAAAAATTAACGTATTTAAAGTCGTGTTTAAAAGGTAGTGCAGCATCGTTGTTAGATTACCTGGAGGTCAATAATGACAATTATGACCAGGCATGGTCAATTTTAGTAGCTCGCTACGACCATAAGAGGATTTTGGTCACCGCACATCTTAAAACGTTTTTCGATCAGCCGACAATCAGTGTAGAAACAGCCGATTCCATCAAGGGCCTGTTAGACAAGTCTAGAGAGGTACTTCACGCTTAAAAAAACTTGGGTATTCCGGTAGACAGTTGGGACATAGTAGTTATCTTCACTTGCTGAAAAAATTGCCAACAAAAACTCAACAAAGGTGGGAAGAAAAGTAAGGTTTGAAAACTGAATTACCTACCTTTGAGGAATTTTCAACATTTTTGGAAACTAGGTTTCGTTCGCTAGAGGTCGTCGGTTAGGAAGGAAAAGTATAGCTGCGCAGTATGTCACAAGGGGCAGCATTAACTTCGTTCGTGCCATTCATTTTTGAAGCTGGATGTACCAACACGGTTGAAAAATGTTAAACAAATCGGGGTTTGTGAAAATTGTTTGGCATAAAACCACAAAACTTTTCAATGCCCGAGCGAAAAACGCTGCTTTAACTGCAACCAAAAACATCACACGCTTTTGCACAATTCTCAAACCGATCATTCGCAAGGCAATTACAATTCCTTTGGTGCTCACAGTTCTCAATCGAATCAATCAAACTTTTCTAATTCTCATTCGGCTCCTACAAATACAAACAATAGAAATTCACAGCCTCTTATTCCAAATAACAATCACAGTACATACCAAATTTCAACACAAATAAATCCAGATGCACCACCATTCAATCCATCAGGTAGTACCGAAGCTTTGACGAATTCCAACATGCAAAATTATCACGTCTCAAATCCAACCAATACACTGGTTTTGCTTGCGACAGCAGTTCTCCAAGTACAAGCAATCAATGGAGAGTTTATCAACATGAGAGCGCTGATAGATCCAGGTTCAGAAGCAACTTTTATCACTGAACGAGCTGCGCAACAACTTAATTTGAGGAAATGTCGCACCTTCATCGAAGTCTCTGGATTTGGAAACAACAAAAATGGATCATGTCAAAGCTTTGTCAATATAAAACTTAAATCGTTACATACCTCGTTTGAAACTCAAGCTAGGGCGTTGGTTTTTAAAACTTTAACTAGTTTGCTTCCCAATAGGGAAATTCTTCCACAGTGGTAACATATTCAGGGGTTGAGTTTAGCTGATCCTTCTTTTTACAAACCTTCTAGTGTTGACTTGCTCCTAGGTAGTGATGTCTTTTCTGAGGTCTTTTTGCCAGAGATTGTTAGGGGAATTGAGCCTATAGCACCCATTGCTCAAAATACTCAACTTGGCTGGATCGTCTTTGGTAAGGCACCAATTCAAACTTGCAGTGTTCACCTGCAGCTCGTCGACATCGATACACAACTTCGAAGGTTTTGGGAAATCGAAGAAACCCCATTTGAGAATCCCGAAACGAAGGAAAACATTGCCTGCGAAGATCACTTCCAGAAACATGTAAGGCGTTTAGCAGATGGACGTTTCGAGGTCTCACTACCATTAAAGGAAGGTTTTCGCCCAGGACTAGGAGCAAGTCAGCAAGGAGCACTAAGAAGATTTCTTCAGCTGGAAAGAAGATTCGGCAACAATCCTGAACTGCACAAACAACATTCTGCCTGCATTTCGGAGTATCTTCAGCTCGGTCAGATGGAAGAAGTAGATGTCAGCCAAGGTCAAATTTTCAAATCACCATTCCATTGTGTTGTGCCCCATCATGCCGTGTTTAAGGAGTCTAGCACAACCACGAAGCTTCGTGTAGTTTTCGATGCTGCCTTTAAGACTACAGATGGGACTTCCTTAAACGAACATCTTTTGGTTGGGCCTAAAACTCAAGCAAATATTATGGACATAATTCTAAGATGGAGAAAATTCAAAATTACCTTGACGGCTGGCATCGAAAAAATGTATCGGCAGATCCAGATGCGACAACCAGACACATTTTATCAGCTGATATACTGGCGGGACAACAAGGTGAATCCTCTGCAGCTGTATCGATTAAAAACCGTCACTTTTGGAACAGCGTCTGCTCCTTATCTGGCCACACGCACATTGAACAAGCTTGGTGATGACGAAAAGGACAAGTACCCATTAGCAGCCCAGATGATACGTCACGATATGTACGTTGATGATTTGGTAAGCGGAGCGGATTCAGTACAAGAAGCTCAACAAAAAGTAACTGAAATCAACCAACTTCTATTATCTGCCGGCTTTCACTTACGCAAATGGGCGAGCAATTCGGAAGATGCTTTGATCAACATTGCACCCCAAGAACCTGAAGTTGATTTTCTACTGCATTTCGATTCATCTGAGCACATCAAAACCTTGGGCATAAAATGGCTTCCATCCAGTGACTCGTTTACTTTTCAGTGGACTCGATCTGAAGCAACTGAAGTCACAAAGCGAACCATCTTGTCAACCATTGCTAAACTTTTTGATCCACTTGGTTGGATTTCTCCATGCGTGATTTCAGCAAAAATTATCATGCAAAAATTATGGTTGAAGGGTTTAGCATGGGATATTCCAGTTCCACTCGATCTACAACAAGAATGGGGTTCTCTACGAGCAGATTTGCCAAGTCTCGAAAATTTTTGGAATTCCAAGATGGATATGTACTGAAAAAGAGAATTTAGAGTTAGAGTTGCACGGTTTTAGTGACGCTTCTATGAAGGCTTACGGGGCAGTAGTTTACCTAAGGGTTCTGAACAGAAGTAATAAAATTCACACTCACCTTGTTATGTCCAAAACTAGAGTCGCTCCTCTTAATACAGTTTCACTTCCTCGACTTGAGTTATGCGGGGCTGTTATGTTGGCTCGTCTTCTGTGTTATGTAAGAGATGTTTTGCAGCTAGGCCAAATAAAAACGTAAGCGTGGACTGATTCCACCATCTCTTTATGTTGGATAGCTGCACTGCCATCAAAATGGAAGACTTTCATCAGCAATCGAGTAGCCGAAATTCAGAGATTAACTAACGTCAATATCTGGAATCACGTTCCAACTAAATTGAATCCTGCAGACTTAGCGTCGAGAGGAATTTCGCCATCAGAATTGAAAATCAACACTCTTTGGTGGCGAGGACCAGAGTATCTGCAATCAAAGTGGAAGTTCTCTTTTCCAAGTATTTCAAAAAATCTCGGATGTGAAAAAACTGGTACGAATCATCGCTTATTGCCGGAGGATTGTTCGCATTTGCCTGAAAAGACTCCCGATGAACGAGCTAATTGAACCACTTACCACTTCCAAGTTACAAAACGCAACATTGAACTGCATCAGAGTTGCTCACAAAGAGATGTTTTCTGAAGAAATCCAAAACTTAATTAAGCATCCATCATCATCGAAACATTTTGGATCACTGCATCCTTTCATCGACCGAAACGGTATTCTACGCCTTCAAAATTCAAACTTACAGTTCGAACAACAACATCCAGTCATCCTCAAACCAGAACACGTCCTTTCAAAATTACTCATCCGAGAAGCCCACGAAAAAACGCTCCATGGTGGATTACAACAAATGGTCACTTATCTTCGCACAAAATATTGGATTTTGAATCTGAAGAGGAGCGTGAAGAAATACATTCATAAATGTGTAATTTGCTTCAGATTCAAGGCTAAATTTATGCAACAGTTGATGGGAAACCTACCAGCTGCTCGAGTCAGAGTCTCCCGGCCATTTACACACACCGGTGTAGATTATGCAGGGCCGATAGAAGTAAAGGCCTGGAGAGGACGTGGAGGCAAAATCTACAAAGGGTATTTTGCCATATTCGTGTGCCTAGCCACCAAGGCAATCCACTTAGAAGCTGTCAGTGACATGACAACTCAGGCATTTTTGGCAGCATTCCGAAGATTTACTGCACGTCGAGGTGTCTGTGCTGAAATGTATAGCGATTGTGGAAAGAACTTCGTTGGTGCCAATACCGAGCTCCAAAGAATGATGAAGGCTGCAAAGATCGATTGGAAACAAATAACAACAACAACAACTAACGTCGGAACCGAATGGAATTTCATTCCTCTCGCTTCTCCCCATTTTGGTAGATTATGAGAAGCAGGAGTGAAATCCGTTAAGTTTCATTTGAAAAGGGTAGTCAGAAATGAGACCCTTACATTCGAGGAACTCAGCACGCTTCTGACCGAAATAGAAGCATGTCTAAACTCGAGGCCTCTTTGTCCAGTTTCCGACAACCTCGACAACTTCGCCATTCTCACGCCAGCACATTTCCTGTTTGGAACATCGGCCCAACTAATTCCAGAAGAAGATTTGGCAGAAAAGGTTTCCAACCTTGATAGGTGGAGAAAAATACAAATTGCTGTTCACTCGTTCTGGAAGCAGTGGAGCAGCGAATATTTAGCTCGCCTTCAGCAACGACCGAAATGGTTGAAAACCGAAACACAGCCCCAAATCGGAGACCTGGTTTTGCTGAAAGACGAACGTCTGCCACCATCGCAATGGGCTCTTGCACGCATCACCTCCTTAGTTCCAGGAAAAGATGGACTGACTCGTGTCGTCAACATAAAAACGCAGTCTGGAGAATTCAAAAGACCAATTACTAAAATTTGTTTACTCCCATCAAATAAAATTGCAGATGATAACGCAACCATCTAACCATGGACGAAAATCTAACATGTAATAAACAAAAACACTCAAAATAGTCAAACGATCACAATCAATCAATCAATCAATCACAAAAATAACATTCATGCATTATTATATCACTCATACAAATTTGATGTTGTCATCAGACAATCAAAATATTCAACATCAATCACTAATATATTGCAATCACTCACAAAATGTTGCAAACAGAAAATCGAAATATTCGACATCCCAAAATAGCAATCATCCAAAATCACAGTAGCAATCACTCAAAATCACAGTAATAAATCACTCGCATATCAAAATCATTATGTATCACTCACTCAAAATCACAGTATCAAATCATTAATAAAATTTACACTCATTTTCGATATCACTCACACTCAAATCACTCACATTCGATATCACTCACTCACATTTAATCATTCGAAGCACTCACAGTATATAAATCGATAATATATACACTCAGTCAAAATCACAGTTAAAATCAAAATCACAGTTGTAACAAATTATTTCACATATATGAATCTACACACATTCGAAAAACACCCACACGAAATTTTAAATCACTTAAGCGATGTCATCTACACAAAGGAAATTTAAATTAATAATACAGTCCACTAAATTTCATTCAAAATAATTTTATCATAAATAAATAATATATTTTAACACATAAAAAACGAGTTACCCTGTACCGAAATAAACAAGAAGCAAGCAATGGAAAGATACCCAAGATCATCAATGGAAAAGGAATACACACACTCTT